>CM027392.1:10815618-10857237 GCA_015711505.1 Sylvilagus bachmani
TTTTTGATTGTTCTGAATAGTTTGAGAAGAATTGGAGTTAGTTCATTAAATGTCTGGTAGAATTCAGCAGTGAATCCATCTGGTCCTGGGCTTTCTTTGTTTGGAGGGCCTTGATTACTGTTTCAATTTCTGTCTCAGTTATGGGTCTGTTTAGGTTTTCTGTGTCTTCCTGGTTCAATTTAGATAGGTTGCATGTGTCCAGGAATCTATCCATTTCTGATAGATTTCCCTGTTTGCTGGCATACAAGTCCTTGTAGTAATTTCGGATGATTCTTTTGATTTCCGTGGTGTCTGTTGTTACGTTTCCTTTTTCATCTCTGATTTTATTGATTTGGGTCTTTTCTCTTCTTTTTTTAGATAGTTGGGCCAATGGGGTGTCAATTATGCTTAGTTTTTAAGAACCAAAATACTGGATTTGGGCAAGATGGCAGAATAGGAAGGGAGCTCACTGATAGTCTTGGGAGAGACAGTTTAATAAAAGTGTAGATATTGCAAGTTCAAGGAAGAGTAGGGGAAGAAACAGCAAGGAAACTCTTCTGGAACTAATGATTCACAGTGGACCTGGGTGGAGAGCATGGGAGCCCACAGTTCAGGACACCAGCGGCAGACTCAACACACCAGTGCTGGAATGTGTGGTGAGCAGAACTTCAATAGCCCGAGACACTGGCAGGCAAGTGGAAAGAGGAAAACAGAGGGAACGAGACTTGAAGCCCTGTGGGGAAAAGTTCACCAGGCTAACTAGAAGAGAGAAAGAGAAAAAAAAGTGACCGATAGGGACACGCGTTTCGCTCTCTGTGTCCATCTCTCAAAGGTAAGCAAGACAAACAGCAGGCACCATTTTGGACATACGTTATAAGCAGGGTGATCTCAGGTCTGCACCTGTCCTGAGCCTAGCAGAAAATCCTTACTCTGGAGGGGGGGTGTGAAATAACAGGAGACTGGAACCTAGTGAATGTGTGGTGCTAATGAACTGAGACTGTGAAAAAAGAGACGAGGGAGAGAGAACTCACAGAATTCACGTGAATACTCTCCAGAGACACTACAGTTCGGTAGCCTTGGTAACCCAGTGGGAGATTGCAGAATTTGAGCCCACACTGAGGGCAGCACAGATGCCCTGTGCGATCCTTGGGAAAGAACTTCCAATCTCTGGCTCCCATGGGTTTATCAGTCACCAGCTAACTACCTCCAATTCCACTCAGCTGTGCAGAATTACTTCCCTTTTGAATCAAAAAAACAAAGAGAGAGAGAGAGATTTACCACGCCTAACCTGGGAGTGTCACCTTTGGCACACCCTCAACCCTGAGGAACCAAACAGAGCTCTCAGGCCACACCCATCTCAAGCCTCTAAGGCTCAATCGAAAGCAGACAGTCCACTTAATCTAGAGTCATAATATAACAAGAAAAAACACCACAGCAAAGAAAACAAAGAATATCTCTACAAAGCCAAAAAACAAATGCAGAAACCAAGGTAACAAGAATAAGGAAGACATTATGGTGCCCCCAAATGAAAAAGACACCCGAATTCAAGATTATGAAGATTATGAGATAGAAGAAATGCAAGAAGAAGATCTCAAAAATTGATAAGAACATTAAGAAATTCTCAAAAACAAATTCTTGAACTACAGAAATCCTTACTGGACAAGGTAGAAAATCTCTCTCATGAAAGTGAAATATAAGGAGGAATCAAAATGAAATGAAGCAACTAGTAGAACATGAAACTGTGATAGTGACGAGAAATCATAATGAAGTGAAGAATTCAATAGATCAAATGAAAAACATATTAGAGAGCCTTATAAGCAGAATGGGTGAGGCAGAAGACAGAATATCGGACTTAGAAGACAGAGCACAGGAAACCATACAGTCAAACCAAAGAAAAGAAGAGGAAATTAGAAATCTAAAAAACATTGTTGGGAATCTACAGGATACTATTAAAAAAACCAAACATTCGAGTTCTAGGAGTTCCTGAAGGCATGGAGAGAGAGACAGGATGAGAATGCCTTTTTAGTGAGATAATAGCAGAAAATTTCCCAGTTTTGGAGAAGGAGAGAGACATCCTAGTACAGGAAGCTCATAGAACCCCTAGTAAACATGACCAAAAGAGATCCTCACCACGACACATTGCAATTAAACTCACCACAGTGAAACAGAAAGAAAAGATCCTAAAATGTGCAAGAGAGAAACGTCAGATTCCTCTCAAAGGATCTCCAATTAGACTCACAGCAGACTTCTCAACAGAAACCCTATAAGCTAGAAGGGAATGGCGAGATATAGCCCAGGTACTAAGAGAGAAAAACTGCCAGCCCAGAATATTATATCCTGCAAAGCTCTCATTTGTGAATGAAGGTGAAATAAAGACCTTTCACAGCAAACAGAAATCGAAAGACTTTGTCGCCACTCGTCCAACCCTGCAAAAGATGCTTAAAGATGTGTTACACGCAGAAACACTGAAACACAGTCATAAATATGAAAGAAGGTAAAGGAAGGAAACTTCACAGCAAAGGATCACAGGGAATTCAAAGCATATATTAGAAAATATCTTTGGCAAATGGCAGGGCAATGTTACCACTTATCGATATCACATTGAACGTTAATGGCCTGAACTGTCCAGTGAAAAGACACAGATTGGCTGACTGGGTTAAGGAACAAAACCCATCTATTTGCTACTTACAAGATACACATCTTTCCAACAAAGATCCATACAGACTGAAAATAAAAGGATGGAACAAGATATACCATGCCAACAGAAATGAATAAAGAGGAGGCATAGCCATCTCAATATCGGACAACATAAACTTTAACACAAAAACTGTTAAGAGAGACAAAGAGGGGCACTATATAATGATTAAGGGATCCATTCAATGGAAAGATATAATGATTATCAATGTATATGCACCTAATTACAGGGCACCAGTTTATTTAAAAGATTTGTTAAGAAACTTAAAGGAAGACTTAGACCCCAACACAATAGTACTGGGGGACTTCAATACTCCACTCTCAGAAATAGACAGATCATCCAAGCAGAAGATCAATAAGGAGACAGTAGATTTAAACAACACTATAGCCCAAATGGATCTAACAGATATCTAAAGAACTTTTTATCCTACACAGAAAGCGTTTACATTCTTCTCAGCAGTACATGGAACCTTCTCTAGGATTGACCACATACTAGACCATAAATCAATGCTCAGCAAATTCAAAAGAATTAGAATCATACGATGCAGCTTCTCAGACCATAAGGGAATGAAGTTGGAAATTAGCAACTCAGGAATCCCTAGAACATATGCAAACACATGGAGATCGAACAACATGCTCGTGAATGAACAATGGGTCATAGAACAAATCAAGAGAGAAATCAAAAACTTTCTGGAAGTAAACGATTATAATAGCACAACATACCAAAACTTATGGGATACAGCAAAAGCTGTGGTAAGGGGAAAGTTTATATAGGTACCTACATCAAGAGATTGGAAATGCACCAAATAGATGAGCTTTCAATTCATCTCAAGGACCTAGAAAATCTGCAGCAAACCAGACCCAAAGCTAGTAGGAGAAGAGAAATAATTAAAATCAAAGAAGAAATCAAAAGGATTGAATCAAAAAAAAATTACATAAAGTCAGCTGAACGAGGAGCTTTTTTTTTGGAAAATAAACAAAATTGACACCCCATTGGCCCAACTATCTAAAAAAAGAAGGGAAAAAATCCAAATCAGTAAAATCAGAGATGAAAAAGGAAACGTAACAACAGACACCACAGAAATCAAAAGAATCATCCGAATATACTACAAGGACTTGTATGCCAGCAAACAGGGAAATCTATCAGAAATGGATAGATTCCTGGACACATGCAACCTACCTAAATTGAACCAGGAAGACATAGAAAACCTAAACAGACCCATAACTGAGACAGAAATTGAAACAGTAATCAAGGCCCTCCAAACAAAGAAAGCCCAGGACCAGATGGATTCACTGCTGAATTCTACCAGACATTTAATGAACTAACTCCAATTCTTCTCAAACTATTCAGAACAATCGAAAAAGAGGGAATCCTCCCAAATTCTTTTTATGAAGCCAGCATCACCTTAATTCCTAAGCCAGAAAAAGATGCAGCATTGAGAGAGAATTACAGACCAATATCCCTCATGAACATAGATGCAAAAATACTCAATAAAATTTTCTGGCAATCCTCAATAAAATTTGAGGGCATGGCAATCTTCCAGTAAACAAAAAATAATGACTCCCTGCACACTATCCTCAACTAGGGGACACAGATTTCCGAAGCACTGTTGTTTTGCCCTTTCCACGTATTCACGGTGCTTATCTACTGCCTTTTTCTTCTCTTTGTGTACCTCTACTCTCACCAGAGTAGCTAAAATAGAGTTTGTTTATTTAATTGTACAGGGGCTGGCACTGTGGCATAGTGGGTTAAAGCCCTAGCCTGCATCCCACGTGGGCCCAGTTCGTGTCCCAGCTGCTCCTCATCTGATTCAGTTCTATGCTGCAGCCTGGGAAAGCAGTACAAGATGGCCCGAGTGCTTGGTCCCTGCACCCATGTGGGAGATCCAGAAGAAGCTCCTGGTTCCTGGCTTCAGATCACCTCAACTCTGGCCATGTGGTCATTTGGGGAGTGAATCAGTGGAATGGAAAATCTCTCTGGCTCTACCTTTCTCTGTCTTTCATCTGAATAATAATAAAAAAATTTAAGAGTTATAATGCTCAGTCGGAGGCAGGAACCCTCACTTGTACTTTATAATGCTTGTTTTAGCTATTATGAGACTCTTATTCCCTGCTTCATTGAGCTTTGGGTAGCTGAGATGGGTGGACACATGAACTGTGAATTTGTGAGGTATTCCACAGTCAATTTTGAATTATATCATTTTGTGGGTTTTTGAATTTTTTATTTAGATTTTTCACATAGACAATAATTATTTCTTCTATTTTCTAAGTAACAGCATCATAATGAGACAAAATGGCAGTTAAAAATATTTGGCTTGGGGCAACCTTGCGGCTCAGTGGGTTAAGTCACCACCTGCAATGCCGAATCTCATATTGGAACACTGGTTCAAGTCCCTGGTTGCTCCACTTCTGACCCTGCTAATGTGCCTGGGAAAGCAGCAGAAGATGGCCCAAGTACTTGGACCCCTGTGTCCATGTAGGAGAAACAAATGAAATTCCTGACTCCCGGCTTCAGCTTGTCCCACCCTTGACTTTCATAGCCATTTGGGGAGTGAAACAACAGATGGAAGATTTATTTCTCTTGGTCCCTTTCTCTCTTTGTCTTTCAATTAAACAAAATTAATCTTGAAAAAAATGTGGCTTGATGATTGATACAGGAATTATCTATAGCACCTACCCATGAGATTGCATTCTGGATTTATGAGAACTCTGTAAGTTGATCTGACGAAGCCATGTACTATTGATGAGCAATAATGTACTGACAACATGTGTCCTAAAATAATAAAACCCTACTTAAGATTTACATCAGTTTTCTTCCACTTTAACCTATCACAGTAAATCACCAAAATCCTGTTGATCCTACTTTTTAGATAACACTGTTTCCCTTCTCTTTTCATATAGCCTGGTTAACATGACTCAGGCCCTGCCACAACTCAACTATTCGTGTTTGGTAGACTTTCTAGTTGACCTCTTGTCTTTCTTATCTTTGTGGCCACAGATTTTTGTAATTTGGCCCACTCTCCCTGTCTGTGTCTTGTTGCTCAGTATCTCCTACTCTGATTTCTAGGGAAATCAAGTGGCTGGTAGTTCTCTCAACATACCACACAAAGACTGTGCAAGAAATGCCTGTAAAGTGAATGACTGAAATGCCTTACCTAGCTAGGGTGACCATTTGACCTGCTTCTCCCTAGATGGTTCCTCTTTACACATTTCATTTCTTTAAAATTATTAATATATCCCATTTTAAGATCAGATTTGTATTAGAACAGTAAATTATATATTTTCCTAGTTGTTGCCATCTTCAAACAGATTTCTAGCTCTTTCCATGTATACTTTAGTAGATAATGAGCTCTTGGGGGTCAGGAAATTTGTTCACTTTTTATTTCCTCATTTATTCATTCAACTAAGAGACTCACTGTGTCAGGTGCTAAGGCTATAATGTCAAACAAGCAAATATGGTTCTTGTCCTCCTGAAGCTTACCATCTCACAGGAAAGAGTAACTTAGCCAAAGAATATTCCCTGACATAGTAATTGCTAGAGATATGGATAAAGATTTAAACATTTTTAATCCACCAACTCCAATCCCATGAACTATAAGAGACAAAAGTAGTCATAAACATAGAACTTCATGTCATCAATTAACCATTTATTTTTAAAACACAAAAATACAATATACATAAAATATATAATGTTAAATGTTATCTTGGTATTAAGCATAAGAAAAAAATGATCATGGTATAATCGCAGGACTGAGACGATTTTTAGAAAATTTGTAGTCCTATGTGGTTCTCTGTGGATCATCATTATGATTAATCCTCCTCTTCCTCTTTGTTTTTCCAGATGAGAAATCTGGAGTCTCACACACTGAGCCACAAGACAAAATAATACTTCTTAAGCTAGTATTAGATCCTGGATGTCCTTTCTCCTAAACATTTTAACCACATTTCCTTGGGCAAATTACAAAACCCTTTCTGGGGCTGGTGCTGTGGTGTAATAGGTTAATCCTCTGCCTGCAGCACCAGCATCCCATAAGGATGCCAGTTCATGTCCTGGCTGCACCACTTCCAATCAAGCTCCTTGCTAATGGCCTGGGAAAGCAGAGGAAGATGGCCTGAGTGCTTGGGCCCCTACATCCATGTGGGAGACTGGATGAAGCTCCTGACTCCTGGCTTCAGATTAGCCCAGCTCTGGCTATTGCAGACATCTTGGAGAGAGAACCAGCAGATGGAAGACCTTTCTTTCTCTACCTGTAACTCTGCTTCTCAAATAAATAAATCTTTAAAAAATAAAAACCTTTCCACCTCAGTTTCCTCTGTAAACAAGTGATAATATTGTTTCCATAATTAATCTAAGTGTTAAATGAGATGAGGCAAGGTATTTAGTCTTTTCACCTGGCTCCCAGAAGATACTCAGGAATATTAGTTCTCTATCTAGCTATACTGTTTATCTTTTCATACTTTGTTAAATAAATGATGGTGTAAAATGATTTGAAAAGAATGATATAGTTTGGTGCTGTGATGCAGCAGGTAAAGTCACTGCCTGTAGTGCCAGCATCCCATATGGGCACTGGTTCGAGTGCTGGCTACTGCACTTCTGATCCAACTCTCTGTTATGGCCTGGGAAAGCAGTAGAAGATGGCCCAAGTCCTTGGGGCCCTGCATCCATGTGGGAGACCCAGAAGAATCTCCTGGCTCCTGGTTTCAGATCAACATAGCTCTGACCATTGCAGCCAATTTGGGGAGTGAACCAGTGGATGGAAAACCTCTCTCTCCCTGCCTCTCTTTCTTTCTCTGTGTAACTCTGACTTTTAAATAAATAGATAGATAGATAGATAAATCTTTTTAAAAATATGGATGACAAACTCTGCACTCCCTCTAAAAGTTGTGTTGTATTCATACACATTTATTATTTTATTCTTATAGGCAGAGTCCCAAAAAAGGCTTATAGCAACAAAGCAATGTGGGAAATAAGCCCAGCCAAGGCCACTTATCCACCAAAAGATGGGCTCAGAAACATGAAGAAAGCAGAAAATGAGGTACTGGCTTCTCTTATGTTTCAGAGCCATGGCCAGTTGGTGGAAGCAGGCCAGCATTCTCAGACATTCAGTTCTTCTCATCCCCACCGTGCAAAGGTCATTTCCTCCTGTTTCTCATTGAGAAAGCTGCTGTAGAGGAAATACAGCCACAACCAGAGACAAAGGAAAGAAAGTGGGCATGTGACACTGACCTTGAAAAGTGGCTGCTCAGCCAGCGCCATGGCTCACTAGGCTAATTCTCCACCTGTGGCGCCAGTACTCTGGGTTCTAGTCCCGGTTGGGGTGCTGGTTCTATCCTGGTTGCTCCTCTTCCAGTCCAGCTCTCTGCTGTGGCCCGGGGTGGGCAGTGGAGGATGGTCCGAGTCCTTGGGCCCTGCACCCACATGGGAGACCAGGAGGAAGCACCTGGCTCCTGGCTTTGGATCGGCGTACCTCCAGCCATAGTGGCCATTTGGGGGGTGAACCAACGGAAGGAAGACCTTTCTCTCTGTCTCTCTCACTGTCTAACTCTGCCTGTCAAAAAAAAAGACAGGAAAGAAAAGTGGCTGCTTCCAGTTATCTGATGAAAATGCCCTAAGCTCTTCCCTCTGTAACTCCAGTCATAAATCTCTCCTATAAATCTGCCCCAGGTATCTCCTTTATAAACATACCAGAACCACCAACCATAGAAAGCGTGGTCCTAAGTCAAATAGGCTGCAATTTACACTTGCTCTTAGCCAAAAGGCGGAGAAGCGATAGGCTGCAATATAAACCTACCAATGCTGTAACAGTTAAGGTATGATGCTGACGAACCTATAAATATTGTAAGAAACATAGGCTCAGGTGTCAATCTCAGGAAATGATTCGTGCTGAGTCAGCTGGCATTAATAAACTGCTCTTGATCCTCCACTGTCTGATGCCTGTTTGAAGGAAGGGAGCTTTCCTACCCCAGGTATCTGCAACACTGGGAGTTACAATCTAATCCAGAACTGGCCTCAGGGAGAGAAGGGTTAATACAGGTGGGTACCCAGACCTGTTGCTGGGCAGATAGAAGGAGGTGGGGACTTGGCTGGGGTTAGGAGATGGCAAAATATAGGGATGGGGGACTTGCAGCAAGAGTGATTTTGACAGCTGTTGGTTTCAGTGAAAACAGGAACTAGAGATAACCAAGAACTGGATCGGAAGTGGAGCAGCTGTGACTTGAACCAGTGCTCATAGGGGATGCTGGCGCTTCAGGCCAGGGCATTAACCTGCTGCACCACAGCACCACCCCATGAGTAGTGTTTTTTTTCTTTTTCTTTTTGACAGGCAGAGTGGACAGTGAGAGACAGAGAGATAGAGAGAAAGGTCTTCCTTTACCGTTGGTTCACCCTCCAATGGCCGCTGCGGCCGCCGCACAGGAGCCAGGTGTTTCTCCTGTCTCCCATGCAGGTGCAGGGCCCAAGGACTTGGGCCATCCTCCACTGCACTCCCGGGCCACAGGAGAGAGCTGGACTGGAAGAGGGGCAACTGGGGGACAGAATCCGGCACCCCGACCTGGACTAGAACCTGGTGTGCTGGCGCCACAGGCGGAGGATTAGCCTATTGAGCCACGGCGCTGGCCGTATGAGTAGTTTTTTTTTTTAAACATATCATTTCCTGGTACACACACACACACACACACACACAAACAGATACACACACATTCTACCAAGTGACCGGTCCTTCATTTCCCCAGGGAATAGTGTATTTGGAGAGTTTTGTAGTTTTTTCCTCTGCTTGACTAAGGTGTACTTTACCTGGAATGTGTGCAGACCAAAGTCAACTGTGTGTAGTTCCCAGGACACTGTCTGGATTTTCCTGAATGGTGATGGCCTGTTGGTACTGCCCCACTAGCTCCTGTGACGTCTCTCACCTGAGAATCTGGAAGCCAGAAAGATGGAGGCTCAGCCACTTGGGATTCCCCTTTTTTCCCTCCCCTGGCTTTCTACCTGCCTCTTTTTCTCTTTGCTGGTTCTGCTTGGTCTGCAAAGGGGATGATTCCCCCGAAATGATCATTGCCTTGCTCCAAGATGCCATTTGGCCTCTCTCCTGTGAAGACTGCTTGTTGTGTGACACTGGGCATTGAAAGAGACTTTGATGGACTTACTTACCCTGGGAACCTTCGAGACAGACAATGTGTCCTACCTTCCTATCCCTTTGTCATCCCCAGCCCTGATAGTTTTGACATTCATGGGTGAGGCCAGCCTTGATGCATTCAGCCCTTGTCAGCAATCATGAGCCTTTAATGTAATTGTCCTTTTTAAAAAATATTTATTTATCTATTTGAAAGTCAGAGTTATACAGAAAGAGAGGAGAAGCAGAGAGAGAGAGAGAGAGAAAGAGAGAGACAGAGACAGAGACAGAGAGACAGAGAGGTCTTCCATCTGCTAGTTCACTCCCCAATTGACTGCAAGGTCCGGAGCTGCATCAATCCAGAGCCAGGAGCTTCTTCTGGGTCTCCCACATGGGTGCAGGGGCTGAAGCACTTGGGTCATCTTCTCTGCTTTCCCAGGCCACAGGGGAGAGCTGGATCAGAAGAAGAGCAGCTAGGTCTTGAACCGGTGCCCACAGGGGATGCTGGCACTGCAGGCAGAAGCTTTATCCACTACGCCACAGTGCCGGCCTGGTGTATCTCTCTTGGTAGACAGTGATTTGTGTATTCCACTTACCAGTGGTTCCAACACCTTTGTCTCTAAGTACCCTTAGTAAGGTGGATGCCAGGCACTTCTTTGTACCTTTCTTACTGCACCTCTGCCATCACTTGGTTCCCCCAAATTCAAATTGCAGAGTCACAGTGGTAGAGGCTGTCCATCTATTTGCTTCCATTGAGGACCAGAAGAGACATCAGCCAACCTAGCAACTGCCATGACACGGAGTCTCCCCACTTTCTGTCCTCCATGGAGAGGGGTCCTTCACACAGGAATATTCTGGCGCAGAGAAAAGTTCAATGAGTCTATTTCCTTAAGCAAAATCTCATCAGAAGTGTGGGGAAACTTCTTTGTTTCCAACTGGGTTAGATACTTAAATTGGCATCCCCTCCCCTTTGTTCTAAGTATTCCTCCCTTAGTGAGTACTCTGTGTTCTGGGTCTTCTGGTGCCCACACAGGGAGCCTGTGCCATGTCTGTGATTGAGGGTATTTGTGCACAATAACGGTCTCTGGAGTTGTCTTGGTTGATCAGTCTGCAATAAGAAGCAAATGTGCAAAATGAGGAGGAGATTGTCACCCTGAAGCCACCCTGGATTTGTCACCTGGCTCCTTTCCTTGGTGATAGAGCATTGAAGTTTTAGAATTTGAGTGTTTGGAAAGTGAGATCAATCTGCTACAAAATCAGTAGCAGTTTTGTTGACTCCTGTCCTACACTGACTTGTGTTGGAATGTTTGTGGTCTACGTTATGTAGATACACTGTCTGCTGTTCCATTAAATATGTATTCCCATTACATGGCATTCAGGGCCTCCCTACAAAACTGTTTTGACACAGGAATACTTTTCATATAGTCAAACGCCAGTCTACAAGAGTGCTACCA
The DNA here is from genome assembly GCA_015711505.1 of Sylvilagus bachmani. NCBI lineage: Eukaryota > Metazoa > Chordata > Mammalia > Lagomorpha > Leporidae > Sylvilagus > Sylvilagus bachmani. The sequence continues at coordinate 10,826,855 of CM027392.1, forward strand.
CAGGGAGAGAGAGCTTCAGGGCCTGACTAGTGGTGTTGGGGGCAGGGAAGGGAGGCAAGAATGGAGGTTAGAAAGTGTTCTAAAGATCAAAGTATTAAAACACAGGACATCTTTGTAGGTTGCTAATATTAATCATGTATAGTTTAGGATTTTTTTAAAATCTAGAGTAGTATCATACAGTTTCTGATGCAGTTAGCTCACTTTGTTCTCATAAATATTTTTCATAAGATGTAGAAAAATGGTCATTAAATGCAGTAGTAAATTCTTAAATTCAGAGTTTTGTGGACATTTGAGAGAGGAGTGAGAATGGGTGTGTGTGTATGTGTTCCTTGTCTAGAGCAGCTTTATGACTGAGTTTGTGGTCACTACAGTCAGTTTTTTAATGGAGGCACTGACAGTTTTTACTTTTGCACAAACACACACAAACCCCAACCCACACTCATGCTCTGCAGTCCTATGTGGATATGCAGATAGGTGCATAGGTGGGCACATTGGGGAGAGGGACATGCAGTCTTTGGACTTGCTCCATGCACCCTTTGCTTCAGCCTGGGGACTGATAGACTGGAATTCCTTGTGGTTCAGTTTGCATTTTCCAATTGAATAAAAAATACCAATTTGGGTAAATTATCTTCTCCTGGTAGATGATGCCAGTTGGTTTGCCTGTCCATCCACCTGGCATCACAGGTGGTTCCCAAGCAGGTTTGGGCTGTATGGAGAAAAGAAGCCTCTACAGGACTAACTGTAAATTGGGAGGAGTGTTGTATAAGAAGCCATTCTTGGAGGCTGCATAATTCCCAAGGAAGGGAACTTCAGTGATTCCTGATCGTGGTCACTCCCTGAGCCAGTTCCCAAGGGTGCCTGTGCAGGGAAAGGAGGCTACCATTTATAGGCAGATTACACAGCAGTGTGACTTACATATGAAGTGTCCACAGATGTGTTTCCCAGGGCCCTTAAAATCAACATTTCTTCCATAAGGAAGCTTCATAATAAAAGGGAAGTTAGGAATTTTCTGCTGCCCTGGGTTAGAATCCATGCATTTATTACCCTCTTACCACTCTGACTCCTGTCATGTGCATTTCCTGTCATGTGATGGATCTCTTTAGATCACCTCTGTTTTCAGACTCCTGCCTGGGTGACAGTCTTCGGCCAGCCTGCTAGCTTAAACTCAGTCTGAACTAGAGTTGCCTAATGTGTGCATTCACTCCAGGGTCAAGGGCGCCAGAACTCCCAATGCCTGTCTAAATCACTCCATGTATGAGCACTGGGCAGAGGCCCTAAGTGGCTTTGCTTGGCCCTTTTTTCCTTGGCCTTCTTTGTTTTCAGTCAAATTGTCTGCTTTGCTCTTGTCTGTGGTATGTTTGTAAAGTCCTTCTCAGGTCCCAAAAGCCATGAGTAGGGGGTTTTTATTTTGTACTTGGAGGTATGTCTATTTTTAAAAGATCATTTATTTATTTGAAAGGTAGTCTCAGAGAGGGAGAGAGAAATCTTCCCATCCACTGCTAGACTCCCCAAATGGCTGCAGTAGCCAGGGCTGGACCAGGCTAAAGCCAGGAGCCAGGAACTCCATTCAGGTCTCCCAAATGCGTGCCAGGGGCTCTTGCACTGCTTTCCTGGCATGTTAGCATGGAGCTATATGGGAAATAGAGCAGCTGAGACTCCAACCAGCACTGATGTGATGAAAGGCACTGCAGGTGTCAGCTTAGCCTGCTGTACCACAATGCTGGCTACAGGATATGTGTCATTATAAGGGCATGTATCATTGAGGACATAGGTGGCCAAGCACATGACAGGAGTCAGAGTGGTAAGATGTGTGAGAAGTGCCAGGACCAGTCTGCATAAGGTCCTCAATGATACAACCAGCTGACCCTATCAAGGCCTTGGGCAGCCTGAAATGAGCAGAAGCCTGGTTGACATCATGTTAATGGTGTCAGGCCATAGGGGGATACTGTATAAGAGCTTTGGACCTGAAATTGGGGGAAACACTAATTTGGGCTTTTTTTAAAAAAAGATTTATTTATTTATTTGAAAGAGTCAAAGAAAGAGAGAAAGAGGTCTTCTATCTGCTGGTTCACTTACAAGATGGCTGCAGTGGCTGGAGCTGCGCCGTTCTGGAGCCAGGAGCTTCTTCTGGTTCTCCCACGCAGGTGCAGGGCCCAAGGACTTGGGCTATTTTACACTGCTTTCCCAGGCCATAACAGAGAGCTGCATCAGAAGTAGAGCTGGATTGGAAGTGGCACCCACATGGGATACTGACTCTGAAGGCAGTAGCTTTACCTGCTATGCCACAGTACTGGACCCTAGAATTGCTCTTTCTGGGGAGAATAGGGGCAGTGCCAAGATCACCAGGCTCCCTCTATGGATTGCAGCTGGGGCAGGTGACCACTGTGAAGGGTCAGCAAATCACTTGGTAACAGGACCTGTCCTGAGTGTGCAGACCTAGCCCTACTCTGGCTCAGCTACTTCAGGGTCTCCATGAGCCTTTTCCCCTCTCTCTCTACTCAGAGGCAGGAACTCTTATGATGTGTATGGTGGTTTCTGGTTGTTCACTCTAAATACAGTCATGCATACTTCTCTGGCAGCTGTGGGGTTTGTCTTATGAGAATGAAAAAATTCTTGCATTGCTAACAGGGGGGCCAGGTTGCACCACAGCAGTCCTTGATGGCTGCGGAACCATTTGGTCTAGCTTCGCTTGGCTCTGTGTGAGAATATATGGCAGCTGGCCTTTCTCCCCTCCTCCCTCTTCTCAGTAGTTGTCTTGTAGAAATTATCTGGGTTGGTGCTTGTTGATGTCTATCCTGCACCCTTTTCTCACCAGGCAGAAGGGTGGCTGGAAGTTGATCGTTGGCAGGAAGATGTATGAGAAGTGCCAGGACCAGTCTGCAGAGGTGAGGATGTGGAGTGGCATCAGCATGGTCACCTATCAAATATCCCCCAACCTCTGCCCTCCATGAAGATTGCAAGTGCTTTCAGAGATGCTGATGACATCATCATCTCCCTGCGGGAGCATGGTGGTCTCGGGAGGGTAACCAGGGGTGGGAGGGTCCATGTGCCCTATGTCCTTCTTCCCAGTGACCCCAAGTCATACTAAGGACCATCCCCCAGGTCACTTTCTTGCCTGTCTTCTGAGCAGAGAGTGGGAGATGTGGTGAAGGGCAAGAGAGAGTTGAGGCATTGGGTCCAGCAGGAGGTGCAGGTGGTGAATGGGGGAGTTAGGAGCATAGGGTGTGGGAAGGGACTGTTGGGGAGTGGGGGCTTAGGAGGGGAAGCATGCGCACTGCCTTGTGTTCCCCCTTGCAGCCTTTGCTCCTCCACATGCAAATCCATTTCCTTCCCATATTGCTGACCCCTTGACTGCAAGCTCCGACCTTCTCCTCTTGGTGCAACATTGCACTAGGAGGTGGCCCAGTGGAAGAGCTTGAGTTACTTAGCTAAATATGAGGGAGGCCAGGCACATGGTGGTTTGGCTCATCTCTTTGCTGCTGTTACGCTGCCAAGAGGGGCTGGCTCTCTCTCTCTTTTGCCAGCCCTTAAGTTCTTTAAAGAAATAAGGGCTGGAGGGTTAGAAGTAGCTCTCAGGATTATTCGCCAGCACATGGAGATAGGCCTTCTGCTTCAAGCTTTAAAACTTTTGGGGGTAGTGCCAATGGGTGAAAGGTTAAATGAGCCACAGAAGCCCACAGAAAGAGGCTTAGGGTGAGGTAGATACCTGTGCACTAGGGGATGCACTCGTCAAATTTGCTACCAGATTTGTAGGGGAGATTTCCACAACCCCCAACAAAATTTCCTGCCTCCTTTTAAAATACTCATCCCATTTTATTATAATTATTTGCTTCATCGTTTCTCTCCCAGGGGCCCGTGTCTGTCCCCTTGTGTGACTCTGTCCACTGGGTCATCTGACTCTGAAGGTCATGGTTGTGAGAATAAATGAACCCCAGATCACTTCTTCCTCTGCGGAGCTCTGCTGAGGGGCACTGGCTGGCTTCAGTCCGTTTGATAGAGTGTGAAGGACCCCTCAGTGTTGAGCACAGGGCTAGGCAGCTCCTGACACACTGACAAGTGGGAAGTGGTACCTAGAAAGTGAAGAACAGCTCAGGGACAGGGTCACAATGCAGGATCAGATATGCTGGGCTTGTCAGGGGGCAATCTGTGTGACTCCGGGTAAATTACTTCGTTCTTCTGAGCCTCAGCTGCTCAGATATAAAATGAGAAGTAGCCAGTATCCTTGTAAAATGCCTTATAGCACTGCTGAGATGGAAAAGATAACACAGGTATGATTTGTGATGTAAAAATAACCAAATAAATGCCATACATACACATTTTATGTATGGATATGGAAACACACACACACAGGGAAATGTTTGTTTAAAGAAAACAGGGGATAGCTTATGAGATACTTGAGTGTACTACTTGGAGGGAGCCCTCTTACATGTGGTTCTTTACTTGAAATTTGGCTCAGCTTCAACCAATCCCTGACACTACAGCACCCCTTTCCTTGGTGGTTCCCAATTTTTTGTAGATCCTTAGGAGTGTAGGCTGCAGACCAATGCTCCATACAGATCTGTGACATCCCAGCTTTGCCACATCCCCACTGGGAAGGACTCACCCTCTGCCTTTCTCCTCAGCACCCTCATTTTTCTGTGTCCGGGGCAGGGACCCATTTCCTGTTCTGTGAAAAGAGATGCTCTGTGTTAGAGACATGGCAGCTTGGCCCGAGGGATGATAGGCAGAGTTCAGATGAAGAGAGCTTTCTGTCCTGCAGAGCTTGTCTAGGCTGAAAGCTGTGCTCTGTGCTGGGCCACTATGATGAGATGAAGAAGCCAAGTCAGATTTGGAAGAGCTAGTCTCTTAGATGAGGCCTTTAGAAGACAGAGCTGGGCCAGGAGGATTGGAAAAAGCAAGAATTTGGAAAAGGCTTTACTTCTTTGGCAAACTGCATTGCATGATTATTGAATAGGCCATTAACAAGTGATTCGTTAACAAGATCATAAGTTCTAGGTTTATTCTTCCAACTTCCTAGGGGAACTGTTCTCCTGTTTAATCCCAGAGAATTTCTGTCCTCCTAACCACACAGATGCACTGAAATCCAGTCTTTTTATTACAATTGAAATGAGAGCAGTAAAGACAGAAGCAGAGCCACTCCCTTTGAGGCACCTGCTTCATGGCAGACACTATTCTGAGTACATTGAAGGTTATCATTTATTTCATCTTTATATCTTCTTTATGAGATAGGTTTTTCGTATGTCCAAGTATAATTGTGGAAACTGAGCCACATCATCTTAAAGCAAAGTTCCCCTTGTCACACAAGCAAGAAGTAGCAGAGATGAGAGCCAAACCCAGACAGTGTGACTGCAGAGTCCATGAGAAAGAAGAAAACCCTAGGAGAGGGAGCCCTAGGGGTCAGATTCGTGAGATAATCAGAGTAAGAGTGATACTTCTCTCTGTTCACTGATGTTGGACTCTGTTGTTTTCAATTATTTATTTATTTGAAGTCACAGTGACAGAGAGAGGACAAAAGACAGACATGGAGATCCTGTATCTATTGGCTTACTAATGCCCTGGCTTCAGTAGCCAAGACTGGGCCAGAGTGAAGCTAGGAGCCAGGAACTCCAGCTGGATCTTCCACATGGGTGGCTAGAGCTTGTTTACTTGGGCTATCTTCTAGTCTTTTCTGGGCATCTTAGGAGAAAGTTGAATTGGAAGCATGGAACAGCCAGGACTGCAACTGGCACTCTAATGAGAGATGTCAGTGTCAGAAGTAGCAGCTTAAATCATTCTACCCTAATTCCAGGCCCCCAGACACTGTTCAAGGGTATATTCGTGTCAGGCTCACCCTTGAAGAAATTGCAGGAGTCTCCTGTAGGATGGTGGCCATAAGATACGATCTGATTTTAGTGCACTCCCGAGTGGGTTCTTTGAGTTAGGGACTGTGTCTTATTCATCATTTTTCCAGATTTCTGATGCATTCCCTGTGAATTACTAGCTGTGATCTTTATCAAAAGGTTGGCCAAATGCACCCCTCGATGGGATGCGGCAAGATGATTTAGCATCTACCAATTTCTGAGAGTGGTTATAACGCTAAGTGGGTTACTGTAACATCAGGTACAGTCCTAGAAATCATGTATGGGACAAAGGAAACCTTTTATAAATGTGAGCTATAATTAATACTGCAAGGGTTGGGCACAGAGTTGATGTCTTCTTGAACAACACTTCTCCCCTCACTTCTACTCTTGAGTACATTACAGGGACAGACTCTGACAAGTCCTGGTCTCTTATGGGTTTGTGTGGTTTGAGACAGGCCTTTCTCAGGGCCCCCCAAAATTCCAATTGATTCTCAGGACCCCTTCGTGGCTCCAGTTTTCTGGTGGCAGGGGCAGGAATGACTTTAGAGCTCACTCTGTGAACCATCCTACAAGGCATACGGTGGACACAACTAGAATGTGTCAATGCACTCCCAACCGGGCAATGACAGTAAGTAAATCACAGGGAATTTTAAGGGGGCAAAAAGCTTGGTTAGTCATAGTCATTGCCTCTGCCTCGGCAGCTGTCAGATACCAAGCCTAAGGGCTGTTTGTTCTTTCCCTTTGCATTTAGAGAGAATATGAGGGAGTGATAGAAGGGCTAGAATTATTGGAGGATTTTGAGGGAGGTGGGAACTGTTGCAGGCTGCTTTATTTTTCTTTGTTTCTATTTATTGTCCTTAAATAAAGTTTAAGAATGTGTTTCCCTGGGTGGATCTTTGGTGCAGTTGTTCAGGTACCACTGACTCTCACTTCTCATCAAACTTCCTGCTAACGTGCACCCTGGGAGGCAGCAAGTGATGGCTGCAGTGCTTGGCTTCCTGCCACTCATTTGGGAGACCTGCATGGAGTTCCAGGCCCTTGGCTTGAGCCTGGCCCAACCACAGCTGTTTTAGGCATTTAGAGGTACCAACAGATGTCTTTCTCTCTTTCTCTATCTCCCCACCTTTCAAATTAAATAAAAAATATATAGGTAAAAATCCAAAACCAAAGCAAAGATTGTGTTTTCCTTAGTATCCTAACAAAAAATTACAGTTTTTCCATTTAGATCTCATTTGTACATTTTGCAAGTATTCTTCTAAATCTCTACTTGAAGCCTTAATGAGCGCTGCTGTCATGGCTGCCTACTTTTGCTCTCATTCCAAGATCCATCCTCTTCCATAGATGCTCCAAACCCCCAGGCTGTCTCCTGACTTTGCATCTTTGTGTTCTTGATTCTTAAAGATCTTTTTAAATTATTTCCTTAAAGGCAGTTACAGTGATAAGAGAGAGAGAGAGAGAGAGAGAGAGAGAGAGAGAGAGAGAGAGGTATCCCATCTGCTGATTCACTTTCCAAATGGCCACCATGGCCAGGGCTGGGCCAAGCTAAATCCAGGCACCCAGAGCTCCATCTGGATCTCCCACATGAGAAGCAGGGGGTACAAGCACTTGGAAAGTGTCTACTGCCTTCCCAGGCACAATAGAGGGAGTTGGATCAAATGTGAGGTAGTCAAGGTTCAAAATGGTGCTCACACGGAATGCCAGCATTGCTGGCACTAGTCCCATCTGCTGTGCCACAACACTAGCCTCCACCTTTGTGTTCTTGATAAGTAGCTTGGGCACAATATCACTTTCTGCAGCAGTATCCTGATTTCTAAGAGGCTTAATAGGCACAGCAGTGTGGGGTCTTCAATTTTTTTCTGTGCCTTGGTCCTGAGTCGTTTCCTCTATGAAGCTGATTCTTGGCAATGGGCAGAACTTCACTGAATCAGAAGTTGGGGTAGGGAGGTTGCTGTTAGACAAGTAGGGCTGTCACCGCCCCTTCCACTGTGCTCCACCGTGCAACCCATCCCTGTCCTTGGAATATGTCTCTAGAGCTCTGGAGTGAGGGCAATAATGATCGATCAAGGAAAGACCTTTCCTTAAAGGATTTAAGGAGTTGACTTCTTTTTTTTTCCTAAGGTAATTTTTGCCCCCCCCCATTTGTTCCTACTTTTAAATCTGGTACTTTTACTTTTTTCCCTTCTTTTCTCCCACCTCTTCTTTTGTCCCCCTCCCATCCTCACTTCCCCAACAAAGTAATGGACAATAATTATGAGCTGTTGGGCTGGAGCCATGGCTCACTTGGTTAATCCTCCACCTGCAGCACCGGCATCCCATATGGGCACCGGTTCTAGTCCTGGTCATTTCTCTTCCAGTCCAGCTCTCTGCTGTGGCCTGGGAGGGCAGTTGAGGATGGCCCAAGTGATTGGGCCCTGCACCCACATGGGAGACCAGGAAGAAACACCTGGCTCCTGGCTTCGGATCAGCACAGTGCTGGCTGTAGTGGCCATTTGGGGAGTGAAGCAATGGAAGGAAGACCTTTCTTTCTGTCTTTCTCTCTCTCTCACTGCTAATAACTCTACCTGTCAAATAAATAAATAAATAAATAAATAAATAAATAAATAAAATAATTATGAGCTGTTGATTCCAAAGGAGGAATTCTAGCTAGTGTGGAATACAAACAAAAACAGCTTCCATGTTAACAAAGCACACAATGCGGAATTCTTTGATAGAGCTACATCAGTAGGAATTTATTCCTCCTGATAATTTGACCCAGATTGCATACCTCCAGGTTTTCTGATGAACATTTTCTGTTGGATTAAGAGGATGGCAAATTGAGACAGCAGGGGAAGAGCATGTATTTTCTACTCAATTCTGCTCAGCTGCAGGTAAATTATAGCAGAGATTTGAGAGCAGAAAAATGGGTGTTGTAGGTTTGAGGTAAAGGGATTCAGAGTGTAAGTACAGAGGGGAATATGGGCAAGGCAGTCTTGTTAACTCCCTACATGGCCACAACAGCCAGGGCTGGGGAAGGCTGAAGCCAAGAGCCAGAAGCTTCATCCAGGTCTCCCATGTGGATGGCAAGGTCCCAAACTTTTGGGCCATCATTCACTACTTTCCTAGGACATTAGCAGGGATAGGAAGTAGAACTTCTGGGACATGAACTGATGCTCATAAGGGATACTGGTATTGCAGGCAGTGGCTTAACCCCATATACCACAATGCTGGCCCAGCTTCAAGCTTTTTTAAACAAGGAGAAGTACTGACATAGGATATATAATGTAAAATGATTACTCTGGGGTGGGTATAGTGGCACGGAAGGTTAACTGTGGTTTGAGAATCCCATATCTCATATCAGAGTGTAGGTTCAAATCTTGGCTATTCCACTTCTATTCCAGCTCCCTGTTAATGTGACTGGAAAGCAGTGATGATTGCTAAAATACATGAATTCCTGCCACTCACATGGGAGAACCAGATGGAATTCCTGGCTTCTTGCTTCATTGTGAAACAGCCCCAGCTGTTTCTTCACACACTGGGAGAGTGAACCCATGGATGCAAGATCTCTCCTTTACTCTGTATTTCAAATAAATCTTTTGGGAAAAAATAACCAAAGGTTACTCGCTGCTGTGTGAATAATGTATTTGAAGCAGAGACAATGTTGGTAACAGACATTTGTTGGAATTCCATTGCAGTTGTCACAGTGAGATATGCAAGAATCAAACCTTAGGTTTTTTGGTCTACCCATAGTATCTTTCCCATAGTAGGTTTTCAAGAAATAGTAAGTAAATAAATTTATAAAACACCAAGTGCCACAGTGCCTCAGAAACAAAACACATTTGAGACAGACCAGGCACTGAATAACATCGTGTTAAGCCCAGAATATTGACTGGAGTTCAACAGATTGGGCTTTATTTGAAGCTCTGGAACGCCTTAGTTACATTGCTTGGAGACAAGTAATTTAAACTCTTTGAGTCTAAATTTTCTTTGCTTTGCAGTGGGGAAATGGCATGATTCATTTCTTTGAATTATTGAGCAAGTTAAGTGATGTATTCTGGTCTGTGGTAGTCACCCCATAAGTGGTGAGCATTAGGGTTAAAAGGACATGAAGATACCTCAGACAGTCATCCGTGAAACTTCTGTATGGTCACAGCCATAAGGCATAGAGTCCCTTAGGAGAAAGGCAACACTTTGGACCATTACACAGTTGGGGTTCTGTCTCCTGAACCACAGCTTTTCTTGGCCTTTGAGTAAATAGATATTCAAGTATAAAGAGGGAAATGTTAAGAAGAGGGCTTTCTGGTTTCAGATCAGCCCAGCTCTGGCCGTTGTGGCCATCCGGAGAGTGAACCAGCAGATGGACGACCTCTCTCTCTGTCTCTCCCTGTTTATGTAACTGCCTCTCAAGAAAATAAATAAATCTTAAGAAAAAAAGCTTTAGAAAGAGTTAGCATTAGAGTTTTCTCTCAGTCTAGCACTTCTCATGGAATTTAGGAGAAGTCAGATTTCCTCTCCCTTCATTTCCAAGTTGAACAGTAAGAAGCTAAGGTTTGTCTTTCTGTACACATAAAGTAGCTGCTCCCTGTACCACATTTCCAACTTATTCTGCAAAATCTAATAGGAGTCCAGAAATCTGTCTTGTCTTATGCATAATTAAATACCTTGATTAAGAATCCAATCATAGTGGTTTGGCTGTGTAAGTTATTTGACCCTCAACTAGAGCAGCCAAGGATATCTGGGGGGCCAGGACCAAGACTTGTGAGAAGGTGCAGTGGAGACAGTTTTTACCCTTAGGGAAGAGGTGATCACTTCTTTGGGGTTGATGTATCTCTGTCTTGCCTAAGGTACTAATTATGTCCCTGAATAAAAGATACAAATTGGATTAGAAAAGATAGCTCATTCCTTTGAAGAATTGTCATCTGTATGAATGGCTTAGAGCAGATTGGTTTATTGAACCAACCTCAATCTTTAGAAAAGTAAGGGCTTGGATGACTGCTGTCATTTAGAAAATGGAATAGTCCACTTTGGGATTGAGCTAACCAAGCACCCAGTGCAGTGGGATTTATACAACCAAGCCAGTAGATAAGAGCAGATATTGCATGCAAAGAGTCAGGTGTGGCTGGACCAACTGCAGAAGCCAAGCAGCTAAAATATTAATGCTTAGCTTGAATGGGTTCCACCTGATTGACGCTGTTTTTGGAAACCATTAGAATTAAAATATGTTTTTTTAAAAATTCCAACCAACAGTCTCTAAATGCATAATTATCACTGCTGATTGAACCACTTCCTTCAACACTAGGCCAAAGGCCTGCCCCTCTTACTGTGTTGTTAATTTTATTTAGCCTTGCAGAACTGGGCATATGACTACTGCACTAGCCTTTCTTATTCTTTCTCTTGTCACAGTCTACTAAAACCGCTTTCTGTAGTCATCCCTTAGCATCACCTCTCTGAGTCCTCCTGGCTAAGTGAGGGTCTCCCATGCATCTTTTTAACACCCCCTCTGTGTTCATTCCCAGAGAAACTGGCTCTTTTGCCTTATAGCACATGCATGTAGCTATGACAGGCCTCAGAGAAGTTCCTGGAAATGTGTACTACGCAAAAAGCTTGCACTAACATAAACTCATCATTTAAATCGATTTTCCATGATCTATTGGAAGTTCTCTTGTATTTATAAATTTATAAATCTTCCTAGACCGTGTGCTTCCTAGAGGCCAAGGCTACAGTAAGTCAGCAACCTCAGCTCCCAGCACAGCACTCACACTCAGTAGGCACCTAGGCAGCACTTGCTGTATGTTTGGGTATGTTTGGGAATGTTTGGTGCCCAACTGATCGATACTGAAGTGCTCCTTGCTGAACCAGAGATTCAGATTAAGTGGAATCATGCTGAGAATTTGATAAAATGATAGTGTTTATTTTATCCTCTAAAAAGTCCACATTTGAGGAGTATTTGGTGTAGCAGTTAAGGTGACACTTGAGATGCACCTGTCTGCTTTTGCAGTACCTGTTTTTGAGTCCTTGCTCTGTTCCTGATGTTTTCTGCTAATGAATATCCTGAGACTCAGAATACAGATCTAGCACTGAGATCCCTGCCACCTGTATCAGTGATTCAGACTGGGCTCCTGGATTCTGGCTTCATCTGGGCTTCCCACAGGAGAGGTAGGGACCTAAACGCTGGGCATCTTTCACTGCTTTCCCAGGTGTATTAGTGGAGGACTGAATCAGAAGTTAAGCAGCTTGGAGTCAGTTCAGTCCTATATGGGATGTTGGGGCTGCTGTTTTACTCACTATACCACAGTGCCGACCCTGACCCCAGATTGCTAAAAAAAATTCCTTGACTTTTAACATAGCCTATGGCGTTTAGAAATATGTTAGAGACACTGACAAAAAGTTGCATTGCTAATTAGCTTGGTGGTCTTGGACAAGTGACTTAACCTGTGTGAGCTTTCAGTTCCTTACTAGAAAAGTTAGGAAAGCAAATTATTGCATTGTTTTGAAAATAATAAGGTTTATTTAAAACAACACTGACTACTAAGCTGGATGTATGTAAATACTCGATCAAAGATAAATACAGAGACATATTGCAGGTGTAAATGTATGTTATACACACACACATACACATACACATATACATACTCTAGTGTTTCTACTTATTTTCTCACTACCTGGATCTCTTAACTTTTTACCAACCAGTCCTGTTGGTTTCTGTGTTTTTTTTTTCTTCCCCCATGATATTATCCTTTCTTCTGCACATTTTAAAAAACAGATTTATTCATTTAATTGAAAGGCAGAGTTACAGAGAAGCAGAGGCAGAGAGAGAGAGAGAGAGAGAGAGAGAGGTCTTCCATCTTCTGGTTCACTCCCCAAATGGCTACAACGGCAGAGCTGGGCTGATGTGAAGCCAGCAGCCCCCTCTGGGTCTCTCATATGAATGCCGAGGCCCAAGGACTTGAGCCATCTACCACTGTTTTCCCAGGTGATAGCAGAGAACTGAATTGGAAGTGGAGCAGTGGGGACTCAAAAGGGTGCCCATATAGGATGCCAGCACTGCAGGCAGCAGTTTTATCTGCTATTCCACAGCACTGGCCCCATCTTCTGCACATTTTATAATCCTCATCAATCAATGAAAAATGAAACAGATGGAAAGTTTCTTTTCCTCATTAGTAGATAATATGCAAATGCTAGCACCCTGGAGACCAGGATTAAAAACAAAGATAATGGAACTGATGTGGCTAAGAAAAACCGTCCCCTGCTAACAGTACTGCCAAACTGATGCAGTCTTTTTGTAAAACAATATTTCAAGAATAAGAACCGTAAAATTGTCCATAGTTTGCTACATCCCATATTTAAAAGAGTATCGGGGTGGAGAGGAAGTTTGCTATCTTTGTGGATAAAACTAAAACACCAAAATTTAAAAAAAAATTAAGTGAACAAATGGAAGCAAATATAATTTTTGGCTCAATGAAATAATGAAACGTCACAAGTTAGTAAAAGTTGTAATAAAATATATTAAAAACAAAAAATTTGTAATAATATAAACAAATCATGCAGTAAACTTTTTTTAGATTGGATTTTTTTATTTTTTAATTTTTTTAGTATAGGTTTTTTAAAATTTTATTTAATGAAGATATATTTCCAAAGTACAGCTTATGGATTACAATAGCTTCCCCCCCATAACTTCCCTCCCACCCACAACACACCCCTCTCCCACTCCCTCTCCCTTCCATTCACATCAAGATTAATTTTCAATTCTCTTTATATACAGAAGATCATTTTAGCATTCACAAAGTGTAAAATACTATTTGAGTACTAGTTATAGCATTACTTCACATTGGACAACACATTAAGGACAGAGCTCATACATGAGGAGTAAGAGCACAGTGACTCCTGTTGTTGACTTAACAAATTGACACTCTTGTTTATGGTGTCAGTAATCACCCTAGGTTCTTGCCATGAGTTGCCAAGGCTATGGAGGCCTTTTGAGTTCACCGACTTTGATCTTATTTAGACAAGGCCATAGTCATAGTGGAAGTTCTCTCCTCCATTCAGAGAAAGGTTCCTCCCTTCATTGAGTTTCATTTTCAATTACCTTCATATATTGAAGATTAACTTAGTACATACTAAGCAAGGATTTCAACAGGCTGCACTCGCACAACCACACAAGGCATAGGGTATTGTTCGACTAGTAGTGTTGTTTTTAAGTTTCATAGTAAAACACCTTAAGGACAGAGATCCTACATGGGGAGCATGTACCCAGTGACTCCCATTGTTGATTTAACAATTGGCACTCTTATTTATGACATCAGCAATCACCTGAGACTCTTGCTATAAGCTGTCTAGGCTATGGAAGCCCCTGGAGTTCACCAACTTTGAACTTGTTTGGTCAAGGCCGTTTCACAGTGGAGATTCCTTCCTCCCTTCAGAGAAAGGCGTCTCTCTCCTTGAATGCCTGTTCCTTCTGCTGGGGTCTTGTTCACCAGGATCTTTCATTTAGATTGTTTTTTGTCACATGTCATGGCTTTCCATGCCTGTGAGACTCTCATGGACCTTTTAGCCAGATCTGAATGTCCCAAGGGTTGATTCTGAGGCAGGAGTGCTTTTTTGGGCGTTTGCCATTCTATGAGTCTGCTGTGTGTCCTGCTTCCCCTGCAGGATCATTCTCTCCCTTTTAATTCTATCCTTCATTATTTGCTTACATTGGTCTTATTTGTGAAATCTCTTTGATACATACCTTATCTTTTTGATCGGTTGTGTATTTATACTTATCACTTTACCAAGTGTGCTGGCATTGGTACCTGCCTTCTTGATACAATTGGGTTGAAATCCCCTGGCACATTTCTAGTTCCACCGTTGGAGGTAAGTCCGAGTGAGCATGTGCCAACCTATATATCTCCTCCCTCTCTTATTCCCACTCCTATGTTTAACAGAGATCACTTTTCTGTTAATTTTAAACGTCTAAGAATGATTGTGTATTGATTACAGAGTTCAACCAGTGGTCTTATGTAGAACAAACAGAGCAGCAATAACAACAAAAATACTAAAAGGAATAAAATAGTAAGTTGTTTTGCTGATAAGGTGTGTCTCCTGAAGGCAGCATATAGATGGATTCTCTTTCTTGATCCAATCAGCTAGTCTATGTCTTTTGGTAGTAGAATTAAGACCATTCACATTCAGTGTGATTACTCTTAAGTACTGTCTTTTCCCATTCATGTTTCCTAAACGAGCTGTTTATGTATTTTGAGCTTTGTTTGTAGGTTACTCTACATTTGCTTTTTTTTTGTAGTGAAGTTCTTGTTTTTGAATTTCTGTGTGCAGCACGTCTTTGAGCAAGTGTTGTAGGGTTGGACTTGTGGATACAAATTCTTTCAGTTTCTGTTTGTCTTGGAAGATCTTTATTTCCCCTTCATTCATAAATGATAGCTTTGCAGGGTATAGTATTCTAGGTTGGCATTGTTTGTCTTTTAAAACTTGAAATATATCATGCCGTTGTCTCCTTGCCTGTAGTGCTTGCAATGAGAAGTCTGGGGTGAGTCTGATTAACTTACCCCTGAATGTGATTTGTCATTTTTCTCTGGCACATTTTAGGATTTGTTCTTTGTGTTTCACTGAGCTGAGTGTTGCCACAATGTGTTGCGGTGAATTTTTCTTCTGGTCTACCCTGTTCGGAGTCCTGGCTATCTGTTGAATTTGACTGTTGTTATCCAGCTGCCTTTGTTTGAAGTTTTCTGATATTATTTCATTGAAAACACCTTCCAACCCATTCTCTCTTTCCACCCCCTCAGGGACTCCTATTATCCAAACATTACACCGTTTGATTGAATCTTTTAGGTTTCCAACTGTATTTTTAAATTTTTTAATTTCTTCTTCCTGCGTTTGAACTGACTGTATTATTTCCGGAAGTTTGTCTTCAAATTCTGACATTCAGTCTTCTATTTCATCTGTTCGATTTCCGAGGGATTCCATGGTGTTTTTCATATGGTCAATTGAGTTTTTAATTCCCAGTATTTCATTCTGCCTTCTCTTTAGGATCTCCAATCCTTGGGCTTGTTTTTCGTTCAGCTCTCGACACTGTTTCTCCTTATTTCTAAGTAATCTGATTATTAATTTTCTGAATTCTTTTTCTGGCATGATTTCAAATTCTCCTTCTTCTTCAGCCTCTGTTATGGTTATTTTAGCCTGCTCCATTGGTGAGTTTATATGTTCTTCTATATTCTTACTGTGGGTTTTTGTTTTGTTTTTTGGCATTCCGTCTGGATGATTTTTCAGGTTGATTTCCCTCTGCTCTGGGCTGCTGTGAGTCTGTACCAATATCCAGTGCAAGCAGGCTGCCCTGCCTTCTAGAGTTTGTTTGTTTATTTTTTACTTATTTATTTATTGTAACTTGAGTGGGCTGGTGTCAGGGCTTTGAGGTGCCAATCTCCACCCCTTCGGGGCCGGTTTCCTTGTTCCTATGTTCACCCTTACGTGTCTGTGCCTGGGGTTCATTGGTCAGCCACTCTCTCTCACTGCACCTCCCGTGTGAGGAGTGTCAAGTAGCTCCAGACCACCTTTGGACTCTGCCCCTGCTGCTTCCACTTTAGGAGCAGAGGCCAGCCTCCTTTCCTTTAAGCCTGAATGTAAACAAACAGGATGGCTGTACTCTGCCTGCTGCAGCTCTGATTGTGGGTTGGGCAGCTCCTAAGGATCCTGGCTTTTACGATCCCTCAGTTCGTCCCCCTGGATCCTGCCCTCTTCCCACGGGCGCTATTCAATTTTTTTTTCTGGTAACTTGAGTAGACTGGTGTCAGGGCTTTGAGCTGCCCTCCCTAGCTGCCCGCCCCTGTGCAAGGAGTGTCCTGTTGCTCCACTCCACCTTTGGGCTCCGCCTCCGAAGGTTAGTGCGGAGGCAGAAGCAGTTCTCCTTTAAGCCCGAATGTAAACAAACAAGATGGCTGCTTCCCTCCTTCTGCAGCTCCGATTTGGGGATTGTTTAGTCCCTCAATTAGTCCCCCTGTATCATGCACTCTTTC
The DNA here is from genome assembly GCA_015711505.1 of Sylvilagus bachmani. Classification (NCBI taxonomy): domain Eukaryota; kingdom Metazoa; phylum Chordata; class Mammalia; order Lagomorpha; family Leporidae; genus Sylvilagus; species Sylvilagus bachmani. The sequence continues at coordinate 10,843,677 of CM027392.1, forward strand.
CGCAGGTGCTACGCACTCTGTTCCGTTTTGTTTCTTTTTTTTTTTTTTAAATTTTTGGCAGAGTGGACAGTGAGAGAGAGACAGAGAGAAAGGTCTTCCTTTGCTGTTGGTTCACCCTCCAATGGCCACCACGGCCGGCATGCTGCAGCCAGCGCACCGCGCTCATCCGATGGCAGGAGCCAGGTGCCAGGTGCTTTTCCTGGTCTCCCATGGGGTGCAGGGCCCAAGCACTTGGGCCATCCTCCACTGCACTCCCGGGCCACAGCAGAGCTGGCCTGGAAGAGGGGCAACCGGGACAGAATCCAGCGCCCCAACCGGAACTAGAACCCGGTGTGCCGGCACCGCAAGGCGGAGGATTAGCCTGTTGAGTCACGGCGCCGACCACTCTGTTCCGTGTTCTATTTCCTCCCCCACTCAGTCGTGAGTGTCTCAGTGTCTGTCCCAGGGTGGGTTGGGGGAGGGGCAGGAGCGGCTGTTACAGTGGTGCTGGGCAAGTTCCCTGTCTCACCTCGGCTTCCAGTGCTGGTGTGTACACACTCCTGCTGGTGTCCTGCTCTTCAGGCGTCCGCGTCCTCCTCACAGGTCCACCCTGTCTACCCAGTTTCGGAAGAGCTTCCCTTTCCCTGAAACTACAAATTTGCACCCCTCTTTGAACCTTCCCTTCCAGGACCATCGGTGTGCTCCATCCCTATTCCACCATCTTGGAGCCAATCCACAGTAAACTTTCTATCACAGGAAAAAAAAATTGACTTCGGTCTCAGTGCTCAGGGAAGGGCCCTTTAGTCTCCGTGGGTGGTAGTCTTGTCCTTTCAGGGATTTTTGGTTATTTTTCCACCTTCCCTGTGTCTCCCAGTCCATCTCCCTTGACCCAAGCCAAGGAAGTGAGGAGGCTCTGCTGTTTCCTGTTTACCCCACCCCTTAGACAAAGAAATGCTTGGCTTTGCACAGGAGCATCCCAATGTACCTGGGTGCATGGGTTAAATCTGTCAGTTGCACGGTTTAGGCAGTGCTCATGCAGGGGATGGTAGAGGTGTCATGAAAGGGTGCTCTACCAAAACGCGTTAGCACAGCTTCTCAATCCCCAGCATCATCATTCATGGGCTGGAGTGCCAGGTGTGTTGAGAAAGGGCTGCATGGCTCTGATTTAGTTTTACTTTTCATTTTATTTGGTGTGAGGATGAGGGACACAGAATCCTGGAAGAATGTGTTTATCACTCTCCCAGGTGGCATTTCTGGTTAAGGTCCTGTAGAGTCACAGTCACCGTCTTTCTGTTCTGAAAGTGCTTGGGTGGGGGGACAGGGTGCAGATTTTAGTGATAGGGGCCTCTCTGAAGGGGACAGGCAAACACAGACTTAAGTCTCTCTTCTGTCTGCTCTTCTATGTTTTCAATTTTAGGATTTGGATGCATCCATCCATTCAGTCTTGTTACACACACACACACACACACACACACAGACACAAACACATGTGTTTGTTAGAAAGACTTGTTTGAATAAACTTAGTGCTGTTTGAAGGCACAATGAGGAGTGAAGAGATTGAGCAACGTTGGGTGTTGCTGGTTTTCTTAGTGGTGTAATAATATGATGGTGCTCTTTGATTGAGGTTTAGCTCTGGGACCCAAAAAGATAAGTGAAGATTTGTGTGGAAAATAAGGTGCTTGGCATACTGTGGTTTGCACTGAGGAAACTGTGACTCAAAATTTAATATTCAAGTTGAATTACTAGTAGCTGGCACTAACTCCTCCTTCTCTTTCTGATTCATTATAAAATGCTTGCTCTTAAGTTTGAAGGGTGTCCACTCACAATGCCACATTGAACAGCTTTGTACATTAATGGCTTGGGCTAACCCCAGGGATACAGTGTTTCTTGACATGGTTCATGGTTAACCTTGATGACCCTCACAGTCCCAGTGGAGCAGCAAAGAGTGTGGATGGGAGTCAGGGTCCAATGTGTCACAATCCCATATCACAGTGCCATTTTGAGACCCCACCACCTTTGCTTCCAATCCAGCTCCACACTAATGTTCTTTGGAAAGCAGTAGAAAATGGCCCAAGTAGTTGGACTCCTGCCACCCACATGGAAGACCCAATTGGAGTTCTAGGCTCTTGGCTTTTGTCCTGGGTCAGCTGAGCCATTGTAACCATTTGTTGAGTGAACCAGTAGATGGAAGATCAATCTCTCTTTCTCCCTCCCTCCCCCTTCCTCTCCTCGCATTCCCCCCTCCCTCCCCCTCTCTCTTTCTGTCCCTCCCCTTGCCTTGCTCTGACTTTCAAATAAATAAATCTTAAGAGAAACTAAAAGCAGAGTTGGTATCTAGGATTCCTGCGTCTAATCCTGACCACCAGACCCTGAGAACAGCAGGAAATCATCTCATCTGTGTACAATGAGGTGACTGTGCCAACAGAAAGAATCAGCCCCTGACCTCTAATAAATTCTCTCTGAACTCTGAAACCTACTCTCTGTCTTGCAGACTTTCTCCCTAATCATTATCAGAATTCTGATCTTTGAATTATTTACCATATTTGTCATTTTCTTAAAATCAGGGTTTTTTCTCATTTTCCTGCTATTTTTACCTCCTCACTACAGTCTTCATGGTTGTTCAAAAACACAGTAGATTGTCAAAGCTATAATGCAGATCATGGGAGGCAGCAGTGATGGTTCAAATAGGTGGACTTTTGTTAAGTATTTATTTTTTGTCTTTATTTACCTAGAGACCTTGTATTTAAGATATGCAAACTTCGTGCATTTCATATAAACAAATTTAGGAATGTAGTGATTCATCCCACCCATCCTCCTCCTCCTCCCTTTCCTATCAAGTAGGTGGATTCTTGCCACCCATGCAGGAGACCTGGATTGTATTCCTGACTTGATTTTTTAAAAGATTTATTTGTTTATTTGAAAAGCAGAGTTATAGAGAGGTAGAGGCAGAGAGAGAGAGAGAGAGAGAGAGAGAGAGAGAGAGAGAGAGAGAAAGAGAGAGAGAGAGAGAAAGAGAGGTCTTCCATCCCTTTGTTCACTCCCCAGATGGCCACAAGGCTGGAGCTATGCCAACATGAAGCCCAGAGCCAGGAGCTTCTTCCAGGTCTCCTATGAAGGTGTGAGGACTTGGGCCATCTTCTACTGCTTTTCCAGGCCATAGCAGAGAGATAGATAGGAAGTGGAGCAGGCAGGACTCCAACTGGTGCCCATATGGGCCATATGGGATGCTGGCACTTCCAGCGGTGGCTTTACCCACTACACCACAATGCCAGATTTTGATTCTGACCCCATCCCAGCCATTGAAGGCCCTGGGACGTGAATCAGTAGAAGAAAACTCAGTTTCTCTGCCTTTCAAATAAATAGAAAATCCTATGCTTCTTCAGTGAAACCTGAACGCACACACTATATTGGATAAGCAGTTATAAATTATGTCAGTTCAGGTCAGCTTTTGAAAACAAATCTTATAAAATTTGAAATTGTAGGTAAGTGATTGTGTATCTGTATAGCCAAACAAAAAATAATCTGGAAGATTATGCATTGAACTCTCAGTGAACCCTCAGTAATGGAGAAGTAAACTCGAATTATGGAATATTTCATTTTCCAAGTTATTTTTAGTTAGCATGTATAACTTTTTAAACAGGATAAAAGAAGTTAAAATAGGTGGAAAACCCCAAATAAAAAGCTGTTTTTATGTTAGGACACAGAAACAATTTTTCTCAATTTTTCAGACTTTTGTAATTGACTTTTGCAAAAGGAGACTTGAAATGTATAAAATAAGCCTTTCATTGTAATTAAACAAGAGTTGTAAACTTATGTTTTATAGATGATTATAGTAGAAAAATGAAAAATAATGTGCGATTGTAGTTAAAACATCAATAGAGAAATAGAAGTCCTTTGGAGAACCATGAGGGAAATACTGAGTCTCTTCTATCTTGAGGCTTTCAATAGAAGATGGCCCAAGTCCTAGGGCCCCTGCATCTGCATGGGAGACCCAAAGGAAGTTCCCGGCTCCTGGCTTTGGATCGGCCCAGGTCCAGCCATTTCTGTCATCTGGAGAGTAAATCATTGGATAGAAGACCTCTCTCTCTCTCCCTATGCCTTTGCCTCTCTGTAACTCTACTGTCAAATAAATAAGTAAATTTTTTTTAAAAAAGAGTCACATGATGGTAGCAAAATTATTATTTTTTAAAGATTTATTTATTTATTTGAAAGTTACACAGAGAGAGAAGAGGCAGAGAAAGAGAGAGAGAGAGAGAGAGAGAGAGAGAGAGAGAGAGAGAGAGAGAGAAAGAGATCTTCCATCCAATGGTTCACTCCCCAATTGGCTGCAATGGCTGGAGCTGCACGGATCTGAGGCCAGGAGCCAGGAGCTTCTTCCAGGTCTCTCACATGGTTTCAGGGGCCCAATGACTTGGGCCATCTTCTAATGCTTTCCCAGGCCATAGCAGAGAGCTGGATTGGAAGTGGAGCAGCCGGGTCTCGAACCAATGCCCATATGGGATGCCAGCGCTTCAGGCCAGGGTGTTAACCCACTGCACCACAGTGCCAGCCCCAGCAAAATTATAATGTATGGAAAATCACTTTGTGAAAATGCAAGATCATGCAGCAGTATAAGGTGACCTTACACTTTTTAACAGGCCTGGAATGAATGGAGTTGGTCTGAATAAGCTGTTTTTGAAAATTGGCTGGAATAATTCCTGTAAAACAGAAGGAATTTTTGATATCATATATGGAGTATAAATTTCATGGTTGATAGCTGATTGTCAATTTTATTTGACACTATCTAGAGCTACATTTTTTCTTAATTTTAACACTGCTGTATTTTTAGTCATTTTTATCTTTTTCCACTTAATTGCATAATTGCAGTTTTATATATTGCTGCGTGATAGCTGTGTAATATTTCCATCACTTGTTTTCATAATTTAATTTTATCGTTTCTAAATTTGGGTATAGCAAATAACACCTCTCTGTGTCTATAACTCTTCCTTTCTCTCTTTTTGGATATTTAGGGGTTATTTTCTTTTGAAAGATTCTGTAAGTGCATTAAGAATTAACCCCTGTTTATAAGCATTTATTGAGCACCTACTGTTTGCTAGGCTCCAAGCTACAGAGATGAAATTTAGTGCCTTGGTGAATGCTCTGTCCATTTCCTGGAGTGCTCTCTCTCCTTCTGTCCTTCTGTTTCACCAGGGTAATTTTCCACTTAAATTTCACTTTACTCATGAGGCTCCTGTATGTCCCCCAAAATATTTTAGGGGCACACAATTATAAACATGAGTCACCATTCTGTGCAAATAATACTTTACTTGTAATTGCACAAGAACCATTAATATTCACTGTTTTTATTTATGGCATTTTGGTTTTCTTGTGTTTCTCTCTTTTAAAAAAATCCCTTCTTCAGCACTTCTTTTTGTTGCTCTTATTTGATATTCCCTCTTTTTGTTTGTTTGTTTTGTTTTTAAGATTTATTTGAAAATAAGAGTTACACACACAGAGAGAGAAAGAGAAAGAGAGAGAGAGAGAGAGAGAGGTCCTCCATCCACTGGTCCACTGCTCAGTTGGCCACAACAGCCAGAGCTGTGCCAATCCGAAGCCAGAAGGCAGGAGTTTCCTCCGGGTCTTCCCACATGGGTGCAAGGGTCCAAGGACTTGGGCCATCTTTCTACTGTTTTCCCAGGCCGTAGCAGAGAGCTGGATCAGAAGTGGAGCAGCTGGGACTTGAACCAGTGCCCATATGGGATGCTGGCTCTGCAGGTGCAGCTTTACCTGCTACACTACAGTGCCCGCCCCAGTACCTGTTTCGTTCAATGTAGTTAGCCCAGTCTTCTGTTCAAACATCTTTGACTGTTTCAACATCCCATGCTTCTGTTTTCTTGCTGTTTTTCTGTCTCTGCTAGCTCTGGGTAGAAGATTGCAATTTATTTGAAGATGTGATTAAAACCCCAAGGTCACACATCCAGCACAGGAAGCTATAGTGGAGGAGAAGCCGGCAGGCCTGGATACAAGTTTTCCAGCCACAGCTGGAAGCCTGCTTGCACAAGACTTGCAATCTGCTTGTGAAGGATTCTATTTAAGGCTGAGGTGCCCACAGACTACTGGCCCCACCAGACAGCCTCACCAATCCAAAGAGGTATGCATAGCAGACCCTGTAGAGATAACCCATGGTTAATACCCATTCATCTCGTGAACAGATTTGTGCTAATCACTTCTTGTTTTTAAAGATTTATTTATTTTACTTGAAAGAGTTACACAGAAAGAGAAGGAGAAGGAGAGAGAGAAGGAGAGGGAGAGGGGGTGGGGGAGGGAGAGACAGAAAGAGAGAGAGGGAGGGAGGGAGAGAGAGAGAGAGAAAGAGAGAGAGAGAGGTCTTCCATTTACTGCTCACTCCCCAGTTGACTGCAATGGCCGGAGCTGCACCGATCCAAAGACAAGAGCTTTTTCCAATTCTCCCATGTGGGTGCAGGGGCCCAAGGAGTTGGGCCACCTTCTGCTGCTTTCCCAGGCCATAGCAGAGAGCTGGATCAGAAGAGAAGCACCCGGGTCTCAAACTGGCACCCATATGATATGCTGGCGCCACAGGTGGAAGATTAACCTACTGTGCCACAGTGCTGACCCCCAGTTTTAGCATTTTGTCTATTTTCTTCCCCACCCCCACATTTCATATGGGAGAAAAGCAGAGTGCCTCCCAGATACTTTAGTATGAAAAATCTTCGTCCTGGAGTAGACATTTATAGAAATGGTTAAGTTGCCACCTGGGACTCATATATCCCTTATCAGAGTGCCTGGGTTTGAGTCCTGATTCTGCTTCCAGCTAATATACACCCTGGGGGGGGCTGCAGATGGTGGTTCAAGTGCTTCAATCTCTGTCACTCATATGGGAGACCCAGGTTTAATTCCAGCTCCCTTCCATCTACCCACCCCAACCCTGGCTGTTGCAAACATGTGAGAAGTGAACCCTCAATAGAAGATCTCTCTATATACATATCTGAATTTCAAATAAATAAAAATAAATTTTTTAAATGTTCATACAGTTTTACATTAAGTACAGAAATCAGAATGTCAACAGTTTGAGAATTCCCTTGGAAATGGTACAGGGTGATGTCTCTTTGTACACTCTACTCTGTTTTCTTTGTCCTGGGTTTCAAAACTGCTTGTGGGTGGTAACCAATACGCCCCCCCAAGTAGCTTAGTTCCTGGAGTATGGAATGAGTGTTAGCCCCTGGCTCATTCTTCCTGAGGGACAGCATTATTAGGAAGGGGATTTTTTTTTTTTAGATTTTATTTATTTATTTATTGAGAGGTAGAGTTACAGACAGTGGGAGGGAGAGGCAGAGAGAATGGTCTTCCTTCCACTGGTTCACCCCCAAAATGGCCGCAATAGTTGGAGCTGCGCCGATTTGAAGCCAGCAGCCAGGAGCTTCCTCCAGGTCTCCTACATGGTTTCAGGGCCCAAAAACTTGGGCCATCTTCCACTGCATAGCAGAGAGCTGGACTGGAAGTGGAGCAGCTGGGTCTAGAACCGGTGTCCATATGGGATGCCGGTGTCACAGGTGGAGCATTAACCTACTATGCCATGGCGCCAGCCCCAGGAAGGAGGATGTTTTCAGAGGAGCAGCCGATGCCCTAAGATTGTGAACTGAAATTGATCACTTGGACTAGTGAGATGGCATTGGTACATGCCACCTTGATGGGATTGTATTGGAATCCTCTGGCACAACTTTATAATAATGTCAGTTAGAAACAAGTTTAATTAAAAGACAAAGGCCTCTACCACAGAGGCTTTTGTTAACTCATATGAATTATAGGTTTTTTTTTTTCTAGTTATGTGAAGAGTTTCACTGGTGTCTTGATGGAATTGTGGTGAATCTGTAAATCACTTTGGGTAGCATGGAAATGTTATGAATTATTCTAATCTGTAAATGTAAGAGGTCTTTTTTCATATTTTTGTCTTCAGTTTCTTTCAACGGTGTTTTTTTTAAAATATTTATTTATTTATTTGAAAGGCAGTGTTACAGAGAGGCAGAGAAAGAAAGAAGTCTTCCATCCACTTATTCACTCCCCAAATGACCTCAATGACTGGAGCTGGGCCAATCTGAAGCCAGGAGCTTCTTCCGGGTCTCCCATATGGGTTCAGGGGCCCAAGGACTTGGGCCATCTACTACTGCTTTCACAGGCCATAGCAGAGAGCTGGATTGGAAGTGAAGCAGCTGGGACTTGAACTGGCACCCGAATGGGATGCCAGTACTGCAGGTGGCGGCTTTATCCATTATACCACAGTGCTGCAACCCCCTCATCAGTGATTTAAAAAAAAATTCATGACAGAAGTCATTCACATGATGGGTTGAATTTATTCCAGAGTATTTTGTTTTCTTTCTGTTGTGAATTTGATCAGTTCTTAGCCTTTTTTGCTAAGATCAAATGTAGTATATATTTTGAATTTGTTCTTATAATGTTCCTGTACATATCCAAAAATTAACCATCTCCATCTCCTAAAACTTTTTCTGAGTTTACTATTGGTATATAAAAGTATTTCTGATATTTAGTGTTAATTATGTATCCTGCACCTTTACTAAATTCATTTACTGGTTCTAGCAGTCTCTTGGTGGGATCATCAGGTGGTTTCACTATACATAAGATATGGTCATATGGATATAGAAATAATCAGTTTCTTCTCTCTTATGCTTTTTATTTTCTTCTTTGCCCTACTTGCTTTGGTGAAACCTTACATTGCAATATTGAATAACAGGGGAGGGAGGGGGAATACATGTCTGATTCCAGATCTTAGAGGAAATGCATTCAGCTTTTTGCCATTCAATAGGGTGTTGATTATGGGTTTGTCATATGTAGGATTCATTTTATTAAGGTATGTTCCTTCTACAAATACTTTGCTCAAACTTTTGCTCATAAATGAATGTAGAGTTTTATTGAATGTTTTCCCTACATCTGTTCTGATAATTATGTTTATTTTCCATACTTTTGATGTGTGTTGTTTATTGATTTCCATATATTAACCCACTTCTTGCATTCCTAGGTTACATGTGACTTGATTATTATGTCTGAGTTTTTGATGTGTGTTTGGACTCAGTTTCCCTGTATTATCATGAGAATTTTTGTTTCTTTGTTCATCAGGCATACCAGCTTATAGTTTTATTTTTTCTTTGCTTTTATCTGAAAGAGCTTTAAATAGAGATCTTCCATCTGCTGGTTTACTCTGGTCTTAGAATCTAGGCATTTCTGGCCTCATAGGTTTAGATAGGAAGGTTTCCCTCCCTTTCACATTTTTAGAAGAGTCTCAGAAAGATTGATTTTCCATTTTTTTAATAGTAGAATTTAGTAGGGAAGTCATTTGGGACTGACCTTTGATTTTGAGACATTTTATTTCTGATTCAATATTGTTAACTTTTTACTAGTATATTCTGGTTTTCTGTCTCTTCCTGCTTCAGTTTTGATAGGTTATATGTATCCAAAAATTAACCATCTCTTCCAACTTGTTGCTTTGTAGTTGCTGTTAACAGTCCCTAATGATCCATTGTATTTCTCTAATATCCATTGTAATAGCCTTTTTTGCCTTTGATTTTGTTTACTTGAGTCTGCTTTATTTTTTCTTTCAAATATGAGTTTGCTAAGCTAAGAATTAAACATCAAAATTCCACTGGGTTAGCACAGGATTTCAGATGAGTTCTTATGTATCATGTATGATGTCCTGACAATGGGATTGAATACCCAGGAAATAGGCAAATCTTTCTTTTATTTATTTTATTTTATTTATTTATTTGAGAGGTAGAGTTACAGAGAGACAGAAAGATCCGTCCATTGGTTCACTCCCCAGGTGGCCACAACAACTGGAGCTGAGCCAATCCAAAGCAAGGAGCCAGGAGCCTCCTCCAGGTCTCCCATGTGGGTGCAGGGGCTCAAGCTCTTGGACCATCTTCTACTGCTTTCTCAGGCCATTGCAAAGACCTGGAATGGAAGTTAAGCAGCTGGTACTTGAACCGGTACCCATATGGGATTCTGGCATTGCAGGTGGAGCGTTAACCCACTACACCACAGCACCCACCCCAGCAAATCTTTCTTGTTTCCTTATGAAGGAGTGTCAAGGCTGTGGGGAAGATAGGTTTCCTGTGCCGTGGCATCATCAGCACACAGGACTTTTCAGGTTCCTTTTGAGCCTCCATCCTCTCCTGCCTTGCTTTTCATAGAAATTCTAGGCCATCTGGCTCCCTTGAAACTACTCCATGGACTACATGGATTCTATATTTCTGCCAGTTGATTCCATGGGGTAAAGATGGGTCCTACAGGTCTCGGGAAAGCTTAGGAAGTGGGACTTGTGTTCTCCACTTTTTCAGAGCAGAAAACCTGGTTCTCACGTGGGTGAATCCTGACACTGAAGTGTGAGCCACAGGCCTTCCTCTGGAGGAGGCCACCCTGTGATTGGATCCTCTGATCTCGGGCCAGGGAGGGTGGCAAGTGCTCTCCGTGAAGGCCAGTGTGTTCTCCCAAATGCTCATAAGCAGATTACAGAAGTTCCATAAATGTGGTCATTGCAGTTCTGCAATGGATCAATAGGAATCTGTAGACTGCATAGGCAGGGAAGTGTGCAGTATGAATCTGGTTCTAGCTCAGCCACTCTAGGTTCCTGTTGTCACTGGACCTATAGGGCATTGGTTTGTCCATTTGGAACATGAAAGCATTCAAAATACTAGTGGAATATCTCCAAAAATCTCTGGCAAAAAAATCTCTGTAAATTGTGCATGAATTCTAGTACTATGGGGAAGTTGCATTTGTGAGTTTTTGGCATTGATTGATTGATTGATTGATTGATGGTGTCTCATCAACAAGTCAAAATTCTGGTCCATTTCTCTGTCGTGTAGACTGCCGAGTCCCCTTCTCTGAGTCTATAAAAGTTTATACAAAATCTAGATTCCAAGGCCAGTGGGTTCTATGATGGAAATTAGGGTTCTGGATGATGATCTTGTCCTTTCTAATATAGTTATGCTAAATGAAGGAGTGGATTTCATCAGTTGGAATCCACGTGAAAGAATACTTTTCTGACTCAAACCCTCTCCCTACAGCTTTACAATAGAGGCAAAGCAGTCCTACAACGGTGTAGACCCAAGCTGTTGTCTATTCTTTTGCCCCACAAGATCAAGATGTAGTTACTCAGGCTGGCATTGTGGTGTAGTAGGTTAAACCTCTGCCTGTGATGCTGGCATGCCATATGGGCACCAGTTTGAGCCCCAGCTGTTCCACTTCTGATCCAGTTCTCTGCTGTGGTCTGGTAAAGCAGTAGAAGATGGCCCAAGTTTTGGGGCCCCCACACCCACATGGGAGATCCAGAAGAAGCCCCTGGCTCTGGATCAGCCCAGCTCCTGTCATTGTGACTTTTTGGGGAGTGAACGAGTAGTTGGAAGACCTTTCTTTCTCTCTCTCTTTCTCTCCCCCTATAACTCTACCTCTCAAATAAATAAATAAACTTTGGAAAAAAAGATTTCAGTTAGGCTATCTTAGCTCATCTCTATGGTACCAAAAACAGGGTGACATTACAAGTTTTACACAAGCTTTGAGAAGGAAGACATGAGTGAGTTGAGAAAGATAGTTGAGGGCCTAGGAAATGTTGCTCTTTGGAAGGATCCTGGAGGTGTGGCCTTCAGTGGGGGAATAACCTGTCATACCTGAGAATCTGTCTCTATCAGTCCCTGACACACTTGGGTTACTTTATTCTGCTCTCATTATTTCCAGATTTGGAACTCTCTGAAACCTAGTCTGTCATCACACTTTGGTATCAGGAGGTGATGCTGATGCTCCCTGTATCCTGATAGTTCCATCTCAGTCTCTCATGGGGATGACAGGAACCCAACTTACCCATCATGCTCTGCCTCCCAGGCACGTTATCAGGAGTTGCATAGGAAGTGTGGAACAGCCAGGACACAAACCAGACTCTGATATGTGATGTGGGGTGTCCCAAGATCAGCTTAACATGCTGCACCACAATATCTATCCCCTCTATGTTTGGTGGTTTTCTCTTGCTCTTGCCTAGTCCCTGTGTCTACATCAAGCAAGTCCCAGGCTTCTTCACAAGATAACTGACCAGGCAAATTCCAGCAGGTACAAGTTTGTAGGTATCGTATTTACTGATGTCCCATGGGCTAAAGGAAGTGAAATGGCAAAGTCAAGGATTATTGTGTTGAAGTACTCTGTGGCAGGCTTTGATACAGAATATTATTATTTTTTTGATAGGCAGAGTGGACAGTGAGAGAGAGAGAGACAGAGAGAAAGGTCTTCCTTTGTTGTTGGTTCACCCTCCCGTGGCCGCTGCGGCGCACCACACTGATCCGATGGCAGGAGCCAGGTCCTTCTCCTGGTCTCCCATGGGGTGCAGGGCCCAAGCACTTGGGCCATCCTCCACTGCACTCCTGGCCACAGCAGAGAGCTGGCCTGGAAGAGGGGCAACCGGGACAGAATCTGGCGCCCCGACTGGGACTAGAACCCAGTGTGCCGGCACTGCAAGGTGGAGGATTAGCCTAGTGAGCTGCGGTGTCGGCCAATACAGAATATTATTTTGAGCAATTACTAGAAAGTTGTGCCACAATGAATATATATTATATCCATTTTCCAGTACATTTGTGGGCAGAAAAGTTCAAGTTGTAAGTTGCATATGTTTTATGGATTTTAGGTATATAATAGCAAGAGAGGGCGGAGCCAAGATGGCAGAATAGTGAGGACGTGCACTGGCAGTCCGTGAAAAGATAGTTTAATAACAGTAGAGTTACTGTAGCCTCAGGAAAATTCTCAGGGGAAAAATGCAGAGGAAATTCTTCTGGACGCAGTGAAGGGGACACAGAAGACCTAGGAGAAAGTAAGTTTGCCGACGGCAAATCATGCCACAGTGGGAGCCGCGGGGCGGGACGCGACGCGAGCCGGGCGGGAGTCGCCAGAACAAAGTCACCGTAGGAACTCAGCGCCCGAGATACTGACGGGGGGAAACAGACCCCACGGGGGAAGCAGCACAATTGAGGGGAACCTGCAGGGATACTAGACTCTCTCGTGCCCACCTTGCGAAGTCGAAATAGATCCAACGCAGTGGGACGGCGCGTGCCCGCCCGCCCGCCCACCCATAACTGAGGCAGGCGGAACCAAAAAACCAGAGTCTGTATAAACCTATGGGAGATCCAAAAGCTGGGAACACACTGCGTACACAAACTCCGTTACCTTGACAACCCGTAGAAAGAGTGTGGGAAAAAAAACATGCCAAACAAACATAAATTCCGAGGGAGCAAGACCAAGTAAGACGCTATGATGACTCCAAATGGAAAAGACACCCCAAGTCAGGATTATGAAGATAATGAGATAGAAGAAATGCAAGAAGCAGATCTCAAAAAATTGATAAGAACACTAAGAAGTTCTCAAAAACAAATTCTTGAACTACAGAAATCTTTAATGGATAAGATAGAAAATCTCTCTCGCGAGAATGAAATATTACGGAGAAATCAAAACGAAACGAAACAACTAGTAGAACAAGAAGCTACAATAATGTCAAAAAATCTTAATGAACTGAAGAATTCAATAGATCAAGTGACAGGCA
>CM027392.1:10857737-10873969 GCA_015711505.1 Sylvilagus bachmani
ATCTGTCCTTAATGTGCTGTCCAAGGTGAAGTAATGCAATAACCAGTACTGAAACAGTATCTTTACACCTTGTGGTTCTGCGTGGGTGCAAACTGATGAAATCTTTACTTAGTATATACTAAATCGATCTTCTGTATAGAAAGATAATTGGAAATGATTAAAAAAATTTGAAGCTACATAAAAAGCAATCAACTTAAAAATAATATCATGTAGGATCTCTGTCCTTAATGTGCTGTACAACGTGATGTAATGCTACAACTAGTACTCAAAGAATATATTTCACTTTGTGATGATATGTGAGGGCAAATGGTTTAAAATTTTTTCTTAACACATACTAAACTGAGCTCCTGTATACAAAGAGAATTGAAAAAGGAATCTAGATGTGAATGAAAGGGGAGGGGGAGTGGGTAAGGGGGAAGAGTAGCGGGGGGGAGGGGAGGTATGGGTGGGGAAGCCATTGCAATCCACAAGTTGTACCTTGGAAATTTATATTCTAAATAAAATATAAATTAAAAAAATAATAGCAAGTGAGGTTCCAATGGAATTTCTTTAGAAAACTTTTATTTGATAAATATAAATTGCAAAAGTACAAATTTTGGATTATAGTGATTTTTCCTCCCACCTAACAAACCATCCCATCTCCTACTCCCTCTCCCATCCCAATGGAACTATTAATACAGAGTCCTGTGTGGTGCATCTGTATCAATAGGAAATAGTTAATACCACTCATGTTTATCTTTAGTGTAGATATTAATGGTAGCATTATATTTCTTTCTGTTGTATACTGAAAATTATTTGAACATTCATCCTTAAAGGCATAAATTATTTCTTGTGAGGAACATTAATTTTTTTTTTCCAAAACTGGGGCTGGCAGTGTGGCACAGCAGATTAAGCTGTGGCTTTGCAATGCCAGCATTCAAGATGAGGCGCAGATTAGATCCCAAACATTGTGGGAATCTTGTCTTTCCCTTTCTCTCTATAATTCTGCCTTTCAAATAAATAAATCATCTTTTAAAAATTTTTACAAAATAACGTAGCAAAACAAAAAGTTTTCATTAACCAGATGATAACTTGTGCTCAAACATTGCCAATTAGTGTAATTGTGGGTGTTCTTTCAGAGAAATCTTGTGTACCCCTTCTCATATGTAAAGCACTATACCTACACAGGGAGGTTTGTTGGTTTGTTTCTCCAGCGAAGGTGCCTCGTAATCTCTATTCATTGCTGTCATCTTGCTTATCACAGCAGAATGGAGGACCAAGCCAGACCAGTTCTCTCACAATTCCCACCATCCATCTTCTTTTCCAGAATAATCTGGAAACCTCTGCATGTTTCCAAGACCAAAGAAAATGAAGACGTCTCCAGTGAGTTGTTTATTGATTTATTCTTGTTTGTTTTATGTTGTATTTCAGGAGCTTTATGAGGATGTGATAATTAGATTAGAAAATTAAATATAAATGAAGTTCAACATCAGATAATATGTATAAGTAAGCTTAAGCTATTATGTTTATAAGTCACTAGAGTCATCTAAGCTATTTGTAGATTGATCTCTTGTTTTTCTGATTCCATAACAAAAGGACACATTTGTTACATCATTCAAATTGGAACTTAGAACAGAATTTGCTAAATTCTTGTAGAATTTAAGTTTGAAATAATCTTTATTGATCCTATAGATTATACAGTGGACAGTGATTTAATATCAATCTGGAAATAAATACTCAGCATTATTCATTGGAAATTGCTACCTATTAGTTAAAAAAAAGTTAATATGTGATTTTTGGAATTGCTAAATAGTATTATCCTCATTTTCTTTTGGGAGGTTGTACTGGATTCACAAATTCAACCAGGAATGTATGGAGTCCAGAATCTGCTACAGGATCTTTAATAACTGTGTACATTTCTCTCAGCCTGTTTGTAGATGCAGATTGTACTAAAGACTTGTAAGTTATCTATTCAGGCAAATCATTCCATTCTTCATTTGTTCTTTAACCTACTCAAAATAGTCTCGATTAAATCCTTCAAATACGCAGAACATACAGTTAAAGCCAAAGAATATTCCCCAGTCTTTGCTTTACTTAAATCTTTTGCCTTATGGAAAATGTATTTATATATTTGAGAACCACAAAAAGCGATGTAGTCTAAGAGACAAAAGAGACAGAAATCTTACCGTCTCAATCCCAAAATGCCCAGATTACAGAGGGCTGGGCTAATTCTGAAGCCAAGGGGCAGGAATGCACATTGGTGTCAGAAGCTCAATTACTGGAGTCATCATAGCTACTGTCTCACAGCACCTGCGTTAGCAAAAAGGTAGAAACAGGAGTCCATGTTGGCAATCAAATTTAGACACTCTGAATTAGGATTAGGGGATCTTAACTGGCTTTACAAACACTAGTCTAAATGCCTACCCTCTTCTTTATTTTTTTTTATCTGTCATATTTGAAAGCAGTTTACATGATCTGCTTCTGAAAATTCTTTGTTTCTATCATGACCTCCCTGATGGTTTCTTTTCTTTCTCCTTGTACACTTCTACTTTCTTCTTTTTTTAAGAAAAGATTTATTTATTCATTTTAAAGTCAGAGTTACAAAGAGAGAGAAGGAAAAGCAGAGAGAGAGAGAGAGAGAGAGAGAGAGAGAGAGAGAGAGGTGTCTCCCGTCCACTGGCTCACTCCCCAGATGACCTCAACTGCCAGAGCTGCGCCGATCCAAAGCCAGGAGCCATTAGCTTCTTTCAGGTCTCCCACATGGGTGTAGAGGACCAAGGACTTGGGCCATCTTCTACTACTTTCCTAGGTCATAGCAGAGAGCTAGAACGGAAGTGGAGCAGCCAGAACTTGAACTGGCGCCCATATGGAATGCTGGCACTGCAGGTGGTGAATTTACCTGCTGCACCACAGCACTGGCCCCTACTTTCTTCTTCTTACCATCACTCATCCAAGTAGTTCATGTGCTTTCCCATGCATCCCACTCTGCAATGCTATTTTTTAAAAAAGATTTGTTTATTTTTTAAAAAGAGCAACACAACGAGAGGGAAAGGTACAGAGAGAGGTATTCCATCTGCTCTCTCACTCCCCAAGTAGCCAAAAATGTGGAGTCTGAAGCCAGGAGCCAGGAAACTCCATCCTAGTCACTCTCCCACATGGGTGGCAGAAGCCCAGGTTTTGGGGCCATCTTCTGCTGCCTTCCCAGGCACAGTAGTGGGAAGCCAGATCAGAAGTAGAGTGGCCAGGACTCAAAATGGCAGTACGTTATGGAATACCAGTGTCATAAGCAGTGGCTTAACTGACTGTATCACAAGACTGGCCCTGTTCTTTCTTCTAATGTGTATCCTGGGAGACAGATGATAGATCGAACTACTCAAGTGCCTGCCATCCACATGTGAGACCCAGATTGAATTCCAGGTACCTGGTTATTGGGGGCAATTGTGGATGGAAGCAGAGATGGAAGATCTTTTTTTTTTTCCTTCTGTCTCTCCCGCCCTCCTCCTTTTCTCCCTTCCTCTCCCTCTCTCCTTCTTTGTTTCTCTACCTTTCTTATAAAATGAAAATGAATAAAAAATGTTAAAAACATACCTCTTGACTCACCTGAATCTCCTGTTAGGGTTTGCATGGTTGAGTCCTGACTCTGCTTCCAATTCTAGCTTCCTGCTAATGCCCTGGGAGATAGTAGGTGATGTCCCAAGTACTAGGGTCTTTATCACCCACATGGGAGACCAAGATGGAATTCAAGGTACTGGGCTTCAGCCTAGCCCAGCCCTAGCTATTGTGGGTATTTGGGAAGTTCTGTCCATGTCTGTGTGCTTTTCATATAAAAGTAAATGTAACTAATATTTAAATTACTTGTACTTTGTCCTTATTTGTATATATGATGCTATCTATAGTTTGCACTATTACAAAATTATATGTTTCTAACCCGAAAATAATTCGCCAGGCTTGCAAACTCTTAATTATTGTATCCTGTTATTTCCTATAGACACTTCAAATAAGTCATAAAAAATCAGTATATGCATAAATCATAGCAATGTTTATGGAAGAGGACTCTGGTACATGGTTAAAAATAAGTGATATTGCAGGCACCACGGCTCACTAAGCTAATCCTCCACCTGTGGCTCTGGCACTCCGGGTTCTAGTCCCGGTTGGGACACTGGTTCTGTCCTGGTTGCTCCTCTTTCAGTCCAGCTCTCTGATGTGGCCCAGGAAGGCAGTGGAGGATGGCCCAGGTCCTTGGGCCCTGCACCTGCATGGGAGACCAGGAGGAAACACCTGGCTCCTGGCTTAGGATTGGCACAGCACACTGGCCATAGCAGCCATTTGGGGGGTGAGCCAATGGAAGGACGACCTTTCTCTCTGTCTGTCTCTCTCACTAATTCTGCCTGTCAAAATAAATAAATACATACACTTTAAAAATAAGTGATATTGTGACAAGATGTACAATATAATACTGAACCTTTTAACATGTACCTCTCAGTGGCATTGAGCATATTCACATTTCTGTGCACCCATTACTACCATCTAGATACAGAATTTTTTTAAGTTGTTGGTGAATGGGGCAAACTGACAAAAAGATATAATGCACTGTCATCCTTTTTTCTTTTTCTTTTTAAAATTTATTTCAGAGGTAATGTTAACAGACAAGTGGGAGAGACAGAGAGAAAGGTCTTCCATCTGCTGGTTCACTCTTCAAATAGTTGCTACCACTGGAGCTGGGCCAGTCCGAAGCCAGGAGCCAGGAGCTTCTTCCAGGTCCCCCACTGGTGAGGGGCCCAAACACTTGGGCCATCTTCTGCTTTCCCATGCCATTGGCAAGGAACTGGATCAGAAGTGGAGCAGCCAGGACTTGAACTAGTACACATCTGGGATGCCAGTGCCATAGGTGGGGACTTAACCTTCTACTATGCCACAGTGACGGCCCGTGTATACAGAATTTTTAATCTCAATCATGTGAAAATGTTTGTTGAACACTAAATCCCTATTCATTTCCATGACAAACACTGTCATTCACTGCAACTTTCCATTGAACCACCCATAGTTTTTACTCTTGTTACTAGCATATTTCTTGTAGCATTATGTCTTCAAGATTGAGCCATTTGTTTAGCATTTTTCAGAATTTTCCTTTCAAAGCTCAGTCATCTTCCATTGTATGTTGCTATGAATATTTGAATATTATTTGGGGATAATTCCCAATTTGAGATATTAAGAGGGTAGAAGCTTAATTCTAACTGTGGTGTTTTGAGGTGGAGCTCCTAGGAGATGAGAAGGATTAGATGATGTCCTCAGGGTAGATCCCTAAGGACTGACTGAATGCAAAAAGAATACTGAGAACAGAAAGAAACCAGTGTGCTCCCTGTCTGTTGCTGTGTGATGCCCCTGTGCTGCCTCCGGATGTTTTCAGTGAGAAGCCCATCACTAAATGCTGCCCCTCAGTACTGTCTTCTATATTGGTTCCATCATTGTTCATTCAGACCAGCAGTGCATTCCAGTTTTAGTGTCTCTGGCCTTGCCAACGCCCATTTTTTTTGGTAATTGACATTATAATGGATACAAAGTTGTATTTCATCATGGTTGTCCTTTGCATTTATTTAATGATCAGTAATGTTGCATTTTTTCATGTACCAATTAGCCTTGTGTGTATCTTCTTTCTTTATTTAATCCTTTGCAAACTTTAATTGTTTATTGCTTTTGAGTTCTAGGAGTTTCTTATATACCATGTGTTCCCAGTATTAATCTGTTATGAAATATAATTTGCAGATGTTTTCCATCAAAAGGGTTGCCTTTTAACTATGTTGGGTGCCTTTTTACATACAAAAACATTCAATTTTACATAGCTCTTTTTTGTGATTCCTGCAATATATATTTAAGTTATTTCAAATAAATTATTGCAAACACATTGTTTGAGTTTCATTTTTTCTGTTTATTCTTAACATTGTACATCCACAATTATGGGTTCATTTAATGACGTAATAAGATGATTGCTAGTTATTTAGAAACATAGTCAATCTAACGTTAGCATGTTTCCAATTGGGGTACTGTCCTTTGTATGTAATGACTTTTTCAGTGTTTGAATAAGCCATGTTCTGTTCAAGTAAGTTGCTAAATCCAGCCCAAATTTTAGATGCAATTAAATTCCACCTCAATGGTGAGGATGAAAAAAAAATTGACTACCACTAATCCACCACAATGTCACAGCTGTGGGGTAATTTGTTTGACATGTTTTCTAATTTACCATCTGAGTTCTTTCACTCATAGATTATTCAAGAATATATTACTTCACTTTTAAATACTGGACAGTCTGTATTTCTTTTTCCTTGATGGTTTCTAATTTAATTCCACGTGATCAACTCAGAACACTTTATGATTTTAGTTTTCATTTATGACTCAGCATCTGTTCTTTGTAAATGTTCCAAAGAGTAGCATATAGATATTAATTAGGTCAATAAATGTCATTCATGTTTAGATTTGATTGATTTTTATTGGTTTGTTTTATTACTTACTATAAAAGGAAAATGAATTGTCTGATGTTACTTGTAGATTTTTTTTAGGTTTTATTTAATGAATATAAATTTCCAAAGTACAGCTTATGGATTACAATGGCTTCCCCCCCCATAACTTCCCTCCCACCTGCAACCCTCCCCTTTCCTGCTCCCTCTCCCCTTCCATTCACATCAAGATTCATTTTCAATTCTCTTTATATACAGAAGATCAGTTTAGTATATTTTAAGTAAAGATTTCAACAGTTTGCCCCCACATAGCAACACAAAGTGAGAAATACTGTTGGAGTACTAGTTATAGCATTAAATCACAATGTCCAGCACATTAAGAACAGAGATCCTATATGATATTTTTTTAAAAATTGATTAATTTTCAATGCAATTTCCAATTTAACACCAAGTTTTTTTTTTCATTTTCAATTATTTGTATATACAGAAGATCGAATCAGTATATACTAAGTGAAGATTTCATCAGTTTGCACCCACACAGAAACACAAACTGTAAAAATACTGTTTCAGTACTAGTTATAGCATTACTTCACATTGGACAACACATTAAGGACAGATCCCACATGAGACGTAAGTATACAGTGACTCCTGATATTGATTTAACAATTTGACACTCTTGTTAATGGCGTCAGTAATCTCCCTAGGCTCTAGTCATGAGTTGCCGAGGCTATGGAAGCCTTTTGAGTTCACCGACTTCAATCTTATTCCGACAGGGTCATAGTCAAAGTGGAAGTTATCTCCTCCTTTCAGAGAAAGGTACCTCCTTCTTTGATGGCCCCATTCTTTCCACTGGGATCTCACTCACAGAGATCTTTCATTTAGGTCTTTTTTTTTCCCAGAGTGTTTGGCTTTCCATGCCTAAAATACTCCCATGGGCTTTTCAACCATATCCAAATGCCTTTAGGGCTGATTCTGAGGCCAGAGTGCTATTTAGGACATCCGCCATTCTATGAGTCTGCTGTGTCTCCCACTTCCCATGCTTGATCATTCTCTCCCTTTTTGATTCTATCAGTTAGTATTAGCAGACACTAGTCTTGTTTGTGTGATCCCTTTGACTCTTAGACCTATCAGTGTGATCAATTGTGAACACAAATTGATCATTTGGACTAGTGAGATGGCATTGGTACTTGCTACCCTGATGGGATTGTATTGCAATCCCCTGGCATGATTCTAACTCCACTATTTGGGGCAAGTCCTATTGAGCATGTCCCATATTGTTCTTCTCCCTCTCTTATTCCTACTGTTTTATCTAATAGGGATCCCTTTTCAATTAATATTTAAACACCTAAGTATAATTGTGTATTAATTACAGAGTTTTACCAATAGTACTAGAACAAAACAGAAAAAATACTAAAATGGATAAAGTATTACATTGTACATCAGCAGTCAGCACAAGAGCTTATCAAGTCACTGTTTCTCATAGCGTCCATTTCACTTCAACAGGTTTCCCCTTTGATGCTCAGTTAGTGTCGCCAATCAGGGAGAATAAATGATATTTGTCCCTTTGGGACTGGCTTAATTCACTCAGCATGATGTTTTCCAGATTCCTCCATCTTGTTGCAAATGACCGGATTAAATTATTTTTGACTGCTGTATAGTATTCTATAGAGTACATGTCCCATAATTTCTTTATCCAGTCTCTTGCCCATTTTAGAATCTTTTCTTTATGTTTCACTGTGGTGAGTTTAATTACAACTTGTCATGGTGAAGATCTCTTTTGGTCATTTTTACGAAGGGGTCTATGAGCTTCCTGTACTAGGATGTTTCTGTCCTTTTCCAAACTCGGAAAGTTTTCTGCTAGTATCTCACTAAAAAGGCCTTCTCATCCTTTCTCTCTCTCCATGCCTTCAGGAATTCCTAGAACTCAAATGTTGGGTTTTTTTAATAGTATCCTGTAGATTCCCAACAATATTTTTTAGATTTCTTATTTCCTCTTCTTTTCTTTGGTTTGACTGTATATTTTCCTGTGCTCTGTCCTCTAAGTCTGATAGTCCCTCTTCTGTTTCACTGACTCTGTTTTTAAGACTCTCTAATGTTTTTGTCATTTGATCTATTGAGTTCTTCATTTCATTTTGGTTTCTCTTCACTATCACACTTTCCTGGTCTACTAGTTTCTGCATTTCATTTTGGTTCCTCCTTAAGATTTCACTTTCATGAGAGAAATTTTCTATCCTGTCTAGTAAGGATTTCTGTAGTTCAAGAATTTGCTTTTGAAAACTTCTAAATGTTCTTAGCATAAATTTTTTGAAAACTGCATCTTGTATTTCTTCTATCTCGTAATCTTCATAATCTTGGCTTGGAGTGTTTTGTTCGTTTGGGGGCATCATAATGTGGTCGTTGTTCTTGTTCCCTCAGTTTTTGTGTTTATTGCTTGGCATTTTCGAGGAATTTTTTGAATTCTTCTTCCCTTACTGTGTTTTTTTTTTCTTGTTATACTATGACTGTGGGCTGTCTGCTATTGGAGGAGCCTTGGAGGCTTGAGAAGGGTGTAGCCAGAGAGCTCTGCTTAGTTCTTCAGGGTTAGGTGTGGTAGGTTCTCTATTTGTTTATTTATTTATTTATCTATTTATTTATTTATTTATTTTTCTCAGGAGGGAAGTAATACCGCGCATCTCAGCTGAATTGATGGTAGTTAGCTTCCAATTTCTGGCTTCTGTGTGTATAGCATTCGTCTGCTTTTTTTTTCCCACAGTCCACCCACAGAATCTGTCTTGCCCACAATGTGGGTTCAATTTTTCCTATTGTCTCCCTCTGGGTTGCCAAGGTAACCGAATTGTACATCTCTGGAGAGTACTCACGTGACCTCCATGAGTTCTCTCACCCACCGTCTCTTTTTTTTTTCTCCTGCCTCAGTTTATTAGTTCAACCCTTTCCCTAATTCCTAACCTCCTGATATTTCATGCCAGAGTCAGGTTTTCATTTCAGAGTCAGGTTTTTCTGTTTGGCTGAGTCCGCGCTCAGCTCTGAGTTTGCGCACCGCCCTGATGCCGCACACAGCTCTGACATCACCCACACCTGAGGACGCACACCTTTTATGTATATCCGGAATGGCGCCTGCACTTTGCCTCTTGCTTGCCTTTGCAAGGTGGGCAGAAAGAGAAATCCGTTCGCACTGGTCCCCTCCACCCTTTTTCTTTTTCTTTTTCTTCTCTCCTGAAGTTAGTCTGGTGATCTCTCCCCATGCGGGGCTTCAGGGCTAGTTCCCTCTCTGCCGCTTCTCCAGCTAGCGTCTTGGGTTACAGAGCTCACCTCCCCTTCCAGCGCGGATGTGTAGACTCAAGCCATGAGCATCCTTGCTCTCCCCACAGGGTGTGTGTGCCAGCTCCACTAGATCCAGAGGAGTTTCCTTGGCATTTTTTTCCCTGGGCCTTTCCCTGTATTTACTGTAATTCCTCTTTTATCAACCTATCTTTTCCCAGACTATCAATGCGCATCCTCACTATTCTGCCATCTTGCCCAACAGGCCCACTTGTAGATTTTTTTGAGTTTCCTGTTTAGTTTTGTGGGTGTTATGTCATGTTATTAGTGGTTTTGTTTTATGGTATATTAACATTTATAATTGTTGTATCATCCTGATGCATTTATTTATTATGATATAAGGCCTCTCAGTATCTATGGAAATTCATTTTTTTTGTTGAAGATTATTTGTTTGCTGCTAAATAAGTTACCAACTTGAGCTTTATATACTTAGTGTTTTCATAGTACATCCTTTTAAATTATTTATCTGTGAGAGAATAAAAGCGAGGGAGAGTTGCATTTGCTGGTTCACTTTCCCAATAACTGAAATAGCTTGGAGTGTGTTGGACTGAAGTTGGGATCCAGGGACTCAAGGATTTGAGCTATAACTGCTGTCTCCCTCAGTCTGCAGTAGAAGGAAAATGGATTTGAGAGCCAGAGGTTGGTAGCAAACCAAGCTACTCCAATATGAGATGCAGGTGTCTTAACCACTAGGCTGTACACCCAACTCTGCATGGTGTATCTTTCTCCATCCGCTCACTTTCATTCCATTTTGTTTTTGCAGAGCAAGTGTGGTACTTGTAGACAGCACACCAACAATCTCTGCCTTAATTATTAGTCCATTTACCTTTCAACTATTAATATAGTTGAAATTTGGTCTGCCATTTAGTTTCTCATTTTCAGTTTGTCTCCTCTGCTATGTTCCTGTGTTTCTCATACTACCTGCTTTTTGGCTTAGGGTATATTTTTAGTGATTTTTTAAAAACAATTTATTTATTCATTTGGGTACTGAGAGAGAGAGCAAGTGCTTCCATCCAGTGATTTATTCCCCAAATGACTTTTACTGAGCCTGGCTGAAAGCAGGAGCTTGTGGAAGGACCCTAATTCCTTGAGACATCACTACTGCCTACCAGAGTTCATCTATGCAGAAAACTAGAGTCAAGACGCAGAGCTGGGCATGAAACGCAGAAACTCCAGTGTGGTATGTACATATCTTGACACCTTAAGCACCTAGATAAATGCATCTACCCATAAAATATTTTAAATATTTTATTGTGGTACTCCTATTGTCTTTGTAGCTCTACTGCTATTGACTAAATTCCACCCCCCCCCCCCCACAAGCCATATGCGAAGACTGAACTATAGCTGACTACCTTTGGAGTTAGGACCTTCAAAAGAGTAATTAAGGTCGATTGAGTCCTGTGTGTGGACCCTATCCAATTGAACTGGGGTCTTTAAGGGAGAGCAGTGGCCCTGTGAAGACATGGTATGATGTTGACCATCTTTGAACTAAAAAGGACCTCAGGAGAAACCAAACCTGTAGCACCTTGTACCTAAACTTTCATTCCGTAGAACTGTAAGAAAATAAATTTCCGTTGTTTATTTCAGCCACTCTATACTATACCAATTATGACAGCCCCAGCAAACACATGTACTTCTTTCTTTGATTAACATATAATAATTATAGGCTTAATGTGTTATTAATGGCTTTAATATATTAAAATGTGAAATTTTTTTTATAATATGCTTGGAGTTATACTGTACTGCTTTATATACAATATAGGGACTTTTCAATTGAATAGTTCCATTTATTAGCCATAAACATTTATTATTTTTAATCCTTACAATTAGATATTGAATCAACATGTGAATGCCTCACATGATGTGATACGTTTTGCTTTAATCACATCTCTTTTAAGGAAATGAAGATAAATAAGATATTTAAAACTCTTCATATTTATCCACAGACATAATTACCATTTTAGTAATCATGATTCTTTCTTTTATTTTCAAATAATAATTTTATGTCATTTTCTTCTACCCTGGAGAAACTTCTTTAACATTCCATATTTTAGGTCTGCAAAGGTTAGTAGCTATGTTAGTTTTTGTGGCTCAGAAAATATCCTTTTTTCACCTTATAAGTTGTTCATATTTATTAATTTGAAAAGAAAAGTGACAGAGCTATCATCTATCTGCTAGTTCACTCCCCAAATGTCCACAAGAGCTGAGGCAGGACCAGGCTGAAGCCAGGGGATTGTAACTCAACCCAGGTCTCTCACGGGGGTGGTGGTGACTCAAGTACTTGAGCCATCATTTGTTGCCTCTCTGGATGTGAGTCAGCTTGCAACTCATTCAGGAAAAGAGGCAATCACTGTGACACGGAGTACAAAACATCTCAAGTACCAGCTTAATCCTATAATATTTGCCCCTGTTCACCTCATATTTTCAAATACTTCCACTAGATACAGAATCAGGGATGGAAGGATATTTTCCTTTAACACTGAAGATGTCATTTCCTTGTTTCTGAGGAGAAGCCAGCATCATTCATGTTTGATTGTAACCCAGTGTGTCAATCACTGTTGTTTCACTGCATTCAAAGTCTTTCCTTGGTATTTGGATTTCTTCTATTTGTGATTTGCCTAGGATACTTTTCTATGTATACCAGTTAGGTGGTCATTGAGCAGTTTGAATCATAATTTTGAAAGCTCTTAGTCATTTATAAATGCAATTTGGGTGTCAGTCATGTTCTTCTCACTGAAGCACTTAAAAACAATGTGGAAAAAATGCAAATCAAGACCACAATGAGGTTTCACCTCACCCCGGTGAGAATGGCTCACATCCAGAAATCTACCAACAATAGATTCTGGAGAGGATGTGGGGAAAAAGGGACACTCACCCACTGTTGGTGGGAATGCAAACTGGTGAAGCCACTATGGAAGTCAGTCTGGAGATTCCAAAGAAGCATGAATATAACCCTACCATACAACCCAGCCATCCCACTCCTTGGAATTTACCCAAAGGAAATTAAATTGTCAAACAAAAAAGCCGTCTGCACACTAATGTTTATTGCAGCCAAATTCACAATAGCTAAGACCTGGAACCAACCCAAATGCCCATCAACAGTAGACTGGATTAGGAAATTATGGGACATGTACTCTACAGAATACTATCAGCAGTCAAAAACAATGAAATCCGGTCATTTGCAACAAAATGGAGGAATCTGGCAAACATCATGCTGAGTGAATTAAGCCAGTCCCAAAGAGACAAATATCATTTGTTTTCCCTGATTGGCGACGACTAACTGAATACCAAAGGGGAAACCTGTTGAAATGAAATGAACACTATGAGAAAAGAAGACTTGATCAGCTCTTGTCTGGACTGTTGATGTACAATGTAAATCTTTACCCATCTTAGTATCTCTCTTTGTTGATTGCTTTTGTTCTAGTACTAGTGGTTGAACTCTGCAACTAACACACAATTATTCTTAGGTGTTTAAATTTTAACTGAAAAGTGATCCCGGTTAACTTTGAGAGAAGGAAAAAGAAAGGGAGGATATGTACAATTTGAGACAAACTCAATTGGACTTGCCCCAAATAGTGGAGTTAGAAACATGCCAGGGGATTCCAATACAACCCCATCAAGATGGCATCTACCAATGCCATCTCAACGGCCCCAGTGAACAATTTTAGTTCACAATAGATCACACTGATAGGTCTGAGAGTCAAAGGGATGACACAAACAAGACTAGTGTCTACCAATACAAACAGATAGGACCAGAAAGGGAGAGAATGATCCAACATGGGAAGCAGAGTCACAGACGACTCATGGAAGGGCAGTTGTCCTAAATAGCACTCTGGCCTCAGAATCAGCCCTTAAGGCATTCGGATCTGGCTCAAGAACCCATGAGAATATTTTAGGCATGGAAAGCTAAGACACTCTGAAAAACAAAAAAAAGAAGACCTAAATGAAAGATCTCTGCAAGTGAGAGCCCAGTGGAAGGAACAGGGCTACCAAAGAAGAAGGTACCTTTCTATGAAGGGAGGAAAGGACCTTCACTTTGACTATGACCCTGTCGGAATAAGATTGAAGTTGGCGAACCCTAAAGGCTTCCATAGCCTCAGCAAGTCATGACTAGAGCCTAGGGAGATTACTGAAGCCATAAATAAGAGTGTCAAATTGTTAAATCAACACCAGGAGTCACTGTGTACTTATGTCCCATGTGGGATCTGTCCTTAATATGTTATCTAATGTGAAGTAACGCTGTAACTAGTGCTGAAACAGTATTTTTACACTTTGTGTTTCTGTGTAGATGCAAACTGATGAAAATTTTTACTTAATACATACTGAACTGATCTCTATATAAAGATAATCGAAAATGGAAAAAAAAACTCAGTGTTACGTTGGAAATTGCATCAAAAAATAATCAGTTTCAAATATATATATATATATATATATATATATATATATATATATATATATCATGTAGGATCTCTGTCCTTAACGTGGTGTACAATGTGATTCAATGCTATAATGAGTACTCAAATAGTATATTTCACTTTGTGTTACTATATGAGGGCAAATGGACGTATTCTTTACTTAGCACATCCTAAATTGATCTCCTGTATACAAAGAGAATTGAAAATGAATCTGGATGTGAACGAAAGGGTGGAGGGAGTGGGCAAGGGGGGAGGGTTGCGGGGGGAGAGGGAAAGTATGGGGGGAAAGCCATTGTAATCCATGAGTTGACCTTGGAAATTTATATTCTAAATAAAAGTTAAAAAAAAAAGAAAAACACTGTGGAAAGTTGAAATAAAAGAGGGGCCAGCCCTGAGGCATAACAGGTAAGGCCGCTGCCTGCAGTGCTGGAATCCAATATAGACATCAGTTCGAGTCTTGCTGCTCAACTTCTGATCCAGCTTTCTGCTATGGCCTGGGAAAGCAGTAGAAGATAGCCAAAGTCTTTGGGCCCCTGCATCCGCATAGGAGACCCGGAAGTAGCTCCTGACTTTGGATCAGCAAAGATCTGGCCGTTGTGGGAAATTAGGAAGTGAACCATAGGATGGAAGAACTCTCTCTCTCTCTCTGCCTCTCCTTCTCTCTGTGTGTAACTCTGAATTTCAAATAAATAAATAAATCTTTTTTTTAAAAAGAAAAAAAATAAATTTATTTTACTGTAATTTTTTGTAATTCATGCATACAATTGGTTTAGAGTAAATGCATTGAAACTGCATATGATAAAAAACACTATCCATAAAGGTTATGAAGAATGCATATTAGGAAGACTTCAAAATTTATTTTACCATAGTTATCTTGTCTTAATCCCACTTTCTGCAAACCTTTGTATATCTAGATTGCTTTCTAAATTGTTCCTTGGGTTTTTGTAGCTCTGCACATTTGTCTTCTTTCATAAATTTTTTTAAAAGTCTATTAACTGTGGGGTGGCGGCAAGATGGCGGAATACAAAGGCAGCACACTGATAGTCCGGGGAGAGACAGTTTAATAAAAGTGGAGACACTGCAGGTTCAAGGAAGAGTAGGGGAAGAAACAGCAGAGGAAATTCTTCCAGAACTAGTGATTCAAAGTGGACCTTCGAGGAGAGCTTGGGAGCCCGCAGTTCGGGACACCAGCGGCAGACTCAATGCACCAGCGTTGGAACTTGAGGTGAGCTGAACCTCAATAGCCCGAGACACCAGCAGGGAAGCGGAGAGAGGATACTAGAGTGAACAAGGCTTGAAACCCTGTGGGGAAAAGTTCACCAGGCTAACTAGAAGAGAGAGAGAAAGAAAAAAGTGACCGATATGGACACGAGTTTCTCTCTCTCTGCCCACCTCTCAAAGGTGAGCAAGACAAAGAGCAGGCACCATTTTGGACATACGTCATAAGCAGGGCGACCTCAGGTCTGTACTGGCCCCGAGCCTAGTAGAAAAACCTGACTCTGGGTGGGAGGGGTGAAATAACAGGAGATTAGAACCTAATGAATGTGTGGTGCTAAAGAACTGAGACTGTGAAAAAAGAGACTGTGGGGAAGAGAACTCACTGAATTCACCACGTGAGTACTCTCCAGAGACGCTACAATTCGGTAGCCGTGGTAGCCCAGTGGTGAGACTGCAGAAGAATTTGAACCCACACTGAAGGCCGCAGAGATTCACTCTGTGGTCCTTGGGAAAGAGCTTCCGATCTCTGGCTCCTGTGGGTATATCATTCGCCTGCTAACCACCCCCAATTCCATTCAGCTGTATGGAATTACTTCCCTTTTGAATCAAAAATAAAGAAAGAAACAGAGAGAGATTTACCACGCCTAACCTGGGAGTGTCACCTTTGGCACACACTCAACCCTGAGGAACCAAACAGAGCTCTCAGGCCACACCCATCTCAAGCCTCTAAGGCTCCATCAAAAGCACACAGTCCACTTAATCTAGAGTCATAGTATAACAAGAAAAAAACACCACAGTGAAGAAACCAATATGCCAAACAACAAAAGCAAAAACCGAGGTAATAAGAACA
>CM027392.1:10874469-10900716 GCA_015711505.1 Sylvilagus bachmani
GAGGGATCTCTCTGAGTGAGATCCCAGTGGAAAGAATGGGCCATCAAAGAAGGAGGTACCTTTCTCTGAAGGGAGGATAGAACCGCCACTTTGACTATGACCCTGTTGGAATAAGATCGAAGTCGGCAAACCCTAAAGGCTTCCATAGCCTCAGCAACTCATGACAAGAGCCTAGGGAGATTACTGATGCCATAATCAAGAGTGTCAAATTGTTAAATCAACTTCACGAGTCAGTGTGTACTTACGTCTCATGTGGGATCTGTCCTTAATGTGTTGTCCAATGTGAAGTAATGCTATAACTAGTACCAAAACAGTATTTTACACTTTGTGTTTCTGTGTGGATGCAAACTGATGCAATCTTCACTTAGTATATACTGAATCGATCTTCTGTATATAAAGACAATTAAAAATGAAACAAAAAACTTGGTGTTGAATTGGAAATTGCATAGAAAATTAATCAATTTAAAAATATATATCATGTAGGATCTATGTCCTTAATGTGCTATACATTGTGAATTAATACTATAACTAGTACTCCGACTGTATTTTTCACTTTGTGTTGCTATGTGGGGGCAAACTGTTGAAATCTTTACGTAATATATACTAAACTGATCTTCTGTATATAAAGAGCATTAAAATGAATCTTGATGTGAATGCAAGGGGAGAGGGAGCTGGAAAGGAGAGGGTTGCAGGTGGGAGGGAAGTTATGGGGTGGGAAGCCATTGTAATCCATAAGCTCTATTTTGGAAATTTATATTCTTTAAATAAAAGCTTTATAAAAAAGTTTATTAACTGATTTTCTGTCTTTATTCGTTTTGTGACAAAATGGCATTCAATCATTAAGGCAGAAATGAAACAATTATTTTTATTGAAAGACAGTGATTGGAGGAGAGTGCAGAGAGACAGAGAGAATCCAAACTTTGTTTCACTTAACAATAGTTGCATCATCCTGGTCAGGCCTAGGCAATGTCAGTGCCAGGAGCCAGGAACTACATCTGGGTGTCCCACATGGTAGCAGAACCAAAGTACGTGGACCATCTTCTGCTGTCTTTCCAGGTACATTAGCAAGAAGCTGAATTGGAATTGGAGCACGCAAGACTCAGAGCAGCATGCTGATATGGGACTTGGGTATCAATATGGTGACATAACCTGTTGTGACATAATAGTAGCCCCAAAGAAAAAATTACATTCTGGAGGCTGGGCAGTCTAAAGAAGAGGCCTCATCTAAAATTTTATTTAAGTTATATGTTTCATATATACAGATTTAGGAACATAGCCTCCCTCCTGCCCATGCCCCAAACCTCTTCCTACTCTCTCTGCATTCCCATACTTAATCTTTACAAAGGTCTTCTTTCAGTTTACATAATGATCATAAAGTCAACCCTACACAAAGTAAAATAGTTCGACAGATAGTATGAAGAAGAAGAAAAAAAAACACACTTCCTCAACAGAAGAGACAAAGGCTGTAAACAATCATCAAATCTCAAAATGTCCATTTCACGCCAATACATTACATTTTAGATACTCTATTACTTGTCTTGGATCAGGGAAAACATATGGTATTTGGCTTTTTAGGACTGGCTTATTTCACTAAGTATAATGATTTTCTTCATAAGATGGTATATGAAGCATTTCATAGTGAGAGAAAGCAACAGATGGAACCTACAGACTAAGGCCCTTTTATTTATTGTTTAAAAAGATTTATTTTATTTGAAAGGCTTAGTTACAAAGAGAGAGGGGAGAGACTGAGAGAAATCTTCCATCCATTGGTTTGTTGCCCAAATGGCCACAGCAACCTGGGCAGTTCTCCCATGTAGCTTACTCTATCACTTTTACAGATTTATTTATTTGAAAGAATTACACACATAGAGAAGGAGAGGCAGAGAGAGAGAGGTCTTCATAGATACAGGGGACCAAGGACATGGGCCATCTTCTACTGCTTTCCCAGGCCATAGCAGAGAGCTATATTGGAAATGGAGCATCCGGGACTCAAACCAGCACTCTTAAGGGATGCCAGCATTGCAGGTGGTGGCTTTACCCACCTGCCACAATGCTGGCCCCTTGTCTATCACTTTTATAATACTCATATATCATCCTTAGGAACTAGAAGATACTTGGAGGTGGGTTAGCCATCTTGCAATGTGTGACTTGAGTTTCTTACTAGTGATTTTTTTTTCTCCTTGAGTACTGGTCAAAGGTTTATTTTCTCTACATGTGTAGTGATGGTGAATTTTATCTTGATTATTGTAAATAGTGTCATGCCTCTCAACTCATTCTATGCAGCTTGGAAGTAGAGGTTTTGTCTGTTGCTGGCATTTAGTCCCCTGTGTTGTTTTAGCCCTGTTACCTTGTATGAGCTTTATGAGAATCTAGTATATTCACATCAGATGAGAAACCACAGAAAGGGCTTTGCCAAGCACCTGGCAATGAACAGTGGGTCATGCAGGTCCACCCATTGGAAGCACAGGTGTATACAAGAAAGAAAGACCAGTTGTGGACAAGCATTTTACCATGGATTTAGGTTTAAGATTGATTTTGAGACAAGTCTTTAGTGCAGTGGTTAAAAAACCACTTAGGATGTACACACCCATATCTGAGTGCCTAGATTTCCTTACCAGATCCATTCTGATTCCAGTGTCCTGCTAATGCACACATTTTTGAACAGCAGATGATGGCTCAAGTATTTAGGTTCCTGTCATTCATTAAGAGAGACATAGATTTAGTGTTATCCTGTTGGCTTCAAATTGGCCCAACCCCAGTTGTTGTGAGATTTTCCAGACTGAACAAATGAATGGAAGATATCTATCTCTATATATTTCTGCCTCTCTGCTTCCCTTTCTTTCAAATTAAAAAAATAATATGGTTAGTTTTGACAATCTCTGTCCTCATTTGGATAAAGAACCTGCCAGTTGGAGCCAGTGCTGTGATGTAGTGGGTAAAGACACCACCTGCAGTGCCAGCATCCCATATGGGCACTGGTTCGAGTCCTGGCTACTCCATTTCTGATCCAGCTCTCTGCTATGGCCTGTGAAAGCAGCAGAAAATAGTCCAAGTCCTTGGACCCCTGCACCCACATGAGAGACCCAGAAGAAGCTCCTGGCTCCTGGCTTTGGATCGGCACAGCTCCAGCTGTTGTGGGCAGTTGGGGAGTGAACCAATGGATAGAAGACTCTCTCTCTCTCTCTCTCTCTCCCTCCCTCCCCTCTCTCCTCTCTTCTCCCTCTCCTCTCTCCTCTCTCTCCTCTCTCCTCTCTTCTCCCTCTCTTTTCTCTCTCTCTCCTCTCTGTGTTACTCCGACTTTCAAATAAATAAATCTTTTAAAAAATTACTAAGAGCTTTAAAAAAAGAACCTGAGTGTGTGTGTGTGTGTGTGTGTCCATCCCTGATGTGTTAAGGGCAGGTAAAAGTGGCTCAGTTGTGAGAATACAATGCAGAAGACATTGTGGCCATTCAAGAGCAGCAGTGTACTGGCATCTAGAGTATCAATACTGAGTGAAGAAGCATTTTTAAAATTGCACTGCAGTTTACTCCTTAAGGTATGCACATCAGATTTGGGCTTTATTATTTGGGCTATTTGAGTGGCTTGAATATCAAGGGAGACTTTAAGAGAGTAGGGCATAAGGGGCCCTGTATAAGTCAAGAAACATTTTCTTTTGAGAGTAAAAAGGCAGGGTAAAACAAGAAGTCTTTGCAGGCCAAATTATAACTAAATTTCCCATTTTTTCCTGTGACTATTTGAGAAAACTAGCCTAAAATTTCTGTGGTCTGTAATGATATTTTGGTTGAGGTATTTAATGTGTCCAAAGTATGACTTGCAAATATCTCTTGTTAACATGATAGGTTCACTGGCGATATTTGAGAACATAGACTAATAGATATATGACAGTAGTCATTGTGTATAACCAAGTTGCATTTGTTCCCTCATAGTTGCCAAAGAAAATACCCTAGCCTGAGAGACATAAGCATCAGAAGCTTACTGCTCGTGATTCTGGAGGCTCAGGACACCAGGATCAAGGTGCCGGCTGACTCAGTTCCTGGTGAAGCTACTCTTCTTATCTTGCAGGTAGCCACCTTTTTCCTGTGTCTTCACATCAACTTTCTTCGATGTCTGCAGGCAGAGAATTGGGTTATCTCTTATATATATGGGTCCCATTCTCATGGTGTAATCTGAACTTGATTATCTACAAAAGTCTCCGTTTCCAAATGCCATCACATTTGTGTAGCTCTTTCAACATATGATTTGAGGGAAGATGAAAATTGTGTATAGCATTCTATGCCCAGCCTCCAAAAAATCATGCCCTTCTTTCATGGAAACTGCATTCATTTTAATAGTATACAAATCATATTTATTAATTAACTTTAAAATATAATCTTTCAGGTATAAATGAAACAAATTCTCTCTCACTCTGTCCCAGTGAAACCAGACAGGTGTGTAATGCCAAAATACAATGGTGGTCAGGCAATGGGTAGACATTTCCATGTCAAATAGATACATGGAAAGAAGGAAAAGGTTCCCAAAGAAATCCAAAGCCCAGCCAAATTTCATCTAATCTTTAGGGTGTGAGTAATCCTTTTTAATTGGATATTCTGCTTTCCTGAAACAATTAGGTTGCAGCATTATTCCTTTGGCTTCATATGGACAAACAACTCCCCAAGGCTCTGTGTGGCTGCACTCCGCATACCTGATTGTCTCATCCCCGATGTTCTCAATGGTAGTCTTGCCCTACAGGCTTTGGTCAGAAGCCATGAGACCACTGAACCTGAGATGATGACTCTAATGATCTCTAATCACCTTCAGGGACTTTCATCTTTCATTCTGTCTCTGTACCCATTCCTTCAAGGTGATATTTTTTCACTTTATAAAATATACTTTCCTTGATATTCCAGTCACAGCACTGACAATCTTCTATGAACATACATTCTCAAGTTTTGGAATTTGGAGAGGCTGAAAATTTCTCAACTCATTATGTTCTTGTTCCCTTTTTCTATCAATTCCTCCTTCAATTTATTCCTCTTTTAATATTTGACTATTCAAGAGGAACCAAGCCATTCTCTCAGTACTTTGTTCAGAAATCTCAGTTGGGTATGGCGTCATGTCACAGTAGGTTACACCAACATCTGAGATGCTGGCATTGCATATTGAAGCACTGCTTTAAATCTCCACTGCATTGCTTCTGATCTACCTCTCTGATAACATGTCTGTGAAAGCAGCAGAGGGTGGCCTAAACACTTGGACCCCTTCCATCCTGATGGGAAACTAGAGTTCCAGGTTTCTGGGGTTGGCCTGGTCCAGCCACATCCAGTGCAGTGACTTGGTTGGGGAGAGGGGAGATGAATCAACAGGTGGAATATTTCTGTCTCTCTGTCTTTAAAATAAATAAAATATTTTTAAATACCAGTTAATTATATAATTCCATTGCTCACAAATTTGATCTTTCACAAAAGAGTACAACCATCTATTTCATAGAAATTCTTTTCTTCCAGTTTCTCATGGGATATTCCAGATTTTCACTTGAGAATCACCTTTTATGTCCATATTTTTGTATGTATATTGAAATCATTCCAGTCTGCACCCCCTTATCCAATTCCAAATTCACTTTCATAGTCATAAGTCTTTGTTTTAAAATCAACCCAATTTTGTGTCACTATCAGTCTTAATCTTCTTGGGTTACCATAGCAATCTGCCATAGACTATGTTGGTTAAGCAAAGAGAAATTATTTCTCACAGTTCTGAAATCTAGGGAATTAAATATTAAGGTGATTTCTGACTTGCTTTTCTTTTAAATTTTTTAAAATTTATTTGACAGGTAGAGCTATAGACAGTGAGAAAAGGAGAGAGAAAGGTCTTCCTTCCGATGAGTCACTCCTCAAATGGCCACCATGGCTGGCACTGCACCTATCCGAAGCCAGGAGCCAGGTGCTTCTTCCCAGTCTCCCATGCAGGTGCTGGGGCCCAAGCACTTGAGCCATCATCCACTGCCCTCCTGGGCCACAGCAGAGAGTTGGGCTGGAAAAGGAGCAACCAAGACTAGAACACGGTGCCCATATGGGATGCCAGCACCCTAGACAGAAGATTATCCAAGTGAGCCACGGTGCCGGCCCCTGATTTGCTTTTTAATGTGGATTCTGTTTTTTTGATTGGTGCCTTTTCATCATGTACTCAGATTTTTTTTCTTCAGGATGTACATGCAATTTTAGGGGGTATTTCTTTCTTTCCTTCCTCCAACAAGTCCACTAATCATAAGAGAAATGCCACACCCTCATTGCCAAATACAACACTACCTTCTAAAAACCTCATCTCTAAATGTCAATACTATTGAGAGACATTTCAATAAATATATCGGAATACTACAAATGTGGTGAGAAAATATCATTAAAATATGTTTATTTTGGTACAAAGAAATTTGAAAGTATGTAGTTTTTCATTATATATATTTCCACGAACTTGTTAAAAAACTTATATGAATGGATTTTTAAAATTGTGTCAGGATAATAACTTTTAGTTTTCAGCATAACTTTTATTTTCCACAAAAGTATTGAAGTCTGGGGGAGATAAACATTCATTAGACAAAATCAGGGAAAGGTGTTTTTGAGGTGATCATAGATGGAGACTCAGATACAAAGCTAGAGCAGGTCAATAATAAAGGAACCGAGGAAAAGTTTATCTTCTCTCCAGGGGATGGAGCCATTCACAGACATGAGGCAGCTGATTCCTAGTGAAATAGTCTCCACTGAGTATTAGAATGGCAGAGATTGCAGCATCCTCTACTATATTTCTCTTTTAGGTATTGGAGAATAGAGTGTGAACTTTGCAAAATGTCAAGGTGTTTCCCAAGGTTATGAGCAGTTGTGTAAGATGAGGGCAACCCTGGGCCTAGGAGCTGATTTACAATTATCTGCGTCTAGGAACTTTGAGAGCAGAGCCAGAAGAGCTGATATTGGTGCCTATGGCACTGTCACTGCAGTTCAAGACTCTCAAATCCACCTGGGAAAATGTGGCCCAAATGAATGATAAAGACATCCTGTTGCAAATAGTTTTAAAACACATTTCCAATTTGAGTATGTGTTAATAGGGTGTCAGGTTGTTTTTCAATGAATATATCCGTAGTTGATAGTGGACTTAAACACTAGTCTACAAGTTGATTAATATATTATGTTTATGTTACTTACTACTTATGTTTCCTGACTTATGAGCTATGAGTTTGGCTGCTAGTCTTTGGACAACAGGACTTTTTCTATAAGGCAAAATTGATGGCATGTGGGTCATATTATCTGTCACCTTTGATACATGTGCTTCATTCTAAGGTTTGGGCCTCTGGATTGCAAGATAATGCCTGCATCCAGACATTCAATAATAGTGTCAACAATCACCAAAATGCATTTGACTTACTTTGGTTGTTTGATGTTAGGGGGTGATCTTCTGTGCCTTGACATCTGGCCTTAAACAACAAACATTGGAGCCATGTTGTTTGGCAAGTGGAATATGCCAGAGAGCCAAAGTTTGGATGCATTATATATTAAGGAAGTCTTAGCAATCATGCTCAGGTTTTGGTACGCTGCTCCAGTGGTGAAAGTCATAGTAGGCAAGTGGGAACATTGAACCATCCCTCTGCATACCAACGATAAATCCTATTTGGTCCGAGTAAATGATCTTTTGAATGTGTTGTTGGATTTGATTAGCTAGTATTTTTTGAGCATTTTTGCATCAATGTTCATCAGGAATATTGGTTTATAGTTCTTTTTCTCTGTTGTATCTTTTTCAGGTTTAGAAATTAATGTGATGCTGGCCTCGTAGAAGGAGTTTGAGTGGATTTCCTCCCTTTCAATTGTTTTGAATAGCTTGAGAAGCATTGGGATTAGTTCTTTAAATTCCTGGTATAATTCAGCAGTGAAGCTATTCAGTCCTTTGTTGGGAGGATTTTTATTACTGATTCCACCTCTTGTCTTAGTTATTGGTCTGTTAGGTTTTCTAGGTATTCATGACACATTTTGGTAGATTGTATGTGTCCAAGAATCTTTCCATTTCTTCTAGGTTTCGCAATTTGTTGACATACAGCTCTTGATAATTCCTGATGATTCTTTTTTATGTCTGTGGCACCTTTGTTGCATTTTGTTTTTCATTTCTGACTTTATTGATTTGGGTCTTCTTCCCCCCCCCACCACCTTTTTTTGGTTAGTTGAGCCAAAGGTGTATCAATTTTTCCTATTTTTTCAGAAAATCATCCCTTCATTTCATTGATCTTTTGTAATGTTTTCTTGGTTTCAATTTTGTTTATTCTCTAATTTTAATTATTTTTTCCTCCTACTAAGTTTGGGTTTGGTTTGTTGTTTTTCTAGGTCCTCTTTAAGGCAGGCTGAAGTTTGACTTCCTTTAGAATTTTCCACATTCATTAGATTCAGAGTTTTCCCCTGTGTGAGTTCTCTGGTATGAAAGGTTTTTCCATATTGATTACATAAATGAGGTTTTCTCACTTTTGAACTCCCTGATGCTTGCTTAGATTTGACATACTGTAAAAGTGTTCTAGTCATTTGTTACAATAATAGGTGTTTTCTCTGGTGTGAATTCTCTGATTTAATGAGGTTTGACTTCTTCTGAGATGTTTTTCCACATTAATTACATTGATCAGTTTTTCACCTGTGTGATTTCTCATGTGTAATAAGGCCTGAGTTCCACAATAGGATTTTTCACATTTATTACAATTGTAGTGTTTTATCCCTGTGTGAGTTCTTTGTTGCCTGTTGAGACAAGACTGCCAGCAAAAAGTTTTCCTACATTAATTATGTTCATCCCCTGTGTAGGTTCTCTGATGTATAATGAGGTCTGATTCAGGTAATATATTTTTGCACATTCATTACATTCACATGATTATTTCCTATGTGGACTGTCTGATGTCTGCTTAGGTATAACTTTCAACAAATTGTTGTTCCACATGCATTAGATTGATAGAGCTTCCTGTGAAAATTCTGTGGTGGAGAGTAAGGCTTGATTTATAGCTGAAAGATTTCTCACACTTCCCTCTGTATTCTCTAACACACTTTTGGGCATAAGTTTCTAATAAGTCTCTTCACACTGAACACATTCAGGTTTCCCTCCTGTGTGTTTCCTTAGGGTTAGTGAGATTAAACTTTCTATAGAAACTTTCCCTTCCTATATGAGTTGTGTCTCCAGCATGAGAGGTGATGTGTTACAAGTTTTTCTGTATTTTATTTACAAGAAGTTGTCCTTTATGAAACCTGTTATATGTCAATATTATCTCACATTGAAGGCTTTCCATTTTCCGTTATATTCAAGGGGGTTCCTCCAAAGACTCAGTTTTCTTCCTGCTAAGAAGCTCAGAACATCCAAAGGATTCCCCACGTATATTAGTTAGGGTCATCAGGTTTTTCAGCTTTAACATTCACCGCTTCTGGCTGCTTTTCTTTTCTGTGTGACAATTTCAGCTGTTTTCTACTTCTACAAAACATTGAATTTCCTATACAATTTTTATTGCTTTACTGATTTCCAATTTTTTTTGAAAAAGAAAAAAAGGCTAACTGCACATTTGAGCCCCTCAACATGAAAATTTTGTTGACTTGACCTTGGGGCCCAGAAAACCTGGGTTCTGTTCTCATGCCTGGGATTGTATCTTTTCATGCTATTTCACTGAATTCTCTGCAGTTCCATGACTTATGATGTAGTGTTACACAATGTGTTCTCCTTTAACTCTTGTCTGATTTGTAATCAAATTCTCAAAAGATGTCTTCTGAAGGTATGATTAAATATCACTTTTAAGCTTGGAACTTGCAACATTGTGTTTCCATTAGTGACGAACAATGTTTATCCTAGATTGTATGCTCTCTTTATATTATATGAAAATACATAGAGCTTTCGCCCCAAATTAATCTAACCCAAAGTAAATAGTTTTTTTGTGAAACTACTTTACCTTAGGATCCTTCTTAAAATTACATGCCCTGTTTTTCCTCCTTTCATCTTATTAAAATATCATTAGGGGCTCTCATCATACTACTGCATATATTTGTTGTTTTTCACTATCAAAAATAGGTAAGCTGGGGCCAGCGCTGTGATGCCTGCAGTGCCGGCATCCCATATGGGCACCAATTAGAAACCCAGCTGTTCCACTTCTGATCCAGCTCTCTGCTATGGCCTGGGAAAGCAGTAGAAGATGACCCAAGTCCTTGAGCCCCTGCACCCACTTGGAAGACCCAGACAAAGGTCAAGTTCCTGGCTTAAGATTAGTGCAGCTCTGGCCATTGTGACCAATTTGGGATAGAACCAGCAGATGGAAGACCTCTGTCTTTCTTTTTTTTAACTTTTATTTAATGAATATAAATTCCAAATTACAGCTTATAGATTATAGTGGCTTCCCACCCCCCGCCATAACTTTCCTCCCACCTGCAACCCTCCCCTTTCCCACTCCCTCACCACTTCCATTCACATCAAGATTCATTTTCAATTCTCTTTATATACAGAAGATCAGTTTAGTATATATTAAATAAGATTTCAACAGTTTGCACCCACACAGAAACACAAAGTGTAAAATACTGTTTGAATACTAGTTATAGCATTAAATCACAATGTCCAGCACATTAAGGACAGAGATCCTACATGGGGAGTAAGTGCACAGTGACTCCTGTTGTTGACACTCTTGTTTATGGCGTCAGTAATCACCCTAGGCTCTTGTCATGAGTTGCCAAGGTTATGGAAGCCTTTTGATTTCACCGACTCTGATCATATTTAGACAAGGTCGTAGTCAAAGTGGAAGTTCTCTCCTCCTTCTTTGATGACCTGCTCTTTCCACTGTGATCTCACTCACAGAGATCTTTCATTTAGGTCATTTGTTTTTTGACAGAGTGTCTTGGCTTTCCATGCCTGAAATACTCTCATGGGCTTTTCAGCCGGATCTGCATGCCTTAATGTCTGATTCTGAGGCCAGAGTGTTGTTTAGGACATCCACCATTCTGAGTCTGCTGTGTATCCTGCTTCCCATGTTGGATCGTTCTCTCCCTTTTTTATTCTATTGGTTAGTATTTTCAGACACTAGTCTTGTTTATGTGATCCCTTTGGCTCTTAGTCCTATCATTATGATCAATTGTGAACAGAAATTGATCCCTTGGACTAGTGAGATGGCATTGGTACATGCCACCTTGATGGGATTGAATTGGAATCCCCTGGTATGTTTCTAACTCTACCATTTGGGGCAAGTCAGCTTGAGCATGTCCCAAATTGTACATCTCCTCCCTCTCTTATTCCCACTCTTATATTTAACAGGGATCAATCTTCAGTCAAGTTTCAACACTGTGTGTGTTTCTCTCTTTCTCTGCCTCTCCTCTCTCTGTGTAACTCTGATGTTCAAATAAATCTTTAAAATTAGGTAAGCTCTTTAAATGAAAACATATTTGTTTCTTATCTATTACTTTTCCTACAACTGCAAAAATAGCAGAGCTTTGACCTTTCCAATTAACAATAATTGAAAGAATTAGTAAATATTTTAATAAATGCCTGAAGGACATAGGTTTGGAAGTCAGGAAGGGTAAGAATATACAGGATGTATTTAGCCCAAAAGAAACCCTTTGTAGAGACAAAAAGAGATCAGCTTTTTATTATATCTCAGAAAATATTCATCAACCAAAACCAAGGAAAACGCATGTTTACATGAGAGCCTTCCATGGGGAGTATAGAATGCCCATGTCTTATGCATGAAAGTAGCCATCTTCAGGGTTAGGATTGGGACAGCGGTGGGGAATGCTCAAAACAGCCAATGTCTGTTGAGTTCTTCTTGTTCCATTTCTTTGTTCAGTATGTATTGCTTGACTTCAGAGGCTTATGAACCTCTTTAGGGGCTCTTCCACTATCCAAAGCTCAGCTCCTTTCTCCAATTTGAGATTTCCTCACATTTGACATTGCGGTTCCCATCACAGGAGATAAATTGGAACTTTGTCAAATCATTGTTAGGTCTTTAAAGGACAATAGCTAAGCATCAGTAGCTGTGCAGCAAAAGGACTAACTTGAATCCTTGGCTGAATAATGTAAATACATTCTCTATGGACTCAAACCTCATGGCCAAACAGCATTGAACCTTATAAAGGGATCAACTATTTGTCAAACTAGAAGAATATGTCCCATATGGCATGATGAAAATTAAATAAGAAAAATAGCAAAAAGTTGAAAAATCTAGTAACACGTGACAAAACTATGTAACTGTGCCTGTATAATCAGAGGAAAGAAAAATGAATATAAAGAAGAACTAGGAGCCAGAACTGTGATGCAGCAGATTAATGCCCTGTCCTGGAGTGCTGGCATCCAATATGGATGCCGGTTCAAGACCCAGCTGCTCCACTTCTAATCCAGCTCTCTGCTGTGGCCTGGGAAAGCAGTCCAAGATGGCCCAAGTCCTTGGGCCCCTGCACCAGCATGGGAGACCCAGAGGAAGATCCTGGCACCTAGCTTTGGATCGATGCAGCTCTGGCTGTTGCAGCCATTGGGGAGTGAACCATCGGATGGACAACCTCTGTCTCTCTCTGTGCCTCTCCTCTCTCTGTGTAGCTCTGACTTTCAAGTAAATGAATAAATCTTTAAAAAAGAAGAACTAAGCAACTGAGAAGATGCTCCATGGTTTTCAATATCTTTTAAGTCACTAGACTTAATTAAATACTTAGATATAGCCAAGGTAATTTGAAAATTTATGCAGAAATTAAAGAAACACAAGTAGGAGAGAACTTCCACTTTGACTATGACCCTGTCGGAATAAGATCGAAGTTGGCAAACCCTAAAGGCTTCCATAGCCTCGGCAACCCATGACTAGAGCCTACGGAGATTACTGACGCCATAAACAAGAGTGTCAAATTGTTAAATCAACATCAGGAGTCACTGTGTACTAAAGTCTCATGTGGGATTTGTCCTTAATATGTTGTCCAATGTGAAGTAATGCTATAACTAGTACTGAAACAGTATTTTTACACTTTGTGTTTCTGTGTGGGTGCAAACTGATGAAATCTTCACTTAGTATATACTGAATCGATCTTCTGTATATAAAGACAATTAAAAATGAAACAAAAAACTTGGTGTTGAATTGGAAATTGCATAGAAAATTAATCAATTTTTAAAAAAATATCATATAGGATCTCTGTCCTTAATGTGCTGGACATTGTGATTTAATGCTATAACTAGTACTCCAACAAATTTTTCACTTTGTGTTGCTATGTGGGGGCAAACTGTTGAAATCTTTACTTAAAATATATTAAACTGATCTTCTGTATATAAAGAGAATTTAAAATGAATCTTGATGTGAATGGAAGGGGAGAGGGAGCAGGAAAGGGGAGGGTTGCAGGTGGGAGGAAAGTTATGGTGGGGGGTGGGAAGCCATTGTAATCCATAAGCTGTACTTTGGAAATTTATGTTCATTAAATAAAAGCTTAAAAAAATAAAGAAATACAAGTAGTGCAATGCTTGATAGGTTATATTCCTATACACCCCAAAACAGTACCTTAGGCTGTTTTGGTTATCTTAGGTTTAAATAGATAATAACATAAACCATATGGCTTTAACAAGATATGTTGATGATCACAGGACTACAGGCTGGAAGCCCCAGGGTTCCAACTGATTCAGTTCCTGAAGAGACCTCTATTCCTGGATTACATTTGGTAGCTTTTGTGATGTGTCCTAATACGGGAGAGAGAGACAGAGAAAGAAAGTGAGAGTGGGAGATCTTTTTTTAAAAAATGATTTGTTTATGTATGTGAAAGGCAGAGTTACAGAGAGTCAGAAGGAGAGACAGAAAGTGACATCTTCCATCTGCTGATTCACTCTCCAAACTGTTGCAATGGCCTGAGGTGGGCTGATCCAAAGCCAAGAGCTGGGAGCTTCTTCCAGGTTTCCCATGTGCATTCAGGGGCCCAAGCAATTGGGACATCATCTACTGCTTTCCCAGGTGCATTAACATACAGCTGGATTGTAAGTGGATCAGCTGAGACTCAAACCAGTGCCCATATGTGATGCCACAGCTGCAGACAGGGGCTTTACACACTGAGGCACAGTGCTTCCCCCAAGATCTTTTTTTTACTTCTAGGACCATCAACCAGACTAGGACCCTACACTTATGAATTCATTTAACCATAATTACATCTCAAGTGGTCTATCTAAATAAAATAACTTCTAGGGTTAAGACCAGGCTTAGCTATAAAACCTTGGTAGAATAAAGTCATCACTTGCATTATACTTGTGGTGCCTTTCTCATGAGAAGAATAACATATTCACTTGGATTGAATGCATAATAAGATTTGTAGTACCCCATTTGAAAAGCTTTGAACAATGACATATGAAACAAAGTGATAGGTGTTAGATGTATAAATTGTAAGACCCACAATTAAGGTTCCACATTCTTCCTCGGGCACAAGGACCTACAATAAAGAAAGAAAATGATCTTCTGTGTGAGACTCTGAGGGAAGCAAAGGGGAGCCAAAAGGGAATCTGATTTTGATGCATGAGTACTATGAGCCAGAAATATTTTCTGCTCATGGAAAGGGAAATGGATTAGCAAAACAAAAGAAATACTGGGTTCCTAGATGGCTGAATATGGTGCAGTCATGCTGACGTCAGCTGCCCAGGGATATAAACAGAAGAAAAGAAAGAACAAATTGCCAGAGCTCTGGATGTTGGAAAATTTCAGTGGAGAATGACAAAGCAACAAGGATTCTGTAGGACAAAAGGGGGAGGACAGAGGCACTGGTGTAACTGGCCAGCTGAGTGGCACAGCTAACTGCCATTCAAACTGCCAGCTGGGGGGTTCTATCTTGTCAAATCAAGGTAGAAATAAATTGTCACAACTTTTTTTAGGAGCTGACTGGAGACTGAGCAGCTACGAGACTCAGAGAAGTGAAGTCACATTGCTTCCCTCCCATTCTCACCCCCACAAAATGCTGGACTTGACTCTTAAAAGTCCTGCAGCAGGTAATATTCAGCTGCTAGCAAAACTGATCAGAGAAGGAGTCAGAGCTCTTTGTGGGGCAAAGGACATATTTCTTGCATCCTACAACTCTGGGAGTTTTAGGGCT
Organism: Sylvilagus bachmani; assembly: GCA_015711505.1. Lineage (NCBI taxonomy): Eukaryota > Metazoa > Chordata > Mammalia > Lagomorpha > Leporidae > Sylvilagus > Sylvilagus bachmani. The sequence continues at coordinate 10,889,521 of CM027392.1, forward strand.
TTAGCTCCAGAAGCAAACTCATCCATGCTGCATGAACTAAGAGTATTTCTCTACATTTCTGGGGGCTGATACCGGCAACAGTCCATAGGAAAATCTGCTCCCACCTTGGGAGATCAGTGTAATGACTCCACTGCACCCTGCAACAGCAGGACTGTAACAATTAGTTCTAATTCCCTCAGTCCCACTGAAGTATACCTGCTGAACATTGAAAAGAATCTGCCTGCATTCCACTTCTCTGGACTCAGACCTAACAGAGAAAAATCTCCTGTATACCTTGTAGCCACTCTTTCAGACTGGAACAGGCAAGAGTTCACATTTCTTAGTCCCAGGACCAGGGATTTTCATGTTATAAGCCACAGCATATTGGGCTCTCCTACCAGGATCTCAGGAAAATCCATCTGCATCACACAATCCTAGAACCACATAAATTGGTTGCCAGAATCACATCATCCCTCCGACTTGCCAGTGGGACAAGAGACAGCCAATATTTGTGTCCCTCAGCATGAAGAACAAGGTCCTGATGATCACACTTCCCATGGAGACTCACACCAGAATCTCTGTGGAAAATCTCAAAGAAATGAGTAAATTCTTGGATACATATAATCTAACATGATTACATTTAGAAGTTATGGAATATATAGACAATCTAAACAGACCCACAGTAGGCAATGAGATTGAAGCAGTAATCAAAAGTCTTCCATGAAGGAAAAGTCCAGAACCTGATGGCTTTACTAATTAATTTGATAAAACATTTAAAGTGGAACTAATTCCAATATTTTTCAAGCTATTCCAAAATATCAAAGATGATAGAACTCTACCAAGCTCTTTTTATGAGTCCAGAATCATTTTGATACCAAAACTGAATAGAAAGAACACATACAATAAAACTATCTTAATGAACATAGATGAACCATAACGAAAACTAACTTAATGAACAAGATTCTCAACAAAATACTATGAAACAAATAAAAAACCACATTAAAAGGATCATACCTCATGATCAAGTGGTATTTATCCCAGAGCTGCAAGTGTAGTGAAACATTCGCAAATTAATAAACATAATGAATACATCAATAGAATGAAGAACAAAAATTATATGGTCATCTCAATAGATGCAAAGAAAGCATTTAATAAGATTAAACAGCCCTTCATGGTAAAAAGAAAAGAAAGAAAAACCTTCCACATATTTGGTGTAGAAAGAACATACCTAAAAATTATAAAGGCTTTTATGACAAAACAACAGCCAATGTCATACTGAATGAGGGAAAGGCGAAAGCATTTCCCATCATGGCACAAGACATGATGTCCATTTTCATTATTGTTATTCAATATAGTACTAAGAGTTTTAGCAGGAGCAACTAGGAAGAAGAAAGAAGTAAAGAGAATCAAAACTAGAAAACAGGAACTCAAAACATCCATGTTTACAGATGATATGATGCTGCACATGAAAAAATCTGAACACGCCACAAAAAAGCTGTTAGAACTGATTTGATAAAGTTGGAGTTTGCAAAATAAGCATGCAAAAGACGGTTGCTTTTTTATACACTAATAATGAACTCACTGAAATAAAATCAAGAATCTCATCCACAATAGCCACAAAAAATCAAACATTTTGCAATAAACTTATTCGAGTAAATGAAAGATCTCTAGACTGGAAATTATCAAATATTGATGAAAGAAATAATCAAGGACACCAAGTGGCAAGATATTCCTTGCTTATGGATTGGAAGAATCAATACCACTAAAATGTTTATGCTACATAAAGCAATCTATAGAGATAATACAATCTCTATCAAAATACCAATGTCATTCTTTACAGACTTAGAAAAAACAATCTTATAATTGATATGGAATCACAAAAGTCCCAGAATAGATAAAGCACAATACCTGAGTACCAAGAATACTACAAAGCTATTGTAAGAAAAACATCATGGTATTTGCATACAAATGGACACATGAATCAATGGAACAGAATAGAGAGGGAGAAATTAGTCCATGTACATACAGCTAACTGATTTTTGACAAAAGTGCTTATACCATTCTTAGAGTAAGGATAATCTCTTCAACAGATAGTGCTGGCAAAACTGGATGTATATAACTAGAAAAATGAAATTACATCCATATCTCCTATCACATACAAAAATCAACTAAATTTGGATCAAAGATCTCAATTTAAGATCTGAGACTATAAAGTTGCTGCAAGAAAATGTAAGAGAAATACTCAAAGACATTGGTGCATTGGTATATGGGATGACTTCTTGGACAAGAGCCCCAAAGTACAGGCAACAAAATTGAAACTAGACAAATGGAATTATATCAAACTCAGAAGCTTATCACGCAAAGGAAATGACCTGTAGTGTGAAGAGGTATACAATAGAATGAAGAAAAAATGTTTGTGTGCTACCTATCCAATAAAGAATTAATAGCTAGAAAATACCAGCAACTTAAACAGTCTTAACAACAAAAAACAATGAATTCAGTTAATAAGTTGTCAAAGGACATCACTATACAGTTCTAAAAAGAAGCAATGCAAATGGCCAAGAAATATATGAAAAAAAATAAACATCTCCAGCCATCAGGGAAATACAAATCAAAGCCACAAAGAAATATCACTTCATACCCATCAGAATGGATATATTCCAAAAGACAAGAGAGTAAGATATGCTGGTGAGGATGTGAAGAAAAGGGAACACTTATCTTAGATACTGTGGGTGGGAATGTAAGTTAGTGCAGCTACTGTGGAAAACACTATGGACATTTCTTAGATAAATAGAAATGGACTTGCCATATGATTCAGCAATCCTACTTCTGTGTGTAAACTCATGAACAAGCTATATGAAAGAGACAACTACACCAACATGTTTATAGCAGCATTGTTCATAATATCCAAAATATGGAGTCAATCAAGCTGTCTATCTGAATGAATAATGAAAATTTGGTAGATACACACAATGGAATATTATATTCAGCTAGAAAAAAGAATGAAATTCTATCATTTATAACAAAGTGGATACAGTTGGAGGACATCATGTTGCATGAAATAAGCCACAGAAAGACAAGTACTGCATGTTCTCCCTTACATGTTGGAGTTAAAACTGAAAAACATCAAAAAGGGAAAGAAATGCTTTTATCTATATTGCTGCAAATAAAGCTTTGCCAATATTTGTTTTATACCTTTGTCAAACCAGTGGTTAAGAATATTATATTGCGGTCAGTGCTGTGACTTAATAGGCTAATCCTCCAGCTTGTGGCGCTGGCACACTGGGTTCTAGTCCCGGTCGGGGCACCGGATTCTGTCCTGGTTGTCCCTCTTCTAGGCCAGCTCTTTGCTATGGCCTGGAAGTGCAGTGGAGGATGGTCCAAGTCCTTGAGCCCTGCACCTGCATGGGAGACCAGGAGAAGCACCTGGCTCCTGGCTTCGGATCAGCATGGTGCGCCGGCCACAGTGCGCTGGCCTCAGCAGCCATTGGAGGGTGAACCAATGGCAAAGGAAGACCTTTCTCTCTGTCTCTCTCTCTCTCAGTGTCCACTCTGCCTGTCAAAAAAAAAGAGTATTTTATTGCCATATTTTTAATACTGTATGATTACTTTAAAATCTACTCTATATATCTGAAATGGTCATATTTCTTTTGTGTATTGTTTTTAGCCCTTGCCTATATTATTTCTAAATTAGGGACTTTTTTCTTTTATGTGGTTAGAGATTTGGTGATTTTTTTTGTGTAGTTTGTTTTTTGGTGGATCATTAAGTCCTTGATTGTAACATAAATTAAAAATATGTTATCAGGGGCCAGCACTGTGGCATAGTGGGTAAAGCCACCACCTGCAGTGCTGGCATCCCATATAGGTGCCACTTCTAGTACCGGCTGCTCCACTTCCAATTCAGCTCCCTGCTACGGCCTGGGAAAGCAGTAGAAGATGGCCCAAGTCCGGAAGAAGCTCCTGGCTCCTAGCTTCGGATCGGCATGGCTCCAGCCTTTGCAGCCAACTGGGGAGTGAACCAGTGATTGAAGTCCTCTCTCTCTCTCTCTCTTTCCTTTCAAGTAATAAAAATAGATCTTCCCTCTCATTAATAAAAATGAATTAATACAAATGAAAATAGATTTGAGTAAAATTTATTTTTCAAGCAACAAAGAAAGGAAAAAGACACTAAGGTTTGAAGGTTGTGTAGGATTGTAACACTCTCAAGGCATTTCTCATTTTTAACTCATTTGTTAAAATAAATTGATTTTTAAAGTTTTAAGATGTAACAATTTTAAACATTTTGTCATTTTCACTTCATTTATAGAAATTTTATACATATGCATATGAACTATCTTTTTTGTGAAAACAGAAATACTAATCTCACACATAAGAAGTTCATGAACATAATTATAACATGGGAAAAAAGGAGTACATTGTCACATACACAGTATAATTAACGTGAAGCAATATTTATAACCATATGGCAAATGGGATATGACATCCACAACTTTTATACTCCTCTCTCTCTCTTTCTCTCTCTCTCTCTCTCTCTCTCTCTCTCTCTCTCTCTCGGTAATTTTGTCAAATAAATAAATCTTTAAAAAGGTATAAATCTAAGTTCATCTTAAATTTTGTTTTATTATTCCTTATTTTAATACCTTGTTAACTATTATATTTAGAAATTCTTGTGACTGAACTGTAGTCTACATTTTAAATAAAAAATGAGATGATGCAGTAAGAATTTCACAAAAATTATCTTTGAGATAAAATATCAAGAACTTGATAACTATAAAATTAAACCACCTATAAGTATACAGTACCTAAAACTTAGCCACTTTTTATGAATTTCCTGAAAATCTGAAGTAGCTTTAACATTTCAGTGGGATTCTGAGATATAAAAAAATGTAAATTAGAATTAATGTAGAAGTTTTGATTCTGGTTTATGAGATGATTCCAAAAAAATGAAAAAAGGACTTGATGGAGAAAAATGAAAAAAATTATAAAATGAAATGCTAAAATTCCCATATCATTAATCACATAGAGAGAAATTTATGGAAAAGTTGTCAAAATTCAAAATATAACAGGAAACAGGATTAATTTGGATAGTCAGTAGAACCATTGCCTTGTGGAACAATAACATATGGACTGAATGCTTTATTGTATAAAGGAAAATAATTCTGTCATAATTATTCTTCAAGCAATTGAGATATTAGGAGTCACAATATAGAATGATCAAACTTCTCACTTGGCATCAATATATTTTCTTCCAATGTAGACACACATATCCCTTAAATTGACTGTCCAACAGATTGTACTATATTTTTAAAAAGATTTATTTATTGGGGGCCTGTGCTGTGGCAAAGTGGGTTAACATCCTGGCATGAAGCTCAGGCATCCCATTTGAGCGCCAGTTCAAGATAAATATATCTTGAAAGTCAGAGTTACATAGATAGAGGAGAAGCAGAGAGAGATAAAGTCCTCCATCTGTTGGTTCACTCCCCAGTTGGGCACAATAGCCACAGCTGAGCTGATCCAAAACCAGGAGGCAGGAGCTTCCTGCAGGTCTCCCACGCAGGTGCAGGGACACAAGGACTTGGGCCATCTTTTACTGCTTTCACAGGCCATAGCAGAGAGCTGGACTGGAAGAGGAGCAGCCAAGACTAGAACTGGAGCCCATATGGGATGCCTGCACTACGGGTGGCTTTACCAACTGCACCACAGTGTACTATTTTTGTAAAGCCCTGAATTTAGAAATTGAGAGTTATTTGTGGAATTCTAGAGCCACTAATATTATATGAACTATGCTGATGTGAATCAAGCAAAGCATTTTTGAAGCAGTTTAGCATAATAGTATATCAGAAATCAACTTAAATATATATGAGACAACATGATATGTCAGTTTAAGCTCCATCAGTGCTCCAACAAACACTGTCCAGAACCAGTGGCAGAGTCTTCCCTTCCTCCTTTTGTGACAGAAAACCACCTATTCAATTGACTCAAAAATCCAGACTAGGGACTGGCTGTCAGTGTATAACTATATTTTCTTCTTACATTTAAATATTTTATTATTGTTGTTTATTATTTATTTATTATTTATTATTATTATTAAGTTTAAAATTATTAAACGAAAATTATGAAGTAATAATGACTTTCTGCACATTTCTTCTAATGTTTCCTCTATGAAAATTTCATAGCAATATATTTGTGACAATTAATCAACCACACTTGGTCTCACTTATTTTTTTATCCAAACTCCTTTTATCATTCCTACCTCTTCTCCTTTCCAATTTTGATATCCATTTTTTTCCTAATCCCTAATTGCCCTTGCTAATATTCTAAAGACTGTACTAAAGAAGAACTGTGGAAGGGCAGAGTTTGTTTTATTCCAGATCTGAAGGGAAATGCTTTAAGTTTTTCCTCATTCACTATGATATTGGCTGTTAGTGTGCCATATATAGCTTTTCTAATTTTGAGGTGTATTATTTCTGTGCAGAATGTTTTGGGGATTTTCTTTATAAATGAACATTGATTTTTATTTATTGAGAGAGAGAGTTACAGACAGTGAGAGGGAGAGACAGAGAGAGAGGTCTTCCTTCCGTTGGTTCACTCACCAGGTGGTCGAAATGGCCGAAGCTGCGCTGATCTGAAGCCAGGAGTCAGGTGTATCTTTCCCAGTCTCCCATGTGGGTGCAGGGGCCCAAGGACGTGGGCCATCTTGTACTGCTTTCCCAGGCCACATCAGAGAGCTGGACTGGAGGACGAGCAGCTGGGACTAGAGCCGGCACCCATATGGGATGCCAGCACTGCAGGCGGAGGATTAACCTACTGCGCCATGGTACCAGTCCTGGAACCTTGAATCTTTTCAAATGCTTTCTCCACATCTATTATGATTCATATATTTTTGTTGTTCATTCTGTTATGATTTGTGATGTTTATTGATTTGTTATTGCATCTTTGAGATAAATCCCATTGCCCATGCTGTATAATCTTTCTGATGTTGTGTTGGATTGAGTTTGCTAATATTTTTTGAGAATTTTTGCATCTATATTCTAGGAGAATAATGGTAAACAGTTTTCTTTTTGTGTGTATCTTTTTTTAGTTTTAGTATCAGAGTGATGCTAACCTCAAAAAAAAAGTTTCATAGAGTTGCATCCTTTTAAATATTTAGGAATAGCTGGAGAATATTGAAGCTACCTTTTCTTTAAATGGTTTGTACAATTCAATATAAAGTCATGAAGTCTTGGATTTTTTTTTGAAGGGAGGTGTTCAATTTATTATTCAATATAATTCCTTGTTATGGGGTCTGCTTAACTTTTCCATATCTTCTTTATTTAATCTGGGAGATGATATATATTTTTTTCAAATTTCCATTTCTTTTAGGATTTCCAGTTATTAGCATATACTTGTTCATTTTAGTTTCAGGTGATCCTTGGTATTTTTGTGGTATCCATTGTAATGTCTTCTTTTTCATCTCTAATTGCCTTTATTTGAATTTTTTTTCTTTTTCAGAATGCTTAAAATGTTGTCTATTTTGTTTATATTCTCAAACACCAGCTTTTAATTTTTTTGATCTTGTCTATTTTTTCTTTCAATTTCATTTATTTCTGCTCTGATTCTCATCATTTCTCACCTCCTGCTAGTTTTAGATTTGTTTGTTCTTGTTTGATAAGTCTTTGAGATGTGTTAGATTGCTTATTTTTTGATCTTTCTACTTTTTTAAAATGTAAGCACTTAGGGGCTGGCTCTGTGGCATAGCAGGTAAAACTGCCACCTGCAGTGCCAGCATCCAGTTGGAGTCCCAGCTACTCCACTTCAGATTCTGCTCTCTGCTAATGTGCCTGGGAAACAGTGGAAGATGGCACAAGTCCTTGGGTCCCTGCACCTATGTGTTAGACTCAGAGGGATCTCCAGGTTCCTGGCTTTGGATCAGTCCAGTTCCAGCTGTTGCCGCCTTTTGGAGAGTGAATCAGTGGACAGAAGATAGCTCTCTCTCTCTCTCTCTCTCTGTCTCTCTCTCTCTCTCTCAGAGAGGCCTCTGACTCTTCCTCTCTCTAACTCTCTACCTTTTGAATAAATAAATAAATCTATTTTAAAAATGCATGCACTTCATGCTATATTCTTTCCTCTTAATATGCTTTTGCTGTATTCCACAGGCTTTCATTTGTTGTTCTTTCATTTCCATTTGTTTACATTTATATTTATTTTGTTTGTTTCAATTTAAATTTCTTCAATGATGCACTGGTAATTCAAGAACATGTTGTTTAATTTCTGTGAATTTCTAAATTTTCTTCTATTTTCATGTTGATTTCCAGTTTTTTGGATGGTATGAGAAGATTTCAAACTTTTCAAATTTAATGAGACTCAATTTGTGGCCTCATATTTGATCTACCATAGAAAATGTTCCTTATGTTGATGAGAAGAATGTGTATTCTGTAGCAATTGAGTGAAATGTTCTCTAAACAGCTGATATGTTCATTTGCTCAGTAGTATGTTTTAATTATAATTATCTATGTTTATTTTCTGTGTGGATGAGCTGTCCATTGATGACAGTGGGATATCAATTCTTCCCACCTCAGTTGTTTTAGATTCCATATTTCTTCTATTAGGTCTAATAATATATCTGGGTAGTCTTGTTTTTGAAGCATATGCATTTATGGTTATTTTATCCTTTTGCTGAATTGACACCTTTTATCATTATATAGTGTTATTTGTCCCTTTTTATGGTTTTTGACATAAAGTCTGCCTTGTCTGCTATAATTTTATCTGTACTCACTTGTTTTTGGCTTCCATTTGCCTGTTGTAGCTTTATCTAGTCCTCACTTTCAGTCTATGTGTATCTTTACCTGTGAAGTGTGTTTCTTGTAGGCAGCCTATAGTTGACTTTTGTTAATTCATTCAGGCAACCTATATATTTTGACAGAGGAATTTAATCCACTTACATTCCAGGTTTATGCTAACAGACAAGAAGTTACTGCTGTCATTATGTTGATTTGTTCCTGATTGCATCTGCTCCATTATTGAATTTGGTAGCATCCTGTGTTTTCATGTTGTTTCCTTCTGATGTAGGACTCCATTCAGGTTTTCTTGCAAGGTTGGTCTGAAGGTGATTAATTCTCCTAATATTTGCTTGTTTGGGAAATACTTCATTTCTCCTTCACTATTTTTTTTGACAGGCAGAGTGGATAGTGAGAGAGAGAGAGACAAGGAGAAATGTCTTCCTTTTCTGTTGGTTCACCCCCCAATGGCTGCTGAGGCCGGCACGCTGTGGCCTGTGCACTGCGCAGATCTGAAGTCAGGAGCCAGGTGCTTCTCCTGGTCTCCCATGCGGGTGCAGGGCCCAAGGACCTGGGCCATCCTCCATTGCACTCCTGGGCCACAACAGAGAGCTGGACTGAAAGAGGAGCAACTGGGACAGGACCGGCGCCCTGACTGGGACTAGAACCCAGTGTGCTGGCACTGCAGGCAGAAGATTAGCCTATTGAGCCGTGGTGCTGGCCTCTCCTTCACTATTAAGAGACAGTTTCAGGCCGGCACCTGGCTCCTGGCTTCAGATCAGTGCAGTGTGCCAGCCGCAGCGCACCAGCTGCAGTGGCCACTGGGGGGTGAACCAATGGAAAAGGAAGACCTTTCTCTCTGTCTCTCTCTCTCACTGTCCACTCTGCCTGTAAAAAAAAAGATAGTTTCACTGGATATAATATTATTTTTGCTTGTTTTTGGCTTTTTTTGCAACAAAAGACACTATTTATTTGGAATATGCATTACCAGTACAAATCAGGAGACCGTAAACCTTACACTGTGTTAGTATTATTAGAGAATACAAAAGTTCAGTTGGAATCAAAAGGGACAGAAGCCTGTGCTCTCACAGAAGCAGAAAGGCTTAAACTTTCAAAATCAAAACAGAGCAGAGCTTTGCAGGTTTATACTCTGAATAATAAGAAGGGAGGGGGAGGGGGAGACTAGAAACAAAGTAATAAGAAAGAAAAGGAGGCAAGCATTTAATGTTTTATTTATTTTAACAAAAGAAAAATGTTTACAAAAATAAACGTTTCCAGAAAGCTTTGAGCTAGGGATTAAAACCATGAAGGTGATGTGAAAAGCTCGTCTTTATCTCGTTAGGACTTAAAAACAAGAGCACAAGTGTTTGGGTAGAAAGACTTCCTAAAGTTTCACTTCACAATGCTGCTTCATTCTTCACTTGTTTGTTCCTTACATTCTGGATGCTTGCTAAGCACCTTCTCCAATGAGAGATGCTGAAAATTAAATATCTTCCAGGTAGTACTGCTTTGTTTCTTCCTATAACTAATAACAACATTCCGAATCAAGTCAGCTTTGCAGTTTGCTTTAAGCAACTCCCTAAATTGGCGATAACAGGCACCTTGGCAGGAAATCAAACTCAATTTTTCAGCATTAAAACTCAGAGCTAAGTATGGTTCAGCATGGCACCAACCCTTCATCCAAGTCAGAACTCAATGGATCAGCAGGCAGAGTGGCTCCAGCGTCTGCATCCTGCACCTGTTCTACTTAGCCAATGGTGCCCGTGATACCAATCTCACCCGTGGGATTCCTCTGAAAGGAGAATCCTGTCTCATTGGAAAAGGCCTCACAGATTGTTGTTATTAATCACGGAGAAGGAAAAGAAAGCACTCAGTTATGACATTGAGAACTGACACAGGCAAACACCTTCTCCTACAGGATAACAAGTTCATCCTGATTTGAATTTTTCAAGGGCCACAAGGAGAAGCAAGTACTGGATTTTGTTTTTCTCAGGGACTGTGAGAGAACCACACATTGGGGAAATGTAGGTCAGCATTGAGACATCCACATTCTTTATACATATATATATATATATATATATATATATATATATATATATATAAAGCTTTTATTTAAAGAGTATAAATTTCCAAAGTACAGCTTATGGATTACAATGCTCCCCCACCGACAACTTCCCTCCAACCCGCTACCCTCCCCTTGCATTCACATCAAGATTCATTTTCAATTCTCTTCATACACAGAAGATCAGTTTAGTACATATTACGTAAAGATTTCAACAGTTTCCCCTCACGTAGAGACACCAGTGAAAATATTGTTGGAGTACTAGTTACAGTATTAATTCACAATGTACAGCACATTAAGGACAGAGATCCTACTTGATTTTTTTAAAGAATTGATTAATTATCTATGCAATTTCCAATTTAACACCAAGATTTTTTTAATCATTTGCAAATATCTTTA
>CM027392.1:10901216-10933050 GCA_015711505.1 Sylvilagus bachmani
AGAAACCGCCTGTGCAAATACAGCACTGCTCCGATCCTTTGCATTAACGATTCAGTCCAAATCTGCAGTTATCCTTGTTTCCAGAGCACCCCTCCACCCCCTCTTTGCTTTAATCCCTTCCTACTTTGCTCCAACTCAATCGAATGTGCTCCACTCACGTTCCTGGGTGAGTCACCTTAAGACAAAGTTTTTCACTGGTTCTATGAACTCCAGAGTTGTACAAAGATGCTCCTTCTAGGCACCCTATTCTTCTGGTCCTGTTCTGATCAGGGCACAGGTCAGCAGACACTGACTTTCTAGGGCCCTCAGTCATTACATTTTGCTGAATATTTATAGTTTCTGTATACATATCCTTGGGCATCTCAAGTATCCCCAACTTGTCCAGACACATACAGAGGAGTGTTTTCTGTTCGATACTCTCGTGCCCTGTGGAATTTTCATGACTTTTTTTAAAGGATCATCCTCACCCCTTATAGTCTTGTGCCTTTCCCTGACAGCCTCTCAAGCAGGGCAGGTGTGATAGGGGACCAAGTATTTACAAGACCATATACTGAACTCAGGTACAAACTAAGAGTGCCATATCCTATCTTCCTATGTTGGAAGCTTTTCTCTATCCTGAGATCAACAAGACCAAAACAAACAAAAACCAACAACTCTTTTCTTTCTCATCATAGTGATGACATCAGGGTACTGATGGTTAGCAGAGGTTACAACAGGAAAAGCATTTATTGTCCTCATCTAGCATGAACCCATTTACCTTAGGGAAATTATTTCCCCTGACTTCACACGTACAGATTGGATATGAATGAAATCAATGTCTTCCATTTCTCACAAGCCTCTTGGTGAGCCAGGCATAGTAATTGCCATTTACAGATGAAAAAAAAAATGAAGCACCAAGAGCTATGACCACCAACCACTTAATCAGCTGACAGAACTGCTATGTTTATTGCTGGCAGAGTTGGTTGGCTGTGAAGAATGTGAATTTGGACGACAGTCACAAATGGCTTTCTAGTGCCTGCTATCTTCACTTAAGATGTTCCCAGGGAATAAACACCACTGAGTGGTTTCAATGAAAATATTATCTTTTCTTATCCCAGATGAAGCTAGCAAAAAGTTTATTTGTACCATGTTCTTATACAACTCTCTCTTCCGGAGAAAGAGGCCAAGATCAGGAACATAGTGTCCTACAGCACTTTGAAAAACCTATACCATATGCCTAACACAAAAACCAAAATAAGACAACCAAATCCATTGTGGACATTGTAAGTATTGTGCATGGCTCCCTGGGAGCTCCAGAGCTGGAGAGAATGGGAATAGTTAGCACTGGAAATCTGGCCTTCCTTGCCATCAAGTCCCATAAAGCCAACCTAGCAAGTGCAAGTACATGCTGGCAGGCCTGCTGGACCTGGAAGTCCCAGGCACATGCTGCTTCTCTGTGTCAGTGACTGTCACTTAGAGTTGCCAATTCCCTCTGTGTGTCTCACAAGGTGTAGTGCAATGATTACTCATGTAGGTATTTGCATATGACATCTTGGGGAAGTGTAAGAAGAGAGTGTGTGTGCCTACATGAGTGTGAAGGGGCAGGAGGAGTGTTTCAGACAAGAAGCCTTGACTCCTTAGTGAGGCTTTCATCCCCATGCGCAAGTCAGACCTGGCTTTGTAATGGGTTCCAAACATTGCTTACTAAGTTTGGAAAGGGTTGCATAGACCGTGCCTCTGAAATTAAAAGCTGCTTTGGGGCGGATGAGGAGGCCTGTAGGAGCTCTACCCTTGCTGTTCCTTCTGCCCTCCCCTGCAGCCTGACTCCCTGCTTGGAATCAGTCTAGCAGAGCTGACACTGCAAAGAGTGGTACCTTTAGAAGTGTAGCCATGGCAGTCCCCAGTGCATACCTGGGGCTCAGAAGGAAGAGGAGAGTGTTCCAATCAGTACTGTCCCCAGGGAGCAAAAGCAAGAAGAGGCAAGGAGGCCTGGGATGAGTAAGGCAATGTGGCATATTCCTGCTAAGAGCTAGTGAGAGACAGAGAAGGACTGCCTGTCAACACAGAGAGGGAGGGATCTGAGTGATTTTAAATTTTGCTCCTCAGACCACCAGCATGAAAACAAACACCTTTATTATTTTCTTTGTAGTCTTTTTTTTTTCTCTTTAAATTCCTGTAATTGTTGAAAATATCCTTCAGGGATATAGTAGAGGTCAGGGACCTCGGGCATCTAGGACAGAGGGAAAGGGACAGGGAGGATGTGTAAACCAGGCTACCATCTGGAGGCAGGGAAGGGTGGCTCCTACCTAGAAAAAATAAAGGAAACATATAAAGAAGTGTCCAGATTGGCTGAGATAGCATCCCAAAGGAGTGAAGAGAAGGAGATTCTTAGTGTGTTTGCTGATTGCTTCGACCTCCAGTCTGGCTGCTTCAGCATTGGGAGAGAAACTCTCCCTCCTGCCCCAGCCCCAACTGGGGCCCAGGGTCAGCCAGGATGCAATTGTTGGGAGATCAGTTGGAAGTATCAGAGTGAACACTGTCAAGGCCTTCTGTAGGGGAGGTCACTGATGAAGGGGTAGTAGCATCCTGCCAACCTATAATAGCACTGATGCCCTGCAGACTATATATCTGACTGGCTGTGAGTCCGTCACTCTATCCTCCTGTCTGGAGGATAACATGGTGAAGGGTATCCACCTGTGATTGCATATTGGCTCCAACCTGGACCCCTTGGTAAGAATCTCCATTGAGTGACTGCATGCTCATGAACAAAGCTCCAGAGTTTGACGTGCTTTTTTTCTTTATTTTTTATTTAGTAAATATAAATTTCCAAAGTACAGTTTATGGATTATAATGGCTTCCCCCCCTCATAAATTCCCTCCCACTTGCACCCCTCCCATCTCCCACTCTCTCTCCAATTCCATTCACATCAAGATTCATTTTCAATTCTCTTTATATACAGAAGATCAATTCAGTATATATTAAGTAAAATTGTCATCAGTTTGCACCAACACAGAAACACAAAGTGTAAAAATACTGTTTCAGTACTAGTTATAGCATTACTTCACATTGGACAACACATTAAGGACAGATCCCTCATGAGACGTAAGTACACACTGACTCCTGAAGTTGATTTAACAATTTGACACTCTTGCTTATGGCGTCAGTAATCTCCCTAGGCTCTAGTCATGAGTTGCCGAGGCTATGGAAGCCTTTTGAGTTTGCCGACTTTGATCTTATTCCGACAGGGTCATAGTCAAAGTGGAAGTTCTCTCCTCCCTTCAGAGAAAGGTACCTCCTTCTTTGATGGCCCATTTTTTCACTGGGCTCTCACTCGCAGAGATCTTTCATTTAGGTCTTCTTTTTTTTTTTCCCAGAGTGTCTTGGCTTTCCATGCCAAAAATACTCCCATGGGCTTTTCAGCCAGATCCAAATGCCTTAAGGGCTGATTCTGAGGCCAGAGTGCTATTTAGGACATCTGCCATTCTATGAGTCTGCTGCTTCCCATGTTGGATCATTCTCTCCCTTTTGGATTCTATCAGTTAGTATTAGCAGACACTAGTCTTGTTTGTGTGATCCCTTTGACTCTTAGACCTATCAGTGTGATTAATTGTGAACTGAAATTGATCACTTGAAAATTGAAATTGATCACATGCACCTTGATGGGATTGTATTGGAATCCCCTGACACATTTATAACTCCATCATTTGGGGCAAGTCCGATTGAGCATGTCCCAAATTTTACATCTCCCTCTCTTATTCCCACTCTTATATTTCACAGGGATCACTTTTCAGTTAAAATTTAAACACCTAAGAATAATTATGTTAATTACACAGTTCACCCAATAGTACTAGAACAAAACAAAGAAAATATACTAAAATGGATAAAGTATTACATTGTATATCAAAGTCAGGACAAGAACTGATCAAGTCATTGTTTCTCATAGTGTCCATTTCACTTCAACATGTTTCCCCTTTGGTGCTCAGTTTGTTGACGCCGATCAGGGAGAACATATGATATTTGTCCTTTTGGGACTGGCTTAATTCACTCAGCATGATGTTTTCTAGATTCCTCCATCTTGTTGCAAATGACCGGATTTCATTGTTTTTGACTGCTGTATAGTATTATATAGAGTATATGTCTCATAATTTCTTTATCCAGTCTACTATTGATGGGTATTTGGGTTGGTTCCAGGTCTTAGCTATTGTGAATTGAGCTGCAATAAACATTAATGTGCAGACAGCTTTTTTGTTTGCCAATTTAATTTAATTTAATTTAAAAGAACTGGAAGGACCAGCTGAGTGGGGGTTTGAGGGTGAGTTAGCTTGGCTTCCATGGCCTGACACATTGGTAGCAGTGACAGCATAAATATTAGCTTCCTTTTGAAATTTACCTAAGTTCTTCTTATACCGGATTCGCTTATTTCTAAACCAGTTTGATACCTGGGAGACTGTGATGCCACACTTGTTGGCTAATTCTTCTTTGGCTTCCTCACTGGGGTAAGTGTTGCTGAGATGGGAATAGAAATATTCATTGAGGATTTCCATTGCCTGTTTGTTGAAATTCCGTCTCTTCTGCTGTGCATCCAGAAACTGGGAATGCAGGATCATGATGGCCTCACAGGTGCCCTGCTTGAGCTGCATCTGGATGGATCTGAACCTGCGGTGGATGATGCTCACCATCTGCTCGATGGGAGATGGGCCTGGTCTGGCTTTGTTCTTGCAGGAACATGGGTGGTGAACTCATTGCATGCCTGCTGGTATTTCTCCACCTCCGTGTGGTAGATTTGTCTGATCTGTGAGAGTTTGGCTCTGTAGTCCGAATGTTCCACTGAGTTGTCGGAACCTGCTCCTCAGGAAGCTGCAGCTGCTGCAGCTGCTTCAGCTGCTGCAGCTGATCCAGCCCCCTTCTCAGGCCTGGCCACACCTTCTACCAACAGCATGTTGTCCAGTCACATTAGCTGGGGGTCCATAGGCTCTTCTTCCTGGGCTCCCGGATACTCAACACTGTTTTTTCTTTGATTTCACACAACACATTAAACAAGGCGGGCTTCATTCTGTGGCAGTTTAATGCATGCTTTCTGGCCTGCACCTCATCCAAACTCTAATCTGTGATGGTCATGATCTGCTGCTGTAAGATGTCTCCAATGTTCTGCTTCCTCTCACCCTCCCCCTTTGTCCCGCCGGCCCCATCCTGCAAGTGCTGGGACAGGCCTGTCCATCCTGACCCTAGCATGGGAATGCATCAGCCTGGGCTGCTGGTCCATCTCTGAAGGCTGAGGCAGCCCCGGGCGCTTCCTCCTCTGCTCCTCTGCTTGGCTCCTGGGGAAGCACCGAGGCTTTTTATGCTTCAGGGTGTCTTTACCCAGATGGCTGCAATGGCTGGGACTGGGTCATGGCAAAGCCAAGAGCTTGGAACTCCATCCAAGCTTCCCACATGATCCATCTTCCAATGTTTTTCCAGGCACTTTAGTAGGGAATTCAATCAACAGTGGAGTAGCTGCTACTTGAATTGGCACTCACATGGGATGTGAGCATCACAGGTGGAGGCTTAAGCCAAGGTACCACAATGCCAGTCCCCGTCTTTCTCCTCTCTTTCATGATTTTCTATGATATGAATATTTGTTCACTTTTTAAAAAAATATTTATTTATTTTACTTGAAAGTCAGAGTTACACAGAGAAAGAAAGAGAGGCAGAGAGAGGTCTTCCATCCTCTGGTTCACTCCCCAGTTAGCCACAATGGCTGGAGCTGCACTGATCTGAAGTCACGAGCCAGGAGCTTCTTCTGGGTCTCCCATGTGGGTGCAGGGTTCTACTGCTTTCCCAGGCCACAGCAGAGAGCTGGATTGGAAGTGGAGCAGCCAGGATTCGAACCAGCACCCATATGGGATGCAAGCATTGCAGGCAGCAGGTTTACCCACTACACCAGAGTGCTGACCCAGAATATTTGTTCACTTAATATTATCACATATATAGCATAGTCTTTATTCCTTCCTTCCTTTTAATTATTTTTTATTTTTATCTGACTGAGTTCTTTCAAAAGTACCTCCAGGTCTGAAATTATTTTTATTTGCTCTAGTCTGCTGTTGAAGTTTTAAACTGTTATTTTTCAACTTATTGATTGATGGATTGATATTTTCAGCTCCAATATTCTTGTTGGGATCTTATAATATTTATTTCTCTTTATTCAATTTCTTATTCATGCCATGTATTGTTTTTCTCATTTTCTTAAACTGTATTCTCTTGTATGAGTTTCATTAGAATCATTCTTTTGAATTCTTTTTCAGGAATTTCACAACTTTCCCTCAGATCAGGAACTATTTCTGGAGAACTCTTATTTTTTCTTGGAGTTATCATGCTTTATTACTTCTTCCTATTTTGCCTGCTTATATGTTGACATCTGTATATTTGGTGCATTTATTCCCTTCTCATGGAGTTTGTTTCACTGATAAAAGTGTTTTTTTATTTAGATAGAATGTGGGGTGTCATTTGGGTCGTTGATTTGGCTTTGCTTCTAGGTGATCCCAGAAATGTAACATCTGAGTTATTTCTTCAGCTGTACTTGGGGTCAACAGTGTCTACAAGTGCCACTCTTGTCTAGACTGCAGCATTTTGTGGAGACAATAGTACAGCTTTGAAGTTAAATATGCATTTGTTTAATGGTCTCACTAATTCTTAAAAACTATTCTTTCATCTTTTTAAACTGTGTTCTTGTCTGGGTTACTTCAAAAGAGCCATAAACATCTTCAGATATTCATATTCTTCTTGCTCAACTCTGTTGTTGAGGGTTTCAGCTGTATTTTATTTGGCTTATTGAATTACTCATTTTCAATATTTGTTTCATTTTAAAGGTTTCTATACTTTTGCTGAATTTGTCATTCGTACCATACCTTGTTTTCCTGATTTAATTCAACTCTCTTTCTATATTCCTTTATCTCTTTGAGCATCCTTGTAATCATCCTTTTGAATTCTTTATCAGTATCTTGCCAATTTCTCTTTAAAAGGGATTTATTCATTTGAAAGGCAGAGTGACAGAGAGAGAGAGAGAGAGAGAGAGAGAGAGAGAGAGAGAGACCTTCCATCCTCTTGACTGCTTCAAAAATAGCAGCAACTGCCAGGTCTGGGCCAGGTTGAAGCCAAGTGCCAGCAACTCCATCCAGGTCTCCTACATGGGTGTCAGGGGTCCAGGCACATAGTCAGGAAGCTAGATCATATGCAGAGCAGCCAAGAATTGAACTGACATTTTGGTATTGAATGCAAGCACCATATACAACAATTTAACCTGTTGTGCCAAATGCCACTTTCTATATTTCCTTTTCTTTTGGGTCTGCTACTAATGTAATGCCATTTTCTTTCAGGGACATCATATCACTGGCTTTTAATGTTTCCTGTGACCATATGTTGATATTTGTGCTTTTGTCCTAGCACCTTTTTTAAATTACTTTTATTGTATGACTTTCATGAAACAAGGCTTTTTTTCTGTAATTGTATCTTCAGATTTCTCTTTCGTAGGCTAATTTGGTTTTATTTTTTCACAGCAATTGATGGCAGTAGCAGTGAGTACATGTGGTGCTCCTTTCAAACCCAGTGGAGTTGCAGTCACTGGGTCCAAGGTCATAGGGGGTCACTCATCTCTTCACTGTGGAATGGGAATGTGGAAGCACTGGCTTGGTATCTTGCAGGGTTTGCCTTGGTACTTGTATTAGCATGGGGCATTGCTGGGGTTACAATATTACTGAGTCCAAATACTGCAGGGATGCATAAATTCTGGGCAATCTAGCAATCCAAAAACCTTTTCTTCCCTCCAAGCAAGCTGGTGCTATTTTCACGTTATGCTGCTTGAACTTGGTGGAAGAATGGAGTTAACATAACTGTGGCCACTTACACCACAATCCTAGATCACAAACCAGAATGCGTGGCCTGCCAAGACCAGCACAGCAAGGCCTAGGACCAAGGGCCTCAGACCAGAGTGTGTTCATCCTGTGAAAGCTCAGGCCTCTACCTTGTGCAGGCCAGGTCTAATTTACGGGCCAGTGAACACTACCTGCAGACAGGTCTTTTGACTTCATATGATGATGAATATCACCAGGCAGGCCAAGCCTGGAGTTCCAGGGCAATGACCTAACTTCACTTTTTTCTCTCCTCCCTGGTAGTCAAAGTCTTGATCTGAAAAGGAATCTCATGGTGAAAAATCCTCACATAAAACTCAGCTCAAAAGGCTTACTAATTATGTTGGAGTAAAAGATACATTTGGGAGCTTACTAATTATGTTGGAGTAAAAGATACATTTGGGAGCCGGCTCTGTGGCGTAGTGGGTAAAGCCACTGTCTGCAGTGCCAGCATCCCATATGGGCATCAGTTCGATTCTAGGCTGCTCCACTTCTGATCCAGCTCTTTCCTATTGCCTGGGAAAGCAGTGGAAAATGGCCCAAGTCCTTTGGCCCCTACACTCACATGGGAGAACTGGATGAAGCTCCCAGCTCCTGGCTTCAGATTGGCCCAGCTCCTTGCAGCCAACTGGGGAGTGAACTGGCAGATGGAAAATCTCACTCTCTCTGCCTTTCCTTCTCTCTGTGTGTAATTCTGACTTTCAAATAAATAAATAAATCTTTTAAAAAAAGAAAAGAAAAGATAGTGCTTGAAAATATGATACACCATGCATGGAGAAGTGTTTTTAGATGGCCGAGGAGCATTGTGGGAGCTTGTTGTAAAAGCCACCTCCTGCAGTGCCAGCATCCCCTATGGGTGCCAGTTTGACTCCTGGGTGCTCCATTTCTGATCCAGTTCCCTACTAATGTACTTGGGAAAGCAGCAGAGGATGGCCTAAGTCCTTTGGCCCCTGAACCCATGTGGGAGACCCAGAAGAAGCTCTTGTCTCCTGGTTTCAGCTCAGCCCAACCAACAGAAGTTTCTCTCTTTCTCTCTCCCTCTCTACCCTTTCCTCTCACCTTCTCTCCCTCCCTCTTTCCCTCACTTTCTCTGTAACTCTGCATTTAATATAAATAAAATAAATCTTTTTAAAAAATTGCCACAGCAATTCCTTGTCAAAGTTTATAGAAGCAAAAAAGACTAAAAATTTGCAAGCTGCTTAAAAAAGTTTGCAAGGGGGTTTGAAGCAAAGAAATAATGGAAAACAGGGAGCAATATAGCATATGTATAACTGGGGAGAGTTCTACAAGATACCTATAGACTCACATGCTTTAATTACTAAAAATATTTTCCTGTTTATTATATATATATATCAGGAAATTGACAGAAATAGGAAAAACAAATATAAAATTTCAGAGTTTATTATCAACTCCTTTTGATCTTTCTAGGAAATTCATGCTATTGAATTTAATAAAATAAAGCAACTGTTATAAGTACTACTATTTGTATAAGATATATAATAATACATGTAGGAAAAGAATATTTATTTATGTTGAAGTACAATGTAAAATTGATTTTGCTTTTCATAGTTTGGTGTGACATAACTAATGAGCTCCCTGAATTTTCTTATCTGTATTTGATATAGCTGCACTTATTCTGAAACTGTGCTTTGAAGATTGGCTTTTGTTCATCACTAATTACTTATAAGTTCAAGAAGAGGGTAGAAGTGATGATGTATGCTATATCATGGAAGAACCTTGAACACGTTGTGCTGAGTGAAAGAACCAGATACAAACCATTACATAGTATATTATTTGATTTATAGAAATATCAGGAACATAGAGATAGAAGGCAGATGAATCACTTCCAGGAACAAGAAGAGGGAGAACAGGGAGTGATTGCAAATGGAGATTGAGGTTTCTTTGTGGGAAGACAAAAAATATTTTGGAACTGATAGAAGTAACGCGGTACCTAAAGAAATGCCTTAATTCCCAGTGAATTAATATTTTAAAGTGATTAATAATGTTGTGTGAATTTTAATATTAAATAAAAAACAATATAATAAAAATAAGCCTTATTTCCAAAGGTTATATTTATTTGTATACCACATGTATTCAAGATCTGAAATAATGCCAGTGAAATTCATTAGCATGATTTCATGATATCCTTACATGTAGCATTTCAACTACTTAATAAGATAATAAAGTGTGTTCTTCAATTTTAAAAATCTTTAAGAAGGCATTTAATAGACCAAGAGATCCAGATGGGGACGATGAAGGTGGAGGAAGCATTTCAAGCAACTTCCTGAACCCCGTGGGTAATGGAAGGAGCACTTTTTTTGTCAATATCAACACTCAGTGCCCCAAATCTGACATTTGTACAATAGCCTCTACTCAAACCCTTGAGATGCTCAGGTAATTGGCTCACCCTTGGCAGGAAGGGAGGGAGGAAAGGTGAGGACACAGAGTCCCTGAGGTTACTTCCTACTTGGAAGGATCCCCAGGGTCTCAGCATGCCCATAGCAGAGACAGAGGCAAAAGGACCACACTCAGAGAAGGCAGCAGAAGGAAGATATAAATATTAATGACCAAGGCTCCATCAAGCCCCCTGTTTCTCTCACCCCTTCCACACTGGTGCAACCCTTATCTGTAGGTAAACTCCATCCAGGGGCTCCCGCTGGGGTAAGGCAAAAACAGGTGCAGGGTCTGCAGATCAAGGTGAGTCACTTCCTAAGTGAGTCATTTCACTATCAAGTTGACCAGGAGAGACACAAGGAACTAGCACCTTCCAGTGACTTAGAGATTTTAACAGTTTGTAGTACTCTTCAAGCAATTTATGCCTATGAGGCAAGGAGCATCAATCCAGTGTGATGATCACTAAGCCACCGTAACCCAGTTTGGAGCTCCTGCTACCTAATGAGGTAGGTTCTTTGGAAAGGTGAGAAAATTTGGGTGTAGGGAGAAGAGAGATCTCTGACATTATCTAGGATATCTA
Organism: Sylvilagus bachmani; assembly: GCA_015711505.1. Lineage (NCBI taxonomy): Eukaryota > Metazoa > Chordata > Mammalia > Lagomorpha > Leporidae > Sylvilagus > Sylvilagus bachmani. Next base: position 10,912,056 of record CM027392.1, read on the forward strand.
TCTGATTTGTATCTCCATTCTCAATTTGTACTGGCCAGAAACCAGTGAAAAAAGTATTGAGGAAAAAAAAAAGAAGAAGCCCAAGAAAGGTTCTGATTTGAGAGGTTGCAGATTACCAGCTGGTGTGTAAAGAATTATAGAAGCATCCATAAGGACAGGCAAGGTAATGGTAAGAAGTTGTCAATGAAGAGATGGAGAGGAAAGGGAGCAAGATGGTGACTGAGAGAGAAGGAACAGGGAGTGAATTTACTAAGAAGAGACAGCCAGAAGGCAGGATGGGGTTTGAAAGAGAAGACACACCCAGCTCCTGGTTCTCAACTGAAAGTGATTCTGTTCTTCAGGAAGAGATTTGACAATATCTGAGAATATTTCTGATCCTCATGACTGGGATATTCTACTGACATCTAGTATGTCAAGGCTAGAGATGCTACAAAACGAGAATACCATCCACCACAGAAAATTATCCAGCCCCTCACTGTTTTCTGTTTCTCAGAGTTCCCTTTTTAGATGACATGCAGCGTCTGCTTTTCTGTGCTTTGCTGGATTGTCATCAGAAGCCGATGAGGGGGAGAACAATGAGTTTTTGATCAATGGGAACGAAATTTGAAATAGGAGGAATAAATTTTGAGATTTGCTACATAGCATGTTAACTACAGTCAATAAAATATTGTATACATCAAAGTAACAAAGAGAGTGAATTTCAAATTTCTCACCTTAAAAACAGAAGTAACTGGGTTAATAAATATCCTAAGTTATATTTACCCAAGCTATATTGTGGACATATATCAAAACATCACACAATATCCTCATAAATGTGTTCCATTCTCATTTGTCCACAAAAAATATTATTAGCAATTTTATAAACAAGTGGTTTGTACCCAAAATGTCCCTAAATGTTAAAATTGGGAAACCCTGTCTTCAGTATATATGTGGGCAGGGTTTGTCAATGCCAGAGATAGACCTCGTGTCTCTGGGTGGGGAACTATTTCCCTCTGTGCATTCCCCTAAGTGCCAGATAGCACTCAGATTATTGCTGTTATAGATTTCTATATATTCTCCCTCTCTCCCTTTCTCCTCTCTTCTCTCTCCTCTCTCGCCTTGTCTCTCTTTCTTCAATTTACTTGAAGAGGAACTTGCAGGTTTTCTGCAGGTAGATCAATGCCTGGAGGATTTAAAATTTCCCTTTCTGCCACCTTAATAAGCATTCGTTAAGGTTTTTGTTTCTGTTTTTTTTTTTAATTTTTAAAATAAAAATTAATCGGTTTTACTTTCAAGAGCAATTCTAGGTTTACAGAAGACAGTGCTGACAATCTCAATATACCTTCATTCCACTGCACACAATGTCCTCTGTGATTAGCAACTTTTATTATTTTGATATATTTGTTATAATCAATGCACCAATATTGACTTTGTCATTAAATAAAATCTATAACTTATATTATGATTCACTCTTGGTACATTCTCTGTGTTTCAATGTTTTCACAATGTGATGTATCCAGCACTAAAGCATTTTGTGGCATAGTTTTACCACTTCAAATATCCTCTTTGCTCTGACTATGTGTTCTTTCTTTCACCATGAGCTCATGAAATTCACAGTTCTTTTGCCACTTCTCTAGTTCTGTCCTTTCTGAATAAAAAGGAACCTTTTTGATGAAACCCACACCCCCACAATTTCATAGTGTACTATCCACAGGCCTTGACCATCTCCCTCAGATACGATCAACATTTGTATTTGTATAGTTTATTTCTTCCTTTTCTGATGGCTGTGATACAAGGAGTGAGAATTTGTATACAATCAGCCATTAGGAAGGAATATTTTCTTGACCTGGGAGTGGCCTCTGAATTTTACTTACAGCCATCAGTAAGTGGGGAGGATGACAAAAGGTTAACAAAAGGCAAACATTGTGATCAATCAGATCCAAGTTCTGATACTGACCACCCTGCTCCAGAGCTATGATGCCTTGGACAAGGGATGTGTGATCTTAAATATACAGCTTCCCCATATGCACATGGGAACCGCAGCAGCTGCCTTCTATTGCAGTGTGAAGATTCAGTAAGAGATTCTAAGCATGGTGCCTAGTCCATAGAATTCATTAAATAAAGCGTAGCTATTCTCATCTGCTGCATTGTGGTTGAATTCACAGTATTTGTGCCATAGACACAACAGTCTCTGGTGTGAATAATTTACAGTCCAGTGACAGGCACCCACATAGTTCCAAGATGACTTGTGATGAGAAAATTATGACAAAGTCATGGGCAACTTTTTTTTACTCTGGAATTATTTTTGAGGCACCCAGAAAGGAGAAATTAAATGTATTTTGGGAAGAGGATGTCCAGGAGGATGCATAGAGGAAGTGGCATGTAACAAGAGGCTTAAACATAAATGGATTTGCCAACTGGAGAAGGTGAGGAAAGGGAATCTGGTTGGAGAAGGGTGCCAAGGAGTTGCATTCTGGATCAGTAATTCTCAAATGGATGTAGCTTTTCCTATTGTGAGGTCCATGGGGTTGCTTTCTGAAGACATTTTAAAAGATTTATTTATTTGAAAGACAGAGAGGGGAAGACTCAGAGAAAAGGAGAAAGAAAAGTAAGAAAGAAAGCTCTTCCATCTGCTGCTTCACTCCCTAAATGGCTGCAATATCCATGGTTGTGCCAGGCCTAATCTAGGAACTAAGTTCAGAACCAGGAACTTCGTTTGGGTCTCCTACATGGGTGGAGGGGGACCAAGTACTTGGGCCATATTCTGATGCCTTTATAGGTGCACTAGCAGAATCCAAATCAGATGCAAAGCGATTAGGATGCTGTCACTCCAGAATAGGTTGACAGTTTTGCAAACAACAGCTTAACCTGGTGCACCATGGTGTTAAGCCCTGGAGATCTTTTTATAGTCATGAGTGCTAAGTAGATATGGACATCTGGCCTATGAAGACAAAGGATGCTGCTAAATACCCAAGAAGGCAGAGTAAATGCTCTGGACCCAAATGTCAGTAATCTTGAGGTTGACAAAAATCCTGTCTTAGATGTTAGACGATGAAGAAGAACTTCTTATCACAACCCACACACCAGTCTCACCCATTGGGCTTATCGTAGGCTCTTGTTCCCAAGCTCTTAACTCATTAAGATAGCAAATGATTAGACTGTGTGGGGCTGTTGAAGTCACTGGGTTGGGAAGCTATGGGAAGATGTTGACCCAGAACTGCAATCCTATGAAAGTATTTCCAGCAAGAGGTACCAATAAATGCTGAAATCCGGTGCTGTTTGGTGATTTCAGCCTCTGTTAACCAAAGTAGCTATTTTCCCCTTTGTTTCTTATGATAAACCTAAGATGATACTTGCTACCATTTAAATTGTTTAAAAATTATGATAAAACATGCATAATATTAAATATAACACCTAACCATTATAAAATAGAAAAATGGTTATCTGAATCTGGGAAGTGTGGAGGGGAGGAAGTGAATGAATACCTGTTGATCAAAAGGTGCAAAGTTTTAGTCACATAAAAGAAATATGTGTTGAGATCTGTTGAACCAAGGTGACCATTTTCTTTAATAATGTATGATGTGGCTCGAAATAATGAAGAGAGCAAAGTTTAAATGCCCCACCATAACAAATGAAAGGTAAGTGAGATACAGAATATTTATAGCATGATTTAAGGATGCTATGTTATATACATATATCAAAACTTTGTATGGTACCCCATAAATGCATAAAATTATTATCTCAATAAAAAGAGTATTAATAATAAATATAAAAACCAAGCCACAATAAATAAAGTATAAAATTCAGTACAATTAGGTACATTTACAATGCTAGGCAATCACCACTTGGCTCCTGAAATTTTCATTTCCCCAAAAGAAAAGCTTGCACCCATCCATTGGGAGCAGCTCCTTATTCCCTCCTGTCCCAAACCTTAGCAACAGCTAATCTACTTTAAACTCTCACAAACACATTCACTTAGCACTAGTCACAAAAGGTATAACCTAGTAACAACCCAAATATTAAAGACATATCCATATAACAGGATAAATTGTTTGGTCATAAAAAGGAATGAGGTGCTGATTCATGCTAAAATGTGAATGAATCTTGGAATAAAATGCTGAGTGGAAAAAGCTGAACACAAATCTCAAACATAATAAGCACATTGGTGGCTTACTGTTTTAAACTTTACATTGTTGAATTTCAAAATAGTAATTTAGTTTTAGTGAACTGATTCACAACGACATATCAATATCTCATTACATTAGGTTCCTTACTGAGTACAAATCCTGTATGATAGTTCTTCAAAAGTTGATAAAAATGAAAATAAAGATATGTCATCTTGGTGCAAAAATTTTTGAAATTTTTCCATAGTTTTCTCATAATGTACATTTTCCATGAAGGTTTTGAAGAAATGATATGCAAGGTTCTCAATTTATGTGCACTGAAATAAACTTTTGATATTAATTTTAAAGTACCCTCATATGTTTGTGTATTTACTATATTGATTTATGAAGTGTAGCACTTAGTGCCATTTCATCTCCAAAGAGTAAGTCATTTATTTCTCACAACAACCAGTGAGATAGGAAGAGAAAAATGGAGGAGAAAGAGGTGAAGAAATTTTCTAAAGATATACAGTGGACAGAAAATAGATTTAAAGTCAGATCTGCTGACTTTTATGTCCCTGTCTGTCTTATAATTGTGTTGTTTTCCTTCAGAACACACAGATGTTTCTCACGTGAACTGGAAAATAGCCACAGTGTTATTTCTGCCTCCTTTGATAGAACCACAGGGATTCTGTCCCTGATTTCCTACATATATAGTTCCAAAGGAATTTTCTGATTTTGGTTGAGTTAAGTTAGATATGCCCCTGGCTAAAAGGTGTTTTAGCTTGTGAAGGGTATCTCGTGGTATCTGAAGCTATGGGGAACACAGGATTTATCACTGGGGAGTAGAAAGAAAAACAAACAATTCTTGTAAGCTCCAGCAATGATTGGAAAGAATATTTTTTCTTCAGAGGATCAATATATTAGGATAATTAAGAATATAGCCTTTGTGGTCTATCCAGCCATTAATTCAAATCTTGGATATAGCATTTCAACAGATTCATTCTTTCAAGGTTCCTAGATCCGCTACACCCCAATATTCTTACTGAATTTATTCCAGACACTCAAATGTGGGATAAAACTAGTATATTCCTCACTAGACTGATGACAGGATTAACCACTTATCAGGAGCAACTTCTTGGGCACATTCAGGAATGGCAGAAACTGGTGACCTTTCCACGCATGGTAGCTGACCTCTCCCTCTTCCCCACTCTAGGCACAGCCTCCATGCAGGGAGCCAATTACTCAGAAGTTACTGAATTCATCCTCATTGGCTTCTCCACCTTCCCCCACCTTCAGATGATGTTCTTCCTGCTATTCCTGCTGATGTACCTGTTCACACTGCTGGGTAACCTGCTTATCATGGTCACCATCTGGAGCGAACACAGCCTGCACACACCCATGTACCTCTTCCTGTGTGCCCTCTCCATCTCTGAGATCCTCTACACTTTTGCCATCATCCCACGCATGCTGGCTGACCTGCTCTCCATCCATCACTCCATCACTTTCTTGGCCTGTGCAAACCAGATGTTCTTCTCCTTCACATTCGGCTTCACTCACTCATTTCTACTCACTATCATGGGCTATGACCGCTACTTGGCCATCTGCCACCCCTTGCGCTACAACATGCTCATGAGCCCCCGTGGCTGTGCCTGCCTGGTAGCCTGGTCCTGGGCTGGTGGCTCAATCATGGGAATGGTGGTGACAACAGCAATTTTCCACCTTACCTTCTGTGGACCTAATGAGATCCACCATTTTGCTTGCCATGTGCCACCTCTCTTGAAGTTGGCCTGTGGAAATGGTGTACCAGTAGTAGCCAAGAGTGTGGGTCTAGTGTGTATCATGGCCCTGATTGGCTGCTTTCTCCTCATACTACTCTCCTATATCTTCATTGTAGCCACCATCTTGAATATCCCATCAGTTGAGGGTCGACACAAAGCCTTCTCCACCTGTGCATCCCACCTCACTGTGGTGGTTGTGCACTATGGCTTTGCCTCTGTCATCTACCTCAAGCCCAAAGGTCCTCAGTCTCTGGAGGGTGACACCTTGATGGGCATCACCTATACAGTCCTCACTCCATTCCTCAGTCCCATCATCTTCAGTCTTAGGAACAAGGAGCTGAAAAATGCAATGAAAAAGACTTTCCTTAGCAAACTCTACCCAGAAAAAATGCAATGATCTGAGATAAACTCCTTGGGAAAAACCAGGTTGGGTAACCAAATTCTATTAGAAATGACACCTCTGTTAGAAATGAGCATATGCTAAGTTATGTTTGATACTTTAAGGTTTATAGGGACATTTGTTGACTACCCACAAATGTTTTCACATGATTAATCAACATCAGAGATTTATTTGGAAAATAGGGATATATGAAATAAAAACACAGAAAATAATAATTGATTATTTCTACCTGCAGCAGGACACATTCTCAATTAGCTACAAACCTGGAATCTGTTTTCCTCCTGCTGAAACTCAAGGCCATCTACTACTGCCAACAATATATACCCATAAAGGAAAAAAAAAAAAGAGAAGACTTCATGCCCTACTTTCTACCAGGTGGCACCAAGTAGCCACAACTCAGGTTGTGTGAAGATGCAAAAGAATACTCCAGATTACAGCAGAGAGGGGCAAAGCACCCTTAATTTCAACATTGCACAGATCCATACGATAGAAGTTACAGACAATAGACTCAGCTCCAAAGAAAGTCAAGGGAACCTTGGCATTTCAAGTGTGAATCTTAAATGCTGAATGAGAAAGATGTCTTCACAACTGGTTAATAGAAAAAATTCCACTGTGAAGGATCAACTGCTATGTCTGAGAATGTGAGAGCACACAGGCCATGAAGGAACTGAACTCTGTTGGAAAGGACAATGAATTCAGAGCCCAGAATGAAAGTTGATCCAGAGTCACACAAGCTTAATGTTTACCCTTCTTCTCACTGAGGAAATATTTAATGTCAACCCTACTGCATGGTAATTTTATGTGTTGAAACTAGTTATCTTCCTGTTTAAGTTGAGTAGAAAGTATGTGTAGAACATTTGTCATAAAGTGTGAATTCATTCCTTCTCTATAACTTGAATAGTAAAAACATTCTGTGTCAATATACAATGGGAGTATGGGAGAAATAATTTTAGTCTGGACTGGAGGACTAGAGAAGTCCCTTATTGAGAATATCTGGTACACCCAATGTTCCCTATTACCACTTTCACAAGGTGACATAAGGACAGATAGAATCACACTTCTTCCATTTGATGGAGGGAAAACTGAAACACAAGATGACACAACCTGGAAGAGCTAATCTTGCAGTGGAAAGACTCCAAGGTCTCTCCATTCAATGGTTCATTCACTTTCTTCTATTCTTTTTGAAGATGTATTGATTTATTTGAAAGGCAGAGTGATAGAGAGGCAGAGGTAGAGAGAGCGAGAGTGAGAGTGAGAGCAGGAGCGAGCGAGAGAGAGAGGGGGAGAGATATTCCATCCACTGGTTCACTCCCCAAATGGCCACAATGGCAGGAACTGGGATGATTCAAAGCCAGGAGCCAGGATTTCTTTCAGGACTCCCATGTGGCTGCAGGGCCCCAAGGACTTGGGCCATCTTTCACTGTTTTCCCAGGCTATAACAGAGAGCTGGATCAGAAGTGGCGCAGCTGGGACTCGAACCAGCACCCATATGGATTGCCAGCACTGCAGGTGGTGACTTTACCCACTACGCCACTGCACCAGCCCTTCACTCTCTTCTTAAAATAGGTCTAATAGGTCCTAACAGCAAGGAAACTGATCTTTCTCCAAACATCCCAACATCCTTATAAAATTTTCTGGCACAGGAGGGCAAGTGAAATTTATTATATAGTGGATGATACATCATTGGAATAGTGATGGAATGTTTCTATAACTCATAATCTTTTGTTACTATAAAATAAGGTTTATTCTTTTTTTTCCAAAGATTTATTTTATTTATTTGAAAGACAGAGTTACAGAGAGAGGAACAGACAGAGAGAGGGGTCTTCCATACGCTGGTCTGCTCCCCAGATGGCCGCAACAGCTGGAGCTGCACTGATCTGAAGACAGGAGCAAGTAGCTTCTTTCAGGTCTCCCATGAGGGTGCAGGGGCCCAAGTACTTGGACTATCTTCTACTGCTATCCCAGGCCATAGCAGAGAGCTGGATTAGAAGAGGAGTATCTGGGACTAGAACCAGAACCCATATGGGATTCTGGTGCTTCAGGCCAGGGCTTTAACCTGCTGCGCCACAGCTCCAGCCCATAAGGTTTATTCTTATAAGGATTCTCCAGTAATTTCTAAGCCTTGAGCTAAAGCAATCCCATTCCCAAGCAATTTTGAAAAGAATGTAAGTCAAATTGTTGAGTTTTCTTAATGAAAGATCAACCTGGCCTCTGGTCCCACTGATACCGAATGTAGAAACTAGTTGGGTCCACATTTTAGGTCAAACACTTGGTTCTCATGCTACCTGTTTGTATTCTTTGAGCTACTTAGTTCATGAGGTCATGACATTTGATCACCTCCTTCATTATCACACCCAATGCCAATATTTTACTTGAAAGATAAAAGAAATTCTTAAGAAATATTTCTAAGATGGACAAATTTAAACTCCACATGTTATGGATTGAAGAGAATTTGGCTACCCAAAATCTTAAAGACATTAGTAGTTAGTGGATTAATGCTAATGGTTAATCAATTAGGGTGAAGACTTGATCTAGTTGCAGTGGCTAAGAGGTGGGTCTAATGGAAGGTCTATAAGTGGCTGGGGGATTTCCCTTTAAAGGTACCTCATGAGCATGCTAGTTGTTTAAGCTGAAAATGTCCTAGTTTCTCTACCTGCTTTCTGGATCACCACATGTTCATTCTTCCACATTGACTCCACTCCACCATTACCTCCACCAGATGACAGACTAATGGGGTTACTTGATCTTGAACTTTGTTTTTTTTTTTAAAGATTTATTTATTTATTTTAAAGAGTTACACAGAGAGAGGAGAGACAGAGAAGGGGGGGGGGCTTCCATCCGCTGGTTCACCCCTAAATGGCCACAATGGCTGGAGCTGTGCCAATTTGAAGCCTAGAGCCAGGAGCTTCTTCTGGTTCTCCTCTGCAGGTGCAGGGGCCCAAGGCCTTGGGCCATCTTCTACTAATTTCCCAGGCCATAGCAGAGAGATGGATCAGAAGTGGAGCAGCCGGATCTTGAACTGGCGTCCAAATGAGATTCTGGCGCTTCAGGCCAGGGCATTAACCCGCTGCACCACAGCACCAGCTTCAACTTGAACTTTAAATATCCTAAATGCAAACCAAACTTTCCTTTCCCAAGAGGCCCCTCTCATGTATTTCAGTTACAGTAGCAATATGGGAACTAATACATCATAATGTTGAGGCCAAAATGTTGAATCTTGTTGACATCCAGAGAAGTGGAAAATCCATTTGACTCAGACTCACCTGGGTTAAAAATCCTGCCTCCTGATAATATCTTCCACCTGATTATATTGACAAGCTATAGGTATATTCCATATCTGTGTAAACAAAATGTTATAAAAGTGACATTTATGATTATAAAACATTAGTTATAAATATTGATAAAGAACCATTAAATAAGTGTTGGTTCACTCATACAGTGGAATGCAATGCAGTCATTTAAATTTTTTCTGTGCTCTATCAGAGTCCCTATAATCCTTGGAAGTCCCATCCAGTTTCATGGATTTATGTACTATCTTTTATGAATGTCTTCAAATCCTTATCATTATCCCTTTCCAATTGCCTACTCAAAAGTTCCACATGAATATGCAATAAGCATCTTAATCTTATTGTGTCCAAATATATAACTCTTGAATATTTTCACAAACATTTATATTATCTGTCTCTTTTAGACATCTTTCCTTTGACAATCTTTGCTATCTCATAAAACAACTAATTTCACTTTCTTGGAAACTTTCTCCACTCTTCCCTTTCTTTTATCTTATACATCAGCAAATCAAGACTGACTCTCAATTCAAAATATTTCCAGAACATTTCTCTTCTCACTATCTACTATCCTAGCTAGTATAGTACCTAACTATCTGTATCACCTGGATGGTTTCTATTTTTTTAAGATTTATTTATTTATTTATTTATTTATTTGAAAGGCAGAGTTACAGAGAGGGAGGAAGGGAGGGAAGGAGAGAGGGAAGGAAGGACATAAGGTGTGTGTGGGAGAGAGAGAGAGAGAGAGAGAGAGAGAGAGAGAGAGAGAGAGAGAGAGAGAAATGTCTTTCATCAGCTGTTTCACTCCCCATATAGCTGCAATGGTCAGAGTTGGGCCGACATGAAGCCAGGGACCTGGATCTTCTTCCTGGTCTCTCATGCACGTGCAGAGTCACAGGACGTGGGCCATATTCTACTGCTTTCCCATGCCATAGCAGAGAGCAGCCAGGACTCGAACTGGCAGCCACATGGGATGCCAGTACTGCAGGTGGTGGCTCTACCTGGTACACCATCACGCCGGTCTCTGGATGCTTTCTAAATATTTTGAGTTGATAATCCTTCTACTACCCCTCCTCCTGCACACATTCTCAATGAAGAGGGAGATATAAATTGTTTAAATTTTCCTCTACCCAGAATATTATGATGGAGGGAGTCTAAGATGATTGAATAGGAAAAAGATGTACTGCTTTAGATGAGTTGAAAATAGCATAAGAAAAGTGGAGGACGTGCATTCCCAGGGGAGAGTTGGACAGAATTTTAAATTGAAATTCTACAGAAGGAAGAGGGCTATCATGGAGTAGCATGGAAGGTGCAGACATGTGCAATGAGTGGAGAAACCATGGCTGACGCCCCAAAGCCAGGAACTGGAGGGGGTGCCGGCTTTGGGGAGCAAGGTGAGAGTAAACTGTGTTATCACCTAAGAGAGAGCCTTGCAAGCCACATTGTCTTTAAATCTTTCATGGAGTCCTAGCAGGGGTCAGGTTATCTGCCTAATTTAATGAAATACTAGCAGGTTTCATTCTCTCCACCCCCTGACAAGAACACCCAGCAACTCTTGGGGGGAAGGCACCATTTTGACACCAGCAGAGGCTGCAGTGGCTGTTGCACATGCTTGCAACCAGAGGATTCTCCCAGAAGGGGAAAAGTTACATTTCCTACTGATTTGAGTCTTGACTGTGGTGTGCTCCCAGCCTCTCAACATATTCGAGGCTCTGAGGTTTAAATGGCCAAGGAGGAGTACATATAGGCATCTAGCTTTGGATGTCTCTGCTGCTTTCTCCGTGTGGAGAGGGTCCTCTATATCCCACGGCTGTGGGAATCTTTTGTGCTATGATATGAGAACTCTTTCCTGCATGATAGGTGAAAAGGTGTGGTTGGGTCTCTAGACACTGTCTGGTGTTAGAGACTCAGAGCTCCCTGACTACCAGAGGTGGGTCATTGTAGAGGGTTCTGTGCTCACACTGAGGACTACAGATATCTTTTGGGTATTCACGTGACATCAAGGGTGAGGGTTGCACCCACAGTATATTAACCCTGAGCATTTATAACCTTGAAAGAGAGGAGGTGAGGGTGTGATTATGCCAACAGAAATGATCATAACCTCCCTCATGCTGAAAATAGAGGAGAACTACCGTGCCCAACATAGGTGTCACCCTGGATGCTCACCCCACACTGGGGCACTAACCAGAACTCCCTGACCACACCCAGCAAAAGCTTATGGGTATTCAGTAAAACATCAGACTCTCCAAGAAGCCAGAAAGTCATAGTTCAAAGGTAAAATCCATCAGAGGAGAAAACCAACAGGAATTTTCACAAATGCCTAAAAATAAATGCAGAAATACAAGAAACAAGAATATGGAAGACAACATGAGTCCCCCAAAGGAAAATAATCACACTTCAGTATTAGAATATGAAGACAAAGAGACTGATGCCATGCCTGAAAAGGCATTCAAAACAATGACCATAGGATTACTCACAAGCAATGAGAAGCAAATTCATGAGTTCGAGAAATTCATACATGACATGCAGAAAAAAAAATTCCCATGAGATTGAGATTTTAAAGAGAAATCATCAGAAATATTAGAAATGAATATGTCAAACATACAGTGGGAAGTCTTAACTCCACACTTGGTGTGGCAGAAGAAAGAATGTCCAAGATGGAGGACAAACCCTTGGAAATATCTCAATCAGACCAAAATTTTTAAAAAGTGGAAATTAGAAAAATCAAAAACACTGTTTGAGATTTATGGGATGTCATCAAATGACCCAACATTTGGGTATTAGGAGTTCCTGAAGTTGTGGAAAGACAGAATGATCAGAAGCCCCATACTGTGAAATAATTACAGAAAACTTTCTTATGTTGAAGGAAAAAGAGGATGAGGCATGTAGAACTCGAAATTGACATGACCAGAAAAGATCTTCATCATGACACTTTGTAGTCAATCTTTCACCAAAACATAAAGATTTTACAGTGTGCACCAGAGGAATTCCAGATTACTTTTAGAAGATCTCCAATTAGACTCAGGTGATTTCTCATCAGAAGTCCTACAGGCTAGGAGACAATGGAAAGAAATATTCCAAGTCTTAAACAGGCTGGCGCAGTGGCTCACTTGGATAATCCTCCACCTGAGGCACTGGCATCCTATATGAGTGCTGGGTTCTAGTCCCAGTTGCTCCTCTTCCAGTCCAGCTCTCTGCTGTGGCCCGGGAAGGAAGTGGAGGAAGGCCCAAGTGCTTGGGCCCCTGCACCCGCATGGGAGACCAGGAGGAAGCACCTGGCTCCTGGCTTTGGATCGGCACAGCACTGGCCATTGTGGCCATTTAGGGAGTGAACCAGCAGAAGTAAGAACTCTCTGTCTCTCTCTGTCTCTCTCTCTCTCTGTCTCTCTCTCTCTCTCTCACTGTCTATAACTCTACCTGTCAAATACAAAAATGAGGCTGAAGAAGAAGACAGAATTCTTCTACTACCAACTCATTAAAATAAATAAATTAATAAAAGAAAAAAAACTGTCAACCCAGAATACTGTACTCTGCAAATTTGTCATTTATGAAGAAGGTGAAATAAAAACCTTCCATAACAAACAGAAATTTAAAGAATTTGTCACAGCTCTCATAGTCTTATAAATGATGTTTAAGGATGTGCTCCTAACAGAAAAACAGAAAGATAGTCATCATATGAAAGACTATGAGGGCAGAAATATCTCAGTAAAAGTACAAAGGAAATCCAAAGCAACCCGTAGGAATATTTACACAAATATAGCAGGGACAAGCACTACCAGTCCACCTCAGTAGTCCATGAAGCATTAGGTGTGGTATATCTGCAGAAATGTGGTGATCTAGCAGGTGATGCCCTTGGGAGAAGCACTACTCCAACGGAGATTCACCATCTGCCTCTTCTCCCAAAATCTCCTTCTCCAGAAACTGCTTCTTCTATATGGTCCAAAGCATTTTTTTTTTATTATTTTTGACAGGCAGAGTGGACAGTGAGAGAGAGAGAGAGACAGAGAGAAAGGTCTTCTTTTGCCGTTGGTTCACCCTCCAATGGCCACCGTGGCCGGCGTGCTGCGGCCAAGGTACTGCGCTCATCCAATGGCAGGAGCCAGGTGCCAGGTGCTTTTCCTGGTCTCCCATGGGGTGCAGGGCCTAAGCACTTGGGCCATCCTCCACTGCACTCCCGGGCCACAGCAGAGAGCTGGCCTGGAAGAGGGACAGCCGGGACAGAATCCGGCACCCCAACTGGGACTAGAACCCAGTGTGCCGGCGCCACAAAGCAGAGGATTAGCCTGTTGAGCCACAGCGCCGGCCACCAAAGCATTTTTAAGTGGTCCCCATAGCTTGTCACCACAATAGTAGAAAATATGAAGTGAGAACAAGATGAGACCAGGAATTCCTTTCACTTTCAAGAGCAAAAGTTTTGACCTTCATGAATTTGTGCAGTGGTTAAGAGATTAAGTAAATTGTCATCAGGTAAATCATGACCCATTTCTTAGGCTTAGTTTGCTATTGTTAAAATGGGTTGAATAATAATGTGTCGACTTCTTAGGGTAGTACTGAGAATTAAGTAGTATCATCTACATCTGGAAAGTTTATTTTGTCTGGAACAGAGAAAACACTCGATAATTTTTAGTTTTAAGATCAATTAAATAATCATTTGTGGTCTTCTGTGTCTCAAGGCCTGTGCTAGTTTTGGGAGTACAAAGTGTTTGTCCATGGTTTGAGGTATTCTCATGGTGCTTGGTGGAACGACAAACAGCAAAAAATCAGGATTCTAAGCAATATATTAGGAGTCTCCAGAGAAGCAGAACTTACAGGATGTAAAGAGATGAGAGATAGGTAGATGACAGATTTATAGATCAATGATAGATAATAGAAAGATGATAGGGAAGTATACTTCAAAAACTTTATGGAAATGGAATTAGATAAATTCATTCTGCTGCTAATATCTTTGAAATACATTCATACAAGGTACTTAAAAGTGTTGAAGGAAATGCATATTATGAAAAAGTACATCCATTTCTAAAATTTTTGCACAATTATAACCTGCATTTATTTTAAAAAAAATTTTTGACAGGCAGAGTGGACAGTGAGAGAGGGAGACAGAGAGAAAGGTCTTCCTTTCCCGTTGGTACATCCCCCCCAATGGCCGCTGCGGCTGGCACGCTGTGGCCAGTGCACTGTGCCGATCCAAAGCCAGGAGCCAGGTGCTTTCCTCCTGGTCTCCCATGCGGGTGCAGGGCCCAAGCACTTGGGCCATCATCCACTGCCTTCCTGGGCCACAGCAGAGAGCTGGACTGGAAGAGGAGCAACCGGGACAGAATCTGATGCCCTGCTCAAGACTAGAACCCAGGATACTGGCGCCGCAGGCAGAGGATTAGCCTATTGAGCTGCGGCACCTGCCAATAAACTGCTTTTTTTAAACTTTTATTTAATGAATATAAATTTCCAAAGTACAGCTTATGGATTACAATGGTCCCCCCCCCATAACTTCCCTCCCACCCAGTAAACTGCTTTTAAACTTTATTTTTAGCCGGCGCCACAGCTCAATAGGCTAATCCTCCACCTGTGGTGCCAGTATCCCAGGTTCTAGTCCTGGTCGGGGCGCTGCATTCTGTCCTTGTTCCTCCTCTTCCAGTCAAGCTCTCTGCTGTGGCCTGGGAGTGCAGTGGAGTTTGGCACAAGTCCTTGGGCCCTGCACCCACATGGGAGACCATGAGAAGGCACCTGGCTCCTGGCTTCGGATCAGCACGGTGTGCTGGCCACAGCGCACCGGCTGCAGTGGCCATTGGAGGGCAAAACAACGGTAAAGGAAGACCTTCTCTGTCTCTCTCACTATCCACTCTGCCTGTCAAAAAAAATTACAAAAACTTTATTTTTTAAAGATTTATTTTATTTATTTGAAAGACAGAGCTACAGAGAGAGGCAGATACAGAGAGAGAGGTCTTAAATCTGCTGGTTCACTCCCCAGATGGCCGCAACGGCCAGAGCTGCACTGATCTAAAGCCAGGTCTCCCACGTGAGTGCAGGGGCTCAAGGACTTGGGTCATCTCCCACTGCTTTCCCAGGCAATAGCAGCAAGCTGGATCAGAAGAGGAGCACCCTGCTAGAACTGGCACCCATATGGGATGCTGACGCTTCAGGCAGGGCTTTAACCCACTGTGCCACAACACTGGCCCACAAACTTTATTTTTTAAGATGTATTTATTTATTGGAAAAGCAGAGTTACAAAGAGTCAAAGGCAGAGAGAGATATCCTCCATCTACTGGTTCACTCCCCAGAAGGCTACAATGGCTGCAGCTGCACAGATCTGAACCAGGAGCCAGGAGCCAAGAGCCAGAATCTTCCTCCAGGTATATTACATGGGTGCAGGGATCCAAGGACTCAGGCCGTCTTCTACTGCTTTCCCAAGCCATAAAAGAGACCTGGATCAGAAGTGGAGCAGCCAGGACTTGAACCAGGGCCCATATGAGATGCCTGCACCTCAGGTGGTGGCTCTACCCACTACACCACAGTGCCAGTCCTTTTACAAACTTTAAAGCACCCTTAAAAACATATAGAAAGAACCACAATGGATAGCAAGTAGATAGGTAGGTAGATAAATATGTATCATAAGGTATTGGCTCATGCAGTTATGGAAACTGAGAAATCTCATACTGCATCTACTAATTTAAATCCCAGGAAACCCATTGACGTGGTTTTAAGCCCTGAGAGTCATACAATTAATGATGTAGACTCCAATTTTAGTCTGATGACCTGAGAAACAAGAGCATCAAGGGCAGGGGATGATAAATGTCACATTCATGCTGTCATATGGGGTGAGCATCAATTCTCTGCTCTTTTTCTCTCTGTGTCATATTAGTCGATGGCCACCCTTCTTGGTGAGAGCCATATATTTTTTTCTGTCCACTAATTTGAATGCTAATCTCTTCCAAGACCATCCTCACAAACACATCTAAAAGCAATGTTTAGTTAGATATCAGGCATCTCACAATGCAACTAGTGGATACATGAAATTTACCATCACATGAATCATGTTCTAAGGGTAGCAATATAGACAAGATTATTACAGTTTGAGATGTATTGGTCAAATATTCTCTTATTATTGGAGTCCACTGTTGTTCCAATGGGAAACTTTTGACCCCATCCCCAAAAAGACATTTTTTTTTTTTTATTTCTGGAGACATGTTTGATTGTTCTGAGGGAATGATAGGTATGCTATAACTTCTAATAGGTCAAGGCCAAGGATGCTGCTGAACATTCTATAATACAAAAAGCAGAACCCATCTCCCCAGGTCAATGTGGCCAAGGATGACAAATATTGCTGTATTCATTCAACAAACATTTATTGAGTACCTAATTTTCTAGGTACCACTGGGGATATAACCTTGAACCATTTAAAAAAACACATTTACCCAGCTTGAGAGGAGTGGCTATTGATTTTAAGCAAATGACCATATAGTTGCCCTTCAAAAACCATATAAGTCCTGCCTTAGTGAATTTAACCAACTATGGCTCAAAATATATCTAATTGCATCTGCAAGGCAGATGTTGTGGCACAGTGGGTTAAGCTGCCATTTGGGATGCTCAAATTCTACAACAGAGTGCTTGGTTTCAGTCCTGACTACCCTAGATCAGATCCAGCCTACTGATAATGTGAATTTTGGGAGGGAGCAGGTGATTTTTCAAGTGATTGAATCTCTATTTGCTGTGTGGAAGACCAGGAGTTCCAGGATTTGTTTCATCTTGCCCTATTCTTGGCTTTTGGGGGCATTTAGGAAATGAAGCAGGGGCCAGTGCTGTGGCGCAGAGGGTTAATGGCATGGCCTGAAGCACCAGCATCCCATATGGGTGCTGGTTCGAGACCTGGCTGCTCCATTTCCAACCCAGCTCTCTGCTATGGCCTGGGAAAGCAGTGAGAGATCACCCAAGTCTTGGGGCCCCTGCACCCATGTGGGAGACCCAGAGGAAGCTCCTGGCTCCTGGCTTTCGATCAGCACAGCTCTGGCTGTTGGGGCCAACTGGGGAGTGAACCATCAGAGGGAAGACCTCTCTCTCTCTCTCTCTCTCTCTCTCTCTATCTCTGCGTAACTCTGACTTCAAATAAATAAATCAATCTTTTAAAGAAAGGAAATGTAACAGTAGATTGAAAAAAATCTATTTCTTTGTATCTCTCCCCTCCTTTGCAAATAAAAACTGAATAAATAAACATTTTAAAATTTCATATAAAAGTAAGATTAAAAGAAAAATATTTTAATTGCATCTACGCTAAAGACTTACAGGTCATTTGCATGTCATTATTCCATAAACAATACAGTATAACAACAATTTATATAGCATTATATTGTATTAAATATACACAACTTTAATTTTAAAATATGCAGGAGGATTTGCATAGCTTATATGCAAATGTTATGCCATTTCATTCAAGGGACTTAAGTGTCCATGTATTTTTTTTTGACAGGCAGAGTGGACAGTGAGAGAGAGAGACGGAGACAAAGGTCTTCCTTTTTGCCGTTGGTTCACTCTCCAATGGCCGGCGGGGCTGGCGTGCTGTGGCCGGTGCATCGTGCTGATCCAAAGCCAGGAGCCAGGTGCTTCTCCTGGTCTCCCATGCGGGTGCAGGGCCCAAGGACTTGGGACATCCTCCATTGCACTCCCGGGCCATAGCAGAGGTCTGGTCTGGAAGAGGGGCACCCGGGACAGAATCCGGCACCCCGACTGGCACTAGAACCGGGTGTGCCGGTGCCACAAGGCAAAGGATTAGCCTATTGAGCTGCGACACTGGCCGAATGTCCATGAATTTTTGTTAACCATAATGAATACATTTTCTTTTCCTTTTTCAAAGCCTAACCCTATGACTAATCATGTACCTACAACTAAAAAAAAAAAAAAATGTATCTTCCTTTCACTTTTCACATTCTTCTCAATCAAAGCTAATTGCTAGCTACTCAGAATTGTGTTTAAACAAATAATTCTTGCTTAAGAATTCCAGGAACTGACTTCAGAGAAATCACCAGAATTACAAACCAGACCAACAACTAGGACCACCTGTTGTAACTAGTCAAGCCTTATATCAAATGAACAACTGCCCAATCAGTTTCAAGCACAACCAGTTGTCAAGCATTTTGGACATATGCTCATCAATCATCTGAACTCATTTTATCTCTCAATATCTTTTTTATATACATATAAGATATTTTATTTCAAAAAGCACAAGAACATTATACAAGTTTTTACATTTACATTTTTGCAATAAGGTATCAATATATGCATTATTTGTATAACTTAATCATGGATGGAATTTGAATCAGTGGTATAAACATGTTACCCCCCAATATCTTTTAACCCCCATTTATACCTTAAGATTCTCTGATCAATAGTGAGGTTGGGATGTCCACCCTTCCCACAACGCTGGTAGCCTCTCAAGTAAACCTATTCCCTTGCATCAACTCTTATCTCTGGTGAACTTGCCATTCAGCAACAAGCACCTTGGGCCCATTTAAGGTTTTTCCTGTACTATTTTGGTAACTTCTGGGTTCCTGGAGAAAATATGTCACTGATACTGATGGATGATTAGGTTAATTATCACAGATGCTAAATGGTGATATAAGTTATGAGAGAAACAAATGTGTTGTGATGAGGTGGTGTACCAAAGGTACAGAGTGATAGAGAGTGGGGTAATTAAGAAAAGCTTCTTAAGGAAGTTTCTTTTAAGTATGGCCCATGTGCGTGTAAAAGTAGACAGGGGGAAGGTGCTACAGGTGGAAGTTTGAGAAGGTGCAAGTATCCTGAAGTCCCAGTGTACTTGGTTTTCTGTAGGGAACTTGTGAAGGCCACTGGGGCTACAGAGCTGGCAGGGGCTGGGTAATGGATTTGGAGATGAAGCATGGAATGGTCATATGAGCTTTTATAACCACATTAGAGTCTGAATCATATACTAAGAAAAAATGGAAGGTTAGGGGCCAGCGTTGTGGCATATCTGGTAAAGCCACCGCTTGCAGTGCCAGCATCCCATGTGGGCACCGGTTCAGGTCCTGGCTGCTCCACTTCCAATCCAGCTCTCTGCTAAGACCTGGGAAAGCAATAGAAGATGGCCCAAGTGCTTGTGCCCCTGCACCTGCATGGGAGACCTAGAGGAAGCTCCTGGCTCCTGACTTCAGATGGGTGCAGCTCCAGCCATTGTGGCCATCTAGGGGAGTGAACCGGAGGATGGAAGACCTTTCTCTCTCTCTCTCTCTCTCTCTCTCTCTCTCTCTCTCTCTTTCTCTGCCTCTCTATAACTCTGCCTTTCAAATAGATAACTCTTTTTTTAAAAAAAGGAAAAGAAAAGAAAAATGGAATATTAAATAGCAGATTGATTTTTAAGAATTTTGTTTCAGAAATAATTTCTCTCCAGTTAAGCAGAGGCAGTCTTGAGCATTGTGGGGTGGGGGGTGTGATCAAGAGGGAAAACATCCTTGAGTAAAAGACTAAAATTTCATCCAGAAGCAAAGAGCTTGTGTCAAAATCTGGAAAGAGAAAAACAAGAGAAATGACAGAAGCAAGTCACATCTCACAAGAGGGCATCTGGAAATTAGCCTCCCAATACTGGTCCCCAATTACTTCAAGGAGTGAATGCCCTAAAGCCTAGAGATTTACCATCAACAGGCTTTTTTTTGTGATCCTAACCCTTAATCAGCTCTGTGGGTTCTGAATATGCCCTTGGGATGGCAAAGAATGTGTCACAGATGGGACCATTAGCAAGCACTGCAAACAGTGAGGAATGCAGCGTGGGGAATATAGAAAGTAGAAAATGCTTATTGGGAGCATATGAGATTGGGGATCCTGTGTCCACTCCTGCAATGTGGAGGGACATAACCTCAACACCATGGATGGGTTTACATGGATATTTTGACATTTTGGCATTTATTCCTATATCTCTACCACCAGTTAAGTTAATAATGTTTTCAGGCCGGCGCCGTGGCTCAACAGGCTAATCCTCTGCCTTGCGGCGCCGGCACACCGGGTTCTAGTCCCGGTCGGGGCGCCGGATTCTGTCCCGGTTGCCCCCTCTTCCAGGCCATCCCTCTGCTGTGGCCCAGGAGTGCAGTGGAGGATGGCCCAAGTGCTTGGGCCCTGCACCCCATGGGAGACCAGGAAAAAGCACCTAGTATCTGGCTCCTGCCATCGGATAAGCGCGGTGCGCCGGCCTCAGCGCGCAGGCCGCGGCAGCCATTGGAGGGTGAACCAACGGCAAAGGAAGACCTTTCTCTCTGTCTCTCTCTCTTACTGTCCACTCTGCCTGTCAAAAAAAAATAAAAATAAAAATGTTTTCATTTTGGGTCTTAAATATTTATTTTATTTGCTTGAAAGGCAGAGTCACAGACAATGAGAGAGGGAAGAGGGAGAGAGTGAGAGAGGGAGGGAGGGGGAGAGAGAGAGAGAGAGAGAGAGAGAGAGAGAGAGAGAGAG
>CM027392.1:10933550-10948596 GCA_015711505.1 Sylvilagus bachmani
TTTCATTATGGACACTCTGCCTAACCTCATTTTTGTATGTTTCAGAATACAAAATTTGGAAAGGAAGTAGGCAAAACAAACAGAAACCCAGAACCAATTTAGGCAACTGCCCATCAGGAAACCTGAAAGCTGCTGATTCAATAAACCTGAAACCACAAGTCACACTCGATTTGGAGGGAATTCATAGCTGCCCCTTGGCAAAAGGGTTACATTTCATTTTCCAAAACACAAAAAACACATCTTGGTTTGTTGCCTGTAGATTTCTAAGCATGAAAAGCCAGTTTGCTTTGTTTTAGGTTTCATTATGGACACTCAGCTTAACCGCATTTTTGTATGGTGTCAGATACAAAATTTGGAAAGAAAGAAGGCAAACAAAACACAAACACAGACTCAATTTAGGCAATTGCCAAACAAGAACCCTGAATTCTGCTGATTGAATACACCAGAAACCAAAAGTCACACTGCATTTGGAGGGAATTCATAGCTGTCCCCCCCCACAAAAGGGTGAAATTTCATTTTCCTAAACACAAAAACTCATCTTGGTTGGTTGCCTGTAGATTTCTTAGCATGAAACACCAGTTTGCTCTGTTTTAGGTTTCATTATCGACACTCTGCCTAACCTCATTTTTGTATGATTTCAGAATACAAAATTTGGAAAGGAAGAAGGCAAAACAAACACAAACCCAGAACCAATTTAGACAACTGCCCATCAAGAAACCAGAAAGCTGCTGATTGAATAAACCTGAAACCACAAGTCACATGCGATTTTGAGGGAATTCATAGCAGTCACCTTGGCAAAAGGGTTACATTTCATTTTCCAAAACACAAAAAACACATCTTGGTCATGGTGCAAATAGATTTCTAAGCATGAAAAGCCAGTTGTCTGTGTTTTAGCTTTCATTATGGACACTCTGCCTAACCTCATTTTGTATGGTCAGAAACATAATTTGAAAGGAAGAAGGCAAAACAAACACAAACCCAAAACTAATTTAGGCAATTGCCAATCAAGAAACCTGAATGCTGCTCATTGAATAAACCTGAAACCACATGTCACACTCGATTTGGAGGGAATTCATAGCTGTCCCCTCGGCAAAAGCGTGCCATTTGATTTTCAAAAACAAAAACACTCATCTTGGTTTGTTGCCTCTAGTTTACTAAGCATGAAATGCCAGTTTGCTGTGTTTTAGGTTTCATTATGGACACTCTGCCTAACCGCATTTTTGTATGGTTTCAGAATACAAAATTTGGAAAGGAAGAAGGACAAACATACACAAACCCAGAACCAATTTAAGTAACTGCCCATCAAGAAACCTTAATGATGCTCTTTGTTACATTTCATTATACAAAACACAGAAACTCCTCTTGGTTTTTTGCCTGTAGATTTCTAAGCATGATACGCCAGTTTGCTGTGTTTTAGGTTGTATTATGGATACTCTGGCTAAATACATTTTTATATGATCAAAATACAAAATTTTGAAAGAAAGAATGCAAAAAAAACTCTATCCTAGAACCATATTAGGCAACTGCCCATCAAGAAACCTGAATGATGCTGATTGAATATACCAGAAACCACAAGTGACACTCCATTTCGAGGGAATTCCTAGCTGTCCCCTTGGCAAAAAGGTCACATTTCATTTTTCAAAACACAAAAACTCATGTTGGATTGTTCCCTGTAGATTTCAAAGCATGAAATGCCAGTTGGCTGTGTTTAGGTTTCATTATGAACACTCTGCCTACGCTCATTTTTGAATGGTTTCAGAATACAAAATTTGGAAAGGAAGAAGGCAAAACAAACACAAACCCAGAACCAATTTAGGCAACTGCCAATCAAGAAATCTGAATTCTGCTAATTGAATACAACAGAAACCACAAGTCACACTGGATGTGGATGGAATTCAGAGCTGTCCCTTTGGCAAAATGGATACATTTCATTTTCCAAAACAGAGAAACTCATCTTGGTTTGTGGCCTGTATATTTCTAAGCATGAAACGCCAGTTGGCTGTGTTTTAGATTGCATTATGGGCACTCTGTCTAAATACATTTTTGTATGGTTTCAGAATACAAAATTGAGAAAGGAAGAATGCAAAACAAACACAAACCGAGAACCAATTTAGGCAATTTACAATAAAGAAACATGAAATCTTCTGATTGAATACACCAGAAAACACATGTCACACTGGATGTGGACGGAATTCATAAATGTCCCCTCGGCAAAAGGGTTACATTTCATTTTCCAAAACACAGAAACTCATCTTGGTCGTGCTGCATATAGATTTCAAAGCATGAAACACCAGTTTCCTGTGTTTTAGGTTTCATCATGGACACTCTGGGAAAATACAGTTTTGTAAGGTTTCAGAATACAAAATTTGGAAAGCAAGAAGGCAAAACAAACACAAACCAGAACCAGTTTAGGGAACTGCCAATCAAGAAACCTGAATGATTCTCATTGAATAAACCAGAAACCGCAAGTCACACTCGATTTTGAGGGAATTCCTAGGTGTCCCCTCGGCAAAAGTGTTACATTTCATTATACAAAACACAGAAACTCATCTTGGTTTGTTGCCTGTAGATTTCTCAGCATGATACGCCAGTTTGCTGTCTTTTAGTTTGTATTATGGATACTCTGGCTAAATACATTTTTATATGGTCAGAATACAAAATTTTGAAAGAAAGAATGCAAAAAAACTCTATCCTAGAACCATATTAGGCAACTGCCCATCAAGAAACCTGAATGATGCTGATTGAATATACCAGAAACCACAAGTCACACTCGATTTGGAGGGAATTCCTAGCTGTCCCCTCGGCAAAAGGGTTACATTTCATTTTACAAAACACAAAAAACACATCTTGGTCATGCTATTTATAGATTTCAAAGCATGAAATGCCAGTTTGCTGTGTTTTTTAGGATTCATTATGGACACTCTGCCTATCCTCATTTTTGTATGGTGTCAGAATATAAAATTTGGAAAGGAAGAAGGCAAAACAAACACAAACCCAGAACAAATTTAGGCAACTGCCAATCAAGAAGCCTGAATGCTTCTCATTGAATACACCAGAAACCACAAGTCACACTGGATTTGGAGGGAATTCATAGCTGTCCTTTCGGCAAAAGCGTTACATTTCATTTTCCAAAACACAAAAACTCATCTTGGTTTATTGCCTGTAGATTTCTAAGAATGAAATGCCAGTTGGCTGTGTTTTAGGTTGCTTTATGGACACTCTGGCTAAATACGTTTTTGTATGGGTTCAGAATACAAAATTTGGAAAGGAAGAAGGCAAAACAAACACAAACGAAGAACCAATTTAGGCAATTGCCCATCAAGAAACGTGAAATCTGCTGATTGAATACACCAGAAACCACAAGGCACACTCGATTTGGAGGGAATTCCTAGCTGTCCCCTTGGCAAAACGGTTACATTTCATTTTCCAAAACACAAAAACTCATTTGGTTTGTTTCCTGTAGATTTTTAAGCAGGAAACTCGACATTGGTGTGTTTTAGCTTTCAATATCGACACTTGGCCTAACCGCATTCATTTATGGTTTCAAAATACAAAACTTGGAATGGAACAAGGCAAAACAAACACAAACCCAGAACCAATTTAGGCAACTGCCAATCAAGAAATCTGAATTCTGCCGATTGAATACAACAGAAACCACAAGTCACACTGGATGTGGAGGGAATTCAGAGCTGTCCCTTTGGCAAAATGGATACATTTCATTTTCCAAAACAGAGAAACTCATCTTGGTTTGTGGCCTGTATATTTCTAAGCATGAAATGCCAGTTGGCTGTGTTTTAGGTTTCATTATGGACACTCTGTCTAAATACATTTTTGTATGGTTTCAGAATACAAAATTTAGAAAGGAAGAATGCCAAACATACACAAACCCAGAACCAATTTAGACAATTTCCAATCAAGAAACCTGAAATCTGCTGATAGAATACACCAGAAACCACAAGGCACACTCGATTTGGAGGGAATTCCTAGCTGTCCCCTCGGCAAAAGGGTTACATTTCATTTTCCAAAACACAAAAAACTCATCTTGGACAGGCTGCATATAGATTTCTAAGCATGTAACCCCAATTTTCTGTGTTTTTTAGGTATCATTATGGATACTCTGCCTAACTTCATTTTTCTATGGTGTCAGAATACACAATTTGGAAAGGAAGAAGGCAAAACAAACACAAACCCAGAACCAATTTAGGCTACTGCCCATCAAGTACCCTGAATGATGATCATTGAATACACCTGAATCTCATTCACACTGGATTTGGAGGGAATTCATAGCTATCCCCTTGGCAAAAGGGATACATTTCATTTTCCAAAACACAAAAAACTCATCTTGGTCATGCTGCATATAGATTTTTAAGCATGAAACACCAGTTTTCTCTGTTAAAATTCATAATGCATATGCATCCTAACCTCATTTTTTTATGGTTTCAGAATACAAAATTTGGAAAGGAAGAATGCCAAACATACACAAACCCAGAACCAATTTAAGCAATTGCCAATAAGAAACCGGAATGCTGCTGATTAAATACACCAGAAACCACAAATCACAGTCGATTTTGTGTAAATTCCTAACTGTCTCCTCGGCAAAAGGGTTACATTTCATTTTCCAAAACCAAAAACTCATCTTGGTCTTGCTGCATATAGATTTCTAAGCATGATAGGCCAGTTTGCTGTGTTTTTTGTTTCATTATGATTACTCTGCCTAACCTCATTTTTGTATGGTGTCAGAATACAAAATTTGGAAAGGCAGAAGGCAAAACAAACACAAACCCAGAACCAATTTAGGCAATTACCCATCAAGAAACCTAAAACCTTCTGATTGAATACAAGAAAAACCACAAGTCGCACTGGATTTGGAGTGAATTTATAGCTGTGCCCTCAGCAAAAGGGTTATAATGCTTTTTCCAAAACAGAAAAACACATCTTGGTCTGTTGCCTGTAGATTTTTAAGCATGAAACGCCAGTTGGCTGTGTTTTAGGTAACATTATGGACAGTTTCGCTAAATACGTTTCTGTATGTTTTCAGAATACAAAATTTGGAAAGGAAGAAAGCAAAACAAACCCAAACCCAGAGCCAATTTAGGCAATTGCCCATGAAGAAACCTGAAATAAATCTGCTGATTGAATACAACAGAAACCACATGTCACACTGGATTTGGAGGAAATTTATAGCTGTCCCCTCTGCAAAAGGGTGACATTTCATTTTCCAAAACACAAAAACTCATCTTGGTTTGTTGCCTGCAGATATCTAAGCATGAAATGCCAGTTAGCTCTGTTTTAGGTTTCATTAAGGATACTCTGCCTAACCTCATTTTTGTATGGTTTCAGAATACAAAATGAGGAAAGGAAGAAGGCAAAACAAACACAAACCCAGAACCAATTTAGGCAACTGCCCATCAAGAAACCTCAATGCTGCTCATTGAATACCCCTGAAACCTCAAGTCACACTCGACTTGGAGGGACTTCCTAGCTGTCCCCTTGGCAAAAGGGTTACTTTTCATTTTCAAAAACACAGAAACTCATCTTATTTGTTGCCTGTAGAATTCTAAGCAGGAAACGCCAGTTGGCTGTGTTTTAGGTATCATTATGGACACTCTGCCTAACCGCATTTTTGTATGGTTTCAGAATACAAAATTTGGAAAGGAAGAAGGCAAAAAAAAAAAAAAACCCAGACCAATTTAGCCCACTGCCAATGAAGAAACCTGAATGATGCTCATTGAATACACCTTAATCTAATTCACACTGGATTTGGAGGGAATTCATAGCTATCCCCTTGGCAAAAGGGTTATATTTCATTTTCCAAAACACAAAAAACTCATCTTGGTTTGTTGCCTGTAGATTTCTTAGCATGAAACACCAGTTTTCTGTGTTTTCGGTTTCATTATGGACACTCTGGCTCAGTACATTTTTGTATGGTTTCAGAATACAAAATTTGGAAAGGAAGAAGGCAAAACACAAACCCAGAACCATTTTAGGCAATTTCCAATCAAGCCACCTGAAATCTGCTGATTGAATACAGCAGACACCACAAGTCACACTGGATTTCGAGGGAATTCATAGCAGTCCCCTCAGCAAAACGGTTACATTTCAATTTCCAAAACACAAAAAAAACTCATCCTGTTCATGGTGCATATTGATTTCTAAGCATGAAACGCCAGTTCGCTGTGTTTTTTGATTCATTATGCGTATGATACCTAACCTCATTTTTGTATGGTGTCAGAATACAAAATTAGGAAAGGAAGAAGGCAAAACAAACTCAAACCCAGAAGCAATTTAGGCAATTGCCAATCAAGAAACCTGAAATCTGCTGATAGAATACACCAGAAACCACAAGTCACACTGGATTTGCAGGGAATTCATAGCTGTCCCCTTTGGCAAAAGGGTAACATTTCATTTTCCAAAACACAAAAAACTCATTTGGTCATGCTGCATATAGATTTCTAAGCATGAAAGGCCAGTTTGCTGTGTTTAGGTTCCATTATGGACACTCTGTCTAACCTAATTTTTGTATGGTGTCAGAATAAAAAATTTGGAAAGGAAGAAGGCAAAACAAACACAAACCCAGAACCAATTTGGCAACTGCCTATCAAGAAACCTGAATGATGCTCATTGAATACACCTGAAACCACAAGTCACACTGGATTTGGAGGGAATTCCTAGCTGTCCCCTCGGCAAAAGGCTTACATTTCATTTTCCAAAACACAAAAAACTCATCTTGGTTTGTTACCTGTAGAATTATAAGCCTGAACCGTAAATGTGCGGTGTTTAGGTTTCATTATGGACACTCTGGATTAATACATTTTTGTATGTTTTCAGAATACAATATTTGGAACTGAAGAAGGCAAAACAAACACAATCCCAGAACCTATTAGGGCACCTGCCCTTCAAGAAACCTGAATGCTGCACATTGAATACACCAGAAACCACAAGTAACACTCTATTTGGAGGGAAATCATAGCTGTCCCCTCGGCAAAAGTGTTACATTTCATTTTCCAAAACACAAAAACTCATCTTCGTTTGCTGCCTGTAGATTTCTAAGCATGAAACCCGAGTTTGCTTTGTTTTAGATTTCAGTATGGACACTCTGAATAAATACCTTTTTGTATGGTTTCAGAATACAAAATTTGGAAAGAAGAAGGCAAAACAAACACAAACCCAGAACCAATGCAGGCAACTGCCCATCAAGAAACCTGAAATCTGCTGATTGAATACACCTGAAACCACAAGTCACACTGGATTTGAAGGGAATTCATAGCTGTCCCTTCGGCAAAAGGGTTACAGTTCATTTTCCAAAACACAAAAAAACTCATCTTGGTTTGTTGCCTGTAGATTTCTAAGCATGAACCGCCAGTTTGCTCTGTTTTAGGTTTTTTTATTGACACTCTGCCTAACCTTAGTTTTGTACAGTTTCAGAATACAAAACTGGGAAATAACAAGGCAAAACAAACACAAACCCAGAACAATTTAGGCAACTGGCCATCAAGAAACCTGAATGCTGCACATTGAATACACCAGAAACCACAAGACACACTAGATTTGAAGGTAATTCTTAGCAGTCCCCTTGGCAAAAGGGTTACATTTCATTTTCCAAAACACAAAAAACTCATCTTGGTCATGGTGCATGCAGATTTCTAAGCATAAATTGCCAGTTTGATGTGTTTTAGGTTCCTTACGGACACTCTGCCTATCTTCATTTTTGTATGGTTTCAGAACACAAAATTTGGAATGGAAGAAGGCAAAACAAACACAAAATAGCACCAATTTAGGCAACTGCCAATCAAGAAACCTGAATGCTGCTCTTTGAATACACCTGAATCCCATTCGCACTCAATTTGGAGGGAATTCATAGCTGTCCCCATGGCAAAAGGGTTACGTTTCATTTTCCAAAACACAAAAACTCATGTTGGTTTGTTCCCTGTAGATTTCTAAGCATGAAAAGCCAGTTTGCTGTGTTTTAGGTTTCATTATGGACACTCTGGCTAAGTACATTTTTTTATGGCTTCAGAATACAAAACTTGGAAAGGAAGAAGGCAAAACAAACACAAACGCAGAACCAATTCAGGCAATTACCAATCAAGAACCCTGATATCTGCTGATTGAATACACCAGAAACCACAAGTCACACTGCATTTGGAGGGAATTCCTAGCTGTCCCCTGAGCCAAAGGGTTACATTTCATTTTCCAAAACACAGAAACTCATCTTCATTTGTTGCCTGTTGATTTCTAAGCAGGAAACACCAGTTTGCTGTGTTTTCGGTTTCATTATGGACACTCTGCCTAACCTCATTTTTGTGTGGTTCCAGAATACAAATTTTGGAAAGGAAGAAGGCAAAACAAACACAATCCAAGAAACAATTTGAGCAATTGCCAATCAAGAAATCTGAATGCTGCTCATTGAATACACCAGAAACCACAAGTCACACTGGATTTGGAGGGAATTCCTAGCTGTCCCCTCGGCCAAAGGGTTACATTTCATTTTCCAAAACACAGAAACTCATCTTCATTTGTTGCCTATAGATTTCTAAGCATGAAACGTCAGTTTGCTGCATTTTTTGTTTCATGGTGGACACTCTGCCTAACCTCATTTTCATGTGGTATCAGAAATCAAAATTTGGAAATGAAAAAGGCAAAACAAACACAAACTTAGAAATAATTTCGACAATTACCAATCTAGAAACCTGATATCTGCTGATTGAACACACCAGAAACCTCAAGTCACAATGCATTTGTACTGAATTCATAGTTGTCCCCTCGGCAAAAGAGTTACATTTCATGTTCCAAAACACAGAACCTCATCTTGGTTTGTTGCCTGAATATTTCTAAGCATGAAACACCAGTTTGCTGTGTTTTAGGTTTCGTTATGGACACTCTGGCTAAGTACATTTTTGTATGGTTTCAGAATACAAAATTTGGAAAGGAAGAAGGCAAAACAATCACAAACCCAGAAACAATTTAGGCAATTTACAATCAAGAAACCTGAAAACTGTTGATTGAATACAACAAAAACCACAAGTCACACTGGATTTGTAGGTTATTATAGCTGTCTCCTTTGGCAAAAGCGTTACATTTCATTTTCCAAAACACAAAAAACTCATCTTATTCATGGTGCATATAGATTTCTAAGCATGAAACGCCAGTTGGCTGTGTTTTAGGTTGCATTGTGGACACTCTGGCTAAATACATTTTTTTGTGTTGTTTCAGAATACAAAATTCAGAAAGAAAGAAGGCAAAACAAACACAAACCCAGAACCCATTTAGGCAATTTCCAATAAAAAACCAGAAATCTGCTGATAGAATACACCAGAAATCACAAGTCACTCTCGATTTGGAGGGAATTCATAGCTGTCCCCTTGGCAAAAGGGTTACATTTCATTTTCGAAAACACAGAACTCATCTTGGTTTGTTGCCTGTAGATTTCTAAGCATGAAACGCCAGTTGGCTGTGTTTTAGGTTGCATTATGGACACTCTGGCTAAATACATTTTTGTATGGTTTCAGAATACAAAATTTTGAAAGGAAGAAGGCAAAACAAACACAAACGCATAACCAATTATGCAATTTCGAATCAAGAAACCTGAAATCTGCTGATATAATACACCTGAAACCACAAGTCACACTCGATTAGGAGGGAATTCCTAGGTGTCCCCTTGGCGAAAAGGTTACATTTCATTTTCCAAAACACAAAAAACTCATCTTGGTCATGGTGCATATATATTTCCAAGCATGAAACGCCAGTTGGCTGTGTTTTATTTTGCATTATGTATACTCTGTCTAACCTCATTTTTGTATGGTTTCAGAATACAAAATTGGGAAAGGAAGAAGGCCAAACAAACACAAACCGAGAACCAATTTAGGCAACTGCCCATCAAAAAACCTGAATGATTCTCATTGAATAGACCTGAAACCACAAGTTACACTGCAATTGTAGGGAATTCTTAGCTGTCCCCTCCGCAAAAGTGTTACATTTCATTTTGCAAAACACAAAAACTCATCTTGGTTTGTTGCCTGTAGATTTCTAAGCTTGAAATGCCAGTTTCCTGTGTTTTAGGTTTCATTATGGACACTCTGGCTAAATACATTTTTGTATGGTTTCAGAATACAAAATTTGGAAAGGAAGAAGGCAAAACAAAAACAAACCCAGAACCAATTTAAGCAATTGCCCATAAAGAAACCTGAATGATGCTCATTAAATACAACTGAAACCTCAAGTCACAATCTATTTGAAGGGATTTCCTAGCTGTCCACTCTGCAAAAATGTTATTTCATTTTGCAAAACATAAAAAACTCATCTAGGTCATGCTGCATATAAATTTTTAATCATGAAACGCCAGTTTGCTCTGTTTTAGGTTGCATTATGAATATGCATCCTAACCTCATTTTTGTATGGTGTCAGAATACAAAATTTGGAAAGGAAGAAGGCAAAATAATCACAAACCATGAACCAATTTAGGCAATTTCCAAGGAAGAAACCTGAATGCTGCTGATAGAATACACCAGAAACCACAAGCCACACTCAATTTGGAGGGAATTCATAGCTGTCTCCTCGGCAAAAGGTTTATGTTTCATTTTCCAAAACACAAAATCTCATCTTGGTCATGGTGCATATAGATTTCTAAGCATGAAACCCCAGTTTGCTGTGTTTTAGGTTTCATTATGGACACTCTGGCTAAATACATTTTTGTATGGTTTCAGAATACAAAATTTGGAAAGGAAGAAGGCAAAACAAACACAAACCCAGAACTAATTTAGGCAAATTGCCATCAAGAAACCTGAATGCTGCTTATTGAATACACCTGAAACCTCAAGTTACACTCAATTTGGAGGGAAATCATAGCTGTCCCCTTGGCAAAAGGGTCACATTACATTTTCCAAAACACAAAAACTCATCTTGGTTTGATGCCTGTAGATTTCTAAGCATTAAACGCCAGTTTGCTCTGTTTTAGGTTGCATTATGGACACTCTGGCTAAATACATTTTTCTATGGTTTCAGAACACAAAATTTGGAAAGGAAGAAGGCAAAACAAACACAATCCCAGAACCAATTTAGGCAACTGCACATCAAGAAACCTGAAATCTGCTCATAGAATACACCAGAAACCACAAGTCACACTCGATTTGGAGGGAATTCCTAGCTGTCTCCTCGGCAAAAGGGTTACATTTCATTTTCCAAAACACAAAAACTCATCTTGGTTTTTTGCCTGTAGATTTCTAAGCATGAAACGCCACTTTGTTGTGTTTTAGGTTGCATTGTGGACACTCTGGCTAAATACATTTTTGTATGGTTTTTAGAATACAACATTTGGAAAGGAAGAAGGCAAAACAAACACAAACCATAGGCAATTTCCAATCAAGAAACCAAAAATCTGCTGATAGAATACACCAGAAACCACTAGTCACACTGGATTTGGAGGGAATTGATAGCTGTCCCTTCGGCAAAAGTGTTACATTTCATTTTCCAAAACACAGAAACTCATCTTGGTTTGTTGCCTGTAGATTTCTAAGCTTGAAATGCCAGTTTGCAGTGTTTTAGGTTTCATTATGGACATTCTGGCTAAATGCATTTTTGTGTGGTTTCAGAATACAAAATTTGGAAAGGAAGATGGCAAAACAAACACAAACCCAGAACCAATGCAGGCAACTGCCCATCAAGAAACCTGAATGCTGCTCATTGAATACACCTGAAACCACAAGTCACACTGGATTTGGAGGGAATTCCTAGCTGTACCATTGGCGAAAATGTTACATTTCATTTTCCAAAACACAAAAAAACTCATCTTGCTCATGGTGCATATAGATTTCCAAGCAGGAAACGACAGTGGGCTGTGTTTTAGGTTGCATTATGTATACTCTGTCTAAGCTCATTTTTTATGGTTTCATTATACAAAATTTGGAAAGGAAGAATTCAAAACACAAACCGAGAACCAATTTAGGTAACTGCCCATCAAGAAACCTGAATGATTATCATTGAATAGACCTGAATCCACAAGTCACACTGGAATTGTAGGGAATTCCTAGCTGTCCCCAACGCAAAAGTGTAACATTTCATTTTCCAAAACACAAAAAATCTCATCTTGGTTTGTTGCCTGTAGATTTCTAAGCATGAAACGCCAGTTTGCTGTGTTTTACGTTTCATTATGGACACTTTGGTTAATACATTTTTCTATGGTTTCAGAATACAAAATTGGGAAAGGAAGAAGGCCAAACAAACACAAACCCAGAACCAATTTAGGCAACTGCCCATCAAGAAACCTGAATGCTGCTCTTTGAATACACCTGAAACCTCAAGTCACACTCAATTTGCAGAGAATTCATAGCTGTAGCCTTGGCAAAAGGGTTACATTTCATTTTCCAAAACACAGAAACTCATCTTGGTTGGATGCCTGTAGATTTCTAAGCATGAAATGCCAGTTTCCTGTGTTTTAGGTTTCATTATGGACACTCTGCCTAACCTCATTTTTGTATGGTGTCAGAATACAAAATTTGGAAAGGAAGAAGGCAAAACAAACACAAACCCAGAACCAATTTAAGCAATTGCCCATCAAGAAACCTGAATGATGATCATTAAATACACCTGAAACCTCAAGTCACACTCTGTTTGAAGGGAATTCCTAGCTGTCCACTCTGCAAAAATGTTATTTCATTTTCCAAAACATAAAAAACTCATCTAGGTCATGCTGCATATAAATTTTTAAGCATGAAACACCAGTTGGCTGTGTTTTAGGTTTCATTATGCATATGCATCCTAACCTCATTTTAGTATGGTGTCAGAATACAAAATTTGGAAATGAAGAAGGCAAAACAATCACAAACCATGAACCAATTTAGGCAACTGCCCATCAAGAAACCTGAATGATTCTCATTGAATAGACCTGAAACCACAAGTCACACTGGATTTGGAGGGAATTCATAGCTGTCTCCTCGGCAAAAGGGTTACGTTTCATTTTAAAAAAAACACAAAAAACTCATCTTGGTCATGGTGCATATAGATTTCTAAGAATGAAACCCCAGTTTGCTGTGTTTTTTAGGTTTCATAATGGACACTCTCCCTAACCTCATTTTTGTATGGTTTCAGAATACAAAATTCGGAAAGAAGAAGGCAAAGCAAACACAAACCCAGAACTAATTTGGGCAAATGCCCATCAAGAAACCTGAATGCTGCTCATTGAATACACCTGAAACCTCAAGTTACACTCGATTTGGAGGGAGTTCATAGCTGTCCCCTTGGCAAAAGGGTTACATTTCATTTTCCAAAACACATAAACTCATCTTGGTTTGTTGCCTGTAGATTTCTAAGCATGAAACACCAGTTTGCTGTGTTTTAGGTTTCATAATGGACACTCTGCCTAACCTCATTTTTAAATGGTTTCAGAATACAAAATTGGGAAAGGAAGAAGGCAAAACAAACACAAACCCAGAACCAATTTCGTCATTGTCCAATCAAGAAACCTGAAATCTGCTCATAGAATAGACCAGAAACCACAAGTCACACTGGGTTTGGAGGGAATTCTTAGCTGTCCTCTTGGCCAAAGGGTTACATTTCATTTCCAAAACACAGAAACTCATCTTTGTTTGTTGCCTGTAGATTTCTAAGCATCAAACGCCAGTTGGCTGTGTTTTTTGTTTATTTATGGACTCTCTGGCTAAATACATTTTTATATGGTTTCAGAATTCACAAATTGGAAAGGAAGAAGGTAAAAAAAACACAATCCCAGAACCAATTTAGGCAACTGCCCATCAAGAAACCTGAATGATGCTCATTGAATACACCTGAAACCTCAAGTCACACTCGATTTGGAGGGAATTCCTAGCTGTCCACTCTGCAAAAATGTTATTTCATTTTCCAAAACATAAAAAACTCATCTAGGTCATGCTGCATATAAATTTTTAAGCATGAAACACCAGTTTGCTCTGTTTTAGGTTGCATTATGAATATGCATCCTAACCTCATTTTTGCATGGTGTCAGAATACAAAATTTGGAAAGGAAGAAGGCAAAACAATCACAAACCATGAACCAATTTAGGCAATTTCCAAGGAAGAAACCTGAATGCTGCTGATAGAATACACCTGAATCCCATTCATACTCGATTTGGAGGGAATTCATAGCTGTCTCCTCGGCAAAAGGGTTATGTTTCATTTTCCAAAACACAAAAAACTCATCTTGGAGGCGGAGCCAAGATGGCGGAATAGTGAGGACGTGCACTGGCAGTCTGCGAAAAGATAGTTGAATAACAGCAGAGTTACCGTAGCCTCAGGAAAATTCCCAGGGGAAAAATGCAGAGGAAATTCTTCTGCACTCAGTGAAGGGGACACAGAAGACCTAGGAGAATGTAAGTTTGCTAACGGCAAATCGTGCCACAGTGGGAGCCGCGGGGCTGGACGCGATGCGAGCGGGGCGGGAGTCGCCAGAACAAAGTCGCCATAGGAACTCAGTGCATGAGATACTGACGGGGGGAAACAAACCCCACGGGGGAAGCAGGACAATTGAGGGGAACCCGCAGGGATACTAGACTCTCTCGTGTCCACCTTGCTAAGTCGAAATAGATCCAACACAGTGGGACGGCGCGCGCCCACCCACCCTCCCGTAACTTCGGCAGGCGGAACCAAAAAACCAGTGTCTGTATAAACCTACGGAAGACCCAAAGGCTGGGAACACACCGCGTACACAAACTCCGTTACCTTGACAACCCGGAGAAAGAGTGTGAGAAAAAAAAAAAATGCCAAACAAACATAAATTCCGACCAAACAAGACCAAGGAAGACGCTATGATGACTCTAAACGGAAAAGACACCCCAAGTCAGGATTATGAAGATAACGACATAGAAGAAATGCAAGAAACAGATCTCAAAAAATTGATAAGAACACTAAGAAGTTCTCAAAAACAAATTCTTGAACTACAGAAATCTTTAATGGATAAGATAGAAAATCTCTCTCGCGAGAATGAAATATTACGGAGGAATCAAAACGAAACGAAACAACTAGTAGAACAAGAAGCTACGATAGTGACAAAAAATCTTAATGAATTGAAGAATTCAAT
>CM027392.1:10949096-10965886 GCA_015711505.1 Sylvilagus bachmani
TAGTATATACTGAATCGATCTTCTGTATATAAAGATAATTGAAAATGGTTAAAAAATCTTGGTGTTAAATCGGAAATTGGATAGATAATTAATCAATTTTTTTAAAATATCATGTAGGATCTCTGTCCGTAATGTGCTGTACATTGTGATTTAATACTATAACTAGTACTCCAACAGTATTTTCACTTTGTGTTGCTATATGAGGGCAAACTGTTGAAATCATTACGTAATATGCACTAAACTGATGTTCTATGTATAAAGAGAATTGAAAATGAATCTTGATGTGAATGGAAGGGGAGAGGGAGTGGGAGGGGGGAGGGTTGCGGGTGGGAGGCAAGTTATGGGGGGGGAGCCATTGTAATCCATAAGCTGTAGTTTGGAAATTTATATTCTTTAAATAAAAGCTTAAAAAAAATCATCTTGGTCATGGTGCATATAGATTTCGAAGCATGATACCCAGTTTGCTGTGTTTTTTAGGTTTCATTATGGACATTCTCCCAAAACTCATTTTTGTATGGTTTCAGGATGCAAAATTTCGAAAGGAAGAAGGCAAAACAAACACAAACCCAGAACTAATTTAGGCAAATGCCCATCAAGAAACCAGAATGCTGCTCATTGAATACACCTGAAATCTCAAGATCACGTGATTTGGAGGGAATTCCTAGCTGTCCCCTTGGCAAAAGGGTTACATTTCATTTTCCGAAACACAAAAACTTATCTTGGTTTGTTGCCTGTAGATTTCTAAGCATGAAACGCCAGTTTGCTGTGTTTTAGGTTGCATAATGGACATTCTGGCTAAATACATTTTTGCATGGTTTCAGAATACAAAATTTGGAAAGGAAGAAGGCAAAACAAACACAAACCCAGAACCAATTTAGGCAATTTCCAATCAAGAAACCTGAAATCTGCTGATAGAATACACCAGAAACCACAAGTCACACTGGATTTGGAGGGAATACCTAGCTGTACCCTTGGCGAAAATGTTACATTTCATTTTCCAAAACACAGAAACTCATCTTGGTTTGTTGCCTGTAGATTTCTAAGCTTGAAATGCCAGTTTGCTGTGTTTTAGGTTTCATTATGGACAGTCTAGCTAAATGCATTTTTGTATGGTTTCAGAATACAAAATTTGGAAAGGAAAAAGGCTAAACAAACAAAAACCAAGAACCAATTTAGGCAACTGCACATCAAGAAACCTGAATGATTCTCATTGAATAGACCTGAAACC
The DNA here is from genome assembly GCA_015711505.1 of Sylvilagus bachmani. Lineage (NCBI taxonomy): Eukaryota > Metazoa > Chordata > Mammalia > Lagomorpha > Leporidae > Sylvilagus > Sylvilagus bachmani. Next base: position 10,950,325 of record CM027392.1, read on the forward strand.
ACAAGTCACACTCGTATTGTACAGAATTCTTAGCTGTCCCCTCTGCAAAAGTGTTACATTTCATTTTCCAAAACACAAAAACTCATCTTGGTTTCTTGCCTGTAGATTTCTAAGCATGAAACGCCAATTGGCTGCATTTTAGGTTGCATTATGGACACTCTGGCTAAATACATTTTTGTATGGTTTCAGAATACAAAATTTGGAAATGAAGAAGGCAAAACAAAAACAAACCCAGAACCAATTTAAGCAATTGCCCATAAAGAAACCTGAATGATGCTCATTCAATACACCTGAAACCTCAAGTCACACTCTATTTGAAGGGAATTCCTAGCTGTCCACACTGCAAAAATGTTATTTCATTTTCCAAAACATAAAAAACTCATCTAGGTCATGCTCCATATAAATTTTTAAGCATGAAACGCCAGTTTGCTCTATTTTAGGTTCCATTATACATATGCATCCTAACCTCATTTTTGTATGGTTTCAGAATACAAAATTTGGAAAGGAAAAAGGCAAAACAATCACAAACCATGAACCAATTTAGGCACTTTCCAAGGAAGAAACCTGAATGCTGCTGATAGTATACACCAGAAACCACAAGTCACACTCAATTTGGAGGGAATTCATAGCTGTCTCCTCGGAAAAAGGGTTACGTTTCATTTTCCAAAACCAAAAAACTCATCTTGGTCATGGGGATATAGATTTCTAAGCATGAAACCCCAGTTTGCTGTGTTTTTTAGGTTTTATTATGGATACTCTGCCTAATCTGATTTTTGTATGGTTTCAGAGTACAAAATTTGGAAAGGAAGAAGGCAACACACACAAAAACCCAGAACGAATTTGACCTAGTGCCCATCAAGAAACCTGAATGCTGCTCATTGAATACACCAGAAAACACAAATAAACTGGATTTGGAGGGGTTTCATAGCTGTCCCCTCGGCAAAAGGGTTACATTTCATTTTCCAAAACACAAAAATTCATCTTGGTTTGTTGCCTGTAGATTTCTAAGCATGAACCGCCAATGGCTGTGCTTTAGGTTTCATTATGGACAATCTGCCTAACCTCATTTTTGCATGGTTTCAGAATACAAAATTTGGAAAGGAAGAAGGCAAAACAAAGAGAAAACAAGAACCAATTTAGGCAACTGGCCATCAAGAAAACTGAATGATGCTCATTGAATACACCTGAAACCTCTAGTCACACTCGATTTGGAGGAAATACCTAGCTGTCACCTCGGCAAAAGGGTTACATTTCATTTTCCAAAACACAAAAACTTATCTTATTTGTTGCCTGTAGACTTCTAAGCATTAAACGTGAGTTGGATGTGTTTTAGGTTGCATTATGGACACACTGACTAAATATGTTTTGGTATGGTTTCAGAATACAAAATTTGGAAAGGAAGAATACAAAACAAACAGAAATCGAGAAAGAATTTAGGAAATTGCCCATGAAGAAACTGAAATAAATCTGCTGATTGAATACAACAGAAACCACAAGTCACACTGGATTTGGAGGGAATTCATAGCTGTCTCCTCGGCAAAAGGGTTACATTTCATTTTCCAAAACACAAAAACTCTTCTTGGATTGTTGCCTGTAGATTTCTAAGCATGAAACACCAGTTTGCTCTGTTTTAGGTTTCATTATGGATACTCTGCCTAACCTCATTTTTGTATTGTTTCAGAATACAAAATGTGGAAAGGAAGAAGGCAAAACAAACACAAACCCAGAACCAATTAGGCAACTTACAATCAAGATACCTCAATGCTGCTTATTGAATACCCCTGAAACATCAAGTCACACTCGATTTGGAGGGAATTCGTAGCTGTACCCTCGGCAAAAATGTGACATTTCATTTTCCAAAACACAGAACCTCATCTTGGTTGTGCTGCATATAGATTACTAGCATGAAACTACAGTTTACTGTTTTACGTTTCATTATGGACACTCTGGCTAAATACATTTTTGTATGGTGTCAGAATACAAAATTTGGAAAGGAAGAAGGCAAAACAAACACAATGCCAGAACCAATTCAGGCAATTGCCCATAAAGAAACCTGAAACCTCCTGATAGAATACACCAGAAACCACAAGTCACACTGCATTTGGAGGGAATTCATAGCTGTCCCCTCGGCAAAAGGGTTACATTTCATTTTCCAAAACACAAAAACTCATCTTGCTTTGTTGCCTGTAGATTTCTAAGCAGGAAACGCAAGTTTGCTCTCTTTTAGGTATCATTATGGACACTCTGGCTAAATACGTTTTTGTATGGTGTCAGAATACAAAATTTGGAAAGGAAGAATGGAAAACAAACACAAACCCAGAACCAGTTTAGGCAACTGCCAATCAAGAAACCTGAATGATGCTCATTGAATACACCTGAAATCGCAAGTCACACTCGATTTGGAGGGAATTCATAGCTGTCCCCTCGGCAAAAGGGTTACATTTCATTTTACAAAACACAGAAACTCATCTTGGTTTGTTGCCTGTAGATTTAGAAGCATGAAACGACAGTTTGCTGTGTTTTAGGTTGTACTATGCATACTCTGACTAACCTCATTTTTGTATGGATTCAGAATACAAATTTTGGAAAGGAAGAAGGCAAAACAAACACAAACCCAGAACCAATTTAGGCAACTGCCCATCAAGAAACCTGAATGATGCTCATAGAATACACCAGAAACTACAAGTCACACTGCATTTGGAGGGAATTCCTAGCTGTCCCCTCGGCAAAAGGGTTAGATTTCCTTTTCCAAAACACAGAAACTCATCTTATTTGTTGCCTGTAGATTTCTAAGCAGGAAACGCAAGTTTGCTGTGTTTTTTAGTTTTCACTATGGAGACTCTGGCTAACCGCATTTTTGTATGGTTTCAGAATACAAATTTGGAAAGGAAGAACGCAAAACAAACACAATCCCAGAACCAATTTAGGCAACTGCACATCAAGAAACCTGAAATCTGCTCATAGAATACACCAGAAACCACAAGTCACACTCGATTTGGAGGGAATTCCTAGCTGTCTCCTTGGCAAAAGGGTTGCATTTCATTTTCCAAAACACAAAACCTCATCTTGGTCGTGCTGCATATATATTTCAAAGACTAAAACGCCAGTTTACTGAGTTTTTTGTTTCATTATGATTACTCTGCCTAACCTCATTTTTTTATGGTTTCAGAATACAAAATTCAGAAAGGAAGAACACAAAACAAACACAAACCCAGAACCAATTTAGGCAACTGCACATCAAGAAACCTGAATGCTGCTCATTGAATACACCTGAAACCTCAAGTCACACTCAATTTGCAGGGAATTCTTAGCTGTCCCCTCGGCAAAAGTGTTACATTTTTTTCCAAAACACCAAAACTCATCTTGGTTTGTTGCCTGTAGATTTCGAATCAGGAAACACCAGTTTACTGTTTTACGTTTCATTATGGACACTCTGGCTAAATACATTTTTGTATGGTGTCAGAATACAAAATTTGGAAAGGAAGAAGGCAAAACAAACAAAATCCCAGAACCAATTTAGCAACTGCCCATCAAGAAACTTGAATGATGCTCATTGAATACAACTGAATCCCATTCGCACTTGATTTGGAGGGAATTCCTAGCAATCCCTTTGGCAAAAGGGCTACATTTCATTTTCCAAAACACAAAAACTCTTCGTGGTTTATAGCCTATAGATTTCTAAGCATGAAACGCTAGTTTGCTGTGTTTTATGTTGCATTATGGACACTCTGCCTAACCGCATTTTTGTATGGTTTAGGTTGCATTATGTATACTCTGCGGAACCACATTTTTCTATGGTTTCAGAATACAAAATTTAGAAAGGAAGAAAGCAAAACAAACACAAACCCAGAACCAATATAGGCAACTGCCAATCAAGAAACCTGAATGCTGCTCATTGAATACACCTGAAACCTCACGTCACAGTGTATTTGGAGGGAATTCCTAGCTATCCCCTCAGCAAAAGGGTTACATTTCATTTTCCAAAACACAAAAACTCATCTTGGTTTTTTGCTTGAGTATTTCTAAACATGAAACGCCAGTTTGCAGTGTTTTAGTTTTCATTACGTACACTCTGCCTAACCGCATTTTTGTATGGTTTCAGAACAAAATTTGGAAAAGAAGAAGGCAAAACAAACACAATCCCAGAACCAATTTAGAAACCTGCCCATCAAGAAACCTGAATGCTGCTGAACGAATACACCAGAAACCACAAGTCACGCTGGACTATGAGGGAATTCCTAGCTGTCCCCTTGGCAAAAGGGTTACATTTCATTTTCCAAAACACAAAAACTCATCTTGGTTTGTTGCCTGTAGATTTCTAAGCATGAAACGCCAGTTCACTGTGTTTTTTGTTGCATTATGGACACTCTGGCTAAATACATTTTTGTATGGTTTCAGAATACAAAATTTGGAAAAGAAGAGTACAAAACAAACACAAACCCAGAACCAATTTAGGCAACTGCCAATCAAGAAACCTGAATGCTGCTCATTGAATAGACCTGAATCACATGCACTCAATTTGGAGGGAATTCATAGCTGTCCCCTCGGCAAAAGCGTTACATTTCATTTTACAAAACACAAAAAACTCAACTTGGTCATGCTGCTTATAGATTTCTAAGCAAGAAACGCCAGTTGGCTGTGTTTTTTGTTTCATTATGGATACTCGGCCTAACCTCATTTTTGTACGGTTTAGGAATACAAAATTTGGAAAGGAAGAAAGCAAAACAATCACAAACCATGAACCAAATTAGACAACTGCCCATCAAGAAACCTGAATGCTGCTCACTGAATACACCAGAAACCACATATCACACTGGGTTTGGAATGAATTCATAGCTGTCCCCTCGGCAAAAGGATTATATTTTATTTTCCAAAACACAAAAATTCATCTTGGTCATGGTGCATATAAATTTCTAAGCAAGAAACGTCAGTTTGCTGTTTTTTAAGGTTTCATTATGGACACTCTGTCTAACCTCATTTTTGTATGGTTTCAGAATACAAAATTTGGAAAGGAAGAACGCAGAACAAACACAAACCCAGAACCAATTTAGGCAACTGCAAATCAAGAATCCTGAATGCAGCTCATTGAATAAATCTGAATGCCCTTCACCGTCAATTAGGAGGGAATCCACAGCTGTACCCTGTGCAAAAGGCTTACATTTCATTTTCCAAAACACAAAAACTCATCTTGGTTTGTTGCCTGTAGATTTCTCAGCATGAAACGCCAGTTGGCTGTGTTTTAGGCTGCCTTATGGACACTCTGGCTAAATACATTTTTGTATGGTTTCCAAATACAAAATTTGGAAAGGAAGAAGGCAAAACAAACAGAAACACAGAACCAATTTAAGCAATTTCCAATCAAGAAACCTGAAATCTGCTGATAGAATACACAAGTAACGACAAGTCACACTGGATTTGGAGGGAATCCATAGCTGTCCCCTCGGCAAAAGTGTTACATTTCATTTTCCAAAACACAAAAACTCATCTTGGTTTGTTGCCTGTAGATTTCTAAGCATGAAACGCCAGTTGGCTGTGTTTTAGGTTGCATTATGTACATTCTGGCTAAATACATTTTTGTATCTTTTCAGAATACAAAATTTGGAAAGGAAGAAGGCAAAACAAACACAAACCCAGAACCAATTTAGGCAACTGCCCATCAAGAAACCTGAATGCTGCTCAATGAATACACCAGAAACCTCAAATCACACTATATTTGGAGGTTATTCATAGCTGTCCCCTCGGCAAAAGTGTTACATTTCATTTTCCAAAACACAAAATCTCATCTTGCATTTTTGCCTGTAGATTTCAGAGCATTTAACGCCACTTGCTCTGCTTTAACTTTCACTGTGGATACTCTGCCTAACCTCATTTTTGTATGGTTTCAGAATACAAAATTTGGAAAGGAAGAAGGCAAAACAAACACAAACCCAGAACCAATTGAGGCAATTGCTAATCAAGAAACTTGAATGATGCTCGTTGAATAAACCAGAAACCACAAGTCACACTCGATTTGGATGGAATTCATACCTGTCACCTCGGCAAAAGGGTTACATTTTATTTCACAAAACAGAAACTCATCTTGGTTTGTTGCCTGTAGATTTCTAAGCATGAAACGCCAGTTGGCTCTGTTTTAGGTTGCATTATGGACACTCTGGATAAGTACATTTTTGTATGGCTTCAGAATACTAAATTTGGAAAGGAAGAAGGCAAAACAAAAAGAAATCCAGAACCAATTTAGGCAATTGCCAATCAAGAAACCTGAATGCTGCTTGAATACTCCGGAAACCACAAGTCACACTGGATTTGGAGGGAATTCATAGCTGTCCCCTCGGCAAAAGGGTTACATTTCATGTTCCAAAACACAGAATCTAATCTTGGTTTGTTGTCTGTAGATTTCTAAGCATGGAATGCCAATTGTCTGTGTTTTAGCTTTCATTATGGACACTCTGGCTAACCTCATTTTTGTATGGCTTCAGAATACAAAATTTGGAAAGAAAGAAGGCAAAACAAACACAAACCCAGAAACAATTTAGGCAACTGACCATCAAGAAACCTGATACCTGCTGATTGAATACACCGGAAACCACATGTCACACTGTATTTGGAGGGAAATCATAGCTGTCCCCTCTGCAAAAGGGTTACATTTCATTTTCCAAAACAGAGAAATTCATCTTGGTTTGTTGCCTGTAGATTTCTATGCATGAAACGCCAGTTTGTTGTGTTTTTTGTTTCATTATGGACACTCTGGGTAAATACAATTTTGTGTGGTTCCAGAATTCAAAACTTGGAAAGGAAGAAGGAAAAACAAACACAACCCCAGAACCAATTTGAGCAATTGCCCATCAAGAAACCTCAATGCTGATCTTTGCATACACCAGAAACCACAAGTCACACTCGATTTGGAGGGAATTCATAGCTGTCTCCTTGCCAAAAGGGTTGCATTTCATGTCCGAAAACACAGAAACTCATCTTGGTCACGGTGCATATAGATTTCTAAGCATGAAACGCCAGTTGCTCTGTTTTAGGTTTCATTATGCAGACGCTTACTAACCTCATTTTTGTATGATGTCAGAATACAAAATTTGGGAAGCAAGAAGGCAAAACAAACCAAACCCAGAACCAATTTAGACTATTGCCAAACAAGAAACCTGAATGATGCTCATTGAATACACCTGAATCCACAAGTACCACAGGATTTGGAGTGAATTCATAACTGTCCCCTCGACAAAAGGGTTACATTTCATTTTCCAAAACACGAAAACTTATCTTGCATTGTTGCCTGTAGATTTCTAAGCATGAAAAGCCTGTTTGCTGTGTTTTAAGTTTCATTATGGACACGCTGAATAAATACATTTTTGTATGGCTTCAGAATACAAAATTTGGAAAGGAAGAAGGCAAAACAAACACAAACCCAGAACCAATATAGGCGTATGCAAATGAAGAACCCTGAATGCTACTGATTGAATACTCCGGAAACCAAAGGTCACACTGGATTGTAGGGAATTCCTACCTGTCCCCTCGGCAAAAGGGTTACATTTCATTTTCCAAAACACAAAAACTCATCTTGGTTTGTTGCCTGTAGATTTCTAAGCATGAAACGCCAGGTTGCTGTGATTTAGTTTTCTTTATGGACACTCTGGCTAAGTACATTTTTGTATGGCTTCAGAATATAAAATTTGGAAATGAAGAAGGCAAAACAGACAAAAACCCAGGACCCATTTAGGCAGTTACCAATCAAGAAACCTGATATCTGCTGATTGAATACACCGGAAACCACAAGTCACCCTCGATTTGGAGGGAATTCATAGCTGTCCCCTCAGCAAAAGGGGTACATTTCATTACTCCAAAACACAAAAATCTCATCTTGGTTTGTTGCCTGTAGATTTCTAAGCATGAATCGCCAGTTGCTGTGCTTTAAGTTTCATTTTGGATACTCTGCCTAACCTCATTTTTGTATGGTTTTTGAATACAAAATTTGGAAAGGAAGAAGGGAAAACGAACACAAACCCAGAAATAATTTAGGTAATTGCATTTCAAGAATCCTGAATGCAGCTCATTGAATATACCAGAACCTTATTCGCACTCAATTTGGAGAGAATTCACAGCTGTCCCCTCAGCAAAAGGGTTACATTTCATTTACCAAAACACAGAAACTCATCTTGGTCACTGTGCATATAGATTTCTAAGCATGAAATGCCAGTTTCCTCTGTTTTAGGTTTCATTATGCATATGTTTCCTAACCTCATTTTTGTCTGATGTCAGAATACAAAATTGGAAAGGAAGAAGGCAAAAAACAAAAACCAAGAAGCAATTTAGGCAATTGCCCATCAAGAAACCTGAATGCTGCTGATTGAATACTCCAGAAAACCACAAGTCAAACTTGATTTGGAGGGAATTCATACCTGTCCACTTGGCAAAAGTTTTACATTTCATTTTCCAAAACACAGAAACTCATCTTGGTTTGTTGCCTGTAGATTTCTAAGCATGAAACACCAGTTTGCTGTGTTTTTTTGTTTCATTATAGACACTCTGTCTAAATATATTTTTATGTGGTTCCAGAATACAAAACTGGGAAAGGAAGCAGGGAAAAACACAAATGCAGAATTAATTTAGGCAACTGCCCATCAAGAAACATAAATGATGCTCATTGAATAGACCTGAATCCACAAGTCACACTGGATTTGGAGGGAATTCATAGCTGTCCCCTCGGCAAAAATGTTACATTTCATTTTCCAAAACACAAAAAACTCATCATGGTTTGTTGCCTGTAGATTTCTAAGCATGAAACGCCAGTTTGCTGTGTTTTAGGTTTCTCTATGGACACTCTGGCGAACTACATTTTTGTATGGCATCAGAATATAAAATTTGCAAAGGAAGAAGGCAAAACAAACAGAAACCCAGAACCAGTTTAGGCAACTGCCCATCAAGAAACCTGAATGCTCCTCATTGAATAGCCCTGAATCCCATTCGCATTCAATTTGGAGGGAATTCATAGCTGTACCCATGGCAAAAGTGTTACATTTAATTTTCCAAAATACAGAAACTCATCTTGGTTTGTTGCCTGTAGATTTCTAAGCATGAAGCGCCAGTTTGCTGGGTTTTAGGATTCATTATGGACAATCTGGCTAAGTAGATTTTTGTATGGCTTCAGAATACAAAATTTGGAAAGGAAGAAGGCAAAACAAACACAAACCCAGAACCAATTTAGGCAATTACCAATCAAGAACCTGATATCTGCTGATTGAATACACCAGAAACCACAAGTCACAATGCATTTGGAGGGAATTCATAGCAGTCCCCTCGGCAAAAGGGTTACATTTCATTTTGCAAAACACAAAAACTCATCTTGGTGTGTTGCCTGAAGATTTCTAAGCACGAAACACCAGTTTGCTGTGTTTTAGGTTTCATTATGGACACTCTGACTAAAACATTTTTGTATGGTTTCAGAATACAAAATTTGGAAAGGAAGAAGGCAAAACAAACACAAACCCAGAACCAATTTAGGCAATTTCCAATAAAGAAACCTGAAATCTGCTCATTGAATACACCTGAAACCACAAGTCACACCGCATTTGGAGGGAAATCATAGCTGTCCCCACGGCAAGAGGGTTACATTTGATTTTCCAAAACACAAAAAACTTATCTTGGTCATTGTGCATATAGATTTCCAAGAATGAAATGCCAGTTTGCTCCATTTTAGGTTTCATTATGGATACTCTGCCTAAACTCATTTTTGTTTGGTGTCAGAATACAAAATTTGAAAGGAAGAAGGCAAAACAAACACAAACCCAGAAATAATTTAGGCAATTGCCAATCAGAAACTCATGACTATAGCCTCGGGAGATTACTGACGCCATAAACAAGAGTGGCAAATTGTTAAATCAACAACAGTAGTCACTGTGTACTTACGGCCCATGTATGATCTGTCCTTAATGTGTGATCCAAGGTGAAGTAAAGCAATAACTAGTTATGAAACAGTATGTTTGCACCTTGTGTCTCTGCGCGGGTGCAAACTGACAAAATCTTTGCTTAGTATATACTGAATCGATCTTCCACATAGAAAGATAATTGGAAATGATAAAAAAAAATTGGAAGTTACATAAAGACCATTCTATTTAAAAAATAATAATAATATCATGTAGGATCTCTGTCCTTAATGTGCTGTACAACGTGATTTAATGCTACAACTAGTACTCAAAGAGTATATTTCACTCTGTGATGATATGTGAGGGCAAATGGTTTAAAATTATTTCTTAACACATGCTAACCTGAGCTCCTGTATACAAAAAGAATTGAAAATGAATCTGGATGTGAATGAGAGGGGAGGGGGAGGGGGTAAGGGGAGGGGAGGGGAGGTATGGGTGGTGAAGCCATTGCAATCCACAAGTTGTACCTTGGAAATTTATGTTCTAAATAAAAATTAAAAAAAAAAGAAACCTGAATGCTCCTCATTGAATACACCTGAAACTACAAGTCACACTGGATTTGGAGGGAATTCATGGCTGTAACCTCGGCAAAAGGGTTACATTTCATTTTCCAAAACACAGAAACTCATCTTGGTTTGTTGCCTGTAGATTTCTAAGCATGAAACACCAGTTTGCTTCATTTTTTGAATCATTATACACACTCTGCCTAAGGTCATTTTTGTATGCTGTCAGAATACATAATTTGGAAAGGAGGAAGGCAAAACAAACAGAAACCCAGGCCAAGTTAAGCAACTGCCCATCAAGAAACCTGAATGATGCTCGTTGAATACACCTGAAACAACTAGTCACATTCGATTTGGCAAGAATTCATACCGTCCACTCGGCAAAAGCGTTACATTTCATTTTCCAAAACACAAAAAACTCATCTTGGTCATGGTGCATATAGATTTCCGAAAATGAAATGCCAGTTTGCACCGTTTTATGTTTCATTATGGACACTCTGCCTAACCTCATTTTTGTATGGTTTCAGAATACAAAATTTAGAAAGGAAGAAGGCAAAACAAACACAATCCCAGAACCAATATAGGCAATTGCCCATCAAGAAACCTGAATGCTGCACATTGAATACACCGGAAACCACAAGTCAAACTCGATTTGGAGGGAATTCATAGCTGTCCCCTAGGCAAAAGGGTTACATTTCATTTTCCAAAACACAAAAACTCATCTTGGTTTGTTGCCTGTAGATTTCTAAGCATGAAATGCCAGTTTGCTGTGTTTTTTGTTTCATTATAAACACTCTGGCTAAATACATTTTTGTGTGGTTTCAGAATACAAAATTAGGAAAGAAAGAAGGCAAAACAAACAAACCCAGAACCAATTTAAGCAATTGCCCATCAAGAAACCTGAATGATGCTCGTTGAATACACCAGAAACCGCAAGTCATACTGTATTTGAGGGAATTCATAGCTGTCTCTCGGCAAATGCATTACATTTCCTTTTCCAAAGCACAACAAAGACATCTTGGTCATGGTGCATATAGATTTCTAGGAATGAAATGCCAGTTTGCTCTGTTTTAGTTTTCACTATGCATATGCTTCCTAATCTTAAGTTTTGTATGGCTTCAGAATACAAAATTTGGAAAGAAAGAAGGCAAAACAAACACAAACCCAGAACCAATTTACCAAATTTCCAATGAAGAAACCTGGATACTGCTCATTTAATATACCTGAAACCACAAGTCACACTCTATTTGGAGGGAATTCATAGCTGTCCCGATGGCAAAAGGGTTACATTTCATTTTCCACAACACAAAAACTCATCTTGGTTTGTTACGTGAAGATTTCTAAGCAGGAAACACCAGTTTGCTGTGTTTTAGGTTTCATTATGGACACTATGGCTAAGTACATTTTTGTATGGTTTCAGAATACACAATTTGGAAAGGAAGAAGGCAAAACAAACACAAACCCAGAACCAATTTAGGCAATTACCAATCAAGTAACCTCAAATCTGCTGATTGAATACACCAGACACCACAAGTCACACTGGAATTGGAGGGAATTATAGCTGTCCCCTTGGCAAAAGGGTTACATTTCATTTTCCAAAACACAGAAACTCATCTTGGTTTCCTGACTGTAGATTTCTACGCTTGAAATGCCAGTTTGCTGTGTTTTAGGATTCATTATGGACACTCTGTCTAAATACATTTTTGTATGGTTTCAGAATACCTAATTTGGAAAGGAAGAAGGCAAAACAAACACAAACCCAGAACCAATTTAGGCAATTTCCAATCAAGAAACCAGAAATCTGCTGATAGAATACACCAGAAACCACAAGTCACACTGGAGTTGGAGGGAATTCTTAGCAGTCCCCTAGGCAAAACAGTTACATTTCAATTTCCAAAACACAAAATCCTCATCCTGTTCATGGTGCATATAGATTTCTAAGCATGAACCGCCAGTTTGCTGTGTTTTTTGTTTCATTATGCATATGATCCCTAACCTCATTTTTGTATTGCGTCAGAATACAAAATTTGGAATGGAAGAAGGCAAAACAAACACAAACCCAGAACCAATTTAAGCAATTGCCAATCAAGAAACCTGAAATCTGCTGAAAGAATACACCAGAAAAATCAAGTCACACTGGATTTGCAGGGAATTCATAGCTGTTCCCTTTGGCAAAAGCGTTACATTTCATTTTCCAAAACAAAAAACTCATCTTGGTTTATTGCCTGTATATTTCTAAGCAGAAAGCACCCATTTGCTTTCTTTTAGGTTTCATTAGGTACTCTCTGGCTAAATACATTTTTATATGGTTTCAAAATACAAAATTTGGAAAGGAAGAAGGCAAACAAACACAAAACCAGAACCAATTTAGGCAACTGCCCATCAAGAAACCTGAATGATGCTCATTCAATACACCTGAAACCTCAAGTCACACTCGATTTGGAGGGAAATTATAGCTGTCCTCTTGGCAAAAGGGTCACATTTCATTTTCCAAAACACAAAAACTCATCTTGGTTTGATGCCTGTAGATTTCTAAGCATTAAACGCCAGTTTGCTCTGTTTTAGGTTGCATTATGGACACTCTGGCTAAATACATTTTTGTATGGTTTCAGAATACAAAATTTGGAAAGGAAGAAGGCAAAACAAACACAAACCCAGAACCAATTTAGGCAACTGAAAATCAAGAAACCTGAATGGTGCTCATTGAATACACCTGAATCTCATTCATACTCGATTTGAATGGAATTCATAGCTGTCCCCTCAGCAAAAGGGTTACATTTTATTTTCCAAAACACAAAAAACTCATCTTGGTCATGGTGTATATATATATTTAAGCATGAAGCGCTAGTTTGCTCTGTTTTAGGTTTCATTATGCATATGCTTCCTAACCTCATTTTGTATGGTGTCAGAATACAAAATTTAGAAAGGAAGAAGGCAAAAGAAACACAAACCCAGAACCAATTTAGGCAATTGCCAATGGAGGAACCTGAATGCTTGTCATTGAATACACCTGAATCCCATTTCACTCTCAATTTGAAGGTAATTCATAGCTGTCCCCTCTGGAAAAGGGTTACATTTCATTTCCCAAAACACAAAAACTCATCTTGGTTTGTTGCCTGTAGATTTCTAAGCATGAAACGCCAGTTTACTGTGCTTTTTGTTTCATTATGGACACTCTGGCTAAATACATTTTTGTGTGGTTTCAGAATACACAATTTGGAACGGAAGAAAGCAAAACAAACACAAACCCAGAATCAATTAAGCAACTGCCCATCAAGAAACCGGAATGATGCTCACTGAATACACATGAATCCCATTGGCACTCAATTTGGAGGGAATTCCTAGCTGTCCCCACGAAAAAGGGTTACATTTCATTTTCCAAAATGCAAAAAACTCATCTTGTTCATGCTGCATATAAATAACTAAGCACGAAATGCCAGTTGGCTGTGTTTTATATTTTATTATGCATACGCGTCTTAACCTCATTTTTGTATGGTTCCAGAATACAAAATATGGAAAGGAAAAAGGCAAAACAAACACAAACCCAGAATCAATTTAGGCAAATGCCAATCAAGAAACCTGAAATCTGCTGATTGAATACACCTGAAACCACAAGTCACACTGGATTTGGAGGGAATTCATAGCTGTCCCCTCGGCAAAAGGGTTACATTTCATTTTCCAAAACACAAAAACTCATCTTGGTTTGTTGCCTGTAGATTTCTAAGCAGGAAAAGCCAGTTTGCTGTGTTTTAGGTTTCAGAATGGACACTCTGAATAAATACATTTTTGTATGGTTTCAGAATACAAAATTTGGAAAGGAAGAAAGCAAAACAAACACAAACCCAGAACCAATTTAGGCAACTGCCAATCAAGAAACCTGAATGCTGCTCATTGAATACACCGGAATCCCATTGGCACTCAATTTGGAGGGAATTCATAGCTGTCCCCTCTGCAAAAGTGTTACATTTCATTTTCCAAACCACAAAACACTCATCTTGGTCATTCTGCATATAGATTTCTATGCATGAAATGCCAGTTTGCTGTGTTTTTTCTTTCATTATGGACACCCTGGCTAAATACATTTTTGTATGGTGTCAGAATACAAAATTTGGAAAGGAAGAAGGCAAAACAAACACAATCCCAGAACCAATTTAGCAACTGCCCATCAAGAAACCTGAATGATGCTCATTGAATACAACTGAATCACATTCGCACTTGATTTGGAGGGAATTCCTAGCAGTCCCTTTGGCAAAAGGGATACATTTCATTTTCCAAAACACAGAAACTCATCTTGTTTTGTTGCCTGTAGATTTCTAAGCATGAAACCGCAGGTGGCTGTGTTTTTTGTTTCATTATGGATACTCTGCCTAACCTCATTTTTGTATGGTTTCAGAATACAAAATTTAGAAAGGAAGAAGGCAAAACAAACAAAATCCCAGAACCAATTTAGGCAATTGCCCATCAAGAAACCTGAATGCTGCTCATTGAATACACCGGAAACCACAAGTCAAACTCGATTTGGAGGGAATTGATAGCTGTCCTCTCAGCAAAAGGGTTACATTTCATTTTCCAAAACACAAAAACTCATCTTGGTTTGTTGCCTGTGGATTTCTAAGCATGAAACGCCAGTTTGCTGTGTTTTTTGTTTCATTATGAACACTCTGGCTAAATACATTTTTTTTTTTCACTTAGTATCTTTTTTTTTTATTTAGAATATAAATTTCCAAGGTACAACTTGTGGATTGCAATGGCTTCACCACCCATACCTCCCCTCCCTCGCTACCCTTTCCCCTTACCCCCTCCCCCTCCCCTCTCATTCACATCCAGATTCATTTTCAATTCTCTTTGTATACAGGAGCTCAGTTTAGCATGTGTTCAGAAAAGATTTTAAACCATTTGCTCTCACATATCATCTCAGAGTGAAATAGACTCTTTGAGTACTAGTTGTAGCATTACATCACGTTGTACAGCACATTAAGGACAGAGATCCTACATGATATTATTATTATTATTTTTTTAAATAGATTGGTCTTTATGTAACTTCCAATTTTTTTTTTATCATTTCCAATTATCTTTCTATATGGAAATCGATTCAGTATATACTAAGCAAAGATTTTGTCAGTTTGCACCCGC
>CM027392.1:10966386-10982925 GCA_015711505.1 Sylvilagus bachmani
TGGTTTCAGAATACAAAATTTGGAAAGGAAGTAGGCAAAATGAACACTAACCCAGAAACAATTTAAGCAACTGCCCATCAAGAAACCTGAATGCTGCTCACTGAATACACCAGAAACCTCAAGTCACACTGGATTTGGAGGGAATTCCTAGCTGTCCCCTCGGCAAAAGGGTCACATTTCTTTTTCCAAAACACAAAAAACTCCTCTTATTTGTTGCCTTCTAAGCACGAAACGCAAGTTTGCTGTGTTTTAGATTTCAATATGGACACTCTGCCTATCTGCATTTTTGTATGGGAATTCATAGCTGTCCCCTCGGCAAAAAGGTCACATTTCATTTTCCAAAATACAGAAACTCATCGCTGCGTGTAGATTTCTAAGCATGAACCGCCAGTTGGCTGTGTTTTAGATTTCATTATGTACACTCTGCCTAACACCATTTTAGTATGGTTTCAGAAATCAAAATTTGGAAAGGAAGAAGGGAAAACAAACACAAACCCAGAACCAATTTAGGCAACTGCCCATCAGGAAACTTGAATGCTGCTGATTTAATACACCAGAAACCACAAATAACACTCTATTTTTTGGTAATTCCTAGCTGTCCCCTCGGCAAAAGGGTTACATTTCATTTTCCAAAACACAAAAACTCATCTCGGTCATGCTGCATATAGATTTCTAAGCATGAAACACCAGTTGGCTGTGTTTTATGTTGCCTTATGGACATTCTGGCTAAATACATTTTCATATGGTTTCAGAATACAAAATTTGAAAAGGAAGAAGGCAAATCAAACACAAACCAAGAACCAATTTAGGCAACTGCCCAACAAGAAACCTGAATGATGTTCATTGAATACACGTGAATCCCTTTTGTACTCAAATTGGAGGGAATTCATAGCTGTCCCCTAGGCAAAAGTGTTACATTTTATTTTGGAAAACACAAACACCTATCATGGTCATGCTGCATATAGATTTCTAAGCAAGAAACGCCAGTTGGCTGTGTTTTTTAGGTTTCATTATGGATACTCCGCCTAAATGCAGTTTTGTATGGTGTCAGAATACACAATTTGGAAAGGAAGAAGGGAAAAGAAACACAAACCCAGAACCAATTTAGGCAACTGCCCATCAAGAAACCTGAATGCTTCTCATTGAATACACCTGAAACCACAAGTCACACTGGGTTTGGAGGGAATTCATAACTGTTTCATTGGCAAAAGTGTTACATTTCATTTTCCAAAACACAGAAACTCATCTTCGTTTGTTGCCTGTGGATTTCTAAGCATGAAACACGAGTTGGTTGTGTTTTAGGTTTCATTATGGACACTCTGCCTAACTGCATTTTTGTATGGTTTCAGAATACAAAATTTGGAAAGGAAGAAGGCAAAACAAACACAAACCCAGAACCAATTTAAGTAATTGCCCATCAAGAAACCTGAATGATGCTCATTGGATACACCTGAATCCTAAAGTCACATTCGATTTGGAGGGAATTCCTAGCTGTCCCCTCGGCAAAAGGGTTAGGTTGAGTGTGCATAATGAAACCTAAATTGGCAATTGCCTAAATTGGTGTATTCAATGAGCAATTTCAGGTTTCTTCATTTGCAGTTGCCTAAATTGGTTCTGGGATTGAATTTGTTTTGCTTTCTCCCTTTCCAAATTTTTTATTCTGAAAGCATACAAAAATGTATTTAGCCAGAGTGTCCATAATGCAACCTATAACACAGCTAACTGGGGTTTCATGCTTAGAAATCTACAGACAACAAACCAAGATGAGTTTTTGTGTTTTGGAAAATGATATGTAACCCTTTGCTTAGGGGACAGGTATGAATTCCCTCCAAATCGAGTGTGACTTGAAGTTTCAGGTGTATTCAATGACTAGCATTCAGGTTTCTTGATGGGCAGTTGCCTAAATTGGTTCTGGGTTTGTGTTTTTTTTTTTTTTTTGCGTTCTTCCTTTCCAAATTTTGTATTCTGAAACCATACAAAAATGAGGTTAGGCAGAGTATCCATAATGAAACCTAAAACACAGCAAACTGGCATTTCATGCTTAGAAATCTATAGGCAACCAACCATGATAAGTTTCTGTGTTTTGGAAAATGAAATGTAACCCTTTTGCCGAGGGGACAGCTATGAATTCCCTCCAAATCGAGTGTGACTTGAGGTTTCAGGTGTTTTCAATGAGCAGCATGCAGGTTTCTTGATGGGCAGTAGCCTAAATTGGTTCTGGCTTTTTGTTTGTTTTGACTTCTTCCTTTCCAAATTGTGTATTCTGAAACCATACAAAAATGTGGTTAGGCAGAGTGTACGTAATGAAAGAAAAAACACAGGAAACTGGTGTTTAATGCTTAGAAAGCTAAGGGCAACCAACCAAGATAAGTTTCTGTGTTTTGGAAAATGAAAGGTAACCCTTTTGCCAAGAGGACAGCTATGAATTCCCTCCAAATCCAGTGTGAATTGTGGGTTCTGGTGTATTCAATCAGCAGCATTCAGGTATTTTGATGGGAAATTGCCTAAATGGGTTCTGGGATTGAGTTTGTTTTGCCTTCTTTCTTTCCAAATTTTGTATTCTGAAACCATACAAAAATGTATTCAGCCACAGTGTCCATAACGCAACCTAAAACACAGCCAACTGGCATTTCATGCTTAGAAATCTATATGCAGCATGAACAAGTTGCGTTTTTGTTTTGGAAAATGAAATGCAATGCTTTTGCCGAGGACACAGCTATGAATTCCAACAAAATCGAGTGTGACTTGTGGTTTAAGGTGTATTCAATGAGCAATTTCAGGTTTCTTCATTTTGCAGTTGCCTAAATTGGTTCTGGGATTGAGTTTGTTTTGCCTTGTTTCTTTCCAAATTTTGTATTCTGAAACCATACAAAAATGTATTTAGACAGAGTGTCCATAATGCAACCTAAAACACAGCAAACTGGCAATTCATGCTTAGAAATCTACAGGCAACAAACCAAGATGAGTTTCTGTGTTTTGGAAAATGAAATGTAAGCGTTTGCCGAGGGTACAGCTAGGAATTCCCTCCAAATCGAGTGTGAATGAGATTCAGGTGTATTCAATGAGCATCATTCAGGTTTCTTGATTGGAAATTGCCGAAATTGGTTCTGGGTTTGTGTTTGTTTTGCCTTCTTCCATTCCAATTTTTTTATTCTGAAACCATAGAAAAATGAGGTTAGGCAGAGTGTCCATAATGAAACCTAAAACAGAGCCAACTGGCGTTTCATGCTTAGAAATCTACAGGCAAAAAATAAGATGAGTTTCTGTGTTTTGGAAAATGAAATGTAACACTTTTGCCGAGGGGACAGCTAGGAATTCCCTCCAAATCCAGTGTCACATGTTGTTTCAGGTGTATTCAATGAGCATCATTCTGGTTTCTTGATGCTCAGTTGCCTAAATTGGTTCTGGGTTTGTGTTTGTTTTGCCTTCTTTAATTCCAAATTTTGTATTCTGAAACCATACAAAAATGAGGTTAGGCAGAGTGTCCATAATGAAACCTAAAACACAGCAAACTGGCGTTTCATGCTTAGAAATCTACAGGGAACATTCCAACATGAGTTTTTGTGTTTTGTAAAATGAAATGTAACCCTTTTGCCTAGGAGACAGCTATGAATTCCCTCCAAATCGAGTGTGACTTGAGTTTTCAGGTGTATTGAATGAGAAGCATTCAGGTTTCTTGATAGGCAGTTGCCTAAATTGGTTCTAGATTTGTATATGTTTTGCCTTCTTCCTTTCCAAATTTTGTATATTGAAATCATATAAAAATATGTTTAGTCAGAGTGTACCTAATGAAACCTAAAAGAAAGCAAACGGGCGCTTCATGCTTAGAAATCTACAGGCAATAAACCAAGATGAGTTTTTTGTGTTTTGGAAAATGAAATGTACCCCTTTTGCTGAGGGGACAGATATGAATTCACTCCAAATTGAGTGTGAATGGGATTCAGGTGTATTCAATGAGCATCATTCAGGTTTCCTGATGTGTAGTTGCTAAATTGTTATTGGGTTTGTGTTTGTTTTGCCTTCTTCCATTCCAAAATTTTATTCTGACACCGTACAAAATGAGGTTAGGCAGAGTATCCATAAGGAAACAACAAACACAGCAAACAGGTGTTTCATGCTTTGAAATCTACAGGCTACAAATAAGATGAGTGTCTGTGTTTTGGAAAATGAAATGTAACCCTTTTGCCGAGGGGACAGCTATAATTCCCTCCAAATCCAGTGTGACTTGTGGTTTCTGGTGTATTCAATGAGTAGCATTCAGGTTTTTTGATGGGTAGTTGCCTAAATTGGTTTTGAGAATGTTTTTTTTTTTTTTGCCTTCTTCCTTTCCAAATTTTGTATTCCGAAACCATACAAAAATGCGGTTAGGCAGAGTGTCCATAATGAAACCTAAAACATAGCCAACTGGCGTTTCATGCTTAGAAATCTGTAGGCAAAAAACCAAGATGAGTTTTTGTGTTTTGGAAAATGAAATGTAACCCTTTTTCAAGGGCCTAAATTGATTCTGTGTTTGGGTTCATTTTGCCTTCTTTCTTTCCAAATTTTGTATTCTGAAACCATACAAAAATTAGGTTAGGCACAGTATCCATAATGAAACAAAATACACAGCAAACTGGAGTTTTAAGCTTAGAAATCTACATGCAGCATGACCAAGATGAGTTTTTTTGTGTTTTGGAAAATGAAATGTAACCCTTAACCTAGGGGACAGCTAGGAATTCCCTCCAAATTGAGAGCGAATGGGATTCAGGTGTATTCAATGAGCATCATTCAGGTTTCTTTATGGGCAGTTGCTAAATTGGTTCTGGATTTATGTTTGTTTTGCCTTCTTCTTTTCCAAATTTTGCATTCTGAAACCATACAAAAATCAGGTTAGGCAGAGTGTCCATAATGAAACCTAAAACACAGAAAACTGGCATTTCATGCTTAGAAATCTACAGGCAAAAAACCAAATAAGATTTTTTGTTTTGGAAAAAGAATTATAACTCTTTTGCCGAGGGCACAGCTATAAATTCACTCCAAATCCAGTGTGACTTGTGGTTTCTGGTGTATTCAATCAGAAGTTTTAGGTTTCTTGAGGGGTAATTGCCTAAATTGGTTCTGGGTTTGTGTTTGTTTTGCCTTCTTCCTTTCCAAATTTTGTATTCTGAAACCATACAAAAATGAGGTTAGGATGCATATGCATAATGAAACTTAAACAGAGCAAACTGGTGTTTCATGCTTAGAAATCTATATGCAGCATGACCAAGATGTGTTTTTTGTGTTTTGGAAAATGAAATGTAACCCTTTTGCCAAGGGGACAGCTAGGAATTCCCTCCAAATTGAGTGCAAATGAGATTCAGGTGTATTCAATGAGCAGCATTCAGTTTTCTTGATTGGCAGTAGCCTAAATTGGTTCTGGTTTGTGTTTGTTTTGCATTCGTCATTTCATTTCCAAATTTTGTATTCTGACACCATACAATGATGAGGTTAAAGAGAGTATCCATAATGAAACCTAAAACAAAGCAAACTGGCATTTCATGCTTAGAAATATACAGGCAACAAACCAATATGAGTTTTTGTGTTTTGGAAAATGAAATGTAATTCTTTTGCAAGGAGACAGCTTGGAATTCCCTCTAAGTAGAGTGCGAATGGGATTCAGGTGTATTCAATGAGCAGCATTCAGGTTTCTTGCTTGGCAATTGCCTAAATTGGTTCTGGGTTTGTGTTTGTTTGGCCTTCTTCTATCCAAATTTTGTATTCTGAAACCAGACAAAAATGCATTTAGCCAGAATGTCCATAATGAAACTTAAAACACAGCGAACTGGGGTTTCACGCTTAGAAATCTCTATGTAGCATGACCAAGATGAGTTTTTTGTGTTTTGGAAAAAGAAACGTAACCCTTTTGCCGAGGGGACAGCAAGAATTTCCCTCCAAATTGAGTGTGACTTGTGGTTTCTGGTGTATTCAATGAGCATCATTCAGGTTTCTTGATTGGCAGTTGCCTAAATTGGTTCTGGGTTTGTGTTTGTTTTGCCTTCTTCTTTTCCAAATTGTGTATTCGGAAACCATACAAAAATGCGGTTAGGCAGATTATCCATAATGAAACAAAAAAACAGAGCAAACTGGTGTTTTATGCTTAGAAATCTATATGCAGCATGACCAAGATGAGTTTTTGTGTTTTGGAAAATGAAATGTAACCCTTTTGCCCAGGGGACAGCTAGGAATTCCCTGCAAATCGAGTGTGACTTGAGGTTTCTGGTGTATTCAATGAGCAGCATTCAGGTTTCTTGATGGGCAGTTGCCTAAATTGATTCTGAGATTGTGTTTGTTTTGCCTTCTTCCTTTCCAAATTGTGAATTCTGAAACCACACAAAAATGAGGTTAGGGAGAGTGTCCATAATGAAACCTAAATAAAAACAAAGCAAATGGGGTTTCATGCTTAGAAATCTATATGCACCATGACTAAGATGAGTTTTTTGTGTTATGGAAAATGAAACGTAACCCTTTTGCCGAGGGGATAGCTATGATTTGCCTCCAAATCGAGTGTGACTTGAGGTTTCAAGTGCATTCAATGAGCATCATTCATGTTTCTTGATGGCAATAACCTAAATTGGTTCTGGGTCTGTGTTTGTTTTACCTTCTTCCTTTCCAAATTTTGTATTCTGACACCATACAAAAATAAGGTTAGGCAGAGTATCCATAATGAAACCTAAAAAACACAGCCAACTGGCATTTCATGCTTAGAAATCTACAGGCAACAAACCAAGATGAGTTTCCGTGTTTTGGAAAATGAAATGTAACCCTTTTGCTGAGGAGACAGCTATGAATTCCCTCCAAATCGAGTGTGACTTGTAGTTTCTAGTGTATTCTATCAGCAGCATTCAGTTTTCTTGCTTGGAAATTGCCTAAATTGGTTCATGGTTTGGGATTGTTTTGCCTTCTTCCTTTCCAAATTTTGTATTCTGACACCATACAAAAATGAGGTTAGGATGCATATGCATAATGAAACCTAAAACAGAGCAAACTGGCATTTCATGCTTAAAAATATATATACACCATGACCAAGATGCGTTTTTATGTTTTGAAAAATGAAATAACATTTTTGCAGAGTGGACAGCTTGGAATTCCCTTCAAATAGAGTGTAACTTGAGGTTTCAGGTGTATTGAATAATCATCATTCAGGTTTCTTGATATGCAATTGCTTAAATTGGTTCTGGGTTTGTGTTTGTTTTGCCTTCTTCCTTTCCAAATTTTGTATTCTGAAACCATAAAAAAATGAGGTTAGGCAGAGTATCAATAATGAAACAAAAAACACAGGAAACTGGCATTTCATGCTTAGAAATCTACAGGCAACCAACCAAGATGAATTTTTGTGTTTTGGAAAATGAAATGTAACTCTTGGGCCAAGAGGACAGCTATGAAACCCCTCCAAATCCAGTATGACTTATGGTTTCTGGTGTATTCTATCAGCAGCATTCAGGTTTCTTGATTGGCAATTGCCTAAATTGGTTCTGGGTTTGTGTTTGTTTTGCCTTCTTCATTTCCAAATTTTGTATTCTGAAACCATACAAAAATGAGTTTAGGCAGAGTGTCCATAATGCAACCTAAAACACAGCCAACTGGCGTTTCATGCTTAGAAATCTACAGGCAACAAACCAAGATGACTTTTTGTGCTTTGGAACATGAAATGTAACACTTTTGCGGAGGGTACAGCTAAGAATTCCCTACAATTCCAGTGTGACTTGTGGTTTCAGGTCTATTCAATGAGAATCATTCAGGTTTCTTGATGGGCAGTTGCCTAAATTGGTTCTGGGTTTGTGTTTGTTTTGCCTTCTTCCTTTCCCAGTTTTGTATTCTGAAACCATACAAAATGAGGTTAGACAGAGTATACATAATGCAACTTACAACACAGCCAACTGGTGTTTCAGGCTTGGAAACCTATACGCACCATGACCAAGATGAGTTTTTTGTGTTTTCGAACATGAAATGGAACCCTTTCGCCGAGGGGACAGCTAGGAATTCCCTCCAAATCCACTGTGACTTGTGGTTTCAGGTGTATTCAATGAGCAGCATTCAGGTTCTTGATGGGCAGTTGCCTAAATTGGTTCTGGGTTTGTGTTTGTTTGGCCTTCTTCCTTTCCAAATTTTGTATTCTGAAACCATACAAAAACGTATTTAGCCAGAGTGTCCATAATGCAACCTAAAGCACAGCCAACTGGCGTTTCATGCTTAGAAATGTACAGGCAACAAACCAAGATGAGCTTTTGTGTTTTGGAAAATGAAATGTAACCCTTTTGCCAAAGGGACAGCTAGGAATTCCCTCCAAATGCAGTGTGACTTGTGGTTTCTGGTGTATTCAATCAGCAGATTTCTGTTTTCTTGATGGGCAAGTGCCTAAGTTGGTTCTGGGTTTGTGTTTGTTTTGATTTCTACCTTTCCAAATTTTGTATTCTGAATCCATACAAAATGCGGTTAGGGAGAGTGTCCATAATGCAATGAAAAAACACAGCAAACTTGCGTTTCAAGCTTAGAAATCTAAGGGCAACAAATAAGATGAGTTTCTGAGTTTTGGAAAATGAAATGTAACGCTTTTGCCGAAAGGACAGGTAGCATCTCATTCCAAATCCAGTGTGACTTGTGGTTTCTGGTGTATTCTATCAGCAGATTTCAGGTTTCTTGATTGGAAATTGCCTAAATTGGTTCTGGGTTTGTGTATGTTTTGCCTTCTTCCTTTCGAATTTTTGTATCCTGAAACCATTCTAAAATGAATTTAGCCAGAGTGTCCATAATGCAACCTAAAACAAAGCCAACTCGCATTTCATGCTTAGAAATCTACAGGCAACAATCCAAGATGAGTTTCTGTGTTTTGGAAAATGAAATGAAACACTTTTGCCGAGGGGACAGCTATGAATTTCCTCCAAATCGAGTGTGACTTGAGGTTTCAGATGTATTCAGTGAGCATCATTCAGGTTTCTTCATTGGCAATTGCCTAAATTTGTTCTGAGATTGTGTTTGTTTTGCCTTCTTCCTTTCCAAATTTTGTATTCTGAAACCACACAAATATGTGGTTATGCAGAGTATCCATAATGAAACCTAAAAAACACAGCAAACTGGGGTTTCATGCTTAGAAATCTATGTGCACCATGACCAAGATGAGTTTTTTGTGTTTTCGAAAATGAAACGTCACCCTTTTGCCAAGGGGCAGCTATGATTTACCTCCCAATCGAGTGTGACTTGAGGTTTCAAGTGTATTCAATGAGCATCATTCATGTTTCTTGATTGGCAATTGCCTAAATTGGTTCTGGGTTTGTGTTTGTTTTCCCTTCTTCCTTTCCAAATTGTGAATTCTGAAACCATACAAAAATGAGGTTAGGTAGAGTATCCATAATGAAACCTAAAAAACACAGCCAACTGGCGTTTCATGCTTAGACATCTACAGGCAACAAACCAAGATGAGTTTTTGTGTTTTGGAAAATGAAATGTAACCCTTTTGCCGAGGAGACAGCTATGAATTCCCTCCAAATCGAGTGTGACTTGTGGTTCTGGTGTATTCTATCAGCAGCATTCAGGTTTCTTGCTTGGAAATTGCCTAAATTGGTTCTTGGTTTGTGATTGTTTTGCCTTCTTCCTTTCCAAATTTTGTAATCTGACACCATACAAAAATGAGGTTAGGATGCATATGCATAATGAAACTTAAACAGAGCAAACTGGTGTTTCATGCTTAGAAATCTATATGCAGCATGACCAAGATGAGTTTTTTATATGTTTTGGAAAATGAAATAACATTTTTGCAGAGTGGACACCTTGGAATTCCCTTCAAATAGAGTGTGACTTGAGGTTTCAGGTGTATTGAATTATCATCATTCAGGTTTCTTGATATGCAATTGCTTAAATTGGTTCTGGGTTTGTGTTTGTTTTGCCTTTTCTTTTCCAAATTTTGTATTCTGAAACCATTCTAAAATGTATTTAGCCAGAGTGTCCATAATGCAACCTAAAACAAAGCCAACTCGCATTTCATGCTTAGAAATCTACAGGCAACAATCCAAGATGAGTTTCTGTGTTTTGGAAAATGAAATGAAACACTTTTGCCGAGGGGACAGCTATGAATTTCCTCCAAATCGAGTGTGACTTGAGGTTTCAGATGTATTCAGTGAACATCATTCAGGATTCTTCATTGGCAATTGCCTAAATTTGTTCTGAGATTGTCTTTGTTTTGCCTTCTTCCTTTCCAAATTTTGTATTCTGAAACCACACAAATATGAGGTTATGCAGAGTATCCATAATGAAACCTAAAAAACACAGCAACCTGGAGTTTCTTGCATAGAAATCTATATGCAGCATGACCAAGATGAGTTTTTTGTGTTTTGGAAAATGAAATGTAAGCCCTTTGCCAAGGGGACAGCTATGAATTCGCTCCAAATATAGTGTGACTTGAGGTTTCAGGTGTATTCAATGAGCATCATAGATTTTAAATTGCCTAAATTGGTTAAGGGTTTGTGTTTGTTTTGCCTTCTTCCTTTCCAAATTGTGTATTCTGACACCATACAAAAATGAGGTAAGTTGGAGTATCCATAATGAAACAAAAAACACAGGAAACTGGCGTTTCATGCTAGAAATCTACAGGCAACAAACCAAGATGAGTTTCTGTGTTTTGTAAAATGAAATGTAACCCTTTTGCCGAGGGGACAGCTATGAATTCCCTCCAAATGGAGTGTGACTTGTGGTTTCTGGTGTATTCTATCAGGAGGTTTCGAATTTCTTGATTGTAAATTGCCTAAATTGGTTCTGGGTTTGTGTTTGTTTTGCCTGCTTTCTTTCCGAATTTTGTATTCTGAAACAACACAAAAATGTATTTAGCCAGAGTGTCCATAATGCAACCTAAAACACAGCCAACTCACGTTTCATGCTTAGAAATCTATATGCAGCATGACCAAGATGAGTTTGTGTTTTGGAAAATGAAATACAACCCTTTTGCAGAGGGGACAGCTGTAATAACTTACAAATCCAGTGTTACTTGTGGTTTCTGGTGTATTCAATCAGCAGATTTCAGGTTTCTTGATGGGCAAGTGCCTAAATTATTTCTGGGATTGTGTTTGTTTTGCCTTCTTCCTTTCCAAATTTTGTATTCTGAAACCATGCAAAAATTTACTTACCAGAGTGTTCATAATGAAACAAAAAACACAGGAAACTGGCGTTTCATGCTTAGAAATCTACAGGCAACAAACCAAGATGAGTTTCTTTGTTTTGGAAAATGAAATGTAACCCTTTTGTCGAGGGGACAGCTAGGAATTCCCTCCAAATCCAGGGTGACTTGTGGTTTCAGGTGTATTCTATCAGCAGATTTCAGGTATCTTGATGGGCAGTTGCTTAAATTGGTTCTGTGTTTGTGTTTGTTTTCACTTCTTCCTTTCCAAATTTTGTATTCTGAAACCATACAAAAATGTATTTAGCCAGAGTGTCCACAATGAAACAAAAAACACAGCAAACTGGCGTTTCATGCTTAGAAATCTACAGGCAACAAACCAAGATGAGTTTTTGTGTTTTGGAAAATGAAATGTAACCCTTTTGCCAAGGGGACAGCTAGGAATTGCCTCCAAATCCAGTGTGACTTGAGGTTTCAGGGGTATTCCATGAGCATCATTCAGGTTTCTTGATGGGCAGTTGCCTAAATTGGTTCTGGGTCTGTGTTTGTTTTGCCTTCTTCCTTTCCAAATTGTGTATTCTGACACCATACAAAAATGAGGTTAGGCAGAGTATCCATAATGAAACCTAAAAAACACAGCCAACTGTTGTTTCATGCTTAGAAATCTATATGCAGCATGACCAAGATGAGTTTTTTATGTTTTGGAAAATGAAATGTAATGCTTTTGCCAAAGGGGACAGCTAGGATTTACCTCCAAATCGAGTGTGACTTGAGGTTTCAGGTGTATTCTATCAGCAGATTTCAGGTTTCTTCATTGGAAATTGCCTAAATTGGTTATAGATTGTGTTTGTTTTGCCTTCTTTCTTTCCAAATTTTGAATTCTGAAACCTAACAAAACTGTACTTAGCCAGAGGGTACATAATGCAACCTAAAACACAGCCAACTGGCGTTTCATGCTTAGTAATCTACAGGCAACAAACCAAGATGTGTTTCTGTGTTTTGGAAAATGAAATATAACCATTTTGCCGAGGGGACAGCTATGAATTCCCTCCAACTCCAGTATGACTTGTGGTTTCTGGTGTATTCTATCAGCAGATTTCAGATTTCTTGATTGGAAATTGCCTAAATTGGTTCTTGGTTTGTGTTTGTTTTGCCTTCTCCCTTTCCAAATTTTGAATTCTGACACCATACAAAAATAAGGTTAGGCAGAGTGTCCATAATGAAACCTAAAAAACACAGCCTAAATTGGTTCTGGGTTTGTGTTTGTCTTCCCTTCTTCCTTTCCCAGTTTTGTATTCTGAAACCATACAAAAATGTTTTTATCCAGAGTGTCCATAATAAAATGTAAAACACTGCAAACTGGCGTTTCATGCTTAGAAATCTACAGGCAACAAACCAAGATAAGTTTTTGTGTTTTGGAAAATGAAATGCAACCCTTTTCCCGAGGGGACAGCTAGGAAATCCCTCCAAATCGAGTGTGACTTAAGGTTTCAGGTGTATTCAATGAGCAACATTCAGGTTTCTTGATTGGCAGTTGCCTAAATTGGTTCTGGGATTGTGTTTGTTTTGCCTTCTTCCTTTCCAAATTGTGTATTATGACACCATACAAAAATGAGGATAGGCAGAGTATGCATAATGAAACCTGAAAAACACAGCAAACTGGGGATTCTTGCTTAAAAATCTATATGCAGCATGACCAAGTTGAGTTTTTGTGTTTTGTAAAATGAAATGTAAACCTTTTGCCTAGGTGACACCTAGGAATTCCCTGCAATTCGGCTGTGACTTGAGGTTTCAAGTGTATTCAATGAGCATCATTCTGGTTTCTTGATGGGCAGTGGCCAAAATTGTTTCTGGATTTGTGTCTGTTTTGCCTTCTTCCTTTCCAAATTTTGTATTATGAAACCACACAAAAATATATTTAGCCAGAGTGTCCGTAATGAAAACTAAAACACTGCAAACCGTCGTTTCCTGCTTGGAAATCTACAGGCAACAAAAAAAGAAGAGATTTTGTGTTTGGTAAAATGAAATGTAAACCTTTTCCCAAGGAGACAGCTATGAATTCCCTCGAAATCAAGTGTGACGTGTGGTTTCAGGTGTATTCAATGAGCATCATTCAGGTTTCTTGATGGGCAGTTGCCTAAATTGGTTCTGGGTTTGTGTTTGTTTTGCCTTCTTCCTTTCCAAATTGTGTATTCTGACACCATACAAACATGAGGTTAGGCAGAGTATCCATAATAAAACGAAAAAAAAAAAAACTGCAAACTGGGTTTCATGCTTAGAAATCTATATGTAGCATGACCAAGATGAGTTTTTTGTGTTTTGAAAAAAGAAATGTAACGCTTTAGCCAAAGGGGACAGCTAGGAATTACCTCCAAATCGAGTGTGACTTGAGGTTTCAGGTGTATTCAATCAGCAGATTTCAGGTTTCTTGATTGTAAATTGCCTAAATTGGTTCTACGTTTGTGTTTGTTTTGCCTTCTTTCTTTCCAAAATT
Source organism: Sylvilagus bachmani (assembly GCA_015711505.1). Lineage (NCBI taxonomy): Eukaryota > Metazoa > Chordata > Mammalia > Lagomorpha > Leporidae > Sylvilagus > Sylvilagus bachmani. Next base: position 10,980,003 of record CM027392.1, read on the forward strand.
TGTATTCTGAAACCGTACGAAAATGTATTTAGCCAGTGTCCAAAATGCAACCTAAAACACAGCCAACTGGTGTCTCATGCTTAGAAATCTACAGGCAACAAACCAAGATGAGTTTCTGTGTTTTGGAAAATGAAATGTAACCCTTTTGCCGAGGGGACAGCTATGAATTCCCTCCAACTCCAGTGTGACTTTTGGTTTCAGTTGTATTCAATGAGCAGCCTTCAGGATTCTTGATGGGCAAGTGCCTAAATTATTTCTGGAATTGTGTTTGTTTTGCCTTCTCCCTTTTCAAATTTTGTATTCTGAAACCATACAAAATGCAGTTAGGTAGGGTGTCCATAATGAAACCTAAAAAACACAGCAAACTGGGGTTTCATGCTTAGAAATCTGTATGCACCATGACTAAGATGAGTTTTTTGTGTTATGGAAAATGAAACATAACCCTTTTGCCGAGGGGATAGCTATGAATTCCCTCCAAATCGAGTGTGACTTGAGGTTTCAAGTGTATTCAATGAGCATCATTCATGTTTCTTGATGGCAATAACCTAAATTGGTTCTTGGTCTGTGTTTGTTTTGCCTTCTTCCTTTCCAAATTTTGTATTCTGACACCATACAAAAATGAGGTTAGGATGCATATGCATAATGAAACCTAAAACAGAGCAAACTGGCTTTTCATGCTTAAAAATATATATACACCATGACCTAGATGAGTTTTTTATGTTTTGGAAAATGAAATAACATTTTTGCAGAGTGGACAGCTTGGAATTCCCTTCAAATAGAGTGTGACTTGAGGTTTCAGGTGTATTGAATGATCATCATTCAGGTTTCTTGATATGCAATTGCTTAAATTGGTTCTGGGTTTGTGTTTGTTTTGCCTTCTTCCTTTCCAAATTTTGTATTCTGAAACCATACAAAAATGTATTTAGTCAGAGTTTCCATAATGAAACCTAAAACACAGGAAACTGGCGTTTCATACTTAGAAATACAGGAAAGAAACCAAGATGTGTTTCTGTGTTTTCGAAAATGAAATGTATCGCTTTGGCCAAGAGGACAGCTATGAATTCCCTCCAAATTGAGTGTGACTTGTGGTTTCTGGTGTATTCAATGTGCAGCATTAATGTTTCTTGATTGCCGGCTTCCTAAATTGGTTCTGGGTTTGTGTTTGTTTGGCCTTCTTTTTTCCCAATTTTGTATTCTGAAACCATACAAAAATGAGGTTAGGCAGAGTGTCCATAATGAAACCTAAAACAGAGCAATCTGGCGTTTCATGCTTTGAAATCTATATGCAGCATGACCAAGTTGAGTTTTTGTGTTTTGTAAAATAAAATGTAAACCTTTTGCCTAGGTGACACCTAGGAATTCCCTGCAATTCGGCTGTGACTTGAGGTTTCAGTTGTATTCAATGAGCATCATTCTGGTTTCTTGATGGGCAGTGGCCAAAATTGTTTCTGGATTTGTGTTTGTTTTGCCTTCTTCCTTTCCAAATTGTGTAATATGAAACCACACAAAAATGTATTTAGCCAGAGTGTCCATAATGTAACCTAAAACAGAGCAAAGAGGCATTTCATGCTTAGAAATCTACAGGCAACAAACCAAGATGAGTTTCTGTCTTTGGGAAAATGAAATGTAACCCTTTTGCCAAGGGGACAGCTAGGAATTCCCTCCAAATCCAATGTGACTTGTGGTTTCTGGTGTATTCTCTCAGCAGATTTCTGTTTTTTGATTGGCAATTGCCTAAATTGGTTCTGGGTTTGTGTTTGTTTTGCCTTCTTTCTTTCCAAATTTTGTATTCTGAAACCATATGAAAATGTATTTAGCCAGTGTCCAAAATGCAACAAAAAACACAGACAACTCGAGTTTCATGATTAGAAATCTATATGCAGCATGACCAAGATGAGTTTTTGTGTTTTGGAAAATGAAATGTAACCCTTTTGCCGAGGGGACAGCTATAGTAACCTACAAATCCAGTGTGAATTGTGGTTTCTGGTGTATTCAATCAGCAGATTTCAGGTTTCTTGATGGGCAAGTGCCTAAATTATTTCTGGGATTGTGTTTGTTTTGCCTTCTCCCTTTCCAAATTTTGTATTCTGAAACCAAACAAAATGCGGTTAGGGAAGGTGTCCATAATAAAATGAAAAAAACACAGCAAACTGGGGTTTCATGCTTAGAAATCTATATGCAGCATGACCAAGTTGAGTTTTTGTGTTTTGGAAAATGAAATGTAACCCTTTTGCTGTGGGGACAGCTATGAATTCCCTCCAAATCGAGTGTGACATGAGGTTTCAGGTATATTCAATGAGCAGATTTCAGGATTCTTGATGGGCAGTTGCCTACATTGGTTCTGGGTTTGTGTTTGTTTTGCCTTCTTCCTTTACTTATTTTGTATTGTGAAACCATACACAAATGAGGTTAGGCAGAGTATCCATAATGAAACCTAAAACACAGCAAACTGGGGTTTCATGCTTAGAAATCTATATGCAGCATGACCAAGATGAGATTTTTGTGTTTCGGGAAAATGAAATGTAACCCTTTTGCCGAGGGGACAGCTAAGAATTCCCTCCAAATCGAGTGTGACTTGATGTTTCAGGTGTATTCAATGAGCAGCATTCAGGTTTAATGATGCGCAGTTGCCTAAATTGGTTCTGGGTTTGTGTTTGTTTTGCCTTCTTCCTTTCCAAATTTTGTATTCTGACACCATATAGAAATGAGGTTAGGCAGCATTTACATAATGAAACCTAAAACACAGCCAACAGGCGTAGCATTCTTAGAAATCTACAGGCAAAAAACCAAGATGAGTTTCTCTGCTTTGGAAAATGAAATGTAACCCTTTGCGGAGGGGACAGCTATGAATTCCCTCCAAATTGAGTGTCACTTGTGGTTTGGTGTATTCAATCAGCAGATTTCTGTTTTCTTGATGGGCAAG
>CM027392.1:10983425-11004234 GCA_015711505.1 Sylvilagus bachmani
AGCAAACTGGCGTTTCATGCTTAGAAATATATATGCAGCATGACAAAGATGAGTTTCTGTGTTTTGGAAAATGAAATGTAACACTTTTGCCAAGGAGACAGCTAGGAATTCCCTCCAAATGGATTGTTAATGGGATTCAGTTGTATTCAACGAGCATTAATCAGGTTTCTTAATGGGCAGTTGCCTAAATTGATTCTCGTTTTGTGTTTGTTTTGCCTTCTTCCTTTCCAAATTTTGTGTTCTGACACCATACAAAAATGAGTTAGGCAAAGTGTCCATAATGAAACCTAAAACAGAGCAAACAGGCATTTCATGCTTAGAAATCTACAGAAAACAAACAAGATGAGTTTCTGTGTTTTGGAAAATGAAATGTAACCCTTTTGCTGAGGGGACAGCTATGAATTCCCTCCAAATCGAGTGTGACTTGTGGTTTCAGGTGTATGCAATGAGCAGCATTCAGGTTTCTTGATGGGCATTTGCCTAAATTGGTTCTGGGTTTGTGTTTGTTTTGCCTTCTTCCTTTCAAATTTAGATTCTGAAGCCATACAAAACTGTATTTAACCAGAGTGTCCATAATGAAACCTAAAAAACAGCCAATTGGCATTTCATGCTTAGAAATCTACAGGCAACAAACCAAGATGAGTTTTTGTGTTTTGGAAAATGAAATGTAAGCCTTTTGCCGAAGGGACAGCTATCAATTCCCTCCAAAACCCAGTGTGACTTGTGGTTTCTGGTGTATTCAATCAGCAGATTTCTGTTTTCTTCATGGGCAATTGCTTAAATTGGTTCTGGGATTGTGTTCGTTTTGCCTTCTTCCTTTCCAAATTTTGTATTCTGACACCATACAAAAATGAGGTTAGGCAGAGTGTCCATAATGAAACAAAAAAGCCAGCAAACTTGCGTTTCATGCTTAGAAATCTACAATCAACAAACCAAGATGAATTTTTGTGTTTTTGAAATGAAATGTAACATTTTTGCCGAAGTGACAACTAGGAATTCCCGCAAAATTGAGTGTTCTTTGTGGTTTCTGGTGTATACAATTAGCTGCATTCAGGATACTTGATTGGCAGTTGCCTAAATTGTTTTTGCGTTTTTGTTTGTTTTGCAGTCTTCCTTTCCAAATTGTGTATTCTGAAACCATACAAAAATGCGGTTAGGCAGAGTGTCCATAATGAAACCTAAAACACAGCCAACTTGTGTTTCATGCTAAGAAATCTACAGGCAACAAACCAAGATGAGTTTCTGTGTTTTGGAAAATGAAATGTAACCCTTTTGCCGAGGGGACAGCTAGGAATTGCCTGCAAATCCAGTGTGAATTGAGGTTAAAGGTGTATTCCATGAGCAGCATTCAGGTTTCTTGATGGGAAATTTCCTAAATTGGTTCTCAGTTTGTGTTTGTTTTGCCTTCTTCCTTTCCAAATTTTGAATTCTTACACCATACAAAAATGCGGTTAGACAGAGTGTCTGTAATGAAACCTAAAACACAGGAAACTGGCGTTTCATTCTGAGAAATCTACAGGCAACAAACCAAGATGAGTTTCTGTGTTTTGGAAAATGAAATGTAATCCTTTTGCTGAGGGGACAGCTAGGAATTCCTTCCAAATTGAGTGCAAATGGATTCTGGTGTATTCTATCAGCAGATTTCTGGTTTCTTGATGGGCAGTTGCCTAAATTGGTTCTGGGTTTGTATTTGTTTTGCCTTCTTTTTTCCAAATTTTGAATTCTGACACCATACAAAAATGAGCTTAGGCAGAGTATCCATAATGAAACAAAAAAGCCAGCAAACTTGCGTTTCATGCTAAGAAATCTACACGCAACAAACCAAGATGAATTTTTGTGTTTTTGAAATGAAATGTAACATTTTTGCCGAGGTGACAAGTAGGAATTCCCGCAAAATCGAGTGTTCTTTATGGTTTCTGGTGTATTCAATCAGCTGCATTCAGGATACTTGATTGGCAGTTGTTAAATTGTTTCTGTGTTTGTGTTTGTTTTGCCATCTTCCTTTCCAAATTGTGTATTCTGAAACCATACAAAAATGCGGTTAGGCAGAGTGTCTGTAATGAAACCTAAAACTCAGCAAACTGGCATTTCCTGCTGAGAAATCTACAGGCAACAAACCAAGATGTGTTTTTGTGTTTTGGAAAAAGAAATGTAACCCTTTTGCCAAGGGGACAGCTAGGAATTGCCTCCAAATCCAGTGTGACTTGAGGTTTCAGGGGTATTCAATGAGCAGCATTCAGGTTTCTTGATGGGCAGTTGTCTAAATTGGTTCTGGGATTGTGTTTGTTTTGCCTTTTTCCTTTCCAAATTTTGTATTCTGAAACCATACAAAAATGTATTTAGCCAAAGTGTCCATAATGAAACCTAAAAAACAGCAAACTGGCGTATCATGCTTAGAAATCTACAGGCAACATACCAGGATGAGTTTTTGTGTTTTGGAAAATGAAATGTAACCCTTTTGCGAGGGGACAGCTAGGAACTCCTTCAAAATAGAGTGTGATTAGTGGTTTCAGGTGTATTCATTCAGCTGCATTCCGGTTCTTGATTGGGTGTTACCTAAATTGGTTCTCGGTTTGTGTTTGTTTTGCCTTCTTCCTTTGCAAATTTTGTATTCCTAAACCATACAAAAATGCGGTTAGGCAGCGTGTCCTTAATGAAACCTAACACACAGCAAACTTGCGGTTCCTGCTTAGAAATCTACATGCAACAAATAAGATGAGATTCTGTGTTTTGGAAAATGAAATGTAACACTTTTGCCCAGGGGACAGCTATGAATTCCCTCCAAATCGAGTGTGACTTGTGGTTTCAGGTGTATTCAATGAGCAGCATTCAGGTTTTAGATGGGCAGTTGCCTAAATTGGTTCTGGGTTTGTGTTTGTTTTGCCTTCTTCCTTTCCAAAATTTGTATTCTGAAACCATACAAAAATGCATTTGGCCAGAGTGTTCATAATTCAACCTAAAACACAGCAAACCATCATTTCCTGTTTAGAAATCTACAGGCAACAAACCAAGATGAGTTTCTGTGTTTTGGAAAATGAAATATAACCCTTTTCCCTAGGGGACAGCTAGGATTTCACTCCAAATGCAGTGTGACTTGTGGTTTCTGGTGTATTTAATGAGCAGATTTCAGGTTTCTTGATTGGCAATTGCCTAAATTAGTTCTGGGTTTGTGTTTCTTTTGCCTTCTTCTTTTCCAAATTTTGTATTCTGAAACCATACAAAAATGTATTTAACCAGATTATCCATAATGAAACCTAAAACACAGCCATCTCATGTTTCATATTAGAAATCTACAGGCAACAAACCAAGATGAGTTTTTGTATTTTGGAAAATGTTATATAAGCCTTTTGCCCAGGGGACAGCTAGGAATTCCCTCCAAATCCAGTGTAACTTGTGGTTTCTGTTGTATTCTGAAACCATACAAAAATGAGGTTATTCAGAGTTCATGCTTAGAAATCTATATGCAGCATGACCAAGATGAGTTTTTGTGTTTTGTGAAAACACAAAAATTTATCTTCGTTTTTGCCGGTAGATTTCTAAGCATGAAACGCCAGTTTACTCTGTTTTAGGTTTCATTATGCACACTCTACCTAACCTCATTTTTGTATGGTGTCAGAATACAAAATTTGGAAAGGAAGAAGTCAAAACAAACACAAACCCAGAATCAATTCAGGCAATTGCCCATCAAGAAACCTGAAATCTGCTCATTGAATACACCTGAAACCACAAGTCACAAAGGATTTGGAGGGAATTCATAGCTGTCCCCTGGCAAAAGGCTTACATTTCATTTTCCAAAACACAAAAACTCATCTTGGTTTGTTGCCTGTAAATTTTTAAACATGAAAAGCCAGTTTGCTGTGTTTTCGGTTTCAGTATGGACACTCTGAATAAATACATTTTTGTATGGTTTCAGAATACAAAATTTGGAAAGGAAGAAGGCAAAACAAACACAAATCCAGAACCAATTTAGGCATCTGCCCATCAAGAAACCTGAATGCTGCTCATTGCATACACCTGAAACCACAAGTCACACTCGATTTGGAGAGAATTCATAGCTGTCCCCTTGGCAAAAGGGTTACATTTCATTTTCCAAAACACAGAACTCATCTTGGTCACGGTGCATATAGATTTCTAAGCATGAAACGCCAGTTGCTCTGTTTTAGGTTTCATTATGCATACGCTTACTCACCTCATTTTTGTATGGTGTCAGAATACAAAATTTGGAAAGGAAGAAGGCAAAACAAACCAAACCCAGAACCAATTTAGACAATTGCAAAACAAGAAACCTGAATGATGCTCATTGAATACACCTGAATCCACAAGTTACACAGGATTTGGAGGGAATTCATAGCTGTCCCCTCGGCAAAAGGGCTGCATTTCATTTTCCAAAACAAAAAATTCATCTTGGTTTGTTGCCTGTAGATTTCTAAGCATGAAATGCCAGTTTGCTGTGTTTAGGTTTCATTATGGACACTCTGAATAAATACATTTTTGTATGACTTCAGAATACAAAATTTGGAAAGGAAGAAGGCAAAACAAACACAAACCAAGAACCAATATAGGCAATTGCCAATGAAGAACCCTGAATGCTACTGATTGAATACACCGGAAACCACAAGTCACACTGGATTTGGAGGGAATTCATAGCTGTCCCCTCGGCAAAAGGGTTACATTTCATTTTCCAAAACACAGAAACTCATCTTAGTTCGTTGCCTGTAGATTTCTAAGCATGAATCGCCAGTTGCTGTGTTTTAAGTTTCATTATGGATACTCTGCCTAACCTCATTTTTGTATGGTTTTTTAATACAAAATTTGGAAAGGAAGACGGGAAAACAAACACAAACCCAGAAACAAATTAGGCAATTGAAAATCAAGAAACCTGAATGCTGCTCATTGAATACCCCTGAACCTTATTTGCACTCAATTTGGAGGGAATTCACAGCTGTCCCCTCAGCAAAAGGGTTACATTTCATTTCCCAAAACAGAGAAACTCAACTTGGTCATGGTGCATATAGATTTCTAAGCATGAATCGCCATTTTGCTCTGTTGGGTTTCATTATACATACGTTTCCTAACCTCATTTTTGTCTGGTGTCAGAATACAAAATTGGAAAGGAAGAAGGCAAAAAAACACAAACCCAGAACCAATTTAGGGAACTGCCCATCAAGAAACCTGAAATCTGCTGTTTGAATACACCAGAAACCACAAGTCACACTGGATTTGGAGGGAATTCATAGCTGTCCCCTCGGCAAAAGTGTTACATTTCATTATCCAAAACACAAAAACTCATCTTGGTTTATTGCCTGTATATTTCTAAGCAGAAAGCACCCATTTGCTTTCTTTTAGGTTTCATTAGGTACTCTCTGGCTAAATACATTTTTATATAGTTTCAAAATACAAAATTTGGAAAGGAAGAAGGCAAAACATATACAAACCTAGAATCAATTTAGGCAACTGCCAATCAAGAAACCTGAATATTGCTGATTGAATACTCCTGAATCCCATTCGCACTAAATTTGGAGGGAATTCATAGCTGTCCCCTCGGCAAAAGGGTTACATTTCATTTTCCAAAACACAGAAACTCATCTTGGTTTGTTGCCTGTAGATTTCTAAGCATGAAGCACGAGTTTGCTGTGTTTTAGGTTTCATTATGGACACTCTGGCTAAATACATTTTTGTATGGTTTCAGAATACAAAATTTGGAAAGGAAGAAGGCAAAACAAACACAAACGCAGAACCAATTTAGGCAATTACCAATCAAGAGACCTGATATCTGCTGATTGAATACACCAGAAACCACAAGTCACACTGGAGTTGGAGGGAATTCATAGCTGTCCCCTTGGCAAAAGGGTTACATTTCATGTTCCAAAACACAGAAACTCATCTTGGTTTGTTTCCTGAAGATTTCTAAGCTTCAAAAGCCAGTTTGCTGTGTTTTAGTTTTCATTATGGACACTCTGCCTAACCTCATTTTCATATGCTGTCAGAAATCAAACTTTGGAAAGGAAGAAGGGAAAACAAACACAAACCCAGAATCAATTTAGACAACTGCCAATCAAGAAACCTGAAATCTGCTCATTGAATACACCTGAAACCACAAGTAACACTGCTTTGGAGGGAATTCATAGCTGTCTCCTAGGCAAAAGCATTACATTTCCTTTTCCAAAGCACAACAAAGTCATCTTGTTCATGGTGCATATAGATTTCTAAGGATGAAATGCCAGTTTGCTCTGTTTTAGTTTTCATTATGCATACACTTCCTAACCTCATTTTTGTATGGTGTCAGAACAAAATTTGGAAAGGAAGAAGGCAAAACAAACACAAACCCAGAACCAATTTACAGAATTTCCAATGAAGAAACCTGGATGCTACTCCTTTAATATACCTGAAACCACAAGTCACACTGGATTTGGATGGAATTCATAGCTGTCCACTCAGCAAAAGGGTTGCATTTCAATTTCCAAAACACAAAAAACTCATCCTGTTCATGGTGCATATAGATTTCTAAGCATGAAACGCTAGTTTGCTGTGTTATTTGTTTCATTATGCATATGATCCCTAACCTCATTTTTGTTGCGTCAGAATACAAAATTTGGAATGGAAGAAGGCAAAACAAAGACAAACCCAGAAGCAATTTAGGCAATTGCCAATATAAAACCTGAATGCTGCTCATTGAATACACCAGAAACCACAAGTCACACTGGACTTGCAGGGAATTCACAGCTGTCCCCTCGCCAAAAGGGTTACATTTCATTTTCCAAAACACAAAAACTCATCTTGGTTTGTTGCCTGTAGATTTCTAAGCATGAAACGCCAGTTTGCTTTCTTTTAGGTTTCATTAGGTACACTCTGGCTAAATACATTTTTATTTGGTTTCAAAATACAAAATTTGAAAAGGAAGAAGGCAAAACATATACAAACCTAGAACCAATTTAGACAACTGCCCATCAAGAAACTTGAATGCTGCTCATTCAATACACCTGAAACCTCAAGTCACACCTGATTTGGAAGGAATTCATAGCTGTCTCCTAGGCAAAAGTGTTACATTTCATTTTACAAAACACAAAAAAATCATGTTGGTCATGGTGCATATAGATTTCAAAGCATTAAATGCTAGTTTGCTCTGTTTTACGTTTCATTATGCATACTCTTTCTAACCTCATTTTGGTATGGTTTCAGAATACACAATTTGGAAAGGAAGAAGGCAAAACAAACACAAACCCAGAACCAATTCAGCAACTGCCAATCAAGAAACCTGAATGCTTCTCATTGAATATACCCGAAATCTCAAGTCACACTCGATTTGGAGAGATTTCCTAGATGTCCCCTCTGGAAAAGGGTTACATTTCATTTTCCAAAACACAGAAACTCATCTTGGTTTGTTGCCTGAAGATTTCTAAGCATGAAATGCCAGTTTGCTGTGTTTTCGGTTTCTTTATGGACACTCTGCCTAATCTAATTTTTGTATGGTTTCAGGATACAAAATTTGGAAAGGAAGAAGACAAAACAAACACAAGCCCAGAACCAATTTAGGCAACTGCACATCAAGAAACCTGAAATCTGCTCATTGAATACACCTGAATCTCATTCATACTCGATTTGGAGGGAATTCATAGCTCTCCCCTCAGCAAAAGGGTTACATTTCATTTTCCAAAATACAAAAAACTCATCTTGTTCATGCTGCATATAGATTTATCAGCACGAAATGCCAGTTACTGTATTTTTTGTTTCATTATGGACACTCTGACTAAATACATTTTTGTATGGTTTCAGAATACAAAATTTGGAAAGGTAGAAGGCAAAACAAACACAAACCAAGAACCAATTTAAGCAATTGCACATCAAGAAACCTGAATGCTGCTCATTGAATACACCTAAACCTTAAGTCACACCTGAATTGGAGGGAATTCATAGCTGTCCCCTCGGCAAAAGGGTTACATTTCATTTTCCAAAACACAAAAACTCATCTTGGTTTGTTGCCTGTGGATTTCTAAGCAGGAAACGCCTGTACAGTGTTTAGGTTTCAATATGGACACTCTGGCTAAATACATTTGTGTATGGTTTCAGAATACAAAATTTGAACTGAAGAAGGCAAAAGAAACACAATCCCAGAACCAATTAGGGCACATGCCCACCAAGAAACCTGAATGATGCTCGTTGAATACACCTGAAACTACAAGTCGCACTGGATTTGGAGAAAATTCACAGATGTCCCCTCACCAAAGGAGATACATTTCATTTTCCAAAACACAGAAACTCATCTTTGTTTGCTGCCTGTAGATTTCGAAGCATGAAACACCAGTTTGCTGTGTTTTTTGTTTTATTATGGACACTCTGCCTAACCTAATTTGTATGGTGTCAGAATACAAAATTTGGAAAGGAAGAAGGCAAACAAACACAAACCCAGAACTAATTTGGCAACTGCCCAGCAAGAAACCTGAATGATGCTCATTGAATAACCTGAAACCACAAGTCACACTCGATTTGGAGGGAATTGATAGCTGTCCCCTCGGCATAAGGGTTACATTTCATTTTCCAAAACACAAAAACTCATCTTGGTTTGTTGCCTGTAGATTTCTAAGCATGAATCACCAGTTTGCTGTGTTTTTTGTTTCATTATGGACACTCTTCCTAACCTCATTTTTGTATGGTTTCAGAATACAAAATTTGGAAAGGAAGAAGTCAAAACAAACACAAACCCAGAATCAATTAAGGCAATTACCCATCAAGAAACCTGAAATCTGCTCATTGAATACACCTGAAACCACAAGTCACAAAGGATTTGGAGGGAATTCATAGCTGTCCCCTGGCAAAAGGCTTACATTTCATTTTCCAAAACACAAAAACTCATCTTGGTTTGTTGCCTGTAAATTTTTAAACATGAAAAGCCAGTTTGCTGTGTTTTCGGTTTCAGTATGGACACTCTGAATAAATACATTTTTGTATGGTTTCAGAATACAAAATTTGGAAAGGAAGAAGGCAAAACAAATAAAAACACAGAACCAATTAAGCAACTGCCCATCAAGAAACCTGAATGCTGCTCATTTAATACACCTGAATCCCATTGGCACTCATTTGGAGAGAATTCATAGCTGTCCCCTCCGCAAAAGGCTTACATTTCATTTTCCAAAATCCAAAAAACTCATCTTGGTCATGATGCATATATATTTCTAAGCCTGAAATGCCAGTAGGCTGTGTTTTTTGTTTCATTATGGAAACCTGGCTAAATACATTTTTGTATGGTTTCAGAATACAAAATTTGGAAAGGAAGAAGGCAAAACCAACATAAACCCAGAACCAATTTAGGCAATTGCCCATCAGGAAACCTGAATTATGATCATTGAATACACCAGAAACCACAAGTCACACTTTATTTGCAAGGAATTCATAGCTGTCCCCTCACCAAAAGTGTTACATTTCATTTTCCAAAACACAGAAACTCATCTTGGTTTGTTGCCTGTAGATTTCTAAGCATGAAACGCCAGTTTTCTGTGTTTTTTGTTTCATTATGGACTCTGGCTAAATACATTGTTGTATGGTTTCAGAATTCACAATTTGGAAAGGAAGAAGGCAAAACAAACACAAACTCAGAACCAATTTATGCAATTGCACATCAAGAAACCTGAATGATGCTCATTGAATACACCTGAAACCTCAAGTCACACTCGATTTGGAGGGAATTCCTAGCTGTCCCCTCGGCTAAAGGGTTACATTTCATTTTCCAAAACACAAAAACTCATCTTCGTCAGGGTGCATATAGATTTCTAAGCATGAAACGCCAGTTGATGTGTTTTAGGTTGCATCATGGACACTCTGGCTAAGTACATTTTTGTATGGTTTCAGAATACAAAATTTGTAAGAAAGAAGGCCAAACAATCACAAACCCAGAACCAATTTAGGCAATTTCCAATAAAGAAACCTGTAATCTGCGGATAGAATGCACCAGAAACCACAAGTCGCACTGAATTTGGAGGGAAATCATAACTGTCACATCGACAAAAGGGTTACATTTCATTTTCCAAAACACAAAAACACATCTTGGATTGTTGCCTGTAGATTTCTAAGCATGAAACGCCAGTTTGCTCTGTTTTAGGTTTCATTATGGACACTCTGCCTAACTCAGTTCCGTACGGTTTCAGGATATAAAATGTACAAAGGAAGAAGGCAAAACAAACACGAACCCAGAACCAATTTAAGCAACTGCCCATCAAGAAACCTGAATGATGCTCATTGAATACACCTAAATCCCATTCGCACTCAATTTGGAGGGAATTCCTAGCTGTCCCCTCGGCATAAGGGTTACATTTCATTTTCCAAAACACAGAAACTCATCTTCGTTTGTTGCCTGTAGATTTCTAAGCATTAAACACGAGTTTGCTGTGTTTTTTGTTTCATTATGGACACTCTGCCTAACCTAATTTTTGTATGGTTTCAGAATACAAAATTTGGAAAGGAAGAAGGCAAACAAACACAAACCCAGAACCAATTTAGGCAACTGCCCATCAAGAAACCTGAATGCTACTCATTGAATACACCTGAAACTTCAAGTCACACTGGATTTGGAGGGATTGCATAGCTGTCCCCTCGGCCATAGGGTTACATTTCGTTTTCCAAAACACAAAAATTCATCTTGCTTTTTTTACCTGTAGATTTCTAAGCATGAAACACCAGTGTGCAGTGTTTAGGTTTCATTATGGACACTCTGGATAAATACATTTTTGTGTGGGCCAGAATACAAAACTTGGAAAGGAAGAAGGCAAAACAAACACAAACCCAGAATCAATTTAGGCATCTGCCCATCAAGAATCCTGAATGCTGCTCATTGCATACACCTGAAACCACAAGTCACACTTTTTTTGGAGGGAATTCATAGCTGTCCCCTCGGCAAAAGGGTGACATTTAATTTTCCAAAACACAGAAACTCATCTTGGTTTGTTGCCTGTAGATTTCTAAGCATGAAACACCAGTTTGCTGTGTTTTAGTTTCATTATGGACACTCTTCCTAACCACATTTTTGTATGGTGTCAGAATACACAATTTGGAAAGGAAGAAGGGAAAACAAACACAAACCAAGAACCAACTTAGGCAACTGCCCATCAAGAAACCTGAATGCTGCACATTGAATACACCTGAATCTTATTCGCACTCAATTTAGAGGGAATTCATAGCTGCCTCCTTGGCAAAGGGGTCACATTTCATTTTCCAAAATACAAAAACTCATCTTGGTCATACTGCATATAGATTTCTCAGCATGAAATGCCAGTTGGCTGTGTTTTAGGTTTCATTATTTATACTCTGCCTACCCTCATTTCTGCATGGTTTCAGAATACAAAATTTGGAAAGGAAGAAGGTAAAAACAAACACAAACCCAGAATCAATTTAGGCAACGGCCAATCAAGAAACCTGAAATGTGCTGATAGAATACACCAGAAACCAAAAGTCACACTGGATTTGGAGGGAATTCATAGCTGTCCTATCCGCAAAAGAGTTACATTTCATTTTCCAAAACACAAAAACTCATCTTGGTCATGCTGCATATAAATAACTAAGCACGAAATGCCAGTTGGCTGTGTTTTATGTCTCATTATGCATACGCATCCTAATCTCATTTTTTTATTATTGCAGAATACAAAATTTGGAAAGGAAGAAGGCAAAACAAACACAAACCCAGAATCAATTAAGGCAACTGCCAATCAAGAAACCTGAATGCTGCTCATTGAATACACCTGAAACCACAAGTCACACTGGATTTGCAGGGAAATCATAGCTGTCGCCTCGCAAAAGGCTTACATTTCATTTTCCAAAACAGAAAAACTCATCTTGGTTTGTTGCCTGTAAATGTTTAAACATGAAAAGCCAGTTTGCTGGGTTTTCGGTTTCAGTATGGACACTCTGAATAAATACATTTTTGTGTGGTTTCAGAATACAAAATTTGGAAAGGAAGAAGGCAAAACAAACACAAACCCAGAATCAATTAAGCAACTGCCCATCAAGAAACCTGAATGCTGCTCATTTAATACACCTGAATCCCATTGGTACTCGATTTAGAGGGAATTCATAGCTGTCCCCTCCGCAAAAAGGGTTACATTTCATTTTCCAAAATACAAAAAACTCATCTTGGTCATGCTGCATATAGATTTCTCAGCATGAAATGCCAGTAGGCTGTGTTTTTTGTTTCATTACTGACACTCTGGCTAAATACATTTTTGTATGGTTTCAGAATACAAAATTTGGAAAGGCAGAAGGCAAAGCAAACACAATCCCAGAACCAATTTAGGCAACTGCCCATCTAAAACCTGAATGATGCTCATTGAATACACCAGAAACCACAAGTCACACTGGATTTGGAGGGAATTCATAGCTGTCCCCTCGGCAAATGGGTTACATTTCATTTTCCAAAACACAAAAAACTCAGGTTGGTCATGCTGCATATAGATTTCTAAGCATGAATGGCCAGTTTGCTATGTTTAGGTTCCATTATGGACACTCTGCCTAACCTAATTTTTGTGTGGTGTCAGAATACAAAATTTGGAAAGGAAGAAGTCAAAACAAACACAAACCCAGAACCAATTTAGGAAACTGCCCATCAAGAAACCTGAGTGATGCTCATTGAATACAGCTGAAACCTCAAGTCACACTGCATTTGGAGGGAATTCATAGCTGTCCCTCGGCATAAGAGTTATATTTCATTTTCCAAAACACAAAAAACTCATCTTGGTTTGTTACCTGTAGATTTCAAAGCATGAAATGCCAGTGTGCGGTGTTTAGGTTTCATTATGCATATGCATCCTTACCTCATTTTTGCAAGGTTTCAGAACACAAAATTTGGAAAGGAAGAAGGCAAAACAAACACAATCCCAGAACCAATTTAGGCAACTGCCCATCAAGAAACCTTAATGCTGTTCATTGAATACACCTGAAACCTAAAGTCACTGGATTTGGAGGGAATTCATAGCTGTCCCCTCGGCAAAAGGGTTACATTTCATTTTCCAAAACACAAAAAACACATCTTGGTTTGTTGCCTGTAGATTTCTAAGCATGAAAAGCCAGTTGTCTGTTTTTTAGGTTGCATCATGGACACTCTGGCTAAGTACATTTTTGTATGGTTTCAGAAAATAAAATTTGGAAAGAAAGAAGGCAAAACAAACCAAACCCAGAACCAATTTAGGCAATTGCCAATCAAGAAACCAGAATCCTGCTCATTTAATACACCTGAGACCACATGTCACACTGGATTTGCAGGGAATTCATAGCTGTCCCATCAGCAAAAGGGTTACATTTCATTTTCCAAAACACAAAAAACTCACCTTGGTTTGTTTCCTGTAGATTTCTAAGCAGGAAACAACAGTTTGCTGTTATTTTTTCATTTCATTATGGACACTCTGGCTTAATGCATTTTTGTATGGTTTCAGAACACAAAACTGGGAAAGAAAGAAGGCAAAACAAACACAAACCCAGAACCAATTTAGGCAATTGCCAATCAAAAAACCTGAATGCTGCTCATTGAATACACCTGAAACCTCAAGTCACACCTGATTTGAAGGGAATTCATAGCAGTCCCCTCAGCAAAAGTGTTACATTTCACTTTCCAAAACACAAAAAACTCATCTTGGTTTGTTGCCTGTAGATTTCTAAGCAGGAAACAACAGTTTGCTGTTATTTTTTCATTTCATTATGGACACTCTGGCTAAATATATTTTTGTATGTTTTCAGAATACACAATTGGAAAGAAAGAAGGCAAAACAAACACAAACCCAGAACCAATTTAGGCAATAGCCCATCAAGAAACCTGAAATCTGCTGATTGAATACAACAAAAACAACAAGCCACAGTGGATTTGGAGGGAATTCCTAGCTGTCCCCTTTGACAAAAGCGTTACAATTCATTTTCCAAAACACAAAAAACTCATCTTGGCTATGCTACATATAGACTTCTAAGCAAGAAACCCCAGTTTGCTGTGTTTTTTAGGTTTCATTATGGATACTCTGCTAACCTAATTTTTGTATGGTGTCAGAATACAAAATTTGGAAAGGAAGAAGGAAAAACATACACAAACCCAGAACCAATTTAAGCAATTGCCCATCAAGAAACCTGAATGATGCTCATTGAATACACCTGAAACCTCAAGTCACACTTGATTTGGAAGTAATTCCTAGCTGTCCCCTCGACAAAAGGGTTACATTTTATTTTCCAAAACACAAAAAACTCATCTTGGTCGTGCTGCATATAGATTTCTAAGCATGAAACGCGAGTTGGCTGTGTTTTAGGTTGCATTATGGACACTCTGCCTGACCTCATTTTTGTATGGTGTCAGAATACAAAATTTGGAAAGGAAGAAGGCAAAACAAACACAAACCGAGAACTAATTTAGGCAATTTCCAATCACGAAACCTGAAATCTGCTCATTGAATACACCTGAAACCTCAAGTCACACTCGATTTGGAGGTAATTCCTAGCTGTCCCCTTTAGCAAAAGCGTTACATTTCATTTTCCAAAACACAAAAAACTCATCTTGGTTGGTGCATATAGATTTCTAAGCATGAAACGCCAGTTTCTGTGTTTTAGGTTGCATTATGGATACTCTGCCTAACCTCATTTTTGTATGGTGTCAGAATACACAATTTGGAAAGGAAGAAGGCAAAACAAACACAAACCCAGAACCAATTTAGGCAACTGCCCATCAAGAAACAAGAATGATGCTCATTGAATACACCTGAAACCACAAGTCACATTCAATGTGGAGGGAATTCATAGCTGTCCCCTCGGCAAAAGCGTTACATTTCATTTTCCAAAACAGAAACTCATCTTGGTTTGTTGCCTATAGATTTCTAAGCATGAAACGCCAGTTGGCTGTGTTTTAGGTTACATTATGGACACTCTGCTTAAATACATTTTTGTATGGTTTCAGAATACAATATTTGGAGAGATAGAAGGCAAAAAAAAAAAAAACACAAACAGAGAACCAATTTAGTCAATTTCCAATCAATAAACCTGATATCTGCTGATTGAATACACCTGAAAACTCAAGTCACACTCGATTTGGAAGGAATTCCTAGCTGTGCCCTTGGCAAAAGTGTTACATTTCATTTTCGAAAACAGAGAAACTCATATTGGTTAGTTGCCTGTAGATTTCTAAGCATGAAATTCCAGTTTGCTGTGTTTTAGGTTTCATTATGGATAATCTGAATAAATAAACTTTTGTATGTTTTCAGAATACAAAACTGGGAAAGGAAGAAGGGAAAACAAACACAAACGCAGAACCAATTTAGGCAATTTCCAATTAAGAAACCTGAAATCTGCTGATAGAATACATTTGAAACCACAAGTCACATTGGATTTGGAGGGAATTCATAGCTGTCTCCTCAGCAAAAGGGTTACATTTCATTTTCCAAAAGAGAAAAAACTCATCTTGGTCATGGTGCATATAGATTTCTAAGCATGAAACGCCAGTTGGCTGTGTTTTAGGTTTCAGTATGGATACTCTGCCTAACCTCATTTTTGTATGGTGTCAGAATACAAAATTTCGAAAGGAAGAAGGCAAAACAAACACAAACTCAAAAATATTTTAGGCAATTGCCAATCAAGAAACCTGAATGCTGCTCATTGAATACACCTGAAACCTCAAGTCACACTCGATTTGGAGAGAATTCATAGCTGTCCCCTCAGCAAAAGGGTTACATTTCATTTTCAAAAACACAAAAAACTCATCTTGGTCATGGTGCATATAGATTTCTAAGCAAGAAATGCCAGTTTGCTCTGTTTTAGGTTTCATTATGGGCACTCTGGCTAAATACATTTTTGTATGGTTTCAGAATACAAAATTTGGAAAGGAAGAAGGCAAAACAAACACAAACCCAGAACCAATTTAGGAAACTGAAAATCAAGAAAACTGAATGCTGCTCATTGAATAACCGGAAACCTCAAGTCACACTCGATTAGGAGGGAAATCCTACCTGTCCCCTTGGCAAAAGAGTTACACTTCATTAACCTAAACACAAACACTCATCTTGGTTTCTTGCCTGTAGATTTCTAAGCATGATACTACAATTGGCTGTGTTTTTTGTTTCATTATGGACAATCTGGCTAAATACATTTGTGTATGGTTTCAGAACAAAAAATTTGGAAATGAAGAAGGCAAAACAAACACAAACCCAGAACCAATTTAGGCAACTGCCCATCAAGAAACCTGAATGCTGCTCATTGAATACACCTGAAACCCATTCACACTCGATTTAGAGGGAATTCATAGCTGTCCCCTCGGCAAAAGGGTTATATTTCATTTTCCAAAACACAAAAAACTCATCTTGGTCATGCTGCAGAAAGATTTCTATGCATGAAACACCAGTTTGCTGTGTTTTCTGTTTCATTATTGATATTCTGTTAACCTCATTTTGGTATGGTTTCAGAATACAAAATTTGGAAAGGAAGAAGGCAAAACAAACACAAACCCAGAAGCAATTTAGGCAACTGCCAATCAAGAAACCTGAATGATGCTCCTTGAATACACCTGAAACTTCAAGTCACACTCGATTTGAAGGGAATTCCTTGCTGTCCCCTTGGCAAAAGGGTTACATTTCATTTTCCAAAACACAAAAAACTCATCTTGGTCATGCTGCTTATAGTTTCTAAGCATGAAACCCCAGTTTGCTGTTTTAGTTTTCATTATTGATATTCTGTTAAGCTCATTTTGGTATGGTGTCAGAATACAAACTTTGGAAAGGAAGAAGGCAAAACAAACACAGACCCAGAACCAATTTAAGCAACTGCCCATCAAGAAACCTGAATGATGCTCATTGAATACACCTGAATCCCATTCGCACTCAACTTGGAGGGAATTCCTAGCTGTCCCCGAGAAAAAGGATTACATTTCATTTTCCAAAACACAAAAAACTCATCTTGGTCATGGTGCATATAGATTTCTAAGCATGAAACGCATATTTGCTCTGTTTTAGTTTTCATTATGCATATGCTTCCTAACCTCTTTTTTGTATGGTGTCAGAAAACAAAATTTTGAAAGGAAGAAGGCAAAGCAAACACAAACCCAGAATCAATTTAGTCAACTGCCAATCAAGAAACCTGAAATCTGCTGATTGATTACACCTGAAACCACAAGTCACAATCGATTTGGAGGGAATTCATAGCTGTCCCCTCAGGAAAAGGGTTGCATTTCATTTTCCAAAACACAAAATCTCATCTTATTTGTTGCCTTTAGACTTCCAAGCATGAAACGCCAGTTTCCTGTGTTTTTTCTTTCATTATGGACACTCTGGCTAAATACATTTTTGTATGTTTTCAGATACAAAATTTGAAAAGAAAGAAGGCAAAACAAACAAACCCAGAACCAATTTAGACAATTGCCAATCAAGAAACCTGAATGCTGCTGACTGAATACACCAGAAACCACAAGTGACACTGGATTTGGAGGGAATTCATAGCTGTCTTCTTGCCCAAAGGGTTACATTTCATTTTCCAAAACACAGAAACTCATCTTGGTTTGTTGCCTGTGGATTTCTAAGCATGAAACGCGAGTTGGTTGTGTTTTAGGTTTCATTATGGACACTCTGCCTAAATGCATTTTTGTGTGGTTTCAGAATACAAAATTTGGAAAGAAGAAGGCAAAACAAATAAAAACACAGAACCAATTTAGGCAATTGCCAATCAAGAAACCTGAAATCTGCTGATTGAATACAACAGAAACTACAAGTCACATTGGATTTGGAGTGAATTCATAGCTGTCCCCTCAGCAAAAGGGTTACATTTCATTTTCAAAAAACACAAAAACTCATCTTGCTTTGTTGCCTGTAGATTTCTAAGCATGATACGGCAGTTTGCTGTGTTTTAGGTTGCACTATGGACACTCTGGCTAAATACATTTTTGTATGGTTTCAGAATACAAAATTTGGAAAGGAGGAATGCAAAACAAACACAAACCCCGAACCAATTTAGGAAAATTCCAAACAAGAAACCTAAAATCTGCTGATAGAATACACCAGAAACCACAAGTGACACTGGATTTGGAGGGAATTCATAGCTGTCCTCTTGCCCAAAGGGTTACATTTCATTTTCCAAAACACAAAAACTCATCTTGGTTTCTTGCCTGTAGATTTCTAAGCATGAAATGCCAGTTTGCTGTGTTTTTTGTTTCATTGTGGACACTCTGCCTAACCTCATTTTTGTATGGTTTCAGAATTCAAAATTGGGAAATGAAGAAGGCAAAAGAAACACAAACCCAGAATCAATTTAGTCAACTGCCAATCAAAAAACCTGAAATCTGCTGATAGAATACACCAGAAACCACAAGTCACACTGGATTTGGAGGGAATTCATAGCTGTCCTCTTGGCCAAAGCATTACATTTATTTTTCCAAAACACAGAAACTCATCTTGGTTTGTTGCCTGTAGATTTCTAAGCATGAAACGCCAGTTTGCTGTGTTTTAGCTTCCATTATGGACACTCTGGCTAAATACATTTTTGTATGGTTTCAGAATACACAATTTGGAAAGGAAGAAGGCAAAACAAACACAAAACAGAATCCATTTAGGCAACTGCCCATCAAGAAACCTGAATGCTGCTCATTGAATACACCTGAAACCTCAAGTCACACTATATTTGGAGGGAATTCATAGCTGTCCTCTTGGCCAAAGCATTACATTTCATTTTCCAAAACACAGAAACTCATCTTGGTCATTCTGCATATAGATTTCTAAGCATGAAACGCCAGTTGGCTGTGTTTCTTAGGTTTCATTATGAATACTCTTCCTAACCTCTTTTTTGTATGGTGTCAGAATTCAAAATTTGGAAAGGAAGAAGGCAAAACAAACACAAACCCAGAACCAATTTAGGCAACTGCCCATCAAGAAATGAATCATGCTCATTGAATACACCTGAAACTTCAAGTCTCACTCGATTTGGGGTGAACACATAGCTGTCCCCTCGGCAAAGGATTACATTTCATTTTCCAAAACACAGAATCTCATCTTGGTTTGTTGCCTCCAGTTTTCTAAGCTGGAAACACCAGTTTGCTGTGTCTTAGGTTTCATTATGGATACTCTGGCTAAACTTATTTTTGTATGGTTTCAGAATACAAAAGTTGGAAAGAAATAAGGCAGGCAAACACAAACCAAAAACCAATTTAGGCAACTGCCCATCAAGAAACCGGAAAGCTGCTGATTGAATACACCTGAAACCACAAGTCACAATCGATTTGGAGGGAATTCATAGCTGTCCCCTTGGCAAAAGGGTAACATTTCATTTTACAAAACACAAAACTCATCTTGGACAGGCTCCATATAAATTTCTAAGCATGAAACCCCAGTTTGCTGTGTTTTTTAGGTTTCATTATGGATACTCTGCCTAACCTCATTTTTGTATGGTGTCAGAATACAAAATTTCGAAAGGAAGAAGGCAAAACAAACACAAACCCAAAAATAATTTAGGCAATTGCCAATCGAGAAACCTGAATGCTCCTCATTGAATACACATGAAACCTCAAGTCACACTCGATTTGGAGAGAATTCATAGCTGTCCCCTCGACGAAAGTGTTACATTTCATTTTCAAAAACACAAAAAACAAATCTTGGTCATGCTGTAAAAAGATTTCTAAGAATGAAACGCCAGTTTGCTCTGTTTTAGGTTTCATTATGGACACTCTGGCTAAATACATTTTTGTATGGTTTCAGAATACAAAATTTGGAAAGGAAGAAGGCAAAACAAACACAAACCCAGAACCAATTTAGGCAACTGCCAATCAAGAAACCTGAATGCTGCTCATTGAATACACCTGAAACCTCAACTCACACTCGATTTGGAGGGATATCCTACCTGTCTCCTTGGCAAAAGAGTTACACTTCATTATCCTAAACACAAACACTCATCTTGGTTTCTTGCCTGTAGATTTCTAAGCATGAAACGCCAGTTTGCTGTCTTTTAGGTTGCATTATGGACACTCTGGCTAAATACATTTTTGCATGGTTTCAGAATACAAAATTTGGAAAGGAAGAAGGCAAAACAAACACAAACCCAGAACCAATTTAGGCAACTGCCATTCAAGATCCTGAATGATGCTCATTGAATACACGTGAATCCCATTCACATTCAATGTGGAGGGAATTCATAGCTGTCCTCTTGGCCAAAGCATTACATTTAATTTTCCAAAACACAAAAATCTCATCTTGGTCATGCTGCATATAGTTTCTAAGCATGAAACCACAGTTTGCTGTGTTTTAGGTTTCATTATTGATATTCTGTTAACCTCATTTTGGTATGGTTTAAGAATACAAAATTTGGAAAGGAAGAAGGCAAAACAAACACAAACCCAGAAGCAATTTAGGCAACTGCCAATCAAGAAACCTGAATGATGCTCCTTGAATACACCTGAAACTTCAAGTCACACTCAATTTGAAGGGAAAACTGCCAGCCCAGAATATTATATCCTGCAAAGCTCTCATTTGTGAATGAAGGTAAAATAAAGACCTTTCACTGCAAACAGGAATTGAAAGAATTTGTTGCCACTCGTCCAGCCCTGCAAAAGATGCTTAAAGATGTGTTACATACAGAAACACAGAAACACGGCCATCAACATGAAAGAAGGTAAACAAAGGGAACCTCACGGCAAAAGATCACAGGGAATTCAAAGCATACATTTGGATAAAGAAATTATGGGACATGTACTCTATAGAATACTATACAGCAGTCAAAAACAATGAAATCCGGTCATTTGCAACAAGATGGAGGAATCTGGAAAACATCATTCTGAGTGAATTAAGCCAGTCCCAAAGGGACAAATACCATATGTTCTCCCTGATCGGTG
>CM027392.1:11004734-11028970 GCA_015711505.1 Sylvilagus bachmani
TAACCCTAACCCTAGCCCTAACCTTAACCCACACCCTAACTCTAACCCTAACCCTAGCCCTAGGCCTAGCCCTATCCCTTACCCTAATCCAAACCCTAAACCTAACCCTAGCCCTAGCCCTAACCCTAGCCCTAACCCTAACACTAACTCTAAACCTAACCGTAGAACTAGACCTAACCCTAACCTTAACCCTAATCCTAGCACTAGACATACACTAACCCTAAACCTAGCCCTAGCCCTAACCCTAGCCCTACCCCTACCACTAACACACAACTTAAACCTTACCCTAACCATAGCCCTAGCCCTAACCTTAACCCTAACCCTAGCCCTTGGACTAGCCATATCCCTTACCCTAAACTTAAACCTAACCCTAGCCCTAGCCCTAAACCTTACACTAACCCTAACCAACCCAAACCCCAAACATAACCCTAGCCATAACCCTCACCCACACCTTAAACCTAACACTAGCCCTAGCCCTAACACTAACCCTAACCCTAACACTAGCCCTAACCTTAACCCTAATCCTAGCACTAGACATACACTAACCCTAAACCTAGCCTTAGTACAAACTACAAACCTAACCCTAGCCCTAGCACAAGCCCTAACCCTAACCCCAACCCTAACCCCAACCCCAACCCCAAACTTAACCTTAGCCCTAGCCCTAACCTAACCCTATCCCTTCCCCTCCCCTAGCCCTAACACTAGCCCTAGTCCTAACCCTAACCATAACCCTAGCCCTAGCCCTAGCCCTAGACCTAACCCTAACCCTAACCATAACCCTAGACCTATCCCTAACTCTAACCCTAGTCCTAGCTCTAACCCTAAACCTAGCTCTAACCCTAGCCCTAGCCCTAAACATAACCCTGACCCTAAACTTAGCCCAAGCCCTAAACCTAACCCTAACCCTAACACTAACCCTAGTCTTAACCCTAAACCTAACCATAACCCTAGCCCTAACCCTAATCCTAGCCCTAACCCTAACCCTAGCCCTAACCATAACCCTAGTGCTACCCTAACCCTAACCCTAAACCTGACCCTAGCCCTAGCCCTAAGCCTAACCCTAACCCTAGCCCGATCACTAAACCTAACCCTAACCTGAGCCCTAGACCTAGCCCTAGCCCTAAACCTAGCCCTAGCCCTACACCTAACCGTAAACCTAGCCCTAACCATAACCATAGTCCTAGCCATAACCCTAGGCTTAACCCTAACCCTAGCCCTAGCCCTAATCCTAACTCTAACCCTAACCCCAGACACAGCCATAGACCTAACCATAACCCTAACCCTAGCCCTAGACATACACTAACCCTAACCATAACCCTAGCCATAACCCCAACTCTAACCCTAACCCAACCCCACGGGAGCTGTGTAACTTGGTTGTAGATAGATGCAGATTCCGGGAGTCCTGTATGCTGGGAGTAGAGAGAAGTGCTGTGGGGCGTTCCGTAGCCTAGAATTAGGCATACGCAGTATGCAGGTTCTGTATACTGCGTGTAGGAGACACAGCTTATTTGGAGTTCTGTGTTGAGTCTAGCGAGAAGGAGTTCACAGAAGATCGGCATCGTGGTTTAGTGAGAAGCAGTTTACAAGTGCTGTGTCGCATGGGAATGGGCATACGCAGTATATGGGATTCCTATGTCCTGAGCGTAGGAGAAGTAGTTTATGGGAATTCTGTATCCTGCGTGTTAAGAGAAGCAGTTGGGAAGAGTTCTGTAGCCTGGGAGTAGCAATAAGCACTATACGGCATTGCAGTAGCCAGAGTGTAGCAGACGCAGCTTACGGGAGTTCTTTATGCTAGATTGTAGCGTGAAGCCGTTTACGGGAGTTCTGTAACCTGGGAGTAGAGAGAAGTTGATTGCTGGAGTTCTGTAGCCTGGAATTAGGCATTCGCAATATGCGGGTATTCTCTATCCTGAGTGTAGGCGATGCAGCTGAAGGGAGTTCTGTAACGTAAGTGTGGAGTGAGGCAGTTTGCAGGATTTTTGTATTCTGAGTAGAGAGAAGCTGTTTACGGGAGTTCTGTATCCTGAGTATAGAGAGAAGCAGTTGAGAAGAGTTCTGTAGCCTGGGAGTAGCAGTAAGTCAGAAATAGCATTGCTGTAGCCAGTGTGTAGCAGACACAGTAACGAGAGCTCTGTAACGTGGATGTAGTGAGACGCAGATTACGGGAATCCTGTATGCTGGGAGTAGAGTGAAGTGTTGCGGGGAGTTCTGTAGCCTAGAATTAGGCATACGCAGTATACGGGTTCTATATACTGCGTGTAGGCGACACAGCTTTTGGGAGTTCTATGTCCTGAGTATAGCAAGAAGCATTTCACAGAAGTTCTGTATCCTGGGTTAGAAAGAAGCAGTTTACAAGTGATGTGTCGCCTTGGAATGGGAATGCCCAATATATGGGATTCCTATGTCCTGAGCGTAGGAGAAGTAGTTTACAGGAGTTCTGAATCCTGCATGTAGGTAGGCACTTGACAAGAGTTCTGTAGCCTGGGAGTAGCAATAAGCAGTATACGGCATTTCTGTAGCCTGAGTGTAGCAGACGCAGCTTATGGGAGCTCTGTAACTGGATATAGAGAGAAGCAGTTTCCTGGAGTTCTGTAACCTGGGAGTAGAGAGAATTTGATTGCTGGAGTTCTGTACTCTGGAATCAGGCTTTCGCAGTATGCGCGTTTTCACTATCCTGAGTGTAGGCGATGCAGTTGAAGGGAGTTCTGTAACGTAAGTGTGGAGTGAGGCAGTTCGCAGTGTTCTGTATTCTGAGTGGAAAGAAGCTGTTTATGGGAGTTCTGCATCGTGTGTATAGAGAGAAGCAGTTGAGAAGAGTTCTGGAGCCTGGGAGTAGCAGTAAGCCAGATACGGCATTGCAGTAGCCAGAGAGTAGCAGGCACAGCTTACGGGAGCTGTGTAACGTGGTTGTAGATAGACACATGTTAAAATATTCCTGTATGCTGGGAGTAGAGTGAAGTGTTGCGGGGAGTTCTGTAGCCTAGAATTGGGCTTACGCAGTATGCAGTTTCTGTAGAGTGTGTGTAGGAGACACAGCTTACTTGGAGTTCTGTGTCCTGGGCCTAGTGAGAAGGAGTTCACAGAAGTTCTGCATCGTGGGTGTAATGAGAAGCAGTTTACAAGTGCTGTGTAGCCTGGGAATGGGCATAACCCATATATGGGATTCCAATGTCCTGAGCGTAGGAGAAGTAGTTAACGGGAGGTTTGTGTCCTGCATGTAGACAATTGACAAGAGTTCTGTTGCCTGGGAGTAGCAATAAGCAGTATACGGCATTTCTGTAGCCTGAGTGTAGCAGACGCAGCTTACGGGAGCTCTGTAACGTGGATGTAGTGAGACACAGTTTACGGGAATCCTGTATGCTGGGAGTAGAGAGAAGTTGATTCCTGGAGTTCTGTAGCCTGGAATTAGGCATTTGCTATATGCGGGTTTTCGCTGTCCTGAGGGTAGGTGATGCAGCTTAAGGGAGTTCTGTAACCTAAGTGTGGAGAGAGGCAATTCGCAGGAGTTCTGTATTCTGGTCTAGGCCTACGCCTAAACCTAACCCTAACACTATCCCTAGCCTTAGGCCTAGCACTAACACTAACCCTGACCACAACCACAATCCCAACCACAACCCCAACCCAACCGTATTCTAACCCTAACCCTAGCCCTAGCCCTAACCCACACCTTAAACCTTACCCTAGCCCTATCCCTAACCCTAACCGTAGCCCTAGCCCTAGCCCTAGCCTTAACCCTTACCCTAACCCTAGCCCTAGAGCTAACCTTAATCCTAACCCTAAACTTAGCCCTAACCCTAAACCTAACCCTAGCCCTAGCCATAAGCATAAACCTAACGCTAACCCTAGCCCTAGCCCTCGCCCTAAACTTAACACTAAACCTAGCCCTAACCCTAACCCTAAACGTAGCACTAACCCTAGCCCTAGCCATAGCCCTAAACCTAGCCCTAGCCCTAACCCTAACCCTAACCCTAGCCTTAGGACTAGCCCTAACACTTACCGTAACCCTATCCCTTACCCTAGCCCAAGCCCTAACCCTAACTAAAGCCTTAGCACTAGCCCTAACCCTAACCCAAACCCCAACACCAATCCCAACCAAACCCCAACCCCAACCATCACCCAAGCCCTAACCCTAACCCACACCATAATCCTAACACTAGCCCTAGGCCTAACCCTAACCCTAACCCTAACCGTAGCCTTAGCCCTGGCCATAACCCTAAACGCAACACCAACCCTAACACCAACCACAACCCAAATCCCAACCATAACCCTAGCCCCAAACCTAAACCACACCTTAAAACTAACACTAACCCTAGCCCTAACCATAACCCTAGCCCTAACCCTAACCCTAAAACTAACCCTAGCCCTAGCACTAGCCCTAGCCATATCCCTAACCCTAACCCTGACCCTAGCACTAGCCCTAACCCTAACCCTAGCCCTATCCCTAACCCTAACCTTAGCCCTAGCCCTAAACCTGAAACTTAGCCCAAGCCCTCGCCCTAACCCTGCCCTAGCCCTAATCCTAACACTAACCCTTACCCTAAAACTAACCCTAGCCCTAGCACTAGCCCTAGCCATATCCCTAACACTAACCCTGACCCTAGCACTAGCCCTAACCCTAACCCTAGCCCTAGCCCTAACCCTAACGTTAGCCCTAGCCCTAAACCCAAAACTTAGCCCTAGCCCTAGCCCTAACCCTAGCCCTAGGGCTAACCTTAACCCTAACCCTAACCCTAGCCATAGCCCTAACACTAACCCTAAAACCCAACCGTAGCCTTAGCCCTAGACCTAAACCTGACCCCAACACCAACCCTAACGCCAACCTCAACCCAAACCCCAACCATCACCCAAGCCCTAACCCTAACCCACACCTTAAACCTAGCACTAACCCTAGCCCTAACCCTAACCCTAACCCTAAAACTAACCTTAGCCCTAGCCCTAGCCCTAGCCCTAGCCCTAACCCTAACACTAACCCTAGCACTAGCCCTAACCCTAAACCTAGCCCTAGACAAAACACTAAGCCTATACCTAGCCTAAGCCCTAACCCTAAATCTAACCCTAAACCTAACCCCAACCTCATCCCCAACCCCAACCCCAAACCTAACACTGACCCTAGCCCAAACCCTAACCCTAAACCTAGCACTACCCCTAACCCTAACCCTAACCCTAGCCTTAGCCCTAGCCCTAACCCTAACCCTAAACATAGCCCTTACCTTAACACACATACTAAAACTAAACCTAGCCCTAGCCCTAACCCTAACCCTAACCCTAGCCCTAGCCCTAACCCTAACCTTAACCCTAACCCTAACCCTAACACTAAACCTAGCCCAAGCCCTAGAACAAACCATAACCCTAACCCAAACCCTAGCCCTAGCCATAGCTCTAGCCTTCACCCCCAACCTAACCCTAGCCCTAGCCCTAACACTAGCCCTAGTCCTAGCCCTAGTCCTAGCACTAACCCTAGCACTAGACCTAGACCTAGCCATAGATCTAGACCTAAACCTAACCCTAACCCTAGCCCTAACCCTAGAAATCACCCTAACCCTAGCCCTAGCCCTAACCCTAACCCGAACCCTACTCCTAGACCTAGCCCAAGCAGTAGCACTACCTTAACCCTAACCCTAACCCTAGCCCTATCCCTAACCCTAACCCTAACCCTAGCACTAGCCCTAGCCCGAACCCTAGCCCTAGCCCTTACCCTAACCCTAACATTAACCCTAGCCCTAGCCCTAAACCAAACACCAACTCTAGCCCTAGGCATAGTCCTAACCCTAACACCAACCACAATGCAACCACAACTACAACCCCAACCCCAACCATAACCCTAACACTAACCCTAGCCCTAAACCAAAACCACACTTTAAAACTATAACTAGCCCTAGCCCTAACCCTAAACCTAAACCTAACCCTAGCCCTAGCCCTAGCTCTAGCCATAACCATAAATCTAACCGTAAATAGAAATAGTCCTAGTCTCAACCCCAACACTAACCCTAAACCCAACCACAACCTCACCCCAAGCCCAACCGTAACCCTAACCCTAACCACAAACCAAGCCCAACACCATGCCCAACCCCAACCTTAACGCTAACCCTAGCCCTAACCTTAACGCACACCCTAAACCTAACCCTAGCCCTAACCCTAACCCTAAACATAATCCTAAACCAAGCCCTAGGCCTAGCACTCGCCCTAACCCTAAACCTAGCCCTAGCCCTAACCCTAACCCTGACCCTAGTTCTAGGCCTAGCCCTATCCCTTACCCTAACAAAAACCCTAACCCTAGCCCTAAACATAGCCTTAGCCCTAGACCTAACCCTAACCCCAACAGAAACCCCAACCCCAATCACAACCCCAACCCAAACCATAACCCTAACCCTAACCCTATCCAGAACTCTAACACACGCCTTAAACCTAAAACTAGCCATAGCCCTAACCCTAACGAAACCCTAGCCCTAGACCTAGCCCTAACCCTAACACTAACCCTAAACCTAACGCTAGCCCTAGCCTTAACGCTAACCCTAACCTTAACCCTAACCCTAGCACTAGCCCTAACCCTAACCCTAACCCTAGCCGTAGCCCTAACCCTAACCCTAACCTTAGACCTAGCCCAAGCCCTAACCCTAACCATAGCCGTAGCCCTAACCCTAACCCTAAACCTTACCCTAGCCCTAGGACTAGCCCTATCCCTTAACCTAACCCTAACCCTAACCCTAGCCCTAGCCCTAACCCTAACCCTTATCCTAACCCTAACCGTAGCCTTAGCCCTAGCCCTAACCCTAAACCCAACACCAATCCCAACCCCAAACACAAACCCAACCCCAAACATAACCTTAGCCATAACCCTAACCCACACCTTAAACCTAACACGAGCCTAGCCTTAACACTAACCCTAACCCTAACACTAGGCCTAAACTTAACCCTAACCCTAAACCTAACCCTAGCCCTACCACTAGCCATAGCCCTAACTATAAACCTAACCCTAGCCCTAGCCCATGCCCTAACCCTAACCCCAACCCTAACCCCAACCCCAACCCCAAACTTAACCCTAACCCTAGCCCTAACCTAACCCTAAACCTAGCTCTAGCCATAGCCCTAGCACTAGCCCTAGTCCTAACCCTAACCCTAACTCTAGCCCTAGCCCTAACCCTAACCCTAACCATAACCATAACCCTAGACCTATCCCTAACCCTAACCCTAGTCCTAGCCCTAACCCTAAACCTAGCTCTAGCCCTAGCCCTAGCCTTAACCTTTACCCTAACCCTAGCCCTAGCCCTAACCATAACCCTAACCCTAAACTTAGCCCAAAACCTAAACCTAACCCTAACCCTAACCCTAACACTAACCCTAGCCCTAACCCTAAACCTAACCATAACGCTAGCCCTAACCCTAACCCTAGTGCTACCCTAACCCTAACCATACATGACACTAGCCCTAGCCCAGGGCATAACCCTAACCCTAACCCGAGCCCTAAAAATAACCCTAAACCGAGCCCTAGCCCTAGCTCTAGCCATAACCATAAACCTAACCCTAAACCTAGAACTAGCCCTTACCCCAACCCCAATCCTAACCCCAACTCCAACCCCAACCTCACACCAATCCCAACACAAACCCTAACCCTAACCACAAACCAACCCAACCCCATACCCAACCACAAACCTAAGCCTAACCCTAGCCCTAACCTTAACCCACAGCCTAAACCTAAACCTAGCCTTAGCCCTAGCCCTAGCCATAACCATCACCCTAACCCTAACCCTAGCCCTAGCCCTCGCCCTAACCCTAACCCTAAACCTAGCCCTAGCCCTAACCCTAACCCTAACCCTAACCCTAGCCCGAAACCTAACCCTAACTCTAACCCTATCCCTAACCCTAAACCCAACAGAAACCCCAACCCCAACCACAACCCCAACCTCAATCATAACCCTAACCAGAACCCTAGCCCTAACACTAACCAACACCTTAAACCTAAAACTAGCCCTCGCCCTAGCCATAACCCTAACCCTAACCCTAACCCTAGCCCTAGACCTAGCCCTAACCCTGAAACTATCTCTAAACCTAACCCTAGCCCTAGCCCTAACCCTAACCCCAACACCAACACCAACCCCAACCCCAACCATCACCCAAGCCCTAACCCTAACCCACACCTTAAACCTAGCACTAGCCCTAGCCCTAACCCTAACCCTAACCCTAAAACTAACCTTAGCCCTAGCCCTAGCACTAGCCCTAGCCCTAACCCTAACACTGACCCTAGCACTATCCCTAACCCTAACCCTAACCCTAGCCCTAGCCCTAGCCCTACCCCTAACCCTAATCCTAGCCCAAGCCCTAACCCTAAACCTAACCCTAACCCTAACCCAAACCAAAACCCCAACCCCAACCCCAAACCTAACACTGACCCTAGCCCAAACCCTAACCCGAAACCTAGTCCTAGCCCTAACACTAACCCGAAAACTAATCATAGCCCTAGACCTAACCCTAGCCCTAACCCTAACCCTGACCCTAGCACTAGCCTAACCCTAACCCTAGCCCTAACCCTAACCCTAACATTAGCTTAGACCCAGCCAAAGCCCTAACACTACCACTAGCCCTAGCCCTAGCCGTAACCCTAAACCTAACCCTAGCCCTAGCCCTAGCACTAACCCTAACCCCAATTCCAAGCCCAACCCCATCCCCAACCCCAACCCTAACCCTAACCCTAAACATAGCCCTAACATTAACCCACACGCTAAATCTAAAGCTAAGCCTAGACCTAACCCTAAACCTAACCCTAAACGTAGCCCAAGCCCTAGCCCTAGCCGTAGCCCTAGACCTAACCCTACCCAAGCACTAGCCCTAGCCCTAGCCCTAGCCTTCGCTCTCAACCTAACACTAGCCCTATCCCTAACCCTAGCCCTAGCCGTAGCCCTAGACCTAACCCTACCCAAGCACTAGCCCTAGCCCTAGCCCTAGCCATAGCCCTAGACCTAACCCTAACCCTAACCCTAACCCTAGCCCTAACCCTAGCCCTCACCCTAACCATACCTTGCACTAACCCTAACCCTATCCCTAGACCTAGCCCTAGCCCTAGCCCTAACCCTAACCCGAACCCTAGCCCCATCCCTAACCCTAACCCTAGTCCTAGCCCTAACCCTAACTAAAGCCTTAGCCCTAGCCCTAGCCCTAAACTTAACCCTAGACTTAGCCCTATCCCTTGCCCTAACCCTAAACCACACTTTAAACCTAACACTAGCCTTAGCCCTTACCCTAACCCTAACCCTAAACCTAACCCTAGCCCTAGCCATAGCTCTACCCATAACCATAAACCTAACCCTAACCTAGAACCAGTCCTAGCCCCAACCCCAACCCTAACACTAACTCCTACCCCAAACCCACGCAAAGCCATTCGTAACCCTAACCCTACCCACAAACCAAGCCCAACCCAATCCACAACGCCAACCCTAATCCTAACCCAAGCCCTAACTTTAACTCTCACCCTAAACCTAAACCTAGCCCTAGCCCTAACCCTAAACCTAATGCTACACCTAGCCTTAGCCCTAGCCCTAGCCATAACCATCACCCTAACCTAACCCTAGCCCTAGCCCTAGCCCTCGCCCTAACCATAAACCTAGCCATAGCCCTAACCCTAACCCTAACCCTAGCCCTATCCCTTAGCCTAACCCTAACCCTAGCCCTAAGCCTTGCCCTATCCCTTACCCTAACTGTAACTGTAGCCTTAGCCCTATCCCTAACACTAACCCCAACCCCAACCCCAACCCCAAACACAACCCCAACCCCAAACATAACCCAACCCGTAACTCTAACCCACACCTTAAACCTAACACTAGCCCTAGCCCTAACACTAACCCTAACCCTAAACCTAGCCCTAACCTTACCCTAACCCTAAACCTAACCCTAAACCTAGCCCTAGCCCTAGCCCTAACAATAAACCTAACCCTAGCCCTAGCCCAAGCCCTAACCCTAACCCCAACCCTAAACCCAAAACCAACACCAAACTTAACCCTAGCCCTAGCCCTAACCTAACCCTAACCCTAGCCATAGCCCTAGCCCAGCACTAGCCCTATTCCTAACCCTAACCCAAATCTAGCCCTAGCACTAACCCTAACCCTAACCAGAACCATAACCCTAGACCTATCCCTAACCCTAACCCTAGTCCAAGCCCTAACCATAAACCTAGTCCTAACTCTGGCCCTAGCCTTAACCCTTACCCTCACCCTAACCCTAGCCCTAGCCCTAGCCCTAGCCCTAACCCTAACACTAACTCTAAACATAACCCTAGCCCTAGACCTAACCCTAACCTTAATCCTAACCCTAGCACTAGACCTACACTAACCCTAAACCTAGCCCTAGCCCTAACCCTACCCGTGACCCTAACCCACACCTTAAACCTAACCCTAACCATAGCCCTAGCCCTAACCTTAACCCTAACCCTAGCCCTAGACCTAATTCTAACCTTAATCCTAACCCTAGCACTAGACCTACACTACCCTAAACCTAGCCCTAGCCCTAACCCTACCCCTGACCCTAACCCACACCTTAAACCTAACCCTAACCATAGCCCTAGCCCTAACCTTAACCCTAACCCTAGCCCTAGGACTAGCCATATCCCTTACCCTAAACTTAAACCTAACCCTAGCCCTAGCCCTAACCCTTACCCTAACGCTAACCATAGCCTTAGCCCTAGCCCTAACCCTAAATGCAACCGCAATCCTAACGCCAACCACAACCACAACCCCAACAAACCCTAGACCTAAACCTAAACCACACCTTAAAACTACAACTAACCCTAGCCCTAACCCTAACCCTAACCCTAGCCCTAGCCCTAACCCTAACTAAAGCCCTAGCCCTAGCCCTAACCCTAAACCAAACCCTAACCCTAACCCTAACCCTAACCCTAACCTAACCTTAACCCTAGCCCTAGCCCTAACCCTAAAACTAACCCTAACCCTAACCGTAGCCTTAGCCCTAGCCTTAACCCTAACCCCAACACCAACACCACCCCAACCCCAACCCCAACCATCACCCAAGCCCTAACCCTAACCCACACCTTTAACCTAGCACTAGCCCTAGCCCTACCCTAACCCTAACCCTAAAACTAACCTTAGCCCTAGCCCTAGCACTAGCCCTAACCCTAACCCTGACCCTAGCACTAGCCCTAACCCTAACCCTAACCCTAACCCTAGCCCTAACCCTAACCTAAGCCTTTACCTAGCCCAAGGCCTAACCTAAACATAACCCTAACCCTAACCCCAACCACAACCCCAAACCCAACCCCAAACTTAACCCTGACTCTAGCCCAAACCCTAACCCTAAACCTAGCCCTAGCCCTAACTCTAACCTTAACCTTAGTCCTAGTCCTAAACCTAACCTCAACTTAGAGCCCAACCCCATCCCCAACCCCAACCCTAACCCTAACCCTAACCATAGCCCTAACCTTAACCCAGAAACTAAATCTAAACCTAGGCCTAGCACTAACCCTAACCTAAACCAAAACCTAGCACCAGCCCTAGCCCTAGCCATAACCCTAACCCAAACCCTAGGCCTAGCCCTAGCCCTAGCCTTTGCCCTCAACCTAACCCTATCCCTATCGCTAACCCTAGCCCTTGTCCTAGCCCTAGTCCTAGCACTAACCCTAGCCCTAGCCCTAGCCCTAGCCCTAGACCTAACCCTACGCCTAACCCTAGCCCTAACCCTAGCCCTCACCCTAACCCTAACCCTAGCCCTATCCCTAACCCTAACCCTAACCATAGCCCTAGCCCTAGCCCTAATCCTAACCCTAGCCCTAGCCCTAGCCCTAGCCCTAGCCCTAACCCTAACACTAACTCTAGCCCTAGGCATAACAATAACCCTAACCCCAACCCCAACGACAACCACAACCACAACCAAAATCCCAACCACAACCCTAACCCAAACCCTAGCCCTAAACCAAAACCACACTTTAAAACTAACAGTAGCCCTAGCCCTAACCCTAACCCTAAACCTAACCCTAGCCCTAGCCCTAGCTCTAGCCATAACCATAAACCTAACCCTAAATTGAGCTAGCCCTAGCCCCAACTCCAACACTAACCCTAAACCCAACCCCAACCCCGCCCCAAACCCAACTGAAACCATCATCCTAACCACAAACCAAGCCCAACACCATGCCCAACCCAAACCCTAACCCTAACCCTAGCCCTAACCTTAACCCACACCCTAAACCTAACCCTAGAGCTAACCCTAACCCTAAACCTAACCCTTAACCTAGCCCTAGCCCTAGCCCTAGCCCTAGACATAACCAAACCCTAACCCTACACCTAGACCTAGCCCTAGCCCTAGCCCTAACCCTAACCCTAAACCTAGCCCTAGCCCTAACCCTCGACCTACCCTAAACCTAGACCTAGGCCTAGCCCTATCCCTTACCCTAACACTAACCCTAACCCTAGCCCTAAACGTAGCCTTAGACCTAGCCCTACCCCTAACCCCAACAGCAACCCCAATCACAACCCCAACCTCAACCATAACCCTCACACTAACCCTAGCCCTAACCCTAAACCACACCTTAAACCTAACACTAGCCCTAGCC
The DNA here is from genome assembly GCA_015711505.1 of Sylvilagus bachmani. Classification (NCBI taxonomy): domain Eukaryota; kingdom Metazoa; phylum Chordata; class Mammalia; order Lagomorpha; family Leporidae; genus Sylvilagus; species Sylvilagus bachmani. The sequence continues at coordinate 11,017,285 of CM027392.1, forward strand.
CTAACCCTAATCTTAACCCTAACCCTAGCACTAGCCCTAACCATAACACTAACCCTAAAACTAACGCTAGCCCTAGCCCTAACCCTAACCCTAACGTAAACCTAAACCTAGCACTAGCCCTAACCCTAACCCTAACCCTAGCAATAACCCTTCCCCTAACCCTAGACCTAGCCCAAGCCCTAACCCTAACCCTAGCACTAGCCCAAGACCTAGCCGTAGCCCTAGATCTAACCCTAACCATAACCCTAGCCCTAACACTAGCCCTTGCTCTAACCATAGCCTTGCCCTAACCCTAACCCTAACCCTAACCCTAGCCCTAGCCCTAGCCCTAGCACTAACCCTAACCCTAACCCTAACCCTAACCCTAGCCCTAACCCTAACCCTAACCCTAACACTAACCCTAGCCCTAACCCTAGTCCTAGCCCTAACCATAGCCTTGCCCTAACCCTAAACCTAACCCTACCCCTAGACCTAGCCCTAGCCCTAGCACTAACCCTAACCCTAACCCTAGCCCTATCCCTAACCCTAACTCTAACCCTAGCCCTAAACCTAGACCTAGCCCTAGCCTTAGCCCTTACCCTAACCCTAACATTAACCCTAGCCCTAGCCCTAACCCTAACACCAACTCTAGCCCTAGGCATAACACTAACCCTAACCCCAACCCCAACGACAACCACAACCACAACCAAAACCCCAACCATAACCCTAACCCATACCCTAGGCCTAACCCAAAACCACACTTTAAAACTAACAGTAGCCCTAGCCCTAACCCTAACCCTAACCCTAACCCTAAACCTAACCCTAGCCCTAGCCCTAGCTCTAGCCATAACCATAAACCTAACCCTAAATTGAGCTAGCCCTAGCCCCAGGCACAACACTAACCCTAAACCCAACCCCAACCCCACCCCAAGCCCAACCGAAACCCTCATCCTAACCACAAACCAAGCCCAACAACATGCCGAACCCCAAACCTAACCCTAACCCTAGCCCCAAACTTAACCCACACCCTAAACCTAACCCTAGCCCTAACCTTAACCCACACCATAAACCTAACCCTAGCCCTAACCCTAACACTAAACCTTACCCTAACCCTAGCCCTAGCCCTAGCCCTAGCCATAACCAAACCCAAAACATACCCCTAGACCTAGACCTAGCACTAGCCCTCGCCCTAACCCTAAACCTAGCCCTAGCCCTAACCCTCAACCTAACCCCAGCCCTAGGCCTAGCCCTATCCCTTACCCTAACACTAACCCTAACCCTAGCCCTAACGTAGCCTTAGCCCTAGCCCTAACCCTAACACCAAGCACCCCAAACCCAACCACAACCCCAACCTCAACCATAACCCTAACCCTAACCCTAGCCCTAACCCTAACCCACACTTTAAACCTAACACTAGCCCGAGACCTAACCCTAACCCTAACCCTAGCCCTAGGCCTAGCCTTAACCCTAATACTAACCCTAAACCTAACGCTAGCCCTAGCCCTAACCCTAACCCTAAACTTAACCATAACCCTAGCACTAGCCCTAACACTAACCATAGCCCTAGCCCTACCCCTAACCCTAGACCTAGCCCAAGCCCTAACCCTAACCCTAACCCTAGCCCTAGCCCTAAACCTAAACCGAACCCTAGCCCTAGGACTAGCCATATCCCTTACCCTAACCCTAACCCTAACCCTAGCCCAAGCCCTAACCCTTACCCTAACACTAACTGTAGCCTTAGCCCTAGCACTAGCCCTAACCATAAACCCAACCCCAACCCCAAACCCAAACACAACCCCAACCCCAAAACATACCCCAAGCCGTAACTCTAACCCACACCGTAAACCTAACACTAGCCCTAGCCCTAACACTAACCCTAACCCTAACCCTAACCCTAGCCCTAACCTTAACCCTAACCCTAAACCTAACCCTAACCCAACCCCTAGCCCTAGCCCTAACAATAAACCTAACCCTAGCCTTAGCCCTAGCCCTGCCCTAGACCTAAGCCTAACCTTAACCCTAGCCGTAGACCTAGCCCTAACCTAACCCTAACCCTAGCCCTAGGCCTAGCCCTAGCACTAGCCCTAGTCCTAACTCTACCCTAACTCTAGCCCTAGCCCTAACCCTAGCCCTAACCATAACCAAAAACCTAGACCTATCCCTAACCCTAACCCTAGTCCTAGCCCTAACCCTAAACCTAGCCCTAACACTAGCCCTAGCCTTAACCCTTACCCTAACACTAACCCTAGCCCTAGCCCTAGCCTTAACCCTTACCTTTACCCTAACCCTTGCCCTAGCCCTAACCGTAACCCTAAACCTAGCTCTAGCCCTAGCCCTAACCCTAAACCCAACTCCAAGCCCAACCCCATCCCCAACCCAACCCTAACCATAACCCTAGCCCTAGCCTTAACCCTTACCCTAACCCTAACCTATCCCTAGCCCTAGCCTTAACCCTTACACTAACCCTAACCCTAGCCCTAGCCCTAACCGTAACCCTAAACCTAGCTCTAGACCTAGACCTAACCCTAACTCCAACTCCAAGCCCAACCCCATCCCCAACCCCATTCCTAACCCTAACCCTAACCATTGCCCTAACCTTAACCCACACGCTAAATCTAAACCTAAACCTAAGCCTAGACCTAACCCTAAACCTAACCCTAAACCTAGCCCAAGCCCTAGACCTAGACTTCGCTCTCAACCTAACACTAGCCCTATCCCTAACCCTAGACCTAGTCCTAGCCCTAGTCCTAGCACTAACCCTAGCACTAGTCCTAGCCCTAGTCCTAGCACTAACCTTAAAACTAACCCTAGCCCTAGGACTAGCCCTATCCCTTACCATAACATTAAACCTAACCCTAGACCTAACGCTAAACCACATTTTAAACCTAACCCTACCCCTAGCCCTAACCCTAACCCTAAACGTAACCCTAGCCCTAGCCCTAGCTCTAGCCATAACCATAAACCTAACCCTAAACCTAGAACTAGCCATAGCCCCAACCACAACCCTAACCCTAAGTCCAACCCCAACCTCACACCAAGCCCAACACTAACCCTAACCCTAACAACAAACCAAGCCCAACCAATCCCCAACCCCAACCCTAACCCTAACCCTAGCCCTAACCTTAACCCACACCCTAAACCGAACCCTAAACCTAGCCTTATTCCTAGCCCTAGCCATAACCATCACCCTAACCCTAACCCTAGCCCTAGCCCTAGCCCTCGCCCTAACCCTAAACCTAGACCTAGCCCTAACCCTAACCCTAACCTTATCCCTAGGCTTAGCCCTATCCCTTACCCTAACCCTAACTGTAGCCTTAGCCCTATCCCTACCCTAACCCCAACAGCAACCCCAACCCCAACCACAACCCCATCCCCAATCATAACCCTAAGGAGAACCCTAGCCCTAACCCTAACCAACAACTTAAGCCTAACACAAACCCTAACCCTAACCCTAACCCTAACCCTAACCCTAAACATAACCCTAGCCCTAGCCCTAGCCCTAACCCTAACACTAACTCTAAACCACACCCTAACCCTAGACCTAACCCTAAACTTAATCCTAACCCTAGCACTAGACCTACACTAACCCTAAACCTAGCCCTAGCCCTAACCTTAACCCTAACCCTAGCCCTAGGACTAGCCATATCCCTTACCCTAACCTTAAACCTAACCCTAGCCCTAGCCCTAACCCTTACCCTAACCCTAACCATAGCCTTAGCCCTAGCCCTAACTCTAACCCCAACACCAACCCTAACGCCAAACACAACCCCAACCCCAACCATAACCCTAGCCCTAAACCTAAACCAAACCTTAAAACTACCACTAACCCTATGCCAAACCCTAAACCTAACCCCAACCCTAGCCCTAGCCCTAACCCTAACCCTAAAACTACCCCTAGCCCTAGCCCTGGCCCTAGCCCTAGCCCTAGCCCTAACCCTAGCCCTAACCCTAACTCTGATCCTAGCACTAGCCCTAAGCCTAACACTGGAACTTCCCTAACCCTAACCTTAGCCCTAGCCCTAGCCCGAAACCTAGCCCTAGCCATAGCCCTTGCCCTAACCCTAGCCCTAGCTCTAACCCTAACCCTAACCCTAGAATAAGACTAGCCCTATCAATTACCCTAACCCTAACCCTAACCCTAGCCCTAGCCCTAACCCTAACCCTAATCCTAACCGTAGCCTTAGACCTAGCCCTAACCCTAACCCAAACACCAACGCCACCCCAACCCCAACCCCAACCATCACCCAAAACTTAACCCTAACCCACACCTTAAACCTAGCACTAGCCCTAGCCCTAACCCTAACCCTAACCCTAAAACTAACCTTAGTCCTAGCCCTAGCCCTAGCCCTGACCCTAACCCTAACCCTAACCCTAACCCTAGCACTAGCCCTAACCCTAACCCTAGCCCTAACTGAACGCTAAGCCTATACTTAGCCCGAGCCCTAACCCTAAACCTAACCCTAACCCTAACCCCAACCACAACACCATACCCAACCCAAACCTAACCCTGACCCTAACCCAAACCCTAACCCTAAACCTAGCCCTAGCCCTAACCCTAAGCCTAACCCTAGCCCGAGACATAACCCTAACCCTAACCCTACCCTAGCCCTAGCACTAACCCTAAACTCAACTCAGAGCCCAACCCCTTCCCCAACCCCAACCCTAACCATAAACCTAACCATAGCCCTATCCTAAACCCACACACTAAATCTAAACCTAGGCCTAGCCCTAACCCAAAACCTAAACTTAAACCTAGCCCAAGCCCTAGCTCTAGACATAACCCTAACCCAAACCCTAGCCCTAGCACTAGCCCTAGCCTTCGCACTCAACCTAACCCTAGCCCTAGCCCTAACCCTAGCCCTAGTCCTAGCCCTAGTCCTAGCACTAACCCTAGCACTAGCCCTAGTCCTAGCTGTAGCCCTAGACCTAACCCTAACCATTACCGTAGCCCTAACCCTAGCACTTCCCTTACCATAGCCTTGCCCTAACCCTAACCCTAACCCTACCCCTAGACCTAGCCCTAGCTCTAGCACTAACCCTAACCCTAACCCTATCCCTAACCCTAGCCCTAGCCCTAACAATAACCCTAACACTAACCCTAACCCTAACCCTAACCCCACCCTTACCATAACCCTAACCATAGCCCTAACCGTAGCACTCGCCCTAACCATTGCCTAGCCCTAGCCCTAGCCCTAGCCCTAGCCATAACCAAACCCTAACCCTACCCCTAGCCCTAGCCCTAGCCCTAGCCCTTACCCTAACCCTAAAATTAACCCTAGCCCTAGCCCTAACCCTAACACCAACTCTAGCCGTAGGAATAATACTAACCCTAACCCCAACCCCAACTACAACCACAACCACAACCAAAACCCCAACCATAACCCTAACCCAAACCCTAGCCCTAACCCAAAACCACACTTTAAACAAACACTAGCCATAGCCCTAACCCTAACCGTAACCCTAAACCTAACCCTAGCCCTAGCCCTAGCTCTAGCCATAACCATAAACCTAACCCTAAACCTAGAACTAGCCCTAGCCCCAACCCCAACCTCACACCAAGCCCAACACTAACCATAACCCTAACCCTAACCACAAACCAGGCCCAACCCCATCCCCAACCCCAAACCTAACCCTAACCCTAGCCTTAACCCTTACACTAACCCTAACCGTAGCCTTAGCCCTAGCCCTAACCCTAAACCGAACACCAACCCCAACCCCAAACACAATCCCCACCCCAAACATAACCCTAGCCCTAACTCTAACCCACACCTTAAACTTAACACTAGCCCTAGCCCTAACACTAACCCTAACCCTAACCCTAGCCCTAACCTTAACCCTAACCCTATCCCTTACCCTAACACTACCCCTAGCCCTAGCCCTAGCAATAAACCTAACCCTAGCCCTTACCCAAGCCCAAGCCCTAACCCTAACCCCAACCCAAACCCCAACCCCAACCCCAAACTTAACCCTAGCCCTAGCCAAAACCTAACCCTAACTCTAGCCCTAGCTCTAGCCCTAACCCTAGCCCTAACCATAACCATAACCCTAGACCTATCCCTAACCCTTACCCTAGTCCTAGCCTTAACCCTAAACCTAGCTCTAGCCCTAGACCTATCCCTAACCCTAATCCTAGTCCTAGCCCTAGCCCTAACCATAATCCTAACCCTAAACTTAGCCCAACCCCTAAACCTAACCCTAACACTAACCCTAGCCGTAGCCCTAAACCTAACCATAACCCTAGCCCTAACCCTAACCCTAGCCCTAACCCTAACCCTAGCCCTAACCATAACCCTAGTGCTACCCTAACCCTAACCCTAAACCTAACCCTAGCTCTAGCCCTAAACCTAACCCTAACCCTAGCCCGAGCCTAAACCTAACCCTAACCCGAGCCCTAGACCTAGCCCTAGCCCTAAACCTAGCCCTAGCACTAGCCCTAGCCCTACACCTAACTGTAACCCTAGCCCTAACCCTATCCATAGCCCTAACCCTAACTCTAGCCCCAACCTTAACCCTAGCCCTAGCCCTAGCCCTAATCCTAACCCTAAACCTAACCCCAGACCCAGTCATAGACCTAACCATAACCCTAACCCTAGCCCTAGACATACACTAACCCTAACCATAACCCTAGCCATAACCCCAACTCTAACCCTAACCCAACCCCACGGGAGCTGTGTAACTTGGTTGTAGATAGATGCAGATTCCGGGAGTCCTGTATGCTGGGAGTAGAGAGAAGTGTTGCGGGGAGTTTTGTAGCCTAGAATTAGGCATACACAGTATGCAGGTTCTGTATACTGTGTGTAGGAGACACAGCTTATTTGGAGTTCTGTGTCCTGGACTTAGCGAGAAAGAGTTCACAGAAGTTCTGCATCGTATAGTGAGAAGCAGTTTACAAGTGCTGTGTCGCATGGGAAAGGGCATACGCAGTATATGGGATTCCTATGTCCTGAGCATAGGAGAAGTAGTATACGGGAGGTTTGTGTCCTGCTTTTAGGCAATTGACAAGAGTTCTGTAGCCTGGAGTAGCAATGAGCAGTATACGGCATTTCTGTAGCCTGAGTGTAGCAGACGCAGCTTACGGGAGCTCTGTAACGTGGATGTAGTGAGACGCAGTTTGCAAATATCCTGTATGCTGGGAGTAGAGAGAAGTTGATTGCTGGAGTTCTGTAGCCTGGAATTAGGCTTTCGCAATATGCGGGTTTTCCTTATCCTGAGTGTAGGCGATGCAGCTTAAGGGAGTTCTGTAACCTAAGTGTGGAGAGAGGCAGTGGCAGGAGTTCTGTATTTTGGTCTAGGCCTAGGCCTAAACCTAACCCTAACACTATCTCTAGCCTTAGGCCTAGCACTAAACCTAAGCCCAACCACAACCACAATCCCAACCACAACCCCAACCCCAACCATAACCCTAACCCTAACCCTAGCCCTAACCCTAACCCACAACTTAAACCTAAACCTAAACCTAGCCCTATCCCTAACCCTAACCATAGCCCTAGCCCTAGCCCTAGCCTTAAACCTTACCCTAACCCTAGCCCTAGAGCTAACCTTAATCCTAACCCTAAACTTAGCCCTAGCCCTGAACCTAACCCTAGCCCGAGCCTTAGCCATAACCATAAACCTAACCCTAACCCTAGCCCTAGCCCTCGCCCTAACCCTAACCCTAGCCCTAGCCCTAACCCTAACCCTAAACGTAGCACAGCCCTAGCCCTAGCCATAGCCCTAGCCCTAACCCTAACCCTAAAACTACCCCTAGACCTAGCCCTAACCCTAACCTTAGACCTAGCCCTAACCTTAACCCACACGCTAAATCTAAACCTAAGCCTAGCCCTAAACCTAAACCTAACCCTAAACCTAGCCCAAGCCCTAACTCTAGCCATAAACCTAACCCAAACCCTAACCCTAGCCCTAGCCGTAGCCTTCGCCCTCAACCTAATCTAGCCCTATCCCTATTCTAGCCCTAGTCCTAGCACTAGTCCTAGCACTAACCCTAGCACTAGCCCTAGCCGTAGACCTAGACCTACCCCTAACCCTAACCCTAGCCCTAACCCTAGCCCTCGCCCTAACCATACCTTGCCCTAACCCTAACCCTACCCCTAGACCTAACCGTAGCCATACCCTACCCTAACCCTAGCCCTATTCCTAACCCTAGCCATAACCCTAACACAAACCCTAGCCCTAGCCCTAGCCGTAGCCTTCGCCCTCAACCTAATCTAGCCCTATCCCTAACCCTAGCCATACTCCTAGCACTAGTCCTAGCGCTAACCCTAGCACTAGCCCTAGCTGTAGCCCTAGACCTAACCCTAACCCTAACCCTAGACCTAACCCTAGCCCTCGCCCTAACCATACCTTGCCCTAACCCTAACCCTACCCCTAGACCTAACCGTGCCATACCCTTTCCCTAACCCTAGCCCTATCCCTAACCCTAACCCTAGCCCTAGCCCTAGACCTAGCCCTAACACTAGCCCTAGCCCTTACCCTAACAGTAACATTAACCCTATCCCTAGCCCTATCCCTAACCCCAACCCCAGCCCTAGCCCTAGCCTTAACCCTAACCCCAACCCCAATGCCAACCACAACCACAACCGCAACCCCAACCATAACCCTAACCCTAAACCGAGCCCTAACCTTAAACCACACTTTAAACCTAACACTATCCCTAGCCCTAACCCTAACGCTAAACCTAACCTTAGCCCTAGCTCTAGCCATAACCATAAACCTAACCTAAACCTAAAACTAGCCCTAGCCTCAACCGCAACCCTAACTATAACTCCAACCCCAACCCCACCGCAAGCCCAACCGTAACCCTAACCCTAACCACAAACCAAGACTAACCCCATCCCCAACCCCAACCCTAAACCTAACCCTAGCCCAAACCTTAACCCAAACCCTAAACCTAACCCTAGCCCTAGTCCTAACCCTAAACCTAACGCTAAACCTAGCCTTAGCCCTAGCCCTCGCCCTAACCCTAAACACAGCCATAGCCCTAACCCTAACCTAACCCTAGCCCTAGGCCTAGCCCTATCACTTACGCTAACCCTAACCCTAACCCTAGCCCTAGACCTAACCATAACCATAACCCTAACCGTAACCTTAGCCCTATCTTTAAACCTAACCCCAACAGCAACCCCAACCCCAACCACAACTCCAACCCCAATCATAAACCTAACCATAACCCTAGCCTAACCCTAACTCACACCTTAAACCGAACACTAGCCCTAGCCCTAACCCTAGCCCTAATCCTAACCCTAACCCTAGCCCTAGACCTATCCCTAACCTTAGCCCTAACCCTAACCCTAGCACTAGACCTACACTAACCCTAACCCTAGCCCTAGCCCTAACCCTACCCCTACACCTAGCACTAGCCCTAACCTTAACCCTAACCCTAGCCCTAGGACTCGCCCTATCCCTTACCCTAAACTTAAACCTAACCCTAGCCATAACCCTAAACCACACTTTAAACCTAACACTAGCCCTAGACCTAACCCTATCCCTAAACCTAACCCTAGCCCTAGCCCAAGCTCTAGCCATAACCATAAATCTAACCCTAAACCTAGAACCAGTCCTAGCCCCAACCCAACCCTAACACCGACTCCAACACCAACCAAACCCCAAGCCCAACTGTAACCCTAACCACAAACCAAGCCCAACCCCATCCCCAACCCCAACCCTAACCCTAGCCCTAACCTTAACCCACACCCTAAACCTAACCCTAGCCCTAGCCCTAACGCTAAACCAAATGCTAAACCTAGCATTAGCCCTAGCCCTAGCCATAACCATCACCCTAACCCTAACCCTAACCCTAACCATAGCCCTAGCCCAAGCTCTAACCCTAACCCTAGCCCTAGCCCTAATCTTAACCCTAACCCTAGCCCTAGCCCTAACCCTAACCCTACCCCTTACCCTAACCCTAGCCCTGCACTAGCCCTAGCCCTAGCCCTAGCCCTAGCCCTAGCCCTAGCCCTAACCCTAGCCCTAGCCCTAAACCTAACCCTAACCCTAGCCCTAGGACTAGCCATATCACTTACCCTAACCCTAACCCTAGCCGTAGCCCTGATCCTAACCCTAACACTAACAATAGCCTTAGCACTAGCCCTAACACTAACCCCAACACCAACCACAACCCCAACCACAACCCCAACCCCAACCAGCACCCAAGCCCTAATTCTAACCCACACCATAAACCTAACACTAGCCCTAGCCCTAACCCTAAACCTAACTCTAGCCCCGACCATAACCCTAACCCTAAAACTAACCCTAGCCCTAGCCTTAGCCCTAACCCTAACCCTAAAACTAAGCCTAGCCTTACCCCTAGCCCTAGCCATAACCCTAACCCTGACCCTAGCACTAGCCCTAACCCTAAACCTAGCACTAGCCCTAACATAAACCCTAAGCCTATATCTAGCCCAAGCCCTAACCCTAACCTTAACCCTAGCCCTAGGACTAGCCGTAACCCCAACCACAACCCCAACCCCAACCCCAAACCTAACCCTGGCCCTAACCCTAACCCTAACCCTAACCCTAGCCCTAACCCTAACCCTAACCCTAGCCCTAACCCTAACCCTAACCCTAGCCCTAACTGTAACCTTAACTCCAAACCCAACCCCACCCTCAACCCCAACCCTAACCCTAACCCTAACCATAGCCCTAACCTTAACCCACACCCTAAATCTAATCCTAGGCCTAGCCCTAATCCTAAACCTAACCCTAAACCTAGCCCAAGCCCTAGCCCTAGCCATAACACTAACCCAAAACCTAGCCCTAGCCCTAGCGCTAGCCCTAGCGCTAGCCCTAGTCCTAACCCTAGCCCTAGCCCTAACCCTAGCCCTAGTCCTAGTCCTAGTTCTAGCACTAATCCTAGCCCTAGCCCTAAAATAAACCTAGCCCTAGCCCTAGCCCTAGCCTTAACCCTTACCCTAACCTTAGCCCTAGCCTTAACCATAACCTTAACCTTAATCTTAGCCCATGCCCTAAACCTAACCCTAACCCTAACCCTAACCCTAGCCGTAGCCCTAAACCTAACCATAACCCTAACCCTAACCCTAGCCCTATCCATGTCCCCAGCCTAACCCTAACCCTAAACCTGACCCTAGCCCTAGCCCTAAACCTAACCCTAACCCTAGCCCGAGCCCTAAACCTAACCCTAACCTGAGCCCTAAACCTAGCTCTAGCTCTAGCCCTAGCCCTACACCTAACAGTAACCCTAGCCCCAACCCTATCCATAGCCCTAACCCTAAACCTAACCCTAGCCCTAGCCCTAATCCTAACTCTAACCCTAACCCCAGACCCAGCCATAGACCTAACCCTAACCCTAAACCCAGCCGTAGGCCTAGGCCTAACCCTAACCCTAACCCTAGCCCTAACCCTAACTCTAACCCTAACCCAACCCCATGGGAGCTGTGTAAGGTGGTGGTAGATAGATGCAGATTCCGGGAGTCCTGTATGCTGGGAGTAGAGAGAAGTGTTGCTGGGTGTTCTGTAGCCTAGAATGAGGCATACACAGTATGCAGGTTCTGTATACTGCGTGTAGGAGACACAGCTTATTTGGAGTTCAGTGTCTTGGGTCAGGCGAGAAGTAGTTCACAAAAGTTCGGCATTGTGGGTGTAGTGAGAAGCAGTTTACAAGTGCTGTGTCGCCTGGGAATGGGCATACCCCGTATATGGGATTCCTAAGTCCTGAGTGTAGGAGAAGTAGTTTACGGGAGTTCTGTATCCA
>CM027392.1:11029070-11064031 GCA_015711505.1 Sylvilagus bachmani
GAAGTGTTGCGGGGAGTTCTGTAGCCTAGAATTAGGCATATGCAGTATGTGAGTTCTGTAGAGTGCGTGTAGGAGACACAGCTTATTTGGAGTTCTGTGTCCTGGGTCTAGCGAGAAGGAGTTCACAGAAGTTCTTCATCATGGGTTTAATGAGAAACAGTTTAAAAGTATTGTGTCGCCTGGAAATGGGCATACCCCGTATATGGGATTCCTATGTCCTGAGTGTAAGAGATGCAGTTTACAGGAGTTCTGTAGCCTGGGTATAGAGAGTAGCAACTGAGAAGAGTTCTGGAGCCTGGGAGTAGCAATAAACCAGATACGGCATTGCAGTAGCCAGAGTGTAGCAGACGCAGCTTTCGGGAGTTCTGTATGCTAGGTTGTAGCGCGAAGCCGTTTACTGGAGTTCTGTAACCTGGGTGTTTAGAGACACAGTAGACAGGAGTTCTGTAGCCTGCGTATAGAGAGTAGCAGTTGAGAAGAGTTCTGTAGCCTGGGAGGAGCTATAAACCAGATATGGCATTGCAGTAGCCAGAGTGTAGCAGACGCAGCTTACGGAAGCTCTGTAACTTGGATGTAGTGAGACGCAGATTACGGGAGTCCTGTATACTGAAAGTGTTGCCAGGAATTCTGTAGCCTAGAATTAGGCATACTCAGTATGCGGGTTCTGTATACTGCGTGTAGAAGACACAGATTCTTGGGAGGTATGTGTCCTGGGTATAGCAAGAAGCATTTCAGAGAAGGTCTGTATCCTGGGTCTAGCGAGAAGTAGTTTACAAGTGCTGTGTCACCTTGGAATAGGAATACCCATTATGGGATTCCTATGTCATGAGTGTAGGAGAAGTAGCTTTCTATCCTGCAAGTAGGTAGGCACTTGACAAGAGTTCTGTAGCCTGAGAGGAGCTATAAACCAGATATGGCATTGCACTAGCCAGAGTGTAGCAGACACAGCTTACGGGAGTTCTGTACGCTAGGTTGTAGTGCGAAGCCGTTTATGGGAGTCATGTAACTTGGGTTTTTAGAGATTCAGTTTACATGAGTTCTGTAGCCTGCATATAGAGAGTAGCAACTGAGAAGAGTTCTGGAGCCTGGGTGTAGCATAAAGCCAGATACGGCATTGCAGCAGCCTGAGTGTAGCAGACGCAGCTTACGGGAGCTCATAACCTGGATGTAGAGAGATCACTTTACTGGAGTCCTGTAACCTGGGAGTAGAGAGAAGTTAATTGCTCGAGTTCTGTAGCCTGGAATTAGGCATTCGCAATATGCGGGTTTTCACTATGCTTAGTGTAGGAGATGCAGCTTAAGGGAGTTCTGTAACCTAAGTGTGGAGAGAGGCAGTTCGCAGGACTTCTGTATTCAGAGTAGAGAGAAGCTGTTTACGGGAGTTCTGTAGTCTGCGTATAGAGAGCAGCAGTTGAGAAGAGTTCTGTAGCCTGGGAGGAGCTATAAACCAGATATGGCATTGCAGTAGCCAGAGTGTAGCAGACGCAGCTTATGGGAGCTCTGTAACGTGGATGTAGTGAGACACAGCTTACGGGAGCTCATAACCTGGATGTAGAGAGAAGCAGTTTCCTGGAGTTCTGTAACCTGGGAGTAGAGGGAAGTTGATTGCTGGAGTTCTGTAGCCTGGAATTAGGCACTCGCAATATGCAGGTTTTCACTATCCTGAGTGTAGGCGATGCAGCTTAAGGGAGTTCTGTAACCTAAAGGTGGAGAGAGGCAGTTCGCAGGAGTTCTGTATTCTGCATTTAGAGAGAAGCTGTTTACAGGTCTTCTGTATCCTGCGTATAGAGAGCAGAAGTTGAGAAGAGTTCTGTAACCTGGAAGTAGCAGTAAGTAAGATACGGCATTGCAGTAGCCAGGGTGTAATGTGGTTGTAGATATACGCAGGTTCATAGTCCTGTATGCTGGGTGTAGAGAGAAGTGTTTCAGGGAGTTCTGTAGCCTAGAATTAGGCATATGCAGTATGCGGTTCTGTAGAGTGCGTGTAGGAGACACAGCTTATTTGGAGTTCTGTGTCCTGGGTCTAGCGAGAAGGAGTTCACAAAAGTTCTGCATTGTGGGTGTAATGAGAAGCAGTTTACAAGTGCTGTGTCGCCTGGGAATGGGAATACCCAGTATATGGGATTCCTATGTCCTCTGCGTGGGAGAAGTAGTTTACGGGAGTTCTGTATCCTGCATGTAGAGAGAAGCAGTTGAGAAGAGTTCTGCAGCCTGGGAGTAGCAATAAGCACTATACGGCATTTCTGTAGCCAGAGTGTAGCAGATGCAGCTGATCAGAGTTCTGTATGCTAGGTTGTGGCGTGAAGCCATTTACAGGAGTTCTGTAACCTGGGTGTTTAGAGACGCAGTAGGCAGGAGTTCTGTAGCCTGCGTATAGAGAGCAGCAGTTGAGAAGAGTTCTGTAGCCTCGGAGGAGCTATAAACCAGATATGGCATTGCAGTAGCCAGAGTGTAGCAGACACAGCTTACAGGAGCTCATAACCTGGATGTAGAGGGAAGCAGTTTACTGGAGTTCTGTAACCTGAGAGTAGAGGGAAGTTGTTTCCGGGAGTTCTGTAGTCTGGAATTCAGCTTTCGCAATATGGGGGTATCCTCTATCCTGAGTGTAGGAGATGCAGCTTAAGGGAGTTCTGTAACCTAAGTGTGGAGAGAGGCAGTTCACAGGAGTTCTTTATTCTGAGTAGAGAGAAGCTGTTTATGGGAGTTCTGTATCCTGCGTATAGAGAGAAGCAGTTGAGAAGAGTTCTGTAGCCTGGGGGTAGCAATAAGCCAGATACGGCATTGCACTAGCCAGAGTGTAGCAGAAGCAGCTTACGGGAGTTCTGTACGCTACGTTGTAGCGTGAAGCAATTTACAGGAGTTCTGTAACCTGGGTGTTTAAGAGACGCACTTTACAGGAGTTCTATAGCCTGCGTATAGTGAGAAGCAATTGAGAAGAGTTCTGGGGCCTGGGAGTATCATAAAGCCAGATACGGCATTGCAGTAGCCAGAGTGTAGCAGACGCAGCTTACGGGAGCTCTATAACATGGATGTAGTGAGGTGCAGATTATGGGAGTCCTGTATGCTGGGAGTAGAGCAAAGTGTTGCGGGGTGTTCTGTAGCCTAGAATTAGGCATACGCAGTATGCTAGTTCTGTAGAGTGCGTGTAGGAGACACAGCTTATTTGGAGTTCTGTGTCCTGGGTCTAGCGAGAAGGAGTTCACAAAAGTTCTGCATCGTGGGTGTAGTGAGAAGCAGTTTACAAGTGCTGTGTCGCCTGGAAATGGGCATATCCCGTATATGGGATCCTATGTCCTGAGCATAGGAGATGTAGTTTACAGGAGTTCTGTAGCCTGTGTATAGTGAGAAGCAGTTGAGAAGAGTTCTGTAGCCTAGGAGGAGGTATAAACCAGATATGGCATTTTACTAGTCAGAGTGTAGCAGACACTGTGTACGGGGGCTCTGTAAGCTGGATGTAGAGAGAAGCAGTTTACTGGAGTTCTGTAACCTGGAGGTGGAGAGAAGTTGATTCCTGGAGTTCTGTAGCCTGGAATTAGGCACACGCAGTATGCGGGTGCTGTATACTGCGTGTAGGAGAGACAGTTTATTTGGAATTCTGTGTCCTGGGTCTAGCAAGAAGGAGTTCACAGAAGTTCTGTATTGTGAGTGTAGTGAGAAGCAGTTTACCTAACCATAGCCTTAGGCCTAACCCTAGCGCTAATTCTAAACCTAACACTAGCTCTTAAAGAAATCCAAACACTAGACCTAGCCCTAACACTAATGCTAGCCCTAACCAAAATCATAAAGCTGGCCCTAACAATAACACTAGACCTAAACCTAAACATAACCCTAACCCTAGCTCTAGCCCTTAACCTAAACGTAACACTAGCCATAGGCCTAGCCCTAGCCCTTACCCTAAACCTAAGCCTAACCCTAACCCTAGCCCTAGGCCTAACCCTAATCCTAACCCTAACCCTACCCATAGCCCTAGCCCTAGCCCTAACCTTAACCCTAAAACTATCCCTAAAACGAAACCTAACCATAACCATAACCCTAACCCTAACCATAGCCCTAGCCCTAGCCCTAACCATAACCCTGGCCCTACCCCTAGCCTGAGCCCTAAACCTCACTGTAGCCCTATGCCTAACCCTAGCCCTAAACCTAACCCTAGCCCTAGTAGTAATTCTGACCCTAACCCTAACCCTAACCCTAACCCTAGCCCTAGCCCTAGACCTAACCATAGCACTAAACCTACCCTAGCCTTAACCCTAAACCTCACCCTAGCTCTAACCCTAACCCTAGCCATAGACCTAACCAAAACCTAACCCTAGATCTAACCCTAACCCTAGCCCAAACTCTAAACCTAACACTAACCCTAACCCTATCCCTAACTCCAACCCCAAGCCCAACTCCAAGCCCAACCACAACACTAACCCTAATCCTAACCCTACCCCTAAACTTAACCCACACCCTAAACCTAAACCTAGCCATAGCCCTAAACCTAAACCTTAACCTAACCCTAGCCATAGACCTAACACTAGCCATAAACCTAACCCAAGCCCTAGCCCTAACAGTAACCCTAACCCTCACCCTAACACTAGCCCTAACCCTAGCTGTATCTGTAACCCTAGCACTAACCCTAACCCTAACCCTAGCCCTAGCACTAGACCTAACCCTAAGCCTAACCCTAACCCTAACCCTAACACTAACCTTAACCTTAGCCATAACATAGCGCTAGCCCTAACCCTAAACCTAGCACTAACCCTAACACTAGCCCTAGCCCTAATCCTAAACCTAACCCTAACCCTAGCCCTAGCCCTAGATCTAACCCTAACCCTAATCCTACGCTAGCCCTAAACCCAACCCTAGACCTGACCATAAACCTAGAACTAACACTAATCATAACCCAACCCAAGCCCAACTCCAAGCATAACCACAACCCCAACCCTAAACCTAACCATAGCCATAGCCTTAACCCTACCCTAACCCTAAACCTAGCCCTAGCCCTAGCCCTAGCCATAAACCTAACCCAAGCCCTAGCCCTAGCCCTACCCCTAAACATAACCTTAACCCAAGCCCGAATCATAATCCTAACCCTAACCCTAACCCTAGCCCTAGCCCTAGACCTAACCCTAACCCTAACCTTAACCATAACTGTAATGCTAGCAATAACCCTAAACCTAGCACTAATCTTAACCCTAACAATAACCCTAAACCGAACCCTAACCCAATCATAGCTCTAAATCTAACCCTAACCCTAACCCTAGACTTAGCCCTAGAGCTAACCCTAACCCTAACCATAGCCCTAATCCTAACACTAGCACTAATGCTAAACCTAACATTAACCCTAAACCTAACCCTAACCCTAACCCTAACACCAACCTCAACCACAATCCCAAACTCAACCCAATCCCAACCCCAACCCTAACAGTAGCCCTAGCACTAACCCTAAACCTAACCCTAAACCTAACCCCAACCACAACCCAAACCCAAAACCCAACCCAAACTCAACCGCAACCCTAGCCCTAGCCCTCACCCTAAACCTAACCATAGCGCTAGCCCTTCCCTAGCCCTAGCCTTAAACCTAACCCCAACCCTCTTTATCCCTAGCCCTAAACCTAACCCTAACCCCAGCCCTAGGCAAGCCTTAACACTAACCCTAACACTAACCTCAACCCCAAGCCCAACCCCAAGTCTAACCCTAACCCTAGCCCTGACACAAACCCAAGCCGTACCCTAACACAAGACCTAACCCTAATCCTAGCCCTAACACTAACCCTAACCGTAACCCTAGTCCTAGCCCTAGCCATAAACCTAACCCACACCCTAGACCTAACCCTGGCCCTAAACCTAAACCTAAACCTAAACCTAACCTTAACCCTAGCTCTAGCCCTTAACCTAAACCTAACCCTAGCCATAGGCCTAGCCCTAGCAATTACCCTAAACCTAACCCAAACCCTAACCCTAGCCCTAACCCTAGCCCTAGCCCTAACCATAACCCTAACCCTACCCGTAGCCCTAGCCCTAGCTCTAGCCCTAACCCTAACCCTAAACCTAGCCCTAACCCTAACCCTAACCCTAATTCTAACCCTAACCCTAGCCCTAGCCCTAACCATAACCCTAGCCCTGCCCCTTCCCTAGCCCTAATCCTAAAGTAGCCCTATGCCTAGCCCTAGACCTAACTCTAAACATAACCCTAGCCCTAGCCCTAACACTAAACCTAACCCTAACCCTAACCCTAGCCCTAGCCCTGACCCTGACACTAGCCCTAGCCCTAGCCCTAAACCTAAACCTAACCCTAACCCTACACCTAGCCCTAATACTAAACATAACCTTAACTCTAGAACTAACGTTATCAGTAACACTAACCCTAACCCTAACCTAGCACTAACCCTAGACCTAACCCTAATCATAACCCTAGCCCTCACACTAACCCTAGCCCTAACCCTACCCTAGCCCTAACTGTAACCCTAAACCTAACCCGAGCCCTAGCCCTAACCCTAACCCTAAACCTAGCCCTAACACTAGCCCTAACCCTACACCTAACCAAAACATAACCCTAGATCTAACCCTAACCCTAGCCCTAACCCTAAACCTAGCACTAATCCTAACCCTATCCCTAACCCCAACCCCAAGCCCAACTCCAAGCCCAACCACAACCCTAACCCTAATCCTAACCCTTAAACTACACCCTAACCTAACCCTAGCCATAGCCCAAACACTAAACCTAACCCTAACCATAGCCCTAGACCTAGGCATAAACCTAAACCTAGCCCTAACCGTAACCCTAGCACTAACCCTAACCCTAACCCTAACTCCAGCCCTAGCCCTAATCTTAACCCTAACCCTAACGCTAGCCCTAGCCCTAGACCTAACCCTAACCCTAAACTTACCCATAACCGTAAAGCTAGCCAAAACCCTAAACCTAGCACTAACCCTAACACTAACCCTAACCCTAACCCTAACCCTAACCAAATCCTAGCCCTAAACCTAACCCTAACCCTAAACCTAGGCTTAGGCCTAGATCTAACCCTAACACTAAACCTAACCCTAAACCTAGACTTAGCCATAAGCCTAAGCCTAACCCTAACCCTAGCCCTAGCCATAGCCCAGCGCTATTCCTAACCCTAGCACTAACACTAACCCTAACCCTAACCCTAGCCCTATCCCTAATCCTAACCCTAACCCTAACACTAGCCCTAACCCTAGACCTAACTCTAATCTCAGCCATAACCATAATGCTAGCACTAACCCTAAACCTAACACTTACACTAACACTAACCCTAACCCTAACCCTAACCCTAACCCTAACCCTAGCCCTAGCCATAAACCTAACCCACAACCTAGCCCTATTCCTACCCCTAGCCCTCGCCCTAGCCCTAACGCTAACCCTAACCCTAGCTCTAGCCCTTACCCTAAACCTAACCCTAGCCATAGGCCTAGCCTTAGCCCTTACCCTAACCCTAACCCTAAACCTAGCACTAACCCTAACCCTAGCCCTAACCCTAACCCTAACCCTGCCCATAGCCCTAGACCTAGCCCTAACCCTAATGCTAAACCTAGCCCTAAATCGAAATATAACCCTAACCCTAAACCTAAACCTACCACTAGCCCTAACCCTAGCCCTAAACATAACCGTGGCCCTAAGCCTAGCCCTAGCCCTAAACCTCACCGTAGCCCTATGCCTAGCCCTAGTCCTAACCCTAAACCTAAACCTAGCCCTATACCTAACATTAACCCTAACCCTAACACTAGCCCTAACCCTAACCCTGACCCTAGACCTAGCTCTAGCCCTAGCCCCAGCCCTAGCCCTAGCCCTAACCATAAACCTAACCCTAAACCTAACCCTAGTCCTGACCCGGACCCTGACCCTAACCCTAGTCCTATCCCGAACCCTATCCCTAACCCTAACCCTAGACATAGCCCTAATCATAAATCTAACCCTATCCCTAGCCCTAATTCTAACCATAAACCTAAAACTAAACCTAGCACTAGTCATAGACCTAACCAAAACCCTAACCCTTGCCCTAACTCTAACTGTAACACTAACCCTAACCCTAAACCTAGCACTAGCCATAATTCTAACCCTAACCTTAACCCTAGCCCTAGCCCTAGACCTACCCCTAGCACTAACCCTAGCCCTAGCCCTAGACCTAACCCTAAACAAAACCCTAGCCCTAACACTAGCCCTAGCCCTAGCCCTAACCAAAACCTTACTCAAGATCTAACCCTAACTCTAGCCCTAACAATAAACCTAGCACTAACCCTAAACCTATCGCTAACCCCAAGCCCAAGCCCAACTCCAAGCCCAACCACAACCCTAACCATAATCCTAACCCTAGCCCTAACCTTATCCGACACCCTAAACCTAACCCTAGCCAAGCACTAACCATAAACCTAACCCTAACCCTAGCCCTAGACCTAGCCCTAGCCCTAGCCATAACCCTAACCCAAGCCCTAGCCCTAACAGTAACCCTAACCCTCACCGTAACACTAGCCCTATCCTAGCTGTAACCGTAACCCTAGCACTAACCCTAACCCTAACCCTAGCCCTAGCCCTAATCCTAACCCTAATCCTAACCTTAGACATAGCCCTAGACCTAACCCTAGCCCTGACCCTAAATCTAGAACTAACCCTAACCCTAACCCTAACCCTAAACCCAAGACCAATTCCAACCCCAACCACAACTCCAACCCTAAACCTAACCCAAGCCCTAAAAATAACCCACACCCTAAACCTAAACCTAACCCTAGCCCTAGCCATAAACCTAACACTAGCCCTAGCCCTAGCCCTAGTCCTAGCCCTAACCACAACCCTAACCAAAGCCCTAGCCCTAACCCTAACACTAACCCTCACCCTAAACCTAGCCCTAACCATAACCCTAACCCAATCCTTGCCCTAAACCTAACCCTAACCCTGGCCCTAGCCTTAGACCTAACCCTAAACCTAACCTTAGCCATAACCGTAATGCTAGTCCTAACGCTAAACCAAGCACTAACCCTAACCATAACACTAACCCTAACCCAATCCTAGCCCTAAACCTAACTTTAACCCTAACCCTAGCCCTAGCCCTATACCTAACCCTAACCCTAACCCTAGCCCTAATCCTAACACTAGCCCTAACGCTAAACCTAGCACTAACCCTAACCCTAACCCTAACCCCAACCTCAACCCCAACCCGAAACTAACCACAACCCTAAACCTAACCCTAACCCTAGCCGGAGCCCTAAACCTAACCCTAAATCTACCCCTAGCCGTATCCCTAAACCTAACCCTAACCCTAGCCTTAGCCCTAGCCCTAACCATAACACTAACCCTAACACTAACCCTAGCCCTCAATCTAACCCAAAACCCAAGCCCAACTCAAACCCCAGCCACAACACTAACCCTATCCCTAACCCTAGCCCTAACCTTATCCCACACCCTAAACCTAAACCTGGCCCTAGTCCTAACCCTAACCCTAAACCTAAACTTAACCCTAGTCCTAGCCCTAGCCCTAGCCCTATCCCTAACCCTAACCCTAGCACTAACACTAACCCTAACCCTAACCCTAACCCTAGCCCTAGCACTAATCCTAACCCTAACCCTAGCCCTAGCCCTAGACCTAACCCTAACCTCAGCCATAACCGTAATGCTAGCATTAACCCTAAACCTAGCACTAACCCTAACCCTAAACCTAACCGTAACCCTAGACCTAGCCCTAATCCTAACCCTAACCCTAACCCTAACCCTAGCCCTAGCCCTAACCCTAATCCTAGGCCTAGCCCTAGTGCTAGCCCTAACCCTAACACTAGCCGTAGCCCTAGCCCTAGACCTAACCCTAAACTTAACCCTAGACCTAGACCTAACTCTAATCCTAACCCTAGCCCTAGCCATAGCCCCAAACCTAACCCTAGCTGTAGCCCTAGCCCTAGCCCTAACATTAATCCTAACACTATCTGTAACACTACTCCGAACCCTAACCTTAGCCTTAGCCCTAACCCTAGCCCTAATCCTAACCCTAGCCCTAACTTTAACCCTAACACTAACACTAGCGCTAGCCCTAGACTTGCCCTATCCCTAACCCTAACACTAACATTAACCCTAGCCCTAGACCTAACCCTAACCCTAAACCTAGCCCTTCACCTAACCCTAACCCTAACCCAAGCCCTATCCGTAATCCTAATCCGAACACTAACCCTAACTTTAGCCCTAGCCCTAGACATAAGCCTAACCCTAAACATAACCCTAGCCCTACCCTACCCCTAGACCGTATCCTAACACTAGCCCTAATCCTAACCCTAGTCCTAATTTAACCCTAGGCCTAACCCTAGCCCTAACACTAGCCCTAGCCCTAGACCTTGCCCTAACCCTAACCCTAACCCTAACCCTAACCATAGCCCTAGCCCAAAAACTAACCCTAACCCTAACCCTAGACTTAGACCTAGCCCTAGCCCTAACACTATCTGTAGACCTAGCCCTAGGCCTAGCACTAACCCTAACCCTAAACCTAACACTAACCCTAACCCTAAACCTAACCCGAAACCCAAGCCCAACTCCAACCGCAACCACAACAATAGCCCTATCCAAAACCCTAGCCCTAACCTTATCTCACACCATAAACCTAACCCTGGCCCTAGCCCACACCCTAAACCCAACTGTAACCCTAACCCTAGCCCTAGCCCTAGCCCTAGCCATAACCCTACCACAGCCCTAGTCCTAGCACTAAACCTAACACTAAAATTAGCCCTAACCATAACCCTAACCCTAACCCTAACCCTAGCGCTATCCGTAACCCTAATCCGAACCCTAACCCTAACATTAGCCCAAGCCCTAGACCTAAACCTAACCCTAAACCTAACCCTAGCCCTAACCCTACCCCTAGACCGTACACTAACACTAGCCCTAATCCTAAACCTAGCCCTAATTTTAACCCTAACCCTAACACTAGCTCTACCCTAGCCAATGCCCTAACCGTAACCCTAACCCTAACATGAACCCTAGCCCTAACCCTAACTGTAGACCTAGCCGTAGCCCTAGCCCTAAACCTAACCTTAACCCTAGCCCTAGACCTAAGACTAACCCTAACGCTAACCCTAGCCCTAGCATTACACATAACCCTAAACCTAACCCGAGCCCTAATCGAACCGCTACCCCCTAACCCCAGCCCTAGCCCTAACTCTAACACTAACCATAGACCTAGCCCTATCCCTAGCCCTAGACCTAACCCTAACTCTAGACCTAACCCTACCCCTAGCTCTAGACCTAACCCTAGCCCTATTACTAGCCCTAACCCTAACCCTACCGCTAACCCTAACCCTAGCGATAACCCTAACCCTAACCCTATTCCAAGCGCGAAACCTAACCCTATCCCTAGCCTAGCCCTAGCCCTAACCCTAACACTAACCCTAACCCTAACCCTAGCCCTAGCCCTAACCCTAACCCTAACCCTAACCCTAACCCTAAACCTAACCCTAACCCTAACCCTAACCCTAGGCCTAACCCTACCGTAACCCTAACCCTAGATGGTACCCTAACCCTAGCCCTAACCCTAACCCCAGCCCAAACTCTAACCCTAGCCCTAAAACTAACGCTGCACGTAGCCCTATCCCTAACCCTAACCCTAACTCTACCACTAGCCTAACCCTAACCCAAGCCCTAGCCCTACACCTGGACCTAACCTAACACTAACCCTAACCCTAACGTTTGCCCTAGCCCTAACCCTAACCCTAAACCCTACCACAAGCCCAACCACAACTCCAACCCTA
Source organism: Sylvilagus bachmani (assembly GCA_015711505.1). NCBI lineage: Eukaryota > Metazoa > Chordata > Mammalia > Lagomorpha > Leporidae > Sylvilagus > Sylvilagus bachmani. Next base: position 11,040,798 of record CM027392.1, read on the forward strand.
ACCCTAACAATAACCCTAGCCTTAACCTTAAACCACACCCTAAAGCTAAAGCTAGCCGTAGCCCTAACGCTAACCCTAACACTAACCATATCCCTAGCCCTAGCCATAAACCGAACACTAACCCTAACCCTAGCCCTGGTCCTAGCCCTAGCCATAGCGCCAACCCTAACACTAACCAGAGCCCTAGCCCTAGCCCTTACTCTAAACCTAAAACTAGCCCTAGGCCTAGCCCTAGCCCTTACCCAAACCCTAACCCTAACCTACATTAACCCTAGCCCTAATTCTAACCCTAGCCCTATCTTTAACCATAACCCTATCCCTAGCACTATCCCTACACCTAGCCCTTGCCCTATACCTAACCCTAACCCTAACCCTAGCACTGACCTTAATCCTAGCCCGTGCCCTTGCCATAGACGAAACCCTAGTCCTAACATTAATCCGAATCCTAACCCTAACCCTAGCCCTAGTCCTAGCCCTAAACCTAACCCTAATCATAGACCTAGTCCTAGCCCTAACCGTAACCCTAACCCTAACAGTAGCCATAGCCCTGGCCCTAACCCTAACCCTAACCCTAAAACTAAACCTAGACCTTGCCCAAACTCTCACCCTAACCCTAGCCCTAGCCCTAACCTAGCACTAGCCCTAACCCTAACCCTAACCCTAGCCCAAACACTAAAACTAACCCTAAACCTAACGCTAGCCATAGCCTTAACCCTAAACCTAACCCCAACCATAGCCCTAGCCATAGCCCTAGCCCTAGCCCTAGCCCTAGCCCTAGCCCTAGCCCTAGCCCTACCCCTAACACTAACCAAAGCCCAAGCCCTGTCCCTCCCTAACCGTAACCCTAAACCTAAACCTAACCTTAAACCTAGCCCTAGCTCTAACCCTAACCTTAAGCTTAACCCTGACCATAGCCCTAGCCCTAACCGAAACCCTAACATTAACCCTAGCCCTAACCCTAACCATAAGCCTAACCATAGCCCTAGCCCTAGCCCTAACCCTAACACTAACACTAAGCCTAGCCCTAGTCCTAACCCTAACCCTAACCCTAGACCTAACATTAGGCCTAGTGCTAAACCTAGATCTAACCCTAACCCTAGCCCGTACCCTAACCCTAACCCTAACCCTAACTCTAGCCCTAGTCCTAGCCCTAGCCCTAGCCCTAGGCCTAAACCTAAAACTAACCCTAGCCCTAGCCCTAACCCTACAGCTAAACCTAACCCTAGACCAATCCCTAAACCTAACCCTAGCCCTAACTTTAACCCTAACCCTAACCATAGCACAAGCCCTAGCCCTAGCCCTTGCCCTAAGCCTAACCCTAACCCTAGCCCTAGCCCTAGCCCTAGCCCTAGCCCCAGCCCTAGCCCAAAACCTAACCCTAAACCTAGCCCTAGACCTAACCCTAATCCTAAACCTAGCCCTAACACTAACCCTAGCCCTAGCCATAGCCCTAGCCTGAACCTTAACCCTAAACCTAGCCTTAGACCTAACCCTGATCCCAAACCTAGCCCTAGCCCTAACCCTAACACGAACCCTAACCCTAACTCTAGCCCTAGCCATAGATCTAACCCTAGCCCTAGCCCTAAACCTAAACCTAAACCTAGCCCTAACCCTAATCCTAATGTTAACCCTAACCCTAATCCTAACCCTAGCCCTAGCCCTAACCCTAAACCTAACCCAAACCCTAACCATAGCCGTAACCCTAACCATAACACTGACCATAAACTTAACCCTAGCCCTAGCCCTAACCCTAACCCTAACCCTATCCCTAACGATAACCCTAGCCATAACGCTAACCCTAACACTAACCCTAGCCCTAGACATGGCCTTTACTCTCAACCTAATCCTAGCCCTAGGCCTAGACCTATCCCTTACCCTAACCCTAACCCTATCCTACACTAACCCTAGCCCTAACCCTAACCCTGGGCCTAACTTTAAGCCTAACCCTAACCCTAGCACAAGCCGTAGCCCTAGCCCTTGCCCTATGCCTAAACCTAATCCTAACCCTAGCCCTAACCGTAACCCTACCCGAGCCCTAGCCCTAGACTTTACGTTAGCCCAAACCCTAACCCGAACCCTAAACCTAACCCTAGCTCTAGCCCTAGCCAAAACCCTAAACCTAACCATATCCCTAGCCCTAGCCCTAACACTAACCCTAATCCTAACCCTACCCTGTCCCTAAACCTAACCCTAACCCTAAACCTAGTCCCAGCACTAACCCTAACACTAACCCTAGGCCTAGCCCTAATCCTAACTCTAACCCTAACCTTCCCCTAACCCTAACCCTAGCCTAACCCTAGTCCTAACCCTAAAACTAAACCTAAACCTAGCCCTAGCCAAAACTCTCACCCTAACCCTAAACCTAACGCTAGCTGTAGACTTAACCCTAAACCTAACCCTAACCCTAGACCTAGCCCTATCCCTAGCCCTATCCCTAGCCCTAACCCTAACCCTAACCCAAGCCCAAAACCTGTCCCTAGCCCTAACCCTAACCCTAACCCTAACCCTAACCCTAGCCCTAGCCCTAAACCTAACCCTAACACTAACCCTAAACCTAACCTTAACCCTAGCCCTAGCTCTAACCCTAACCCTAGCATTAGCCGTAGCCATATCCCTAGCCCTAGCCCTAACTGAAACCCTAACACTAACCCTATCCCTAACCCTAACCATAAACCTAACCATAGCCCTAGCCCTAGCCCTAACCCTAACACTAACACTAAGCCTAGCCCTAGTCCTAACCCTAACCCTAAACCTAGACCTAACCCTAGGCCTAGTGCTAAACCTAGGTCTAACCCTAACAGTAGACCGTACCCTAACCCTAGCCCTAACCCTAACTCTAGCCCTAGTCCTAGCCCTAGCCCTAGGCCTAAACCTAAAACTGACCCTAGCCCTAGCCCTAACCCTACACCTAAACCTAACCCTAGACTTATCCCTAAACCTAACCCTAGCCCTAACTTTAACCTAACCCTAACCCTAGCACAAGCCCTAGCCCTAGCCCTTGCCCTAAGCCTAAACCTAACCCTAGCCCTAACCCTAGCCCTAGCCCGAACGCTAACCCTAAACCTAGCCCTAGACCTAACCCTAATCCTAAACTTAGCCCTAACCCTAACCCTAGGCCTAGCCCTAGCCCAAACCCTAACCCTAAACCTAGCCTTAGACCTAACCTTAATCCCAAACCTAGCCCTAGCCCTAACCCTAACACGAACCCTAACCCTAACTCTAGCCCTAGCCCTAGATCTAACCCTAGCCATAGCCCTAAACCTAACACTAAACCTAGCCCTAACCCTAATCCTAATGTTAACCCTACCCTAACCCTAACACTAGCCCTAGCCCAAACCCTAAAACTAACCCTAAACCTAACCCAAACGCTAACCATAGCCATAACCCTAACCATAACACTGTCTATAAGCTTAACCCTAGCCCTAGCTCTAACCAAACCCTAACCCTATCCTTAACGAAGCCCTAGCCCTAACGCTGACACTAACCCGAACCCTCACCCTAACCCTAACCCAAACCCTAACATAACCCTAGCCCTAGCCCTAACCCTAACCCTAGCCCTAGCCCTAGCCCTAACCCTAAACCTAGCCCTAGCCCTAACCCTAACCCTAACCCTAGCCCTAGACCTAACCCTAACCCTAATCCTTACCCTAGCCCTAACCTTAAACCACACGCTAAATCTAACCCTAGACCTAGCCCTAACGCAAACCCTAACACTAACTCTATCCCTAACCATAACCCTAACCCTAACGCTAACCCTAACCCTAACCCTGGACCTGGCCCTGGCCCTAGCCCTAGCTCTAGCCCTAACCATAACACTAAACCTAACCCTAGCCCTGGCCCTTACTCTCAACCTAACCCTAGCCCTAGGCCTAGCCCTAGCCCTTACCCTAACCCTAACCCTAACCTACACCCACCCTAGCCCTAACCCTAACCCTGGCCCTAACTTTAACCCTATCCCTAACCCTAGCACTAGCCCTAGCCCTAGCTCTTGCCCTATGCCTAAGCCTAACCCTAACCCTAGGCCTCACCGTAACCCTAGCCCGAGTCCTAGCCCTAGACCGAACCCTAGCCCTAACACTAACCCAAACCCTAACGCTAACCCTACCCATTACCCTAACCCAAACCCTAAACCTAACCATAGCCATAGCCCTAACCCAAACCCTAACCCTAAACCTATCCCTAAACCTAACCCGAACACTAACCCTAGCCCTAGACCTAGCCCTAATTCTAACCCAAGACTTGCCCTAACCCTAACTCTAACCCTAGCCCTAGCCCTAACTTTAAAACTAGCCCTAGCCCTAGCCTTACCCTAACCCTAACCTGAACCCTAACCCTAAAACTAGGCCTAACCCTAGCCCTATCCCTAACCCTAGCCGGTACCCTAACCCTAGCCCTAACCCTAACCCCAGCCAACAATCTAACCCTAGCCATAAACCTAACGCTGGCCGTAGCCCTAACCCTAGCCCTAGTCCTAGCCCTAACTGTAACCCTAACTCTAGCACTAGCCTAACACTAAACATAGCCCTAGAAAGAGAACTGGCCCTAGCCATAACCCTAAACCTAACCCTAGCCCTAGCCCTAACCCTAACCCTAACCCTAACCCTAGCCCTAACCCTAACCCTAACCAAGCCTTAGCCCTACCCTAACCCTAACCCTAACACCTACCCCAAGCCCAACCACAACCACAACCCTAACACTAACCCTAACCATAGCCCTAACCTTAAACCACACCCTAAAGCTAATGCTAGCCGTAGCCCTAACGCTAACCCTAACACTAACCCTAGCCCTAGACCTGGCCCTTACTCTCAACCTAACCCTAGCCCTAGGCCTAGACCTATCCCTTACCCTAACCCTAACCCTAACCTACACTAACCCTAGCCCTAACCCTAACCCTGGGCCTAATTTTAACCCTAACCCGAACCCTAGCACTAGCCCTAGCCCTAGCCCTTGCCCTATGCCTAAACCTAACCCTAACCCTAGCCCTAACCGTAACCCTAACCTGAGCCCAAGCCCTAGACCGTACCCTAGGCCAAACCCTAACCCGAACCCTAAAACTAACACTAGCTCTAGCCCTAGCCGAAACCCTAAACCTAACCATAGCCCTAGCCCTAACACTAATCCTAATCCTAACCATTAGCCTGTCCCTAAACCTAACCCTAACCCTAAACGTAGACCCAGCACTAACCCTAACACTAACCCTAGCCCTAGCCCTAATCCTAACTCTAACCCTAACCTTCCGTTAACCCTAGCCTGAGCCCAAGACCTAGACCGTACCCTAGGCCTAACCCTAACCCTAACCCTAACCCTAGCCCTAGCCCTAACTAAAACCCTAACACTAGACCTAGCCCTAGCCCTAACCCTAACACTAACCCGAACCCTCACCCTAACCCTAACCCAAACCCTAATCTTAACCCTAGCCCTAGCTTTAACCCTAACCAAAACCCGAAACCTAACCTTAACCCTCACCATAGCCCTAGCCCTAACCCAAACCTAACACTAACCCTAGCACTAGCCCTAGACCAAGCCTTAGCGCTAACCCTACCCTAACCCTCAACAGAGTCCTAACCCTAACCCTAAGCCTAACCCTTGCCCTAGCCCAAGCCCTAACCTTAACAGTAAGCCTAACCCTAGCCCTAGTCAAAACACTAACCCTAAACCAGGACCTAACACTAGCCCTAGCCCTAAACCTAGGCCTAACCCTAATCCTAGCTCTAACCGTAACCCTAGCCTAAACTCTAACCCTAACCCTAACCCTAAAACTAAACCTAGACCTTGCCCAAACTCTCACCCTAACCCTAGCCCTAGCCCTAACCTAGCACTAGCCCTAACCCTAACCCTAACCCTATCCCAAACACTAAAACTAACCCTAAACCTAACGCTAGCCGTAGCCTTAACCCTAAACCTAACCCTAACCCTAGCCCTAGCCCTAGACCTAGCCCTATCCCTAGCCCTAAACCTAACCCTAACCAAAGCCCAAGCCCTGTCCCTAGCCCTAACTATAACCCTAACCCTAGCCCTAGCCCTAAACCTAACCCTAACCCTAAACCTAACCTTAACCCTAGCCCTAGCTCTAACCCTAACCCTAAGCTTAACCCTAACCATAGCCCTAGCCCTAACCGAAACCCTAACACTAACCCTAGCCCTAACCCTAACCATAAGCCTAACCATAGCCGTAGCCCTAGCCCTAACCCTAACACTAACACTAATCTAGCCTTAGTCCTAACCCTAACCCTAAACCTAGACCTAACCCTAGGCCTAGTGCTAAACCTAGGTCTAACCCTAAACCTACCCCGTACCCTAACCCTAGCCCTAACCCTAACTCTAGCCCTAGTCCTAGCCCTAGCCCTACCCTAAACCTAAAACTAACCCTAGCCCTAGCCCTAACCCTACACCTAAACCTAACCCTAGACCAATCCCTAAACCTAACCCTAGCCCTAACTTTAACCCTAACCCTAACCTTAGCACAAGCCCTAGCCCTAGCCCTTGCCCTAAGCCTAACCCTAACACTAGCCCTAACCCTAGCCCTAGCCCTAGTCCTAGCCCTAGCCCGAACCCTAACCCTAAACCTAGCCCTAGACCTAACCCTAATCCTAAACCTAGCCCTAACCCTAACCCTAGCCCTAGCCCTAAACTTAACCCTAAATCTAGCCCTAACCCTAACCTTAATGTTAACCCTAACCCTAACCCTAACTCTAGCCCTAGCCCTAACCAAAAACCTAACCCTAAACCTAGGCCTAACCCTAAACATAGCTGTAACCCTAACCATAACACTTACCATAAACTTAACACTAGCCCTAGCTCTAACACTAAGCCTAACCCTATCCCCAACAATAGTCCTGGTCCTAAACCTAACCCTAACCCTAACCCTAGCCCTATCGCTAAACCTAGGCCTAACCCTAACCCTAGCCCTAACCCTAAACCTAGGCCTAAACCTAACCCTAGCCCTAAGCCTATCCCTAGCCCTAGCACTAGCCCTAGTCCTAGCCCTAGCCCTAACCCTAACCCTAGCACTAGCCCATGACCTAGCCCTCGCCCTAGCCCTAACCCTAACACTAACCCTAACCCTAACCCTTTCCGTAACCCTAATCTGAACCCTAACCTAACATTAGCCCAAGCCCTAGACCTAAACCTAACCCTAACCCTAACCCTAGCCGAAATCCTACCCCTAGACCGTACACTAACCCTAACCCTAATCCTAACCCTAGCCCTAATTTTAACCCTCCTCTACCCTAGCTCTAGCCCTAGCCCATGCCCTAACCGTAACCCTAACCCTAACATTAACCGTAGCCCTAACCCTAACCCTAACCGTAGACCTAGCCATAGCCCTAGCCCTAAACCTAACCCTAACACTTGACCTAGCCCAAACCCTAGCCCTAACCCTAACCCTAACCCCAGACCTAGCCCTAAATCTAACCTTAACCCTAACCCTAACCCTAACGCTAACCCTAACCCTAACCCTAATCCCAGCCCAAACTCTAACCATAGCCCTAAACCTAACGCTGGCCGTAGCCCTAACACTAAACCTAACCATAGCCCTAGCCCTAGCCCTAACCCTAACCCTAATTCTAGCACTAGCCTAACCCTAAGCCTAGCTCTAGCCCTAGACCTGGCCCTAGCCCTAACCCTAACCCTAACCCTAGCCTTAGCCCTAGCCCTAACCCTAACCCTAACCCCTACCCCAAGCCCAACCACAACTCCAACACTAACCCTAACACTACCACTAGCCCTAACCTTAAACCACACCCTAAAGCTAATGCTAGCCAATGCCCTAATACTAACCGTAATACTAACCCTATCGCTAGCTATAGCCATTAAGCTAACACTACCCTAACCCTAGTCCTGACCCTAGCCCTAGCCATAGCGCTAACCCTAACACTAACCCTAGCCCTAGGCCTAGCCCTAGCCCTCGCCATTACTCTAAACATAACCCTAGCCCTAGGCCTAGCCATAGCCCTTACCCTCACCCAAACCTAAACTAACCCTAGCCCTAACCCTAAACCTAGCCCTAACTTTAACCCTAACCCTAACCCAAGCACTAGCCCTAGTCCTAGCCCTTGTCCTATGCCTAACTCTAACCCTAACCTAGCCCTAACCTTTACCCTAGAACGAGCCCTTACCCTAGACCGAACCCTAGCTCTAAACCTAACCGAAACCCTAACACTAACCCTAGCCCTAGCCCTAGCCCTAGCCCTAAACCTAAACCTAATCATAGACCTAGCGCAAGCCCTAACCCTAACCGTAACCCTAATGTAGCCCTAGCCCTAGCCCTAGCCCTGTCCCTAACGCTAACACTAACCCTGCCCCTAACCGTAACCCGAACCCTAAACCTAACCCTAAAACTAGCCCTAACCCTAGCCCTAACCCGAACCCTAGCCCTAAACCTAACCCTAAACCTAGCCCTAGCCATAGGCCTAACCCTAACCCAAACCCTAGGCCTAACCCTAGCACTAACCCTAACCCTAACCCTAACCCTAGCCATACCCTAACCCTAACCCTAAAACTAGCCCTAACCATAACCCTAACCCTATCCCTAGCGCTAAACCTAACCCTATCCCTAGCCTAGCCATAGCCCTAACCCTAACACTAACCCTAACCCTAGCCCTAGTCCTAACCCTAACCCTAACCCTTGCCCTAGACCTAAACCTAACACTAACCCTAGCCCTAGTCCTAACCCTAACCCGAAACCTAACACTAAACCTAGCCCTATTTCTACACCTAACCCTAAACCTAACGCTAGTCCTAATAGAAACTCTACACCATTCCCTGACCCTAGCCCTAATCCTTACCCTAGCCCAAACTCTAACCCTAACCCTAATCCTAGCCCTAGCCCTAGCCCTAGCACTAACCTTAACCCTAGCCCTAACCCTAACCGTAACACTAACCCTAACCCTAGCCCTAGACCTAACACTAAACCTAACCCTAACCCTAGCCCTAACCATAAACAACACAATAAATCTAATCCTAGCCCTAGCCCTAATGCTAAACCTAACACTAACCCTATCCCTAACCCTAACCCTAACACTAACCCTAACCCTAACCATAACCCTGGCCCTGGCCTTGGTTCTGGCCTTAGACCTAGCCATAGCCCTAACCCTCAAACTAACCCTAGCCCTAGCCCTGGCCCTTACCCTCAACCTAACTCTAGCCCTAGGCCTAGCCCTAGCCCTTACCCTAACTCTAACCCTAACCTACACTAACCCTAGCCCTAACCCTAACCCTGGCCCTAACTTTAACCACAACCCTAACCCTAGCACTAGCCCTAGCCCTAGCCCTAGTATTGCCCTATGCCTAACACTAACCCTAACCCTAGCCCTAACCGTAACCCTAGCCCGTGCCCTAGCCCTAGATCGAACACTAGCCCAAACACTAACCCGAACCCAAACACTAACCCTAGCCATATCCCTAGCCCAAAGCCTAACCTTAAACATAGCGCTATCCCTAGCCCTAACCCTAACCCAATCCCATGCCCTCTCCCTAGCCCTAAATCTAATCCTAACCCTAAACATAACCCTAACCGTAACCCTAACCCTAACCCTAAGCTTATCCCTAGACATAGCTCTAACCCTAAACATAAGCCTCAACCTAACAATAGCCCTAGCTTTAACCAAAAACCTAACCCTAACCCTAGCCCACGCCTTAGCCCTAGCCTTAGCCCTAACCCTACCCTAACACCAACCCTAGCACTAACTCTAAACCTAAGCTTAAACCTAGCCCTAGCCCTAGCCCTAACCCTAACACTAACACTAACCCTAGCCCTATTCCTAACCCTAACCCCAAACCTAGACCTAACCCTAGACCTAGCACTAAACCTAGGTCTAACCCTAATCCTAGCCGGTAACCTAACCCTAGCCCTAGCCCTACGCCTACACCTAACCCTAACCCTAGGTCTAACCCTAACCCTAGCCCTAGCCCTACGCCTAAACCTAACCTTAATCATAGCCCTAGCCCTAACCCTAAAACTAACCCTAACCCTAGACCTAGCCCTAACCCTAACCCTAGCCCTAGCCCTAGACCTAACCCTAATCCTAAACCTAGACCTATCCCTAACCCTAACACGAACCCTACCCCTATCTAAGCCCTAGCCCTAGATCTAACCCTAGCCCTAGCCCTAGCCCTAGCCCTAGCCTTAAACCTAACCCTAAACCTAGCCCTAACCCTAACCCTAACGTTAGCCCTGACCCTAACGCTAAACCTAGCCCAAGCTCTGGCCCTAGTCCTAACCCTAAACCTAACCCTAACAATGAACCTAGCCCTAACCCTAAACCTAACGCTAACCCTAACGCTAACCCTAACCTTAACCCTAGCCCTAGCTCTAACCCTAAACCTAATCCTAACCCTAATGATAGCCCAAACCAAAATCCTAACCCCAACCGTAGCACCAGCGCTAAACCTAGGCCTAAACCTAAACCTAGCTTGTACCCTATCCCTAGCCCTAACCCTAACCCTAACCCTAAACCTAGTCCTGGCCCTAGCCCTAGCAATAGACCTAACGCTAATCGAAGCACTAGCCCTAGCCCTAGCCCTATCCCTAGCCCTAACCCTAACCCTAACCCTAACCTTAGCCCTATCCGTAACCCTAATCCGAACCCTAACCCTAACATTAGCCCAACCCTAAACCTAAACCTAACCCTAACCCTATCCCTAGCCCTAATCCTAGCCCTAGCCCGTACCCTAACCCTAGCCCTAATCCTAACGCTAGCCCTAATTTTAACTCTAACCCTAACCCTAGCTCTAGCCAGAGCCCTTGCCCTAACCCTAACCCTAACCCTAAAATTAACCTTAGCCCTAACACTAACCGCAGACCTAGCCATGGCCCTAGCCCTAAACCTAACCCTAACCCTAGCCCTAGACCTAACCCTAACTCTAGACCTAACCCTACCCCTAGCTCTAGGCCTAACCCTAACCCTAACCCTAACCCTAACCCTAACCCTAGTCTAATGCTAACCCTAACCCCAGCCCTAGCACTAACTCTAACCCTAACCCTAACCCTAACGCTAACCCTAGCCCTAGCCCTAGCCCTAAACCTAACCCTAACCATATCACTAACCCTAACCCTAACTCTAACTCTAACCGTAAACCTAGCCCTAAACCTAGCCCTAACCCTATCCCTAGCGCTAAACCTAACAATATCCTTAGCCTAGCTCTAGCCCTAACCCTAACACTAACACTAACCCTAACCCTAGCCATAGCCATAACCCTAACACGAACCCTAGACCTAACCCTAGCCATAGCCCTAAACCTAACCCTAACCCTAACCCTAGGCCTAACCCTAGCCCTAACCCTAACCCTAGCCGGTACCCTAACCCTAGCCCTAACCCTAACCCCAGCCAACACTCTAAACCTAGCCATAAAACTAACGCTGGCCGTAGCCCTAAACCTAGCCCTAGCCCTAGCCCTAACCGTAACCCTAACTCTAGCACTAGCCTAACCCTAAGACTAGCCCTAGCCTGAGAACTGGCCCCATCCATAACCCTAAACCTAACCCTAGCCCTAGCCCTAGCCCTAAACCTAACCCTAACCCTAACCCTAGCCCTAGCCCAACAAAAACCCTAACACTAACCCTAGCCCTAACCCTAACCATAAGCCTAACCATAGCCCTAGCCCTAGCTCTAACACTAACACTAACACTTGCCTAGCTCTTGTCCTAACCCTAACCCTAAACCTAGACCTAACCCTAGGCCTAGTGCTAAACCTAGGTCTAACCCTAACCCTAGTCGGTACCCTAACCCTAGCCCTAACCCTAACTCTAGCCCTAGTCCTAGCCCTAGCCCTAACCCTAAAACTAACACTAACCCTAGCCCTAGACCTAACCCTAATCCTAAACCTAGCCCTAACACTAACCCTAGCCCTAGCCATAGCCCTAGCCCGTACCCTAACCCTAAACCTAGCCTTAGACCTAACCCTAATCCCAAACCTAGCCCTAGCCATAACCCTAACAAGAACCCTAACCCTAACTCTAGCCCTAGCCCTAGATATAACCCTAGCCCTAGCCCTAGCCCTAAACCTAACCCTAAACCTAACCCTAACCCTAACCCTAATGTTAACTCTAATCCTAACCCTAAACCTAAACCGAGCCCTAACCCTAAAACTAACACTAAACCTAACCGAAACCCTAATCATAGCAGTAACCCTAACCATAACACTTACCCTAATCTTAACCCTAGCCATAGCTCTAACCCTAACACTAACCCTATCCCTAACGATAGCCCTAACCCTAACCCTAGCCCTAACTTTAACCCTAACCCTAAACTTAGCACAAGCCCTAGCCCTAGCCCTTGCCATAAGCCTAACTCTAACCATAGCCCTAACGCTAACCCTAGCCCTAGCCCTAGCCCGAACCCTAACCCTAAACCTAGATTAGAACTAAACCTAATCCCAAACCTAGCCCAAGCCCTAACCCTAACAAGAACCCTAACCCTAACTCTAGCCCTAGCCCTAGATGTAACCCTAGCCCTAGCCCTAGCCCTAAACCTAAACCTAAACCTAGCCCTAATCCTAACCCTAATGTTAACCCTAACCCTAACACTAACCCTAGCAATAGCCCTAGCCCTAAACCTAAACCAAACCCTAAACCTAACCAAAACCCTAAACATAGCCATAACCCTAACCATAACACTGACCATAACCTTAACCCTAGCCCTAGCTCTAAACCTAAACCTAACCCTAGCCCTAACGATAGCCCTAGCCCTAACCTTAACCCTAACCCTAACCCAAGCCCTAGCGCTAAATCTAGGCCTAACCCTAACACCAGCCCTAACCCTAACCCTAGGCCTAATCCTAACCCTAACCCTATTCCTAAAGCTAACCCTAACCCTAACCATAGTTCCAGCACTAACCCTAACACTAACACTAGCCCTAGCCCTATCCCTAACTCTAACCCTAGCATTGCCCTAACTCTAACCCTAGCCCTAACCCGAGCCCTAACCCTAAACCAAACCTTAACCCTAGCCCTAGCCCTAACTAAAACCCTAACACTAGACCTAGCCCTAGCCCTAGCCCTAACCCTAACACTAACCCGAACCGTAACCCTACCCGGAAACTTAACCCTAGCCCTAGCTTTTACCCTAACCCTAACCCGAACCCGAACCCTAACCCTAAACCTAACCATAGCCCTAGCCCTAACCGAAACCCTAACACTAACCCTAGCACTAGCCCTAGACCTAGCCTTAACCTTAACCCTACCCTAACCCTCAAAAGAGTCCTAATCCTAACCCAAAGCCTAACCCTTGACCTAGCCCTAGCCCTAACCTTAACAGTAACCCTAACCCTAGCCCTAGCCCTAACTCTAACTCTAACCCAGGAGCTAACACTAGCCCTAGCCCTAAACTTGGCCTAAACCTAATCCTAGCCCAAACCGTAAACCAAGCCCAAACTCTAACCCTATCCCTAAAACTAACGCTAGCCCTAGTCCTAACCCTAACCCTAACCCTAACCCTAAAACTAACCCTAGGCCTAGACCAAACTCTCACCCTAACCCTAGCCCTAGCCCTAACACTAGCACTAGCCCTAACCCTAACCCTAACCCTAGCCCAAACACTAACCCTAACCCTAAACCTAACGTTAGCCATAGACTTAACCCTAAACCTAACCCTAACCCCAACGCTAAACCTAAACCTAGCCCTATCCCTATCCCCAACCCTAACCCTAACCCAAGTCCAAGCCCTGTCCCTAGCCCTAACCCTAGCCCTATCCCTAGCCATAACCCTGACCCTAACCCAAGCCCAAGCCCTGTCCCTAGCCCTAACCCTAACCCTAACCCTAACCCTAACCCTAGCCCTAACCCTAACCCTAACCATAACTCTAACGCTAACACTAACCCTAAACTTAACCCTAGCCCTAGCTCTAACCCAAACCCTAATTTAACCCTAACCATAGCCCTAGCCCTACCTGAAACCCTAACACTAACCCTAGCCCTAACCGTAAACCTAAGCCTAAACCTAGCCCTAGCCCTAGCCCTAGCCCTAACCCTAACACTAACACTAACACTAACACTAACCCTAGCCCTAGTACTAACCCTAACCCTAAACCTAGACCTAACCCTAGCCCTAGTGCTAAACCTAGGTCTAACCCTAACCCTAGCCGGTACCCAAACCCTAGCCCCAACCCTAACTCTAGCCCTAGTCCTAGCTCTAGCCCTAGGCCTAACCCTAACCCTAATCCTAGCCCAGCCCTAAACCTACACCCAAACCTAACCATAGACCTAACCCTAACCCTAACCCTAGCCCTAACTTTAACCCTAACCCTAACCCTAGCAGAGGCCCTAATCCTAGCCTTAGCCCTAACGCTAACCGTAACACTAACCCTAACTCTAACCCTAACCCTGGCCCTGGCCTTGGCTCTGGCCTTAGACCTAGCCATAGCCCTAACCCTCAAACTAACCCTAGCCCTAGCCCTGGCCCTTACCCTCAACCTAACTCTAGCCCTAGGCCTAGCCCTAGCCCTTACCCTAACTCTAACCCTAACCTACACTAACCCTAGCCCTAACCCTAACCCTGGCCCTAACTTTAACCACAACCCTAACCCTAGCACTAGCCCTAGCCCTAGCCCTAGTATTGCCCTATGCCTAACCCTAACCCTGACCCTAGCCCTAACCGTAACCCTAGCCCGTGGCCTAGCCCTAGACCGAACACTAGCCCAAACCCTAATCCGAACCCAAACACTCACCCTAGCCATATCCCTAGCACAAAGCCTAACCCTAAACATAGCCCTAGCCCTAGCCCTAGCCCTAACCCTAACCCTAACCCAGGACCTAACACTAGCCCTAGTCCTAAACCTAGGCCTAACCCTAACCCTGACCCTAACCGTAAGCCTAGCCAAAACTCTAACCCTAACCCTAAAGCTAACCCTAGTCCTAGCCCTAACCCTAACCCTAACCCTAAACCTAACCCTAGACCTAGCCCTACGTCTCAGCCTAATGGTAGCCCTAGCCCTAGCCCTAGCCCTTTCCCTAGCCCTAACCCTAACCCTAACCCTAGCCCAAACACTAACTCTAAACTTAAACCTAACGCTGGCCGTAGCCTTAAACCTAAACCTAACCCTAACCCTAGCCCTAGCACGAGCCCTCGACCTAGCCCTATCCCTAGCCCTAACCCTAACGCTAACCCAACCCAAGCCCTTTCCCTAGACCGAACTCTAACCATAACCCTAACCCTAGTCCGATCCCTAACCCTAACCCTAACCCTAACTCTACAACTAGCCCTAGATCTAACCCTAGCCCTAGCCGTAAATCTAACCCTAGCCAAGCCCTAGCCGTATCCCTAGCCCTAGCCATAAACCTAATCATAAACCTAGCCCTAACCCTAACATTAAAGTTAACCCTAACCCTAACCCTAACACTAGCCCAAGCCCTGGCCCTAGCCCTAACCCTAACCCTAACCCTAACACTAGCCCTAAACCTAACCCTAACCCTAACCCTAACACTAGCCGTAAACAAAACCCTAACCCTAACCTTAACCCTAACCCTAATGATAGCCCTAGCCCTAACCCAAACCCTAAACCTAACGATAGCCCTAGCCCTAACCCAAACCCTAACCCTAACCCTAGCCCTAGCGCTAAACCTAGGCCTAACACTAACCCTAGCATATACCCTAACTCTAGCCCTAAACCTAACCCTAGCCCTAGCCCAACACCTAGCCCTAGACCAAACCCTAACACTAGCATTAGCCCCAGCCCTAGCCCTACCCCAGCCCTAGCCCTAGCCCTAACCCTAAACCTAACCCTGGCCCTAACCCAACCCGAAACCCAACACTAGCCCTAGCCCTAACCCTAACCCTAACCAAAACCCTAACCCTAACCCTAACCCTAAGCTTAACCCTAGCCCTAGCTTTGACCCTAACCCTAACCCTAACCCTCACCATAGCCCTAGCCCTGACCTAACACTAACCCTAACACTAGCCCTTGACCTAGCCTTAGCCCTAACCCAACCCTCACCCTCAACAGAGTCCTAACCCTAACCCTAAGCCTAACCCTTGCCCTAGCCTAGCCCTAACCTTAACAGTAACCCTAACCCTAACCATAGCCCTAACTGTAACCCTAACCCAGGACCTACTACTAGCCCTAGCCCTAAACCTAGGCCTAACCCTAACCCTAACCCTAAACCTAACCCCAACCTAGCCCTAACTCTCACCCTAAACCTAGCCCTAGCCCTAGCCCTTTCCCTAGCCTTAACCCTAAACCTAAACCTAGCCCAAGCCCTGGCCCTAGCCCTAACCCTAAACCTAACCCTAACCCTAACACTAGCCATAACCCTAACCCTAACCATAACCCTAACCCTAACCCTAACCCTAACCTTAACCATAGCCCTAGCTCTAACCCTAACCCTAACCCTAACGATAGCCCTAGCCCTAACCCAAACCCTAACCCTAACCTAGCCCTAGCGCTAAACCTAGGCCTAACCCTAACCCTAGTCTATACCCTAACACTAGCCCTAAACCTAAAGCTAGTCCTAGCCCTACCCCTAGCCCTAGACCTAACCCTAACCCTAACCCAAACCCTAATGATAGCCCTAGCCCTAACCCAAACCCTAACCCTAACCTAGCCCTAGCACTAAACCTAGGCCTAACCCTAACCCTAGTCTATACCCTAACACTAGCCCTAAACCTAAAGCTAGCCCTAGCCCTACCCCTAGCCCTAGACCTAAGCCTAACCCTAGCATTAGCCCTAGCCGTAGCCCTAGCCATAGCCCTAGCCCTAGCCCTAGCCCTAACCCTAACCCTAACCCTAGTGGAATCCGTAACCTTAATTGAACCCTAACCCTAACATTAGCCGAAGACCTAGACCTAAACCTAACCATAATCCTAACCCTAGCCTTAACCCTACCCCTGGCCCGCACCCTAACCCTAGCCCTAATCCTAACCCTAGCACCAATTTTAACACTAACCCGAACCCTAGCTCTACCCCTAGCCCTTACCCTAACCAGAGCCCTAGGCCTAGCCCTAGCCCTTACCCTAACCTTAACCCTAACCTACACTAAACCTAACCCTAACCCTAGCCCTAACTTTAACCCTAACCCTAACCCTAACCCTAACCCTAACCCTAGCACTAGCACTAGCCCTAGCCCTAGCCCTTGCCCTAGACCTAACCCTAACCCTAACCCTAGCCCTAAACTTAACCCTAGCCCGAGACCTTGCCCTAGACCGAATCCTAGCCCTAACACTAATACGAACCTTAACCCTAAACCTTGCCCTAGCCCTAGCCCTAAACCTAACCCTCATCATAGCCCTAGCCCTAGCCCTAATCCTAACCCTAAAGGTAGCCTTGTCCTATCCCTAACCCTAACCCTAACCCTGGCCCTAACCCAACCCGAAACCTAACATTAGCCCTAGGTCTAACCCTAACCCTAACCCAAACCCTAACCTTAACCCTAACCCTAACCTTAACCCTAGCCCTAGCATTAACCCTAACCCTAACCCTCACCTTAGCCCTAGCCCTAACCCAAAACCTAACACTAACCCTAGCATTAGCCCTAGACCTAGCCTTAGCCCTAACCCTACCCTAACCCTCAACAGAGTCCTAACCCTAACCCTAAGCCTAACCCTTGCCCTAGCGCTAGCCCTAGCACTAACCATAACAGTAAACTTAACACTAGCCCTAGCCCTAACAGTAACCCTAACTCAGGACGTACTACTAGCACTAGCCCTAAACCTAGGCCTAACCCTAAACCTAGCCCTAAAACCTACCCCAGACCTAGCCCTAACTCTCACCCTAACCCTAGCCATAGCCCTAGCTCTTTCTCTAGCCCTAAACCTAAACCTAACCGTAGCCCAAACACTAACCCTAACCCTAAACCTAACGCTAGCCCTAGCCTTAACCCTAAACATAACCCTAACCGTAACCCTAGCCCTAGCCCTAGACCTGGCCCTATCCCTAGCCCTAACCCTAACCCAATCCCAAGCCCTGTCCCTAGCCCTAAATCTAATCCTAACCCTAACCCTAACCCTACCGTAACCCTAACCCTAACCCTAAACTTCTCCCTAGACATAGCTCTAACCCTAACCATAAGCCTAAACCTAACAATAGCCCTAGCCTTAACCGAAAACCTAACCCTAACCCTAGCCCACACCTTAGCCCTAGCCTTAGACCTAACCCTACCCTAACACCAACCCTAGCACTAACCCTAAACCTAAGCCTAACCGTAGCCCTATACCTAGCCCTAACCCTAACGCTAACGCTAACACTAACCCTAGCCCTAGTCCTAACCATAACCCCAAACCTAGACCTAACCCTAGACCTAGTGCTAAACCTAGGTCTAACCCTAACCCTAGCCGGTACCCTAACCCTAACCCTAGCCCTAACCCTAAAACTAACCCTAAACCTAGACCTAGCCCTAACCCTAACCCTAGCCCTAACTTTAACCCTAACCCTAACCCTAGCCCTAACCCTAGACCTAACCCTAATCCTAAACCTAGCCCCATCCTTAACCCTAACACGAACCCTACCCCTATCTAAGCCCTAGCCCTAGATCTAACCCTAGCCCTAGCCCTAGCCCTAGCCCAAACCCTAGCCCTAGCCCTAAACCTAACCCTAAACCTAGCCCTAACCCTAACCCTAACGCTAAACCTAGCCCAAGCTCTGGCCCTAGTCCTAACCCTAAACCTAACCCTAACAATGAACCTAGCCCTAACCCTAAACCTAACGCTAACCCTAACGCTAACCCTAAACTTAACCCTAGCCCTAGCTCTAACCCTAAACCTAATCCTAACCCTAACGATAGCCATAGACCTAACCGAAATCCTAACCCCAACCGTAGCACCAGCGCTAAACCTAGGCCTCAACCTAAACCTAGCTTGTACCCTATCCCTAGCCCTAAACATAACCATAACCGTAGCCCTGGCCCTAGCCCTAGCAATAGACCTAACGCTAATCCAAGCACTAGCCCTAGCCCTAGCCCCAGCCCTAGCCCTAACCCTAACCCTAACCCTAACCCTAACCCTAACCCTAAAATTAACCTTAGCCAAACACTAACCGTAGACCTAGCCATGGCCCTAGCCCTAAACCTAACCCTAACCTTAGCCCTAGACCTAACCCTAATTCTAGCCCTACCCTACCCCTAGCTCTAGGCCTAATCCTAACCCTAACCCTAACCCTAAACCTAAACCTAACCCTAAGACTAGTCTAACCCTAACCCTAACCCCAGCCCTAGCACTAACTCTAACCCTAAACCTAGACCTAGCCCTAGCCCTATCCCTAACCCTAACCCTAACCCTAACCCTAATGCTAACCCTAGCCCTACCCCTAGCCCTAGCCCTAGACCTAACCCTAATCCTAACCCTATCACTAGCCCTAACCCTAACCCTAACTCTATCCGTAAACCTAGCCATAAACCTAGCCCTAACCCTAACCCTAGCGCTAAACCTAACCCTATCCCTAGCTTAGCACTAGCCCTAACCCTAAAACTAACACTAACCCTAACACTAGCCCTACCCCTAACCCTAACCCTAACCCTAGACCTAACCCTAGCCATATCCCTAAACCTAAAACTAACCCTAACCCTAGGCCTAACCCTAGCCCTAACCCTAACCCTAGCCGGTACCCTAAACCTAGGCCTAACCCTAACCCCAGCCAACACTCTAACCCTAGCCCTAGACCTAACACTGGCAGGAGCCCTAACCCTAACCCTAACCCTAGCAGTAGAACTAGCCCTAACCCTAACTCTAACTCTAGCACTAGCCTAACACTAACCCTAGGCCTAGCCCTAGACCTGGCCCTAGCCCTAACCCCAACCCTAAACCTAACCCTAGCCCTAGCCCTAACCCTAACCCTAACTCTAACCCTAGCACTAACACTAAGCATAACCTAGCTTTAGCCCTAGCCCTAACCCTAACCCTAACCCCTACCTCAAGCCCAACCAAAACTCCAACCCTAACCCAAACACTAATATAGCCCTAAACTTAAATCACACCCTAAAGCTAAGGCTAGCCCTAGCCCTAACGCTAACACTAACACTAACCCTATCCCTAGAACTAGCCATAAACCTAACAGCAACCCTAACCCTAGCCCTGGCCCTAGCCCTAGCCATGGCGCTAACCCTAACACCAACCAGAGCCCTAGCCCTAGCCCTTACTCTAAACCTAACCCTGGCCCTAGGCCTAGCCCTAGGACTTACCCTAACCCTAACCCTAACCTACACTACCCCTAGCCCTAACCGTAACCCTAGCCCTCACTTTAACCCTAACCATAAACCTAGCACAAGACCTAGCCCTAGCTCTTGACCTATGCCTAAGCCTAACCCTAACCCTAGCCCTAACATTAACCCTAGCCCTAGCCCTTGCACTAGACAGAACCCTAGCACTAACACTAATCCGAACCCTAACCCTAACCCTAGCCCTAGCCCTAGCCCTAGCCCTAACCCTAACCCTAACCTAGCCCTAACCCTAACTTTAACCCTAGTTTACCCTTAACCTAACCCTAGCCCTGGCCCTAGCCCTAACCCTAAACCTAACCATAAACCTAACCCTAACCCTACCCTAGCCCTAGCCCTAATCCTAACACTAACCCTAGCCCTAGACCTAGCCCTAACTCTAACGCTAGCCTTGCCCTATCCCTAACCCTAGCCCTAGCCCTAACCTTAAAACTAGCCCTAACACTAGCCCTAACCGTAACCCTAGCCCATACTCTGACGCTATACCTAAACCTAACGCTACCCTAGCCCTAACCCTAACCCTAATCTTAAACCTAACCCTAGACCTAGCCCTAACTCTCACCCTAACCCTAGCCCTAGCCCTAGCCCTTTCCCTAGCACACCGTGACACTAGCCCAAACACTAACCCAAACCCGAAACCTAATGCTAACTGTAGCCTTAACCCTAACCCTAACCCTAACCCTAAACCTTGCCCTAGCTCTAGCCCTAGCCCTATCCCTAGCCCTAACCCTAACCCTAGCCCTAAACCTACCCCTAGCCTGTACACTAACCCTGGCCCAATTTAACTCTAACCCTAACCCTAGCTCTAGCCATAGCCCTTGCCCTAACCCTTACCATAAATTAACCTTAGCCCTAACACTAACCATAGAGCTAGCCATAGCACTAGCCCTCAACCTAACCCTAACCCTAGCAATAGACCTAACCCTAACTCTAGCCCTAAACTTACCCCTAGGTCTAGGCCTAATCCTAACCCTAACACTAACCCTAACTCTAACCCTAGTCTAACCCTAACCCTAACCACAGCCCTAGCCCTAACTCTAACTCTAACCCTAGTCCTAGCCCTAGCCCTATCCAAAACCCTAACCCTAACCCTAACCCTAGCCCTAGCCCTAGCCCTAACCCTAACCCTATCACTAGACCTAACCCTAACCCTAATCATAACCCTAAACCTAGCCCTAAACCTAACCCTAGACCTAGCCCTAACCCTAGCCCTAACCCTAACACCAGCCAAAACTCTAACCCTAGCCCTAAATCTAACGCTGGCAGTAGACCTAACCCTAACCGTAACCCTAGCCGTAGAACTAGCCCTAACCCTAACTCTAGCCCTAAACTTACCCCTAGCTCTAGGCCTAATCCTAACCCTAACACAAACCCTAACCCTAACCCTAGTCTAACCCTAACCCTAAACAAAGCCCTAGCCCTAACTCTAACTCTAACCCTAGACCTAGCCCTTGCCCTATTCCTAGCCCTAGGCCTAGCCCTAGCCCTAGCCCTAGCCCTAGCCCTAACCCTAGCCCTATCACTAGACCTAACCCTAACCCTAATTCTAACCCTAAACCTAGCTTTAACCCTAACTCTAACCCTATCCCTAGCGCTAAACCTAACCCTATCCCTAGCCTAGCCCTAGCCCTAACCCTAACACTAACCCTAGACCTAATCCTAGCCCTAGCCCTAAACCTAACCCTAGACCTAACCCAAGCCCTAGCCCTAAACCTAACCCTAATCATAACACTAGGCCTAACCCTAGCCCTAACCCTAACACTAGCCGGTACCCTAACCCTAGCCCTAACCCTAACACCAGCCAAAACTCTAACCCTAGCCCTAAATCTAACGCTGGCAGTAGCCCTAACCCTAACCCTAACCCTAGCCCTAGAACTAGCCCTAACCCTAACTCTAACTCTACCACTAGTCTAACACTAACCCTAGGCCTAGACCTACACCTGGCCCTAGCCCTAACCCCAACCCTAAACCTAACCCTAGCCCTAGCTGTAACCCTAAAACTAACTCTAACCCTAGCCCTAACCCTAACCCTAACTCTAACCCTAGCCCTATCACTAGCCCTAATCCTAACCCTAACTCTAACCCTAAAGCTAGCCCTAACCCTAAACCTAACCCTATCCATAGCGCTAAACCTAACCCTATCCCTAGCCTAGCCCTAGCCCAAACCCTAACACTAACCCTAACCCTAGCCCTAGCCCTAACCCTAACACTAGCCCTAACCCTAACCCTAGCCCTAGCCCTAGCCCAAACCCTAGCCCTAGCCCTAAACCTAACCCTAAACCTAGCCCTAACCCTAACACTAATGTTAACCCTAACCCTAAACCTAACCCTAGCCCAAGCCCTGGCCCTAGCCCTAACCCTAACCCTAAACCTAAACCTAAACCTAGCCCTAACCCTAACCCTAGCCCTAACCCTAACCTTAACCCTAGCCCTAGCTCTAACCCTAAACCTAATCCTAACCCTAACGATAGCCCTAGCCCTAAGCGAAACCCTAACCCCAACCGTAGCACCAGAGCTAAACCTAGGCCTAACCCTAAACCTAGCCTGTACCCTAACCCTAGCCCTAACCCTAACCCTAACCCTAGCACTAGCCCAAGCCCTAGTCCTAGCCCTAGCCCGAGCCCTAACCCTAACCCTAAACCTAGCCCTATCCGTAACCCTAATCTGAACCCTAACCCTATAATTAGCCCAAGCCCTAGACCTAACCTAACCCTAGCCCTATCCCTACACCTAGCCCGTACACTAACCCTAGCCCTAATCCTAACCCTAGCCCAATTTTACTATAACCTTAACCCTAGCTCTATCCATAGCCCTTGCCCAAACCCTAACCCTAAAATTAACCTTAGCCCTAACACTAACCGTAGAGCTAGCCGTAGCCCCAGCCCTCAACCTAAACCTAACCCTAGCCCTAGCCCTATCCCTAACCCTAACCCTAACCGTAACCCTAAACCTAACCCTAGACCTAGCCCTAGCCCTAAACCTAACCCTAACCATAACCCTAGGCCTAACCCTAGACCTAACCCTAAACCTAGCCGGTACCATAACCATAGCCTTAACCCTATCCCCAGCCAACACTCTAACCCTAGCCCTAAAC
>CM027392.1:11064531-11084268 GCA_015711505.1 Sylvilagus bachmani
TAGACCTAACCCTAAGCCTAACCTAGCCCTAGCCCTAACCCTAACCCTAATCTAACCCTAGCCCTAGACCTAACCCTAAAACTAACCCTAGCCCTAGCCCTAACCCTAATCCTAAGCTAACCCTAGCCCTAGACCTAGGCCTAACCCTAGCCCTAGGCCTAACTCTAAGCCTAGCCCTAACCCTAGCCCGAGACCTAACCAAAACCCTAACCCTAGCCCTATCCCTTACACTTAACCGTACCCTAAACCTAACCTTAGCCCTAGCCCTAGACCTAAACCTAACCCTAACCCTAACCCTACACCTAGATTGTACCCTAACCCTAGCCCTAACCCTAACCCTAGCCCTAACTTGAACCCTAACCCTAACCCTAACCCTAGCCCAAAATCTTACCCTAGCCTTAGCCCTAACCCTAACCCTAACCCTAGCCCTAGACCTAGCCCTAACCCTAACCCTAACCCTAGACCTAACACTAGCCCTAGCCCTAAAACTAGGCCTAACCCAAACCCTAGCCGGCACACTAACTGTAGACTTAACCCTAACCCTAACCCAAATTCTAACCCTAACCCTAAACCTAACGCTAGCCATAGCCCAAACCCTTACCCTAAACCTAAATATAAACGTACCCCTAGTCATAGCCCTAACCCTAACCCTAGCCCTAGCCCTAACTCTAACCCTAACCCTAACCCTTACCCTAGACCTAACCATAACTCTAACCCTAGCCTTATCTCTTACCCTAAACCGAAACCTAACCCTACACCTAGACCATAACCTAACCCTAGACCTAACCCTAAACCTAGCCCTAACTTTAACCCTAACCCTAAAGTTAAAACTAGGCCTAGACCTAACACTAAACCTAGCACTAGACCTAGCCCTAATCCTAAACTGAACCCTAACCATAACCCTAACCCTGGCCCTGGACCTAAACCTAACCCTAGCCCTAGCCTCAGCCCTAGCCCTAGCCCTAAAACTAAACTTAATCTTAGCCATAGCCCTAGCCAAAACCCTAACCCTAACCCTAACCCTAGCCCTAACCCTAACCCTAAACCTAACCCTAACCCTAACCTTAACCCAAGCCCTAACTCTAAACGTACCCTAACCTTAACCCTTACCATAGTCCTAGCCCTAACACCAGCATTAGCCCTAACCCTAACCTAACCCTAACCCTAGCCCTAACCCTAAGCCTATCCCTAGCCCTAGCACTCACCCTAACCCTAACCCTAGCCCTAGCCCTAGCCCAAGCCCTAAGCCTAACCCTAAACCTAGCACTAGCCCTAATCCTAACCATAAAGCTAACCCTAGCCCTAGCCCTAGCACTAACCCTAACCCTAGACCTAGCCCTAACCCTAACACTAACCCTAGCCCTAGCCCTATCCCTAGAACTAGCCCTAATCATAACACTAAAGCTTACCCAAGCCCTAGCCCTAGCCCTAACCCTAACCCTAGCCCTAGCCCTAACTCTAACCCTAACCCTAACCCTAACCATAACCCTAACCCTAGCCTTATCTCTTACCCTAAACCGAAACCTAACCCTAATCTTAGCCCTAGGCCTAGACCTAAATCTAACACTAACCCTAACCCTAACACTAGCCCTAACCCTACACCTAGACCGACCCTAACCCAGGCACTAACCCTAAACCTAGCCCTAAATTTAACCCTAAATCTAAACCTAACCCTAGCCATAGACCTAACCTTAAACATAGACCTAGCCCTAACAAAAACCCGAACCCTAAACCTAGCCCAAGACCTAGCCCTAGACCTAAACCTAAATCTAATCCTAGGCCTAAGCGTAGACCTAGCCCTAAACCTAAACCTAACCCTAGAACTAGCCTTACCACTACCCCTACCCCTAACCCTAACCCTAGCCCTAGCCCTAACCCTAGCCATAGCCCTCACCCTAAACCTAACCATAGCCCTAGCACTAGCCCTAGCCTTAGCCCTAACCCTACCCTAACCCTAACCCTAGCCCTAACCCGAAGCCTTCCCCTAGCCCTAGTCATAGCCCTCACCCTAACACTAAGCCTAACCCTAGCCCTAACCTTATCACTAAACTGAAGCCTGTCCTTAGCACTAGTCATAGCCCTCACCCTAACACTAAGCCTAACCCTAGCCCTACCCCTACCCCTAACCCTAACCCTAGACCTAACCCTAGCACTAGCCCTAAACCTAGGCCTAACCCTGACCCTAGGCCTTCCCTAACTCTAGGCGGCACACTAAGTCGAGGCTTAAACCTAACCCTAGCCCAAACTCTAACCCTAACCTAAACCTAATGCTAGCCATAGCCCAAACCGTAACCCTAACCCTAAATCTAAACCTAACCCTAGCCATAGCCCTAACCCTAACCCTAAAACTAGCCCTAGCCCTAGCCCTTACCCTAGCCCTGACCCTAACCGTAGCCAAAACTCAAACCCTAACCCTAAACCTAATGCTAGCCCTAGCCCTAAAACTAAACCTAAACCTAAACCTAGCCCTAGCCCTAGCCCTAGCCCTAGCCCTAACCCTAACCCTAACCTTAGCCCTAGACCAAACCCTAACACTAGCCTTAGCCCTAACCCTAACCCTAAACTAGACCTAGCACTAACCCTAGCCCTAACCTTAAATCTAACCGTAGCCAAAACTCCAACCCTAACCCTAAACCGAACGCTAGCCCTAGCCCTTAAACTAAACCTAACCCTAACCCTAACCCTATCCCGAGCCCTAGCTTTAACCCTAAAACTAGCCATAGGCCTAACCCTAGCCCTAGCCCAAACCGTAGCCAAAACTCCAACCCTAACCGTAAACCTAACGCTATCCCTAGACCTAAAACTAAACCTAAACCTAAACCTAGCCCAAGCCCTAGCCCTAGCCCTAGCCCTAGCCCTAACCCTAACCCTAACCCTAAACTTAGCCCTAGCCCAAAACCTAACCCTAGCCTTAGCCCTGACCCTAACCCTAAAACTAGGCGTAGCGCCCTAACCCTAGCCCTACCCCTAACCCTAAAACTAGCCCTAGCCCTAAGCCTAGACCTAACCCTAAACATAACGCTAGCCCTAGCCCTAAAACTAAACCTAACCCTAACCCTAACCCTAGCCCTAGCCCTAGCCTTAGCCCTAGACCTAACACTAACCCGAACCCTAACATTAGTCCTAGACAAAACCTAACCCTAGCCTTAGCCCTAACCCTAAACCTAACCCTAACCCTAACCCTAGCCCTAAACCTAAACATAACCCTAAACCTAGCCCTATCCCTTACCCTAAACCGAACCCTAACCCGAACCTTAGCACTAGCAATAGACCTAACCCTAACCCTAACCATAACACTAGCCCTGACCTTACACCTAGCCCATACTCTAACCCTAGCCCTAAACCTCACCCTAGCCCTAGCCCTAGACATAACCCTAACCCTAACCCTAGCCCTAGCCCAAACCCTAACCCTAACCCTAGCACAAACCCTAATCTAACCATAGGCCTAGACCTAACCCTAACCCTTAACTAGCCCTAGTCCTAACCCTCACCCTAACCCGAAACTTAACCCTACACTTAGCCCTAGCCGTAGCCCTAGCTCTAAGTCTAACCCTAACCGTAACCCTAGACCTAGACCTAACCCTAACCCTAACCCTAGCCCTTCCCTTACTCTAAACCGAACCCTAAGCCTAACCTTAGCCCTAGCCCTAGACCTAAACCTAACCGTAACCCTAACCCTAGCCCTAACCCTACACCTAGACTGTACCCTAACCAGAGCCCTAAACCTAACCCTAGCCCTAAATTTAACGCTAACATAACCCTAACCCTAGCCCTAGACCTAACCCTAAACCTAACCATAGACCTAGCCCTAACCCTAACCCTAACCCTAAACACAACGCTAGCCCTAGCCCTAAAACTAAACCTAACCCTAACCCTAACCCTAACCCTAGCCAAAACTCCAACCCTAACCCTAAACCTAATGCTAGCCCTAGCCCCAAATCTAAACCAAACCATAACACTAGCCCTAGTCATAGCCCTATCTCCTAGCACTAACCCTAACCCTAACTGTAACCCTAACCCTAACCGTAGCCCTAGTACTAGCCCTGGCCCTAGCGCTAACCCTAACCCTAACCTTAACCTTAGCCCTAGCCCAAAACATAAACCTAGACTTAGCCCTAACCATAACCTTAACCCTAACCCTAACCCAAACCCTAGCCCTAGACCTAACCATAACCCTAACCCTAGCCTTATCTCTTACCCTAAACCGAAACCTAACCCTAACCTTAGCCCTAGGCCTAGACCTAAACCTAACCCTAAGCCTAACCCTAACACTAGTCCTAACCCTACACCTAGACCGTACACTAACCCTAGCCCTACCCTAAACCTAGCCCTAAATTTAACCCTAAACCTAAACCTAACCCTAGCACTAGACCTAACTCTAACCCTAAACTTAGCCCTAACACTAACCCGAACCCTAAAACTAACCCTAGACCTAGCCCAAGACCTAAACCTAACTCTATCCCTAGCCCTAACCCTAGCCCTAGCCCTAACCTAAACCTAACCCTAGAACTAGCCTTAGCCCTAACCCTAACCCTAGCCCTAACCTAGCCCTAACCCTAACCCTAGCCATAGCCCTAACACAATCCTAACCCTAACCCTAGACCTAACCTGAAGCCTGTCCCTAGCCCTAGCCATAGCCCTCACCCTAACACTAAGCCTAACTCTAGCCCTACCCCTAACCCTAACCCTAACCCAAACCCTAGACCTAACGCTAGACCTAACACTAGCCCTAGCCCTAAACCTAGGCCTAACCAAACCCTAGCTGGCACACTAACTGTAGACTTAACCCTAACCCTAGCCCAAAATCTAACCCTAACCCTAAACCTAACGCTAGCCATAGCCCAAACCCTAATCCTAACCCTAGTCAAAGCCCAAACCCTAACCCTAACCCTGAATCTAAACCTAACCCTAACCATAGCCCTAACCCTAACCCTAAAACTAGCCCTAGCCCTAACCCTATCCCTAACCCTAAACGAACCAAAACTCCAACCCTAACCCTAAACCTAACGCTAGCCCTAGCCCTAAAACTAAACCTAACATTAACCCTAGCCCTACCCCTAGCCCTAGCCCTAAACCTAACCATAAACCTAACCCTAACCCTAAACTTAGCCCTAGCCCAAAACCTAACCCTAGCCTTAGCCCTAACCCTAACCCTAACCCTAACACTAACCCTAGCCCTAGACCTAACCCTAGCCCTAACCCTAGCCCTAACCCTAATCCTTACCCTGACACCAGCTCTAGCCCTAACCCTAACCCTAACCCTAACACTAACACTAACCCAAGCCATAGCCCTAACCCTAACACTAACACTAACACTAACCCTAGCCCTAGACCTAGCCCTAACCCTAACACTAACCCTAACCCTAGCCCTAGCCCTAACCCTAACCCCAAACCAAACCCCTACACCAACCCCAACCCCAACACTAACTCCAACCCAAACCCCACCCAAACCCAACCTTAAAACTTAGCCTAACCCTAACACTATCCCAAACCTTAAACCTAACCCTTAATCCTTAAAAAAAAATACATGTAAAACAAAAACACACTAAACTTAACCCTAAACCTAGCTCTATCCTAGCCCTAACATAACCCTAACGCTAGCCCTAACTACAACCATTAACCTAGCCCTAACACTAACACTAACCCTAACCATAATCTTAGCCCTAGTCCTAGCCCTAGCCCTAACCCTAACCCTAACCTTAGCCCTAGCCTTAACCCGAACCCTATCCCTAACACTAACCCGAGACCTAGCCCTAATCCTAGCCCTAGACCTAACCCTAACCCTAACCCTTACCCTAGCCCTAGCCTAAACCCTAACCATAACCGTAACCCTAGACCTAGCCCTAATCCTAACACTAAACCTAACCCGAGCCCTAGTCCTAGCCTTAACCCTAACCCTAGCCTTAAACCTAACCCTAACCCTAACCCTAACCCTAAAACTAGCCCTAGCCCTAACTCTAGCCCTAGCCCTAGCCCTAAAACCGAAACCTAACCCTAACCTTTGCCCAAGCATTAGACGTAAACCTAAAACTAACCCTAACCCTACACCTAGCCTGACCCGAACCCTAGCCCTAACCCTAACCCAAGCCCTAACTTTAATCCTAACCCTAACCCTAACCCTAGCCCTAACCCTAACACTAGCCCTAGCCCTAGCCCTAACCCTAACCCTGACCCGAAGCCTAACACTAACCCGAGCCCTAGCCCTAGACCTAACCCTAGACCTAACCCTAGCCCTAGCCTTAGCCCTAGCCCTTCCCCTAACCTTAACCCTAACCCTAGCACTAACCCTAACCCTAGCCCTATCCCGAGCCCTAACCCTAAACTAACAATAGCCCTACATCTAACACAAACCACAATTCTAGCCCTAGCCCTAACCCTAACACGAACCCTAAACCCAAAACTAGTCTAGCCCTAGACATAACCCTAGCCATAGGCCTAGCCCTAGCCCTAGTCCTTAACCTAACCCTAACCCTAACACAAGCCCTATCCCTGGCCCTAGCACTAAGCCTAACACTAACCCTAACCCTTGCCCTAACCCTAAACCTAACCCTAACCCTAGCCCTAGCCCTAGACATAAACCTAGCCGTAGCCCTAGCCCTAGCACTAGCCCTAGCCCTAACCCGAACCCTAACCCTAGCGCTAGTGATAGCCCTAAACCTAACCCTAAACCTAATCCTAGCCCTAGCTCTAACCATAACCCTAACCCTAGCATGAAACCAAACCCTAACCCTAACACTCACCAGAAACTTAGCCCTAAAGCTAACCCTAGCTCTAGCACTAATTCTAGCCCTAACCCTAACATTAACCCTAGTGCTAGCCCTAACCCTAACCCTAGCCCTAACCCTAACTCTAACCCTAACCCTAACCCTATCACTAGCACTAACCCTACACCTAGACCGTACCCTAACCCTAGCCCTAAACCTAAAGCTATACCTAAATTTAACCCTAAATTAAACCTAAACCTAGCCCTAGACCTAACCCTAACCCTAGAGCTAGCCCTAACACTAACCCAAAACCTAAACCTAAACCTAGCCCTAGCCCAAGACCTAAACATAACTCTATCCTAACCCTAACCCTACCCCAAGCTTTAGCCCTAAACCTAAATCTAACCCTAAAACTAGCCTTAGCCCTAACCCTAACCCTAACCCTAGCCCTAAACCTAACCCTAACACTAACCCTAACCCTAACCCTAACCCTAACCATAGCCCTAGCCCTAGCCCTAGCCTTAGCCCTAACCCTACCCTAACCCTAAACCTAGCCCTAACCAAAAGCCTGTCCCTAGCCCTAGCCCTACCCTAACCCTAGCTGGCACACTAACGCTAGCCTGAAGGGTAACCCTAGCCCAAAATCTAACCCTGACCCTAAAACTAATGCTAGCCATAGCCCAAACCCTAAACCTAACCCTAAATCAAAACCTAAACCTAGCCCTAGGCCTAACCTTAGCCGTAAAACTAGCCCTAGCCCTAACCCTAGACCTAACCCTAACGATACCCAAAACTCCAACCCTAACCCTAAACCTAATGCTAGCAATAGCCCTAAAACTAAACCTAACACTAATCCTAGCCTAGCCCTAGCCCTAGCCCTAGCCCTAGCCCTAGCCCTAACCCTAACCCTAACCTTAGCCCTAGCCCAAAACCTAACCCTAGCCTTAGCCCTAACCATAACCCTAAAACTATACCTAGCCCTAAGCCTAGCCCTAGCCCTAGCCCTAACCGTAGCCAAAATGCCAAGCCTAACCTTAACATAACGCTAGCCCTAGCCCTAAAAATAAACCTAAACCTAACCCTAGTTCTCACCCTAGCCCTAGCCCTAGACCTAACCCTAACCCTAACCCTAAACTTAGCCCTAGACAAAACCTAACCCTAGCCTTAGCCCTAACCCTAACCCTAACCCTAGCCCTAGACCTACCCTAACAATAACCCTAGCACTATCCCTTACACTAAACCTAACACTAACCGTAACCCTAAACTTAGCACTAGCACTAGAACTAACACTAACCCTATCCCTAACCCTAGCCCTGACCCTACACCTAGCCCGTACTCTAACCCTAGCCCTAAACCTCACCCTAGCCCTAGCCCTAGACCTAACCTTAACCTTAACCCTAGCCCTAGACCCAACACTAACCCTAACCCTAAACCTAGCCCTAGACCAAACCCTAAACCAAACCCTAGCCCCAGCCCTAACCCTAACCTGAAAATTAAACCTAGACTTAGCCCTAGCCCTAGCCCTAACGCTAGCCCTAGCTCTAACTCTAAAAATAACTGTAACCCTATCCCTAGACCTTACCCTAACACTAACCCTAGCCCTATCCCTTACTCTAAAGCGAACCCTAACCCTAGACTTAGCCCTAGCCGTAGAGCTAAACCTAACCGTAACCCTAACCCTAGCCCTAAACCTACACCTTGTCTGTACCCTAACCCTAGCCCTAACCCTAACCTTAGCCCCAACTTTAACCCTAACCCTAACCCTAAACCTAGGCCTAGACGTAAACCTAATCCTAACCCTAGACCTAGCCCTAACCCTAAACCGAACCATAACCCTAACCATAGCCCTAGCCCTAACCCTAACCCTAGCTCTAGACCTAACCCTAGCCCTAGCCCAAGCCTTAACCCTAACCCTAACCCTAGCCAAAAACCAACCCTAACCCTAAACTTAACGCTAGCCGGAGCCCTAAAACTAAACCTAACCCTAACACTAGCCCTAGTCCTAGCCCTAGCCCTAGCCCTAACCCTAACCCTAACCTTAGCCCTAGCCCAAAACATAACCATAGCCTTAGCCCTAACTCTAACCCTAACCCTAACCCTAGTCCTAGACCTAACCATAACCCTAACCCTAGCCCTATCCCTTACCCTAAACCGAACCCTAACCTTAATCTTAGCAATAGCACTAGACCAAAACCTAACCCTAACCCTAATCCTATCCTACCCTATACCTAGCCCGTACTATAACCCTAGCCCTAAACCTAACCCTAGACCTAGGCCTAGAACTAACCCTAATCCTAACCCTAACCTTAGCCCTAACACTAACCCTAGGCCTAGACCTAACCCTAATATAACCCTAGCCCTAGACCTAGCCCTAAACCGAACCCTAACCCAACCCTAGCCCTAGCCCGAACCCTAACCCTAGCCCTAGCCCTAACTCTAACCCTAAACCTAACCCTAACTCTAGCCCTAAACCTAACCCTAACTCTAGCCCTAGACCTCACCCTAACCCTACCCCAGCCCTATCCCTTACCCTAACCGAACCCTAACCCTAACCTTAGCCCTAGCCCTAAAACTAAACCTAACCCTAACACAAACCCTAGACCTAAAACTACACGTAGACCATACACTAACCCTAGCCCTAACCCTATTCCTAGCCCTAACTTTAACCCTAACCCTAACCTTAACCTAGGCCTAGACCTAAAACTAACCCTAGCCCTAGCCCTAGCCCTAATCCTAAACCGAACCCTAACCATAACCCTAACCCTGGCCCTAGAACTAAACCTAACCCTAGCCCTAGCCCTAGCCCTAGTCCTAAAACTAAACCTAAACCTAGCCATAGACCGAGCCCTAACCCAAACCCTAACCCTAATGCTAACACTAGCCTTAGCCGTAACCCTAACCCTAGCCCTAGCCCTAGCCCTAACTCTAACCCTAAGGCTTACCCTAGCCCTAGCCCTAGCCCTAAACCTAACCCTAGCCCTAGCCCTAACTCTAACCCAAACCCTAACCCTAACACTAACCCTAACACTACACCTAGACGGTACCCTAACCCTAGCTCTAACATTAAACCTAGCCCTAAATTTAAGCCTAAATTAACCTAACCCTAGCCCTAGACCTAACCCTAACCCTAAACCTAGACCTTGCCCTAACACTTACCCGAACCCTAAACCTAACCAAGCCCTAGCCCTAGCCCTAGACCTAAACCTAACTCTAGCCCTAACCCTACCCCTAGCCCTAGCCATAAAACTAAACCTAACACTAGAACTAGCCTTAGCCATAACCCTAACCCTAACACTAGCCCTAGACCTAACCCTAACACTAGCCCTAGACCTATCCCTAATCCGAACCCTTCCCTAGCCATAGCCCTAGCCCTAGCACTAGCCCTAACCCTAAAACTAAACATAACCGTATCCCTGACCCTAACTCTAACGCTAAACCCTATCTAATCCTAGCCATACGCCTTACCCTAAAACAGAACCCTAAGCCTATTTTTGCCCAAGCATCAGACATAAACCTAACACTAACCCTAACCCTACAGCTAGCCCGTGCCTGAACCTAGCCCTAACCCTAACCCTAGCCCTACCTTTAATCCTAACCCTAACCCTAACCCTAGCCCTAGCCCTGTCCCTAACCCTAACCCTAACCCTAGCCCTAGATCTAACCCTAACCCTAACCCTAGCCCTAGCCCTAACTCTAACCCTATCCCTAACCCTAGCCCTAGCTCTAATCCCTAACCCTAATCCTCACCCTAAACCTAAACCTAACCCTAACCCTAACCCTAACCATAAACCTAGCCCTAACACTAAACCTAGCCCTAGCCCTAGCACTAGTCCTTAACCTAACAATAACGCTAACCCAAGCCCTATCCTTGGCCCTAGGACTAAGCCTAACCTAACCCTAACCCTATCCCTGGCCCTAGCCCTAAGCCTAAACCTAACCCTACCCTATCCCTGCCCCTAGCCCTAAGCCTAAACCTAACCCTAACCCTAGCCGTAGCCCTAGCCCTCACCCTAACATTAACCCTAACCCTAACCCTAAACCTAACCCTAAACCTATGCCTGGTCTTAGCCCTAGCCCTAACCCTAACACTAACACTAGCCCTAGACCTAACTGTAACCCTATCCCTAACCCTAGACCTAACCCAAGCTGTAAACCTAACCCGAGGCCTAACGCAAATCCTAGCTGGTACCCTAACCCTAACCTAACCCTAACCTTACCCTAGCCCTAACCCTAATCCTAGCACTAGCCCTAACCGTAAACCTAACCCTAACCCTATAACTAAAGCTAACCCTAACCCTACCCCTAGTCTTAGACCTAACCCGAAACCTAGCCCTAATTTTAACCCTAACCCTAACCCTAAACCTAGGCCTACACGTAACACTAACCCTAGCCCTAGACCTAGCCCTAATCCTAAACCGAACCCTAACCATAACCCTAACCCTGGCCCTAGACCTAAATCAAACCCTAGCCCTAGACCTAGCCCTAGCCCTAGCACTAGCCCTAACCCTAACCCTAACCCTAACCTTAGCCCTAGGGCAAAACCAAATCCTAGCCTTAGCCCTAACCCTAACCCTAAAACTAGACCTAGCCCTAGACCTAACCCTAACCCTAAAACTAGACCAAGCCCTAACCCTAACCCTAACCGTAGCCAAAACTCCAACCCTAACCCTAACCATAACGCTAGCCCTAGCCCTAAAAATAAACCTAACCCTAACCCTAGCCCTAACCCTAGGCCTAGCCCTAACCCTAACCCTAACCCTAAACTTAGCCCTAGACAAAACCTAACCCTAGCCTTAGCCCTAACCCTAACCCTAACCCTAACCCTAACCCTAGCCCTAGACCTAACCTTAAACCTAACCCTAGCCCTATCCCTTACCCTAAACCTAACTCTAACCGTAACACTAACCTTAGCACTAGCACTAGAACTAACACTAACCCTAACCCTAACACTAGCCCTGACACTACACCTAGCCCGTACTCTAACCCTAGCCCTAAACTTAGCCCTAGACAAAACCTAAACCTAGCCCTAGACCCAACCCTAACGCTAACCCTAAACCTAGCCCTAGACCTAAACCTAACCCTAACCCTAGCCCTATCCCTTACCCTAAACCTAACCCTAACCGTAACACTAACCTTAGTACTAGCACTAGAACTAACACTAACCCTATCGCTAACACTTGCCCTGAACCTACACCTAGCCCGTACTCTAACCCTAGCCCTAAACCTCACCCTAGCTCTAGCCATAGACCTACCCTTAACCCTAACCCTAGCCCTAGACCCAACCCTAACCCTAACCCTAAACCTAGACCTAGACCTAACCCTAACCCTAACTCTTACCCTAGCCCTACCCTAACCCTAACATGAAACTTAACACTAGACTTAGCCCTAGTCCTAGCCCTAACCCTAGCCCTAGCTCTAACTCTAACCCTAACTGTAACCCTTGCCCTAGACCTAACCCTAACCCTAACCCTAGCCCTATCCCTTACTCTAAACCGAACCCTAACCATAAACTTAGCCCTATCCCTAGACATAAACCTAACCGTAACCCTAACCCTAGCCCTAACCCTACACCTAGACTGTACCCTAACCCTAGCCCTAACCCTAACCCTAGCCCTAAATTTAACCCTAACCCTAACCCTAAACCTAGGCCTAGACCTAAACCTAATCCTAACCCTAGACCTAGCACTAACCCTAAACCGAACCATAACCCTAACCCTAGCCCTAGCCCTAACCCTAACACTAGCTCTAGACCTAAACGTAATCCTAACCCTAAGCCTAGCCCTAGCCCTAGCCCTAACCCTAACCCTAAACCTAACCCTAGCCAAAACTCAAACCCTAACCCTCAACCTAACACTAGCCCTAGCCCTAAACTAAACCTAACCCAAACACTAGCCCTTGTCCTAGCCCTAGCCCTAGCCCTAACCCTAACCCTAACCGTAACCCTAACCCTAACCGTAGCCTAGTACTAACCCTAGCCCTAGCCCTAAACCTAACCCTACGCCTAACCCTAACCCTAACCTTAGCCCTAGCCCAAAACATAACCCTAGCCTTAGCCCTACCCTAACCCGAACCCTAGCCCTATCCCTTACCCTAAACCGAACCCTAACCTTAAACTTAGCACTAGACTAGACCTAAACTTAACCCTATCCCTAAGCCTAGCCCTACCCTACACCTAGCCCGTACTCTAACCTTAGCCCTAAACCTAACCCTAGACCTAGCCCTAGAACTAACCCTAATCCTAACGCTAGCCCTAGCCCTAACACTAACCCTAGGCCTAGACCTAACCCTAATATAACCCTAGCCCTAGACCTAGCCCTAAACCGAACCCTAACCCAACCCTAGCCCTAGCCCGAAACCTAACCCTAGCCCTAGCCCAAACTCTAAACCTAACCCTAACTCTAGCCCTAGACCTAACCCTAAACCTATCCTAGCCCTATCCCTTACCCTAAACGGAACCCTAACCCTAGCCTTAGCCCTAGCCCTAGAACTAAACCTAACCCTAACCCAAACCCTAGACCTAAGCCTACACCTAGACCATACCCTAACCCTAGCCCTAATCCTAAACCGAACCCTAACCATAACCCTAACCCTGGCCCTAGACCTAAACCTAACCATAGCCCTAGCCCTAGCCCAAGCCCTAGCCCGAGTCCTAAAACTAAACCTAACCCTAGACATAGCCCTAGCGCTAACACTAACCCTAACCCTAACACTAACCCTAGCCCTAACCCTAACCCGAGCCTAACCATAACACTAGCCCTAGCTCTAACTGTACCCTAACCCTAACCCTAACCATAGCCCTAGCCCTAACCCTAACCCTAGCTCTAGCCCTAACTCTAACCCTAAATCTTACCCTAGCCCTAAACCTAGCCCTAAACCTAAACATAGACCTAGCCCTAACTCTAACCAAAACCCTAACCCTAACACTAACCCTAACCGTACACCTAGACCGTACCCTAACCCTAGCTCTAACCCTAAACCTAGCCCTAAATTTAACCCTAAATTAAACCTAACCCTAGCCCTAGACCTAACCCTAACCCTAAACCTAGACCAAGCCCTAACACTAACCCGAAACCTAAACCTAACCCTAGCCCTAGTCCTAGACCTAAACCTAACTCTAGCCCTAGCCCTACCCCTAGCCCTAAACCTAAACCTAACCCTAGAACTAGCCTTAGCCCTAACCCTAACCCTAACCCTAGCCCTAACACTAAACCTAACCCTAACACTAATCCTAACCATTGCACTAGCCCTAGCCCTAGCCTTAGCCCTAACCCTACCCTAACCTTAACCCTAGCCCTAACCTGAAGCCTGTCCCTAGCCCTAGCCATAGCCCTCACCCTAACACTATACCTAAACCTAGCCCTACCCCTAACCTTAATCCTAACCCTAGAACTAAACCTAGCCCTAGCGCTAA
The DNA here is from genome assembly GCA_015711505.1 of Sylvilagus bachmani. Lineage (NCBI taxonomy): Eukaryota > Metazoa > Chordata > Mammalia > Lagomorpha > Leporidae > Sylvilagus > Sylvilagus bachmani. Next base: position 11,078,647 of record CM027392.1, read on the forward strand.
ACCTAGGACTAACCCTAACCCTAGCCCTACCCTCACACTAGCCAGCACACTAACTCTAGCCTTAAACCTAACCCTAGCCCAAACTCTAACCCTAACCCTAAACCTAATGCTAGCCCTAGCCCTAAAACTAAACGTAACCCTAACCCTAGCCCTAGCCCTAGCCCTAGGGTAAAACCTAACCCTAGCCTTAGCCCTAACCCTAACCCTAAAACTAGAACTAGGCCTAACCCAAACCCTAACCATAGCCAAAAGTCCAAACCTAACCCTAAACATAACGCTAGCCCTAGCCCTAAAACTAAACCTAACCCTAAACCTAACCTAACCCTAGCCCGATCCCTTACCCTAAACCTAACTCTAACCCTAAACATAACGCCAGCCCTAGCCCTAAAACTAAACCTAACCCTAACCTTAACCCTAACGCTAACCCTAACCCAAGCCCGATCCCTTATCCTAAACCTAACCCTAAACCTAACCCTAACCCAAACCTTAGCACTAGCACTAGACCTAACCCTAACCCTATCCCTAACCCTAGCCCTGAACCTACACCTAGCCTGTACTCTAACCCTAGCCCTAAACCTCATCCTAACCCTAGCCCTAGACCTAACATTAACCCTAACCCTAGCCCTAGCCCAAACCCTAATCCTAGCCCTAACCCTAGCCCGAGACCTAACCCTAACCCTAACCCTAGCCCTAGCCCTAACCCTAGTCCTAGGTCTAACACGAAACCTAACCATAACCCTAGCCCTAGACCTAAACCTAACCCTAACCCTAGCCCTAGTCCTTACTCTAAACCGAACCCTAACCCTAACCTTAGCCCTAGCCCAAGACCTAAACCTAACCGTAACCCTACCCCTAGCCCTAACCCTACACCTAGACTGTATCCTAACCCTAGCCCTAACTCTAAACTTAGCCGTAACTTTAACCCTAAACCTAACCCTAAACCTAGGCCTAGACCTAAACCTAATCCTAACCCTAGACCTAGCCCTAAACCTAGACCTAGCCCTAACCCTAAACCAAAACATAACCCTAACACTAACCCTAGTCCTAACCCTGACCCTAATTCTAAGCCTAACCTTAACCCTAGCGCTAGCTCTAACCGTACCCTAACCCTAACCCTAACCATAGACCTAGCCCTAACAATAACCCTAGCCCTAGCCCTAACTCTAAACCTAAAGCTTACCTGAGCCCTAACCCTAGCCCTAGCCCTAAACCTAACCCTAGCTCTAGCCCTAACTCTAAACACAACCCTAACACTAACACTAACCCTATCCCTACACCTAGACCGTACCCTAACCCTTGCCCTAACCCTAAACCGAGCCTTAAATTTAACCCTAAATTAAACCTAACCCTAACCCTAGACTTAGCCCTAACACTAACCCGAACCCTAAACATAACCCTAGCCATAGCCCTAGACCTAAACCTAACTCGAGCCCTAGCCCTACCCCTAGCACTAGCCCTAACCTAAACCTAACACTAGAACTAGACTTAGCCCTAACCATAACGCTAACCCTAGCCCTAACCCTAACCATAACCCTAACCCTAACACTAACCCTAACCCTAAACATAGCCCTAGCCCTAGCCCTAGCCCTAGCCTTAGCCCTAACCCTACCCTAACCCTAAACCTAGCCCTACCCCTAACCCTAACCGTAGCCCTAGCCCTAACTCTAAACCTAAAGCTTACCTTAGCCCCAGCCCTAGTCCTAAACCTAACCCAAGCCCTAGCTCTAACTCTAACACTAACCATAACCGTAGTCCTAGACCTAACCCTAACCCTAACCCTAGCCCTATCCCTTACTCTAAATCGAACCCTAACCCTAACCTTAGCCCTAGCCCTAGACCTAAACCTAACCGTAACCCTAAGCCTAGCCCTAACCCTACACTTAGACTGTACCCTAACCCTAGCCAAAACCCTAACCCTAGCCCTAACTTTAACCCTAACCCTAACCTTAACCTAGGCCTAGACCTAAAACAAACCCTAGACCTAGCCCTAGCCCTAATCCTAAACCGAACCCTAAGCATAACCCTAACCCTGGCCCTAGACCTAAACCTAACCCTAGCCCTAACTTTAACCCTAACCCTAACCTTAACCTAGGCCTAGACCTAAAACAAACCCTAGACCTAGCCCTAGCCCTAATCCTAAACCGAAACCTAAGCATAACCCTAACCCTGGCCCTAGACCTAAACCTAACCCTAGCCCTAGCCCTAGCCCTAGGCCTAGCCCTAGCCCTAGTCCTAAAACTAAACCTAACCCTAGCCCTAGCCCTAGCCCTAGTCCTAACCCTAAGCCTAACCTTAACCTAGCCCTAGCTCTAACCGTACCCTAAACCTAACCCTAACCATAGCCCTAGCCCTAACCCTAAACCTAGCCCTAGCCCTAACTCTAACCCTAAATCTTACCCTAGCCCTAGACCTAGCCCTAACTCTAACCCTAGCCCTAGCCCTAATCTAACCCTAACCCTAACCCTAACACTAACCCTAACCATACACCTAGACCATACCCTAACCCCAGCTCTAACCCTAAACCTAGCCCTAAATTTAAGCCTAAATTAAACCTAACCCTAGCCCTAGACCTAACCCTAACCCTAAACCTAGACCTTGCCCTAACACTAACCCGAACCCTAAACCTAACCCTAGCCCTAGCCCTAGACCTAAACCTAACTCTAGCCCTAGCCCTACCCCTAGCCCTAGCCCTAAACCTAAACCTAACCCTAAAACTAGACTTAGCCCTAACCCTAACCCTAACCCTAACCCTAGCCCTAACCCTAAACCTAACCCTAACACTAACACTAACCCTAACCCAACCATAGACCTAGCCTTAGCCCTAACCCTACCCTAACCTTAACCCTAGCCCTAACCTGAAGCCTGTACCTAGCCCTAGCCCTAGCCCTAGCCCTCACTCTAACACTATGCCTAACCCTAGCCCTACCCTAACCCTAATCCTAACCCTAGAACTCACCTCAGCCCTAGTGCTAAATCTAGGACTAACCCTAACCCTAGCCCTACCCTAACGCTAGGCGGCACACTAACTCTAGCCTTAAACCTAACCCTAGCCAAAACTCTAACCCTAACCCTAAACCTAATGCTAGCCATAGCCCAAACCCTAACCCTAACCATAAATCTAAACCTAGCCATAGCCCTAGCCCTAACCCTAACCCTAAAACTAGCCCTAGCCCTAACCCTAGGCCTAACCCTAAGTGTAGACAAAACTCCAAACATAACCCAAAAACTAATGCTAGCCCTAGCCCTAAAACTAAACCTAACCTAATCCTAGCCCTAGCCCTAGACCTAGAACTAACTCTAGACCTAACCCTAACCCTAAGGCTAACCCTAAACTTAGCCATAGGGCAAAACCTAACCCTAGCCTTAGCCCTAACCCTAACCCTAAAACTAGACCTAGGCCTAACCCTAACCCTAACCGTAGCCAAAACTCCAACCCTAACCCTAAACATAATGCTAGCCCTAGCCCTAAAACTAAACCTAACCCTAACCCTAACCCTAGCCCTAGACCTAGACAAAACCTAACACTAGCCTTAGCCCTAACCCTAACCCTAACCCTAACCCTAACCCTAACCCTAACCCTAGCTTTAGACCTAACCCTAACCCTAACCCTAGCCCGATCCCTAACCCTAAACCTAACCCTAACCATAACCCTAACCTTAGCACTAGCACTAGACCTAACCCTAACCCTATCCCTAACCCTAGCCCTGACCCTGCACCTAGCCTTTATTCTAACCCTAGCCCTAAACCTCACCCTAACCCTAGCCCTAGACCTAACATTAACCCTAACCCTAGCCCTAGCCCAAACCCTAATCCTAAACCTAAGCCTAGCCCTAGCCCTAATCCTAACCCTAGCCCTAACCCTAACCCTAACCCTAAACTTAACCCTAGACTTAGCCCTAGCCCTAGCCCTAACCCTAGCCCTAACCCTAACCCTAACCATAATCCTAACCCTAACCCTAGCACTAGCCCTAATCCTAACCATAAAGCTAACCCTAGCCCTAACCCTATCCCTAGCCCTAGCCCTAATCCTAACACTAATCCTAGCGCTAGCCCTAAGCCTAACCCTAACCCTAACCCTAGCCCTACCCCTAATCCTAGCCCTAACCCTAACACTAACCCTAGTGCTAGCCCTAACCCTAACTATAGCGCTGGCCCTAACTCTAACCATAACCCTAACCTCTAACACTAGCCCTAACCCTACACAAAGACCGTACCCTAACCCTAGCCCTAACACTAAACCTAGCCCTAAATTTAACCCTAAATTAAACTTAAACCAGGCCGAGACCTAACCCTAAACCTAACACTAGACCTAGCCCTAACACTAATTCGAACCCTAAACATAATCCTAGCCCTAGCACTAGAACTAAACCTAACTCTAGCCCTAGCCCTACCCCTAGCCCTAGCCCTAAACCTAAACCTAACCATAGAACTAGCCTTAGCCCTAAACCTAACCCTAGCCCTAACCCTAACCCTAACCATAGCCCTAGCCCTAGCCCTAGCCTTAGCCCTAACCCTACCCTAACCCTAACCCTAGCCCTAACCTGAAGCCTGTCCCTAGCCATAGCCCTACCCTAACCCTACCCGGCACACTAACTCTAGCCTGAAACCTAACCCTAGCCCAAATCTAACCCTAACCCTAAACCTAAGGCTAGCCATAGCCCAAACCCCAACCCTAACCCTAAATCTAAACCTAACCCTAGCCCTAGCCCTAACCCTAACCCTAAAACAAGCCCTAGCCCTAACCCTAGACCTAACCCTAACCATAGCCTAAACTCCAACCCTAACCCTAAACCTAATGCTAGCAATAGCCCTAAAACTAAACCTAAACCTAACCCTAGCCCTAGCCCTAGCCCTAGCCCTAGCGCTAACCCTAACCCTAACCCTAAACTTAGCCCTAGGGCAAAACCTAACCCTAGCCTTAGACCTAACCGTAACCCTAAAACTACCCTAGCCCTAGCCCTAGCCCTACCCCTAGCCCTAGCCCTAACCCTAACCCTAAACCTAACCTTAGCCCTAGGACAAAACCTAACCATAGCCCTAACCCTAACCTTAGCCCTAACTTTAACCCTAACCCTAACCATAAACCTAGGCCTAGACCTAAACCAAATCCTTACCCAAGACCTAGCCCTAATATTAAACAGAACCATAACCCTAACCCTAGCCCTAGCCCTAAGCCTAAACCAAGCCATATACCTAACCCTAACCCTAACCCTAACCCTAACCCTAACCCTAACCCTAACCCGAGCCCTAGCCCTAACTCTAAACCGAACCCTAACCTTACCTTAGCCCTAGTTCTAGACCTAAACCTAAGTGTAACCCTGACCCTAGCCCTAACCCTACACCTAGACTGTACCCTAACCCTAGCCCTAACCCTAACCTTAGACCTAACTTTAACCCTAACCCTAACCCTAAACCTAGGCCTAGACCTAAACCTAAACCTTACCCGAGATCTAGCCCTAACACAAAACAGAACAATAACCCTAACCCTAGCCATAGCCCTAACCCTAACCCAAGACATATACCTAACCCTAAACCTAACCCTAACCCTAGCCCTAGACCTAGCCCTAACCCTAACCCTAACCTTAACCCTAGCCAAAACTCCAACCCTAACCCTATACTTAA
>CM027392.1:11084768-11101856 GCA_015711505.1 Sylvilagus bachmani
ACCCTAAACCTATCCGGTACCCTAACCCTAGCCCTAACCCTAACCCTAGCCCAAACACTAACCACAGCCCTAAACCTAATGCTACCCCTAGCCCAAACCCTAACACTAACCCTAAACCTAACCCTAGCCCTAGTATTAATTCTAACAATAAACTTAGACCACGACCTAGCCCGAGCCCTAGCACAACCCCTAACCCTAACCCTAACCCTAACCCTAATCCTAGCCCTAGGCCTGGCACTAGCCCTAAACCTAACCCTAACTCTAAACTTAGCCCTAGCCCAAAACCTAACCCTAACCCTAACCCTAGCCCTACCCTAACGCTAGCCCTAACCCTAACCCTAACCCAAACCCTAGCCCTACTCCTAAGGCTTACCCTAACGCTAGCCCTAGACGTAACCCTAACCCCAACCCTAATCCTAAACCTAGCCATAGCCCTAACGTTAAAACTAACACTCACCCTATCCCTATCCCTATCCCTAGCACTAACCCTAAACCTCACCCTAAACCTAGCCCTAGCCCTAACACTAACACTAACCCTAGTCCTAGCCCTAACCCTAACCCTAACCCTAACCCTAACCCTAACCCTAACCCTAACCATAACCCTAATCACAAACACAACGCCCACCCAAACACCAACCCTAACCTATCCCTAACCCACACTCTTAAACTAACCCTAACCCTAACGCAAAACCTAACCCTAACCCTAACCCTAGCCCAGGCCCAAAATCTAACACTAACCCTAACCCTAACCCTAACCCTAACCCTAGCCCTAGCCCAAACCCTAGCACTAAACATATCCCTAGCCCAAACCCTAGCCCTAACCCTAACCCTAGGCCTAGCACTGGCCCTAGCCCTAACCCTAACCCTAACCCTAGTCCTAGACCTAACCCTAACACTAACCCTAGCCCTAACCCTAACCCGAACCCGAACTCTATCCCTAAACCGAACCTTAACCTTAACCCTAGCCCTAGCCCTAAACCTAAACCTAATCCTAAACCTAACCCTAACCCTAACCCTAGCCCTAGCCCTAGACCTAGCCCTAGCCCAAAACCTAACCCTAACCCTAGCCCTAGCCCTAACCCTAACCCTAACCCTAACCCTAACCATAACCCTGACCGTAACGCTAAGCCTAACTCTAACCCTAACCCTAACCATACCTCTAGACCTAACCCTAATCACAGCCCTAGACCTGGCCCTAGCTCTAGCCCTAACCCTAAACCTATTCCTAGCCGTAGCCCTAGACCTAACCCTAAGCCGAACCCTAACCCTAGCCCTAGCCCTAGCACTAACCCTAACCCTAACCCTAACCATAACCCTAACCCTAGCCTAACTCTAACCCTAACCCTAACCATAACCATAACTATAGAACTAATCCTAATCACAGCCCTAGACCTGGCCCTAGCTCTAGCCCTAACCCTAAACCTATTCCTAGCCATAGCCCTGGACCTAACCCTAAGCCTAACCCTAACCCTAGCCCTAGCCCTAACCAAAACCCTAACCCTAACACTAAACATAACAATAGCCCTAGCCCTAATACTAACCCTAGCCCTAGCCCTAACCCTAACCATAACCCTAACCCTACCACTACCCCAACCCTAACGCTAACCCTAACCATACCTCTAGTCCTAACCCTAACCATAGCCCTAGCCCTGGTCTAGCACTAGTCCTAACCCTAAACCTGACCCTAGAAATAGCCCTAGCCCTAACCCTAACCCTAACAATAACCCGAGCCCTAGCCCTAACACTAACCCTAACCCTAACACTAAATCTAACCATAACTCTAGACCTAACCCTAACCATAGCCCTAGCCCTGGCCCTAGCTCTAGCCCTAACCCTAAACCTAACCCTAGCCATAGCCCTAGCCCGAACCCTAAACCTAACCCTAACCCTAATCCTAACCTGAGCCCTAGCCCTAATCCTAGCCCTAACCCTAACACTAACCATAACCCTAGCCCTAACACTAAACACAGTCCCAGCCCTAGCCCTAGCCCTAGCCCTTAACCTAACATTAACCCTAAATCTAGCCCTATCCCTTGCCCTAGCACTAACCCTAACCCGAATCCTAACCCTAACCCTAGATCTAGCCCTAGCCCTAACCTAAACCTAACCCAAACCCTAACCCTAAGTCTAACCCTAACCATTACCCTAGCCCTAACAATAAACATAGTGCCAGCTCTAGCCCTAGCAATAGCCCTTAACCTAACATTAACCCTAACCCTGGCCCTGGCCCTGGCCCTAGCCCTAACCCTAACCCTAACCCTAGCCCTAGACCTAACCCTAACCCTAACCTAACACAAACACTAACCTTAAAACAAGCTGTAGCCCTAGACCTCACCCTAACACTAATCCTAACCCTAGCCCTAGCCCTAACCCTAACCCTAAGCCTAATTCTAGCCGTAGCCATAACCTAAGGCTAACCCTAACCCAAGCCAGTACCCTAACCCTAAACTAACCCTAACCTTAACCCTAGTCCTAGCCCTAACCCTAACCCTAAGATTAACCCGATCCCTAACCTTAACCCTAGCCGTAGCCCTAGCCCTCAACCTAACACTAACTCTAACCCTAGCCCTAGCCCTAACCCTAACATTAACCCTAGACCGAACCCTAGCCATAGCCCTAAACCTAGGCCTAACCCTAACACTAATGGGTACCCTAACCCTAGCCTAAACTTAAACTTAACCCTAGCTCTAACCCTAACCCTAACCCTAATCCTAGCACTAGCACTAGATCTAACCCTATACCTAGCACTAGCATTAGCCATAACCCTAATCCTAACCATAGCCCTGGTCCTAGCCCTAGCTCTAACCCTAACCATAGCCCAAGCCCTAGCCCTAGCCCTACACTAACACTAATCCTAACCCTAGCCCGAGCCCTAAACCTAACCCTAACCCTAAATCTAACCCTATAAATAGCCCTATCCCTAAACCAAACCCTAAACCTAACCCTAACCCTATCCCTAGATCTAACCCTAACCCTAACCCTAGCCCAATCCCGGGCCCTAACCTTAACCCTAACCCTAACCCTAACCCTAACCCTAACCCTAACCCTAACCCTAACTCTAGCCCTAACCCTAACCCTAACCCTAAACTAACCCTAACCATAACCTTAACCCAAGCCCTAGCTCTAAATCTAACCCTAAACCTAACCATAGCCTTAGCCCTAACACAAAATCTAACCCTAACCCTAGACCTAACCCTAACCCTAAGCTTAACTATAATCCTAGCCCTAGCCCTAACCCTAACAAAAACAGTAACCTTAGCACTAGCGCTATCCCTAACCCTAACCCTAACCCTAGCCCTTGCCCTAACCCTAAGAATGACCCTAGCCCCAGCTCTAGCCCTAAAACTAACACCAACCCTAAACCTAGCCCTAGTGCTATCCCTAAACCTAACCCTAGACCTAACACTAGCCCTAGCCCTAAACCTAGACCTAACCCTTACCCAAGCCCTTACCCTAACCATATCCGGTAACCTAACCCTAGCCTTAACCCTACACTAGCCCAAACACTAACCACAGCCCTAAACCTAACGCTATACCTAGCCCTAACCCAAACACTAACCCTAAACCTAACACTAGCCCTAGCCCTAATCCTAACCCTAAACTTAGACTAAGACCTAGCCCTAGCCCTAGCACAACCCCTAACCCTAACCCTAACCCTAATCCTAGCCCTAGGCCTGGCACTAGCCCTAAACCTAACCCTAATTCTAAACTTAGCCCTAGCCCAAAACCTGACCCTAAACGTAACCCTAGTCCTAACACTAACCCTAACCCTAACCTTAGCCCTACCCTAACCCTAGCCCTAACCCTAATCCTAGACCTAGCCCTAGCCCAGCCCTAACCCAAACCCTAACACTAACGCTAGCCATAGCCATATCGCTAAAACTAACACTCACCCTAGCCCTAGCCTAACCCTAACCCTCACCCTAAACCTACCCTAGCCCTAACCCTAACACTAACCCTAGCCTTAGCCCTAACCCTAATCCCAAACACAACGCCACCCCAACCCCAAACCTAACCCTAAACTGAACCACAACCCAACCCCAAACCCATCCCTAACCCAAACCCTTACCCTAACCCTAACCCTAGCCCTAGCCCTAAATCTAGCACTAACCCTAACCCTAACCATAGCCCTAGCCCTAACACTAACCATAACCCTAACCCTAGCCCTAGTACAAACCTTAGTCCTAACCATATCCTTAGCCCAAAGCCTAGCCCTAACACTAACCCTAACCCAAGCCCTAGCCCTAACACTAACCCTAAACATAACCCTAAACCTAACCCTAGCCAAACCCTAGCCCGAACCCTAAACCTAAACCTAGCCAAAGCCCTAACACTAACCCTAACCCTAACCCTAGCCCAAACCCTAACACTAACCCCAAACCCAACCCTTACCCCAACCCCAACCATAACACTAACTCCAACCGCAACTCCCCCCAACTCCAACCTTAACCCTTACCCTAACCCTAACCCTAACCCTAACCCAAACCCTACCCCAAACACTTAATCAAAAAAACCACTAAATGCTAAAAAAAACACTAAACTTAACCCTAACCTAGCCTTAACCTTCAACCTAACCCTAACCTAGCCCTATCAATACCCTAACGCTAGCCCTAACTACAATCATAAACCTAGCCCAAACATTAACACTAACACTAACACTAACCATAATCCTAGCCCTAGTCCTAGCCCTATCCCTAGCCCTAACCCTAACCCTAACCATAACCCTAGCCCTAGGCTTAACCCTAACCCTAGACCTAGCCCTAATCCTAACCCTAGCCCTAGCCATAACCCTAACCCTAACCATAGCCCTAGCCTTAACACTCACCCAAACCCTAACACTAGACCTAGTCCTAATCCTAACACTAAACCTAACCCGAGACCTAGTCCTAGCCCTAACCCTAACCCTAGCCCTAAACCTGACCCTAATAGTAACCATAACATTAACGCTAGCCCGAGACCTAACCCTAACCCTGATGCTAGCCCTATCCCTTACCTAAACCGAACACTAACACTGACCTTAGCCCTAGCCCTAGACATAAACCTAACCCTAACCCTAACCCTGGACCTAGCCAGGACCTGACGCTAGCCCTAACCCTAGCCCTAGCCCTAACCCTAACCCTAGCCCTAGCCCTAGTCCTAGCCCTAGCCCTAGCCCTAGCCCTTGCCCTAACCCTAACCCTAACCCTAGCCCTAACCCTAACCCTAGGCCTAACCCTAACCCTAGGCCTAACCCTAGCCCGGGCCCTAACCCTAACCTTACCCTAGTCCTAGACCTAACCCTAACCCTAACCCTAACCCTAGCCCTAACCCTAACCCTAGACCTAACCCGAACTCCATCCCTAACCCGAACATTAACCCTAACCCTAGACCTAGACCTAAACCTAACCCTAACCCCAGACCTAGCCCTAGCCCTAGCCCTAGCCCAAACCCTATCCCTAACCCTAACCCTAACCATAACCATAACCCTAACCCTAAGCCTAACTCTAACCCTAACCTTAACAGTACCTCTAGACCTAACCCTAATCATAGCCATAGCCCTGGCCCTAGCCCTAGCCCTAACCCTAAACCTAACCATAGCCATAGCCATAGACCTAACCCTAAGAATAACCCTAGCCCAAACCCTAACCCTAACACTAACACTAACACTAAACCTAACCGTAGCCCTAGCCCTAACACTAACTCCAGCCCCAACCCTAAACCTAACCATAAACCTTACCCTAACCTTACCCCTACCCCTAACCCTTACCATACCTCTAGTCCTAACCCTATTCAAAGCCCTAGCCCTGGCCCTAACCATAGCCCTAACCCTAAACCTAACCCTAGAAATACCCCTAGCCCTAACCCTAACCCTAACCCTAACAATAAACCTAACCTTAGCCCTAACCCTGACACTAACCCTAAATCATCACCTACCCTAACCGTAACCCTAACCCTAACCCTAACCATACCTCTAGTCCAACCCTAAACATAGCCCTAGCCCTGGAGTAGCCCTAGCCATAACCCTAAACCTAACCCTAGCCGTAGCCCTAGCCTTAATGCTAACCCTAACCCTACCCCGAGCCCTAGCCCTAACCCTAGCCCTAACCCTAACCCTAAACCTAATCATAGACCTTTCCTTAACACTAACCATAGCCCTAGCCCTAACCCTAACCCTAAACCTAAGCATAGCCCTTACCTTAACACTAACCATAGCCCTAGCCCTACCCCTAGCCGTAACCCTAACAATAACCTTAACCCTAACCCTATCCCTGGCCCTAGCCCAAACCCGAACCTTAACCCTAACCCTAGCCCTAGCACTAGACCTAACCCAAACCCTAACCCTAACCTTAACCCAAGCCCTAGCTCTAACCCTAAACCTAACCCTAATCCTAACCATAGCCCTAGCCCTAACCCAAACCCTAACCCTAACCCTAGGCCTAGCCCTAGCCCTAGCCTTAGACCTAACCCTACCCTAACCCTAACCCTATCCCTAACCCTAAACCTAAGCTTAATCCTAGCCCTAGCCCTAGCCCTAACCCTAACACTAACAGTATCCATAGCCCTAGTGCTACCCCTAACCCTTACACTAACCCTAGCCCTAGCCCTAGGCCTAGCCTTAGACCTAACGCTACCTAACACTAACCCTAACCCTTACCATAACCCTAAGAATAGCCATAGCCCTCGCCCTAAACCTAACACTCACCCTAACCCTAACCCTAGCACTATCCCTAACGCTAAACCTAGACCTAACCTTAGCCCTAGTACTAAACCTAGACCTAACCCTAACCCTAGCTCTAACCCTAACTCTATCCAGAACCCTAACCCTAGCCCTACCCTAATCCTAGCCAAAATTCTAATCCTAGCCCTAAACCTAAAGCTAGCCCTACTCCTAAAACTAATCCTAACACTAACCCTAAACTTAACCCTAGCCCTAGCCCTAATCCTAACCCTAAACCTAGCCCTAACCATTGCCCTAGCTGTAGACCTACCCCTACACCTAACCCTAAACCTAAACCTAACCATAGCCCAAGCCCAGTCCCTAGCCCTAACCCTAAATCTAAACTAGGTCCTAGCCCTAACCCTAATCCTAACATTCACTCTAACCTTGGCCCTAGCCCTAAACCTAACCCTAACCCTAACCCAAGCCCTAAGAGTAAACCTAACCTTACTACTACCACTACCCTAACCCTAGCCCTAACCCTAACCCAAACCCTACCCTAGCCCTAAACCTAAACCTTACCATAACGATAGCCCTAGACCTAACCCTAACCCTACCCTAGCCCTAGCCCTAAACCTAACCCTAACTCTAAACCTAAACCCAAACCCAACCCCTACCTCAACCCAACCATAACCCTAACCCCAACCCCAACCCCAACCCTAACCCAAACCCTTACCATAACACTAACCCTAACCCAAACCTTAACCCTAACCCTTAATCCTAAAAAAACCACTAAATGTTAAAAAAAAGAATAAACTTAACCCTAAACCTAGCCCTAACCTAGCCCTAACGTAACACAAACCCTAGCCCTAATTATAACCATAAACGTAGCCATAACATTAACACTAACTGTAACCCTAATCCTGGCTCTAGTCCTAGCCCTAACCATGGACCTAAGCCTAACCCTAGCCCTAGCCCTAGCCCTATCACAGCCCTAGTCCTAACCCTAAACCTAACCCTAGCCCTAACACTAACCCTAACACTAACCCTAGCCCTAGCCTTAACCCTAAACCTAACCCTAACCCTAGCCCTAGCCCTAAACCTAACCCTAACCCTAACCCTAGCCCTAACCCAAACCCTAGCCCTAACACTAACCCTAACCCAAGCCCTAGCCCTAACCCAAGCCCTAAACCTAACCCTAGCCCTAGCCCTAGCCCTAACCCTAACCATAACCATAACCCTAAACCTAAACCTAACCCTAACCATAACCCTTGCCCTAGCCCTAGCCCCAACCCTAACCCTAGACCTAGCACTAATCCTGACACTAAACCTAACCCTAACACTAACTCCAAACCAAAAACTCCCATCCCCAACCCTAACCTTTACCTTAACCTGAACCCTAACCCAAACCCTAACCCAAACACTTAATCCTAAAAAAACCACTAAATGCTAAAAAAAACACTAAACTTAACCCTAAAGCTAGCCTTAATTTAGTCCTAATGTAACCCTAGACCTAGCCCTGACTACAACCATAAAACTAGCCCTAACACTAACACTAACCCAAACCATAATCCTAGCCCTAGTCCTAGCCCTAGCCCTAGCCCTAATCCTAACCATAAACCTAGCCCTAATCTTAATCCTAACCCTAACCCTATACCTAGACCTAGCCCTAATCCTAACGTTAGCCCTAGACATAACCATAACCCTAACCCTAGCCCTAGCCATAACCCTAACCCAAACCCTAACCCTAGACCTAGCCCTAATCCTAACACTAAACCTAACCCGAGCCCTAGTCCTATCCCTAACCCTAACCCTAGCCCTAAACCTAACACGAACACTAACCCTAACCTTAACCCTGGCCCGAGACCTAACCCTAACCCTAACGCTAGCCTTATCCCATACCCTAAACCGAACCCTAACCCTTACCTGAGCCCTAGCCCTAGACATAAACCTAACCCTAACCCTAACCCTGCACCTAGCCAAGACCCGAAACCTAGCCCTAACCCTAACGATAGCCCTCACTTTAACCCTAAACCTAACCCTAGCCCTAGCAATAGGCCTAGCCCTAGCCCTAAACCTAACCCTAGCCCCAGCCCTAACACTAACCCTAGGCCTAGCCCTAGCCATAGCCCTAACACTAACCTTAACCCTAGGTTAGACCTAACCCTAAACCTAACCGTAACCCTAACCCTAACCCGAACTCTATCCCTAACCCGAACCCTAAACCTAACCCTAGTCCTAGCCCTAAACTTAACCCTAACCCTAGCCCTAGCCCTAGCCATATCCCTAGCCCAAGCCATAACCCTAACCTTAGCCCTAGCTCTAACCATAACCATAACCCTAGCCCTAACGCTAAACCTAACGCTAACCCTAGCCCTAGCCCTAAACCTAACCCTAACCCTAACCCTAGCCTTAGCCCTAGCCCAAACCCTAGCCCTAATCCTAACCCTAACCCTAACCTAATCCTAAACCTAGCCCTAGCCCTAAGCCTAATCCTAACACTTACCCTAACCCTAACCCTAACCTAACCCTAACCCTAACCCTTGCCCTAGCCCTAGCCCCAACCCTAACCCTAGACCTAGACCTAATCCTAACACTAAACCTTGCCCTAACACTAAATCCAAAACCAAACCAACCAACCCCAACCCTAACCCTTACCCTAACGCGAACCCTAACCCAAACCCTACCCTAACTCTTAATCCTAAAAAAACCAATAAGCTAAAAAAACACTAAACTTAACCCTAAACCTAGCCCTAACCAAGTCCTAACGTAACCCTAACCCTAGCCTTAACTACAACCATAAACCTAGCCCTAACACTAACACTAACCCTAACCTTAACCCTAACCCTAACACTAGCCCTAGCCCTAGACATAAGTCTAAACCTAACCCTAGCCCTAGTCCTAGCATAAGCCCTGCACTAACCATAACCCTAACCCTAGCCCTAGCCCTTACCATAACCCTAAACCCAGCCCTAGCCCTAACCCTAACCCTAAACCTAGCCCTAGCCCTAACCATAACCCTAACACTAGACCTAGCCCTAATCCTAACACTAAACCTAACCCGAGCCCTAGTCCTAGCCCTAACACTAAAACTATTCCTAACCTTAGCCCTAACCCTAACAATAGCCCTAGATCTAGCCCTAGACCTAACCCTAACCTTAGCCCTAGACCTAACCATAACCCTAACCTTAACCATAGCACATGCCCTAGCCCTAGCCCTAACCCTAACCATAGCACTAGCCCTAACACTAAACCTAGCCCTTGCCCTAGCGCAGGCCCTAACCCTAACCCGAACCCGAACCCTGACCATAGCCCTAGCCCTAACACTAAACCTAGCCCTAGCCCTAGCCCTAGCGCTAACCCTAACCCTAAACCTAACTCTAGCCCTATACATGGCCCTAACCCTAATCCTAACCCTTACCCTAAACCGAAACCTAAACCTAACCTTAGCCCAAGCAATAGAAATAAAGCTAAACCTAACCCTAACCCTACACCTAGCCCGTACCTGAAACCTAGCCCTAAACCTAACCCTAGCCCTAACTTTAACCCAAGCCCTAGCCCTAAACCTAATCCTAACCCTAACCCTAACCCTAACCCTAACCCTAATCCTAGCCCTAGCCATGTCCTAGCCCTAAACCTAAACCTAACCCTAGCCCTAGCCCTAACGCTAATGTAAGCCAAACCCTAGCCCTAGCGCTAACCCTAACCATAACCCCAAACCCAACCCCTACCCTAACCACAACCCTAACACTAACTCCAACCCCAAATCACCCCAACCCTAACCCTTACCCTATCATTAGCCTTAGACCTAACCCAACCCTAGCACTAGCACTAGAAATAATCCTAGCCCTAACACTAACCTTTACCCTAACCTTAACCCATGCCCTAGCCCTAACGCTAACACTAACCCTAACCCTAACACTAACCCTAGCCCTAACACTAGACCTAAACGTAACCCTAGCCCTACCCCTGGCCTTAGGCCTAGCCCTAACCCTAATCGTAACCCTAGCCCTAGCCCTACCCCTAGCCCTAGCCCTAACCCTAAACCTAACCCTAACCCCTGCCCTAGCCCTGGCACTAGCCATACACCTAACCCTAACTCTAACGCTGGCCCTAGCCCTAAACACCACCTTAACCCTAACCATAACCCGAGCCCTAAAACTAAACCTAACCCTACTCCTACCCCTACCCTAACCATAGCCCTTACCCTAACCCAAACCCTAGCCCTAACCCTAAGCCTAAACCTAACCCTTACCATGACGCTAGCCCTAGCCCTAACCCTAACCCTAACCCTAACCCTAACCCTTGCCCTTGCCCTAGACCTAACGCTAACACTAAACCTAACCCTAGCCCTAGCCCTAGCCCTAACACTAACCCTAACCCTCAACCTAAACCTAACCCGAGCCCTAGCCGTAAACCTAACACTAAACTTAGCCCTACCCTAACCATAACCCTAACCCTAACCCTAAACCCAATCCCACCCCAACCGCAACATTAACCCAAACCCTTACCCTAACCCTAACCCTAACCCAAACCCTATCCCTAAACCTAACCTTAAACATAGACCTAGCCCTAAATCTAACCCTAACCCTAACCCTAACCATAGCCCTAGCCCTAACACTAACTCTAACCTTAACCCTAGACCTAGACTAGCCCAAACCCTAGCCCTAACCCTAACCCTAACACTAACCCTAGCCCAAACCCTTACCCTAACCCTAACCCTAACCCTAACCCAAGCCATAACCCTAAACCTAACCCTAACCATAGACCTAGCCCTAAACATAAACCTAACCCTAACCATAACCCTAACCAAAGCCCTAGCCCTAACACTAACCCTAACCTTAACCCTAGACCTAGCCAAAACCTTAGCCCTAACCCTAACCCTAACGCTAACCCTAACCCCAAACCCAACCCCTACCCAACCACAACCCTAACACTAACTCCAACCCCAACTCCCTCCAATCCCAAACCTAACCCTTTCCCTAACCCTAATCCTAACCCAAACACCAACCCTAACCCTTAATCCTAAAAAAACTACTAAATGCTAAAAAAAAATAAAACTTCACCCTAAACCTAGCCCTAACCTAGCCCTAACGTAACCCTAACCCTAGCCCTAAGTATAACAGTAAAACAGACCTAACACTAACACTAACCCTAACCCTAGCCGTAGCCATAGACCTAACGCTAACCCTAGACCTAGCCCTAGCCCTAGCACTCACCCTAACCCTAACCCTAAACCTAGCCCTAGCCCTAGCCCTAACACTAACCCTAACACTAAACCTAGCCCTAACCCTAATCCTAACCATAACCCTATCCCTAACCTTACCCCTAGACCTAGCTCTAATGGTAACCTTAACCCTAAACCTAAGAATAGTCCTAGACCTAACCCAAACTCTAACCCTATCTCTAGCCCGATCCCAAGCCCTAGCCTTAGCCCTAACCCTACCCTAACCGTAACCCTAGCCCTTACCCTAACCATAGCCCTAGCCCTAGCCCTAGCCCTCACCCTAACACTAACCCTAACCCTAACCCTAGTCCTAACCCTAACCCGAACCCTAGACCTAACCCTAGCTGGTACCCTAAATCTATCCCTAACCCTAACCCTCCACAAACTCTAACCCTAAACCTAAACATAACGCAAGCCCTATCACTAATTCCAACCCTTAACCTAAACCTAACCCTAGGCCTAGCCCTAACCCTAGCCCTAACCCTAGCCCTAGACCTAGCCCTAGCCCTAACCCTAACCCTAACCCTAGCCCATACTCTAAACCTAAACCTAACGCTAGCCCTAGCCCTAAACCTAAACGCAACCCTAACAATAACCCTACCCCTAGACCTAGACCTGGCCCTAGCCAAAACCCTATCCCTAACCCTAACCTTACCCCTAGCCAAAACCTAAACCTAGCCTTAACCCTAACCCTAACCCTAAACCAAACCCTAGCCCTAGACCTAACCGTAACCCTAACCCTAGCCCTATCCCTTACCCTAAACCGAACACTAATCCTATCCTTAGACCTATCCCTAGACCTAAACCTAATGCTAACCATAACTTTAGCCCTAACCCTACACCTAGCCCGTAACCTAACCCTATCCAGAAACCTAACCTTAGCCCTAACTTTAACCCTAACCCTAACCCTTGACCTAGCCCAAGCCCTTGCCCCAACCCTAACTCTAACCCTAGCCCTAACTCTAAACCTAGCCCTAGCACTAGCCCTAGCCCTAACCCTAACCCTAACCCTAGCCGTAAACCTAAACCTAACAATAACCTTAGCCCTAACACTAACCCTAACCCTATTCCTACCCCTACCATTACCCTAGCTGTAGCCCTATCCCTAACCCTTACTCTAACGCTAGCTGTAGCCCTAACTCTAAACCTAAACCTAACCCTAACCCAAGCCCTAGCCCTAACGCTAAACTAACCCTACCCTAGCCCTAGCCCTAGCCCTAACAATAACCCTAGGCCTAACCCCAAACCAACCCCTACCCAAACCCAAACCCTAACCCCAACCCCAACCACACCCCAACCCCAAATTAACCAAAACCCTTGCCCTAACCCTAACCCTAACCCTAACCCGAGACCTAAACCTAACCCTAGCCCTAGCACTAACGCTAACCCTAACCCTAACCCTAACCCTAGCCCTAGCCATAACCCTAACCCTAACCCAAACCCAACCCCTACCCCAACCCCAACCCTAACACTAACTCCAACCCCAACCCCCCTCAACCCCAACCCTAACCCTATCCCTTACCCTAACAAAACCCTAACCCAAACACTTAATCCTAAAAAAACCACTAAATGCTAAAAAAAACACTAAACTTAACCCTAAACCTAGCCCTCACCTAGCCCTAATGTAACCCTAATCCTTGCCCTAACTACAACAATAACCTAGCCCTAACACTAACACTAACCCTATCCATAATCCTAGCCCTAGTCCTAGCCCTAGCCCTAGCCCTAACCCTAATCTTAACCCTAGCCCTAGTCCTAGCCCTAGCCCTAGCCCTAGCCCTAACCCTAATCTTAACCCTAGCCCTAGTCCTAGCCCTAGCCCTAGCCCTAGCCCTAACACTAATCTTAACCCTAGCCCTAGCCATAACCCTAGCCCTACACCTAGCCCTTATCCTAACCCTAGCCCTAGCCCTAAGCCTAAACCAAACCCTAGGCCTAGCATTAAGCCTAACCCTAACCCTTACCCTGGACCTAGACCTAATCCTAACACTAAACCTAACACGAGCCCTAGTCCTAGACCTAAACCTAACCCTAGACCTAACCCAAACTGTAAACCTAACCTTAACCCTAGCCCGAGACCTAACCCTAACCGTAACGCTAACATATCCCTTATCCTAAACCGAACCCTAACCCTGATCTTAGCCCTAGCCCTAGATGTAAATCTAACCCTAACCCTAACCCTACACCTCGCCAGGCCCTGAAACCTAGCCCTAATCCTAACCCTAGCCCTAACCCTAGCTCTAACCCTAACCCTAGTCCTAGCCCTAGACCTAAGCTTAACCATAGCCCTAGCCCTAGCCCTCAACCAAACACTAACCCTAACCCTAGCCCTAGCCCTAACCCTAACCCTAAACCTAGACCTAACCCTAGCCATAGCCCTAAACCTATGCCTAACCCTAACCCGAGCCCTAACCCTAACCCTAGCCGGTACACTAACTCTAGCCCTAACCCTAACCCTAAACAAAATTCTAACCCTAGCCCTAAACCTAACGCTAGCGCTAGTCCTAACCCTAAAACAAACCCAAAACCTAACCTTAGCCCTAGCCCTAAACCTAAACCTAAACCTAGCCCTAGCCCTAGCCCTAACCTTAACCCTAACCCTAACCTTAACCCTAGCCCTAGCCCTGGCCCTGGCCCTAAAGCTAACCCTAACTCTAACCCTAGCCCTAGCCCTAAACCTAACCATAACCCTAAACCTAACCATAGCCCTAGCGCTAACACTAACCCTAACCCTAACCCTAACCCTAACCCTAACCCTACCCTAAACCTAACTCTAAACCTTAATCCTAAAAAAACTACTAAATGCTAAAAAAAAGATAAAACTTCACCCTAAACCTAGCCCTAACCTAGCCCAAAATAACCATAACCCTACCGCTAAGTATAACAAAAAACCAGGCCTAAAGCTAACACTAACCCTAACCCTAACCCTAGCCCTAACCCTAGACCTAACCCTAACCCTAGACCTAGACCTAGCCCTAGCCATAGCCCTCACCCTAACCCTAAACCTAACCCTAACCCTAGCCCTAGTGCTAACCCTAATATTAAACCTAGCGCTAACCCTTATCATAACCCTAACCCTAACCCTAACCTTACCCCTAGCCCTAGCTCTAACGGTTAACTTAACCCTAACCCTAAGCATAGCCCTAGACCTAACACTAACCCTAACCCTAACCCTAGCCCTAGCCCTAGACCTAGCCTTAGCCCTAGCCCTAACCTAACTGTAACCTTAGCATTACCCTAACCATAGCCCTAGACCTAGCCCTCAAACTAACACTAACCCTAATCCTAGCCCTAGCCCTAACCCTAACCCTAACCCTGCACCTAACACTAGCTCATACTCTAACTCTAGCCCTAACCATAACCCTAGCCCTAACCCTAACCCTAGCTGGTACCCTAAATCTATCCCTAACCCTAACCATCCCCAAACTCTAACCCTAACCCTAAACCTAACGCTAGCCCTAGCCCTAACTCTAACCCTTAACCTAAACCTATCCCTAGCCCTAGCCCTAACCCTAAACCTAAACCTAACCCTAGACCTAGCCCTAGCCCTAGCCCTAGCCCTAACCCTAAACCTAACCCTAACCTTAACCCTAGCCCTAGCCCTAAACCTAACCATAACCCTAAACCTAACCATAGCCCTAGCGCTAACACTAACCCTAACCCTAACCCTAACCCTACCCCTAACCATAACCCTAACCCTAACCATTAATCCTAAAAAAACTACTAATGCTAAAAAAAAGATGAAACTTCACCCTAAACCTAGCCCTAACCTAGCCCTAACATAACCCTAACCCTAGCCCTAAGTATAACAATAAACCAGGCCTAACACTACCCTAACCCTAACCCTAACCGTAACCCTAACCCTAACCCTAACCCTAACCCTAGACCTAGCCCAATCCCTAGCCCTAACCCTAAACCTAACCCTAACCTTAACCCTAGCCCTACCCCTGGCCCTAGCCCTAAAGCTAACCCTAACTCTAACCCTAGCCCTAACCCTAAACCTAAACATAACCCTAAACCTAACCATAGCCCTAGCGCTAACACTAACCCTAACCCTAACCCTACCCCTAACCATAACCCTAACCCTAACCCTTAATCCTAAATAACTAATAATGCTAAAAAAAGATGAAACTTCACCCTAAACCTAGCCCTAACGTAGCCCTAACGTAACCCTAACCCTAGCCCTAAGTATAACAATAAACCAGGCCTAACACTAACACTAACCCAAACGCTAGCCCTAGCCCTAGACCTAATGCTAACCCTAGACCTAGCCCTAGCCCTAGCCCTCACCCTAACCCTAAACCTAACCCTAACCCTAGCCCTAGCGCTAACCCTAACACTAACCCTAGCCTAGCCCTATCCCTAACCCTAAACTTAGCCCTAGCCCTAGGCCGAGTCCTAACCCTCAACCTAACAGTAACCCCAGGCCTGGCCCTTGCCCTAGACATAACCCTAACCCTAACTCTAACCCTAGCCCTAATCCTAACCCTAACCCTAAACCTAACCCTACCACTAGCCCTAACCCTAACCATAGCCCTAGCCCTAATCCTAAACAGAACCCTATCCCTAACCATATCCCTAGCTCTAACCCTAAACCTAACCCTAACCCTAGCCCTAACCCTAACCATAACCGTAACCCTTCCATGGCCCTGTCCATAGAAATTACCCTAACCCTAACCCTAACACTAGCCCTAGCTCTAACCGTAAAACTAAACCTAACCCTAGTCCTAGCCCTAACCCTAACCCTAACCATAGCCCTAGCCCTAGACCTAACCCTAACCCTAACCCGAGACCTAACCATAGCCCTAAACCTAACCCTAACCCTAACTTAGCCCTAACCCTAACCCTAACCCTAGCATCAGCCCTAGCCATAACCCTAACACTAACCCTAACCCTAGCCCTAGCCCTAAACCTAACCCTAACCCTAGACTAGCCCTATCCCTAACCTAAACCTAGCCTTAGACCTAGCCCTAGTCCTAACACTCACCCTAACAGTAACCCCAGTCCTGGCCCTGGCCCTAGACCTAACCCTATGCACACTCTAACCCTACCCCTAACCCTACCCCTAACCCTAACCGTAACCCTAGCCCTAACCCTAACCCTAGCCCTAACCCTAACCATAGCCCTAGCCATAATCCTAACCCTAACCCTATCCCTAACCCTAGCCCTAGCTCTAACCCGAAACCTAACCTTAGCCATAGCCGTACCCCTAATCATAACCGTA
>CM027392.1:11102356-11117690 GCA_015711505.1 Sylvilagus bachmani
CTAAACTTATTCCTAAACCAAACCTGAACCCGAACACTAACCCTAACCCGAACCCGAAAACTAACCCTAACGCTAATCCTAAACCTACTCTTAACCATAGCCTTAGACTTAGTCATAGTCCTTACTGTTAACACAACACTAGCCCTAAAGCTAACCCTAGCCCTAACCCTAAATCTAACCCTAGCCCTAACACTAACCCTAGCCCTAACACTAACCCTATTCCTAAACCTAACCCTAGCCCTAGCCATAGCACTAGCCTTAACCCTAACCCTAAACCAAACCCCAACAAGAACCGAATCCGAACCCTAATGAGATTATCTCGAAACCTAAACCTCACCCTGACCCTAACCATAATCCTACACCTAACCTTAACCATAGCATTAGACTTAGTCATAGTCCTAACTGTTAACACAACACTAGCCATAAAGCTAACCCTAGCCCTAACCCTACCCTATCCCTAGCCCTAACCCTAGCCCTAACACTAACCCTAATCCTAATCCAAACCTAGCCCTAGCCCTAACTTAACCCTAATCCTAACCCTCGCACTAGGCATAGCAATCACCCTAACCCTAACCCTAGCTCTAACCCTAACACTAGACCTAGCTCTAAACCTAACCCTAAACCTAACCCTAACCATAGCCCTAAGCCTAACTCTAAGCCTAACCCTAGCCCTAACCCTAACCCTAACCCTAACCCTAGCGCTAGCACTGACATATCCCTAAAATTAACCCTAACCCTAGCCCTAACCCTAAAACTAACCCTAATCCTAGCCCTAGCCCTAACCCTAACACTAAACCAAACACTAACCATAGCCCTAGTCCTAGCAATAAGCCTAAACCTAACCCTAACCCTAACACTAAACCTAACCTTAGCCCTAACCCTAACTCTAACCCTAACTCTAATCCTAACCCTAACCCTAACCCTAGCGCTAGCTCTGACATAACCCTAAACTTAACTCTAACCATAGACCTAGCCCTAACCCTAGCCCTACTCTAGCTCTAGCCCTAACCCTAGCCCTGCCTTAGCCCTAAGTCTAGCCCTAACACTAACACGAGCCCTAACCTTACCCTAACCCTTGCCCCAGCCCTAGCCCTAACCCTAACACTAATGCTAACCCTAGACATAGCCCTAACCATAGCTAACTGTACCCTAACACTAACCCTAACCCTAACCCTAGCCCTAACCCTAACCCTAACCCCCTCCTAGCCCTAGCCCTAGCCCTGCCCTATCCGTAAGCCTAACCCTAACACTAACCCTAGCCCTATCACTAACCATAGCACTATCCCTAACTCTAACCATAACACTAACCATAGCCCTAGACCTAACTCCAACCCCAACCTCACCCCAACCCCAACCCCATCCCAAACCTAATACTAACCCCAACCCGAACCCTAACCCTATCCCTAACCCGAATCCGAACCCGAACACTAACCCACCCTAACCTAAACCCTAACCCTAACCGAACCCGAACACGAACCCTATCCCGAACCCAAAACGAAACACTAACCCTAACGCTAACCCTAACCCTAATCCTACTCCTAACCATAACTAGATTTAGTCATAGTCCTAGCTGTTAACACAACACTAGCCCTAAAGCTAACCCTAGCCCTAACCCTAAACCTGACCCTACCCTAACCCTAGCCCTAACACTAAACCTAATCGTAAACCTAAGCCTAGCCCTAGCCCTAACCCTAACCCTAACCCTTACCCTAACCCTAACCCTAGCCATAGCACTAAACCTAACCCTAACCCTACCCAAACATTAAACCTAACTCTAACCCTAAAACTAACACTAACCCTAGACCTAGCCCTAACCCTAACCCTAAACCTAACCCTAACCATTGCCCTAAGCTGAGCCCTAGCCCTAATCCTAGACCCAGCTCTAACCCTAACCCTAGACCTAACCTTAAACCTAACCCGAACCCTAGCGCTAGCCCTGACCCTAACCATAAACCTAACTCTGACCATAGCCCTAGTCCTTACTCTAACCCTAACCATAGACCTAGCACTAGCCCTAGCCAAGCCCTAGTCCTAAGACTAACCCTAACACTAACCCTAGCCCTAACCCTAAAGCTAACCCTAAACCTTGCCCAGCCCTAGGCCTAACCCTAGCCCTAACACTAGCCCTAACACTAACCCTAACCCTAAACCTAACCGTAACCATAGCCCTAAGCCTAACCCTAAAAATAAAGCTAGCCATAACTCTAACCCAAGCCCTAACCCTAAAACTAACCCTAATCCTAGCCCTAGCCGTAATACTAACCCTAACCCTAAACCTAACCGTAGCCCTAACCCTCACCCTAACGCTAACCCTACCCTTGCGCAAGCCCTGACATAATCCTAAACTTAACCCTAACCATAGACCTAGCCCTAACCCTAGCCCTAATTCTAGCCCTAGCCCTAAACCTAGCCCTCCCTAGCCCTAAGACTAGCCCTAAAACTAACCCTTACCCTAACCTTAACCCAAACCCTAACCCTTGCCCAAGCCCTAGCCCTAACCCTAACACTAATCGTAACCTTAGACCTAGCCCTGACCTTAGCTAACCGTAGCCCTAACACTAACCCTAACCCTAGCCCTAGCCCTAGCCCTAACCCTAACGCTAACCCTAGCCCTAGCCCCAGCCCTAACCCTAACCCTAACCCTAACCCTAGCACTAACCATAGCCATTGACCTAGCCCTAACCCTAACCCTCACACTAGCCCTAGCCCTAGCCCTAGCCATAGCCCTTACCCTAAACCTAACCCTAACCCTACCCCTAACGCTAACCCTAAATCCAACCCTAACCCTAGCCCTAACCCTAACCGTATCCATAGTCCTAGCCCTAAACCTACTCCTAACCCCCTCCATACCTAGCCCTAGCCCTGCCCTATCCCTAAGCCTAACCCTAAACTTAACCCTAGACCTAACCCTAACCCTAGCACTAACCCTAACCCTAACCCTAACCATAGCCCTAGACCTAACCCTAACCCAACCCCCACACTAACCCCAACACCTTCCCTAACTCTACCTCCAACCCCAACCTAACCCCAACCCCAACACCATCCCCAAACCTAATACTAAAACCAACCCTAACCCTAACCCTAACCCTAACCCTAATCCTACACCTAACCTTAACCATAGCCTTAGACTTAGTCATAGTCCTAACTGTTAACACAACACTAGCCCAAAAGCTAACCCTAGCCCTAACCCTAACCCTAACACCAGCCCTAACACTAACCCTAATCCTAAACCTAACCCTAGACCTAGCCCTAGCACTAACCCTAACCCTAACCCTAGCCCTAGCCGTAGCACTAGCCCTAACCCTAACCCTAACCCAAACCCCAACAAGAACCCGAACAGGAAACCTAATCAGAACTCGAACTCGAACCCTAAACCTCACCCTGACCCTAACCGTAATCCTACACTTAACCTTAACCATAGCGTTAGACATAGTCATAGTCCTCACTGTTAACACAACACTAGCCCTAAAGTTAACCCTAGCCCTAACTCTAACCCTAACCCTAGCCCTAACCATAGCACTAACCCTAACCATAACCCTAGCCCTAACCTTAAACCTAACCCTAACTCTAAAACTAACACTAACCCTATACTTAGCCCTAACCCTAACCTAAACCTAATCCTAACCGTAGACCTAAGCCTAACCCTAGCCCTAAACCTAGCCTCAGCTCTAACCCTAACCCTAAACCTAACCCTAACCCTAGCGATAGCCCTACCCTAACCATAAACCTAACTCTAACCATAGCCCTAGCCCTTACTCTAACCCTAACCCTAGCCCTAGCCCTAACCCTGAAAAAAGCCTAACCATAACCCTAAACAGAGCCCTAGCCCTACCCCTAAACCTAACTCTAGCCCTAGCCCAAGCCCTAGCCTTAGCCCTAACCATGATCCTAACCCTAACCATAAACCTAGCCCTAACCCTAACCCTAGCCCTAGACCAAGCCCTAGCCCTAACCCTAACCCTAACGGTAACCCCAGCCCTGGCCCTGGCCCAAGCCCTTAGCCTACCCCTAAACCTAACACTAGCCCTAACACTAACCCTAACCCTAACCCTAACCCTAGCCCTAACCCTAACCGTAGCGCTAGACTTGACATAACCATAAACTTAACACTAACCATAGCAATAGCTCTAACCCTAGCCCTAACACTAACCCTAGCCCTAACCTTAACACTAGCCCTAACAGTTGCCCCAGACTTAGCCCTAACCCTAACACTAATCCTAACTCTAGACCTAGCCCTAACCTTAGCTAACCGTAGCCCTAACACTAACCCTAACCAGAGCCCTAGCCCTAACCCTAAACCTAACTCTAACCCTAGCCCTAGCCCTAACTCTAAACCTAACCTAGCACTAACCATAGCCATTGCCCTAAACCTAACCCTATCCCTAGCCCTAACCCTAGCCCTAACCCTAGCGCTAGCCCTGACCCTAACCCTAAACCTAACCCTAACCATAGACCTAGCCCTAACCCTTACACTAACCCTAGCCCTAGCCCAGCCATAGCTCTGCCCTAGAACTAAGACTAGCCATTACACTAACCCTAGCCCTAAGCCTAGTCCTAACACTAACCCTAATCCCAAACCTAACCCTAGCCCTATGCCTACCCCTAACCCTAACCCTAACCCTAACCCTAGCCCTAGCCCTAGCCCAAGCCCTAGCCTAGCCCTAACCCTAATCCTAACCATAACCCTATCCCTAACCCTAACCCTAACCCTTACCCTAACCCTAACCCTAGCCCTGGCCCTGGCCCTAGCCCTATCCCTAAACCTAAACCAAACCCGAACCCTAACCCTAACCCTAGCCCAAACCCAAACCGAACACTAACCCTAACCCGAACCCGAACCCGAACGCTAACCCTAACGCTAACCCTAATACTACTCCTAACCTTAACCATAGCCTTAGAATAAGTCATAGTCCTAACTATTAACACAACATTGCCCTAAAGCTAACCCTAGCCCTAAACCTAAATCAAACCCTAGACCTAACACTAAACCTAATCCTAAACCTAACCCTAGAAACAGCCCTAGCACTAACCCTAACTCTAACCCTAGCCCTAGCCATAGCACTAGCCCTAACCCTAACCCTAACACCAACCAGAACCCGAACCCAAACCCTAATCAGAACTCAAACACTAAACCTAACCCTGACCCTAACAGGAATCCTACACCTAAACTTAACCATGGCATTAGACTTAGTCATCTCCTAACTGTTAACACAACACTAGCCCTAAAGCTAACGCTAGCCCTAACCCTAACCCTAGCCCTAGCACTAAACCTAGTCCTAACACTAACCCTAATCCTAAACCTAACCCTAGCCCTACCCTACCCTAACCCTAGCCCTAGACATAGCCCTAACCCTAAAACTAGCCCTAACCCTAAACCTAAACCTAACCCTAAAACAAACACTAACCCTAGACCTAGCCCTAAACCTAACCCTAAACCTAACCCTAATCATAGCCCTAAGCGTAAACCTAACTCTAAACCTAGCTATAACCCTAACCCTAGTACTAACCCTAAACCTAACCCTAACCCTAGCGCTACCCTAGCCCTAAACCTAACACTAACCCTAACCCTAGCCCTAGCCCTAACCCTAACCCTTAAATTAACCTGAATCCTAGCATTAGACCAATCCCTAGCCCTAACCCTAAACCTAACGCTAGCCCTACCCTAAACCTAACCATAACTGTAGCACTAGCCCTAACCCTATCCCTAACTATAACCCTAAACCTAACACTAACCATAGCCCTAGATCTAACACTAAACCTAGCCCTAGCTCTAGCCCTAGCCCTAGCTCTAACCCTAACCCTAACCCTACCCTAACCCTAGCCCTAACCCTAACCCTAACGCTAGCCCCTGCCATAGCCCTAACCCTAACACTAACACAAACCCTAAACCTAAACCTAACACTACCTCTAGCCCTAACCCTAACCCTAACCCTAATCCTAGCCCTAAATCTAGCCCTAGCCCTAACACCAACCCTAAATCGAAAACTAACCCTAGCCCTAGCCCTAATCATAACCCTAAACCGAAAACTAACCCTAACGCTAGCCCTAGCCCTAAACCTGAAACAAACCCTAATCATAACCCTAACCATAGCCCTAGCCCTAACCCTAACCCTAAACTAACCCTAGACCTAGACCAAGCCCTAGCCTTAGCCCTAACCCTAATCCTAACCCTAAGCCTAACACTAGCCCTAACACTAACCCTAGCCCTAGACCAAGCCCTAGCCCTAACCTTAACACTAAGGGTAACCCAAGCCCTGGCCCTGGCCCTAGCCCTTTACCTAAACCTAACCATAATCTAGCCCTAGCCCTAACCCTAACCCTAACCCTAACACTAAAACTAACCCAACCCTAGCCCTAGCCCTAACCCTAACCCTAAACCTAACCCTAACCATAGCCCTAAGTAACCCTAAACCTAACTCTAGCCCTAACCCTAACCCTAACCCTAACCCTTACCCTAACCCTAGCCCTAGCCCAGCCTTAGCCTGCCCTAGCCCTAAGACTAGCCCTTACACTAACACTAGCCCTAACCCTAATCCTAGCCCTAAGCCTATTCCTAAGCCTAACCCTAACCCTAACCCTAGCCCATGCCCAAGCCCTAGCCTTTTCCTAACCCTAATCCTAACCATAGCCCTAGCCATAAACCTAACCCTAATCCTAAACCTATCCCTAACCCTAACCCTAGCCCTGGCCCTGGCCCAGGCCCTAACCCTAACCCTAACCCAAACCCGAACCCTAACCCTAACCCTAGCCCAAAACCGAACCGAACACTAAGCCTAATCCTAACCAGAACCTGAACACGAACCCCAGCCCTAACACGAACCCGAACCCGAACACTAACCCTATCCCTAACTCTAACCCTAATCCTACACCTAACCTTAACCATAGCCTTAAACTTACATAGTCCTAACTGTTAACACAACACTAGCCCAAAAGCTAACCCTAGCCCTAACCCTAAACCTGACCCTACCCTAACCCTAACCCCAGCCCTAACACTAACCCTAATCCTAAACCTAACCCTAGACCTAGCCCTAGCACTAACCCTAACCCTAACCCTAAACCTAGCCCTAGCACTAACCCTAACCCTAACCCTAGCCCTAGCCGTAGCACTAGACCTAACACTAAACCTAACCCAAACCCCAGCAAGAACCCGAACCCGAACCCTAAACAGAACTTGAACTCGAACCCTAAACCTCACCCTGACCTAACTGTAATCCTACACCTAAGCTTAACCATAGCATTAGATTTAGTCATAGTCCTAACTGTTAACACAACACTAGCCCTAAAGCTAACCCTAGCCCTAACCCTAACCCTAGCCCTAGCCCTAACCCTAACCCTAGACCTAGCCTTAGCCCTAACCCTAACCCTAACCCTAACCCTAACTCTGCACCTAGCCCAAGCCCTAGCCTTAGCCCTAACCCGAATCCTAACCCTAAACCTAGCCCTAGCCCTATCCCTAACCCAAAAACTAACCCTAACACCAACCCTAGCACTAACCCTAACCCTAAACATAAAACTAAACCTAACCCTAGCCCTAACTCTAACCCTAACCCTAAACCTAACCCTAACCCTAGCCCCAGACCTAGCACTAACCCTAACACTAAACCTAATCCTAGCACTAGCCCTAACCCTAACCCTAACACGAAAACTAACCCTAATTGCAGCCCTAGCCCTAACCCTAACTGTAAACCTAAGAAAAACCCTAACCCTAGCCCTAGCCCTAACTGTGACACAAACCCTAACCCTGACCCTAACCCTAACCCTAGCCCTAACCCAACCTTACGCTAGACCTAGCCCTAGCCCTAACCATAAAACTAAAACTAATACTAACACTAACCCTAGCCCTACCCTAGCCCTAACCCGAACCCTAAACCTAACCCTAGCCCCAGCCCTAGCTCTAAACCTACCTTAACACTAAACCTAAACCTAACCCTAACCCTAACCCTAACCCTAACCCTAACCCTAAACCTAACCCTAGCCTTAACCCTAACTCTAACCCTAACCCTAGCCCTAACACCAACCCTAACCTGAAAACTAAACCTAACCCTAGCCCTAGCCCTAACCCTGACATAAACTCTAATCATAAACCTAACCATAGCCCTAGCTCTAACCCTAACCCTAACCCTAACCTAACCCTATCCCAAAACCTAACACTAGCCCTAAACCAAGCCCTAGCCCTAAACCTAACCCTAAGAGTAACCCCAGTCCTGGCCCTGGCCCTAGCCCTTAACCTAACCCTAACCCTAAACGTAGCCCTAACCCTAACCCTAACACTAGCCCTAGCCCTGGCCCTTGCCCTAACCCTAAACCTAGACCTAACCCTAACCCTAACCTTAACCATAAAACTAACCCTAACCTAGCCCTAGCCCTAATCCTAACCCTAAACCTAACCCTAACCATAGCCCTAAGCGTAACACTAACCCTAATCCTACACCTAACCTTAACCATAGCCTTAGACTTAGTCTTAGTCCTAACTGTTAACACAACACTAGCCCAAAAGCTAACCCTAGCCCTACCATAGCCCTAGCCCTAACCATAACCCTAACCCCAGCCCTAACACTAACCCTAATCCTAAACCTAACCCTAGACCTAGCCCTAGCACTAACCCTAACCCTAACCCTAGCCCTAGCCCTAGCCGTAGCACTAGCCCTAACCCTAACCCTAACCCTAACCCAAACCCCAACAAGAACCTGAACCCGAACCCTAATCAGAACTTGAACTCAAACCCTAAACCTCACCCTGACCTAAACGTAATCCTACACCTAACCTTAACCATAGCGTTAGACTTAGTCATAGTCCTAACTGTTAACACAACACTAGCCTTAAAGCTAACCCTAGTGCTAAACCTAACCCTAGCACTAGCCCTAGCCCTAACCCTAACCCTAACTCTGCCCCTAGCCCAAGCCCTAGCCTTAGCCCTAACCCTAATCCAAATCTAACCCTAGCCCTAACCCTAACCCTAACCAAAAACTAACCCTAAGCCCAGCCCAAGCACTAACCCTAACTCGAAACCTAAAACTAACCCTAACCCTAGTCCTAGCTCTAACCCTAACCCTAGCACTAACCCTAAACCTAACCCCAACCCTAGCCCCAGACCTAGCACTAACCCTAACACTAACCCTAACACTAGCCCTAGTCCTAACCCTAACCCTAAAACTAACCCTAACCCTAGCCCTAGCCCTAACCCTAATCCTAAACCTAACCCTAAATATAGCCCTAAGTAACCCTAACCCTAACCCTAGCCCTAACCTTAGCCCTAGCCCTAGCCCTAGCACTGACACTAACCCTAACCCTAACCCTAAACCTAACCATAGCCCTAGCCCTAACCCTTACCCTAATCCTAGCCATAGCCCAGCATTAGCCTGCCCTAATCCTAAGACTAACTCTTACACTAACCCTAGCCCTAACCCTAACCCTAGCCCTAATCCTAAGCCTAAGCCTAACACTAACCCTAATCCTATCCCTAGCCCAAGCCCTAGCCTTTTCCTAACCCTAATCCTAACCATAGCCCTAGGCCTAAACCTAAACCTAATCATAACCCTACCCCTAAACATAACCCTAACCTAACCCTATCCCTAACCCTAACACTAGCCCTAGCCCTGGCCCTGGCCCTAACCCTAACCCTAACCCAAACATGAACCCTAACCCTAACCCTAGCCCAAAACCGAAC
This sequence comes from Sylvilagus bachmani, assembly GCA_015711505.1. Taxonomy (NCBI): domain Eukaryota; kingdom Metazoa; phylum Chordata; class Mammalia; order Lagomorpha; family Leporidae; genus Sylvilagus; species Sylvilagus bachmani. Next base: position 11,112,024 of record CM027392.1, read on the forward strand.
CGAACACTAACCCTAATTCTAACTGGAACCTGAACACGAACCCTAACCCTAACACGAACCCGAACCCGAACCCGAACCCTAACCCTATCCCTGACTCTAAGCCTAATCCTACACCTAACCTTAAACATAGCCTTAGACTTAGTCATAGTCCTAACTGTTAACACAACACTAGCCCAAAAGCTAACCCTAGCCCAAACCCTAGCCATAGCCCTTACCCTAACCCCAGCCCTTACCCTAACCCCAGCCCTAACACTAACCCTAATCCTAAACCTAACCCTAGACCTAGCACTAACCCTAACCCTAACCCTAGCCCTAGCCCTAGCCGTAGCACTAGACCTAACACTAACCCTAACCCTAACCCAAACCCCAACAAGAACCCGAACCCAAACCCTAAACAGAACTTGAACTCGAACCCTAAACCTCACCCTGACCTAACCGTAGCCTACACCTAAGCTTAACCATAGCGTTAGACTTAGTCATAGTCCTAACTGTTAACACAACACTAGCCCTGAAGCTAACCCTAGGCCTAACCCTAACCCTAGCCCTAGCCCTAACCCTACCCCTAACCCTAGACCTAGCCTTAGCCCTAACCCTAACCCTAACACTAACTCTGCCCCTAGCCCAAGCCCTAGCCTTAGCCCTAACCCTAATCCTAAACCTAACCCTAGCCCTAACCCTAACCCTAACCATAACCCAAAAACTAACCCTAACCACAGCCTTAGACTAACCCTAACCCTAAACCTAAAACTAAACCTAACCCTAGCCCTAGCTCTAACCCTAACCCTAAACCTAACCCTAACCCTAGCCCCAGACCTAGCACTAACCCTAACACTAACCCTAACCATAGCCCTAGCCCTAACCCTCACCCTAACACAAAAACTAACCCTAACCCTAGCCCTAGCCCTAAACGTGACACAAACCCTAACCCTAACCCTAAACCTAACCCTAGCCCTAACCAAAAACCTGACGCTAGCCCTAGCCCTAGTCCTAACCATAAACCTAAAACTAATACTAACCCTAACCCTAGCCACACCCTAAACCTAACCATAACTGTAGCACTAGCCCTAACCCTATCCCTAACTATAACCCTAAACCTAACACTAACCATAGCCCTAGATCTAACACTAAACCTAGCCCTAGCTCTACCCCTAGCCCTAGCTCCAACCCTAACCCTAACACTAGCCCTAACCCTAGCCCTAACCCGAACCCTAAACCTAACCCTAGCCCCAGACCTAGCCTTATCCCTAACCCTAACCCTAAACCTAAACCTAACCCTAACCCTAACCCTAACACTAACCCTAGCATAACCCTAACTCTAACCCTAAATCTAACCCTAAACCTGCCCCTAGCCCTAACACCAACCCTAACCAGAAAACTAACCCTAACCCTAGCCCTAAGCCTAACCCTAACCCTAACCCTAGCCCTAACACTAGTCCTAGCCCTGACCCTAACCCTAAACCTAACCCTAACCATAGGCCTAACCCTAGCCCTAGCCCTGGCCATGGCCCTAACCCTAACCCTAAACCAAACCCAAACCCTAATCCTAACCCTTGCCCAAAACCAAACCGAACACTAAGCCTAATCCTAACCGGAACCTGAACACGAACCCTACCCTAACCCTAACCCGAACCCAAACATTAACCCTAACCCTATCCCTAACTCTAACCCTTATCCTACAACTAACCTTAACCATAGCCTTAAACTTAGTCATAGTCCTAACTGTTAACACAACACTAGCCCAAAAGCTAACCCTAGCCCTAACCCTAAACCTGACCCTACCCTAACCCTAACCAAAGCCCTAACACTAACCCTAATCCTAAACCTAACCCTAGACCTAGCCCTAGCACTAACCCTAACCCTAGCCCTAGACGTAGCACTAGCCCTAACACTAACCCTAACCCTAACCCTAATTGCAGCCCTAGCCCTAACCCCAGCAAGAACCCGAACCCGAACCCTAATCAGACCTTGAACTCGAACCCTAAACCTCACCATGACCTAACCGTAATCCTACACCTTACCTTGACCATAGCGTTAGACTTAGTCATAGTCCTAACTGTTAACACAACACTAGCCCTAAAGCTAACCATAGCCCTAACCCTAACCCTAGCCCTAGCCCTAACCCTAACCCTAAACCTAATGCTAGCCCTAGCCTTAGCCTTAACACTAACCCTAACCCTAACTCTGCCCCTAGCCCAAGCCCTAGCTTTAGCCCTAACCCTAATCCTAAACCTAAACCTAGCCCTAGCCCTAAACCTATTCCAAAAACTAACCCTAACCCCAGCCCTACCACTAACCCTAACCCTAAACCTAGCCCTAGCTCTAACCCTAACCCTAACCCTAAACCTAACCCTAACCCTAGCCCCAGACCTAGCACTAACCCTAACACTAACCCTAACCCTAGCCCTAGCCCTAACCCTAACCCTAACACAAAAACTAACCCTAATCGTAGCCCTAGCCCTAACCCTAACTGTAAAACTAAAACTAACCCTAACCCTAGCCCTAGCCCTAACTGTGACACAAACCCTAACACTAACCCTAAAGCTAGCCCTAACCCAAAACCTGACGCTAGCCCTAGCCCTAACCATAAACCTAAAACTAATACTAACCCTAACCCTAGCCCTACCCTAACCGTAACTGTAGCCCTAGCCCTAACCCTATCCCTAACTATAACCCTAAACCTAACACTAACCATAGCCCTAGACCTAACACTAAACCTAGCCCTAGCATTATCCCTAGCCCTAGCTCTAACCCTAACCCTAACCCTAGCCCTAACCCTAGCCCTAACCCGAACCCTAAACCTAACCCTAGCCACAGCCTTAGCCCTAACCCTAACACTAAACCTAAACCTAACCCTAACCCTAACCCTAACCCTAGCCCTTACCCTATCTCTAACCATAACCCTAGCCCTAACCCTACCCCTAGCCCTAACACCAACCCTAACCCAATAACTAACCCTAACCATAGCCCTAGCCCTAACACTGACACAAACCCTAATCGTAAACATAACCATAGCCCTAGCCCTAACCCTAACCCTAACCTAACCCTAGCCCTAGCCCTAGCCAAAGCCCTACCCTTAGACCTAACCCTAAGCCTAACCCTAGCCCTAAACCTAACACTAGACCTAGACCAAGCCCTAGCCCTAAACATAACCCTAAGGGTAACCCCAGTCCTGGCCCTGGCCCTAGACCTAAACCTAACCCTAACCCTAAACCTAGCCCTAACCCTAACCCTAATCCTAACCCTAGCCCTAGCCCTAACCCTAACCCTAACCTTAACCATAAAACTAACCCTAAACCTAGCCTTAGCCCTAACCCTAACCCTAAACGTAACCCTAAACCTAGCCCTAAGCCTAACACTAACCCTAACCCTAGCCCTAAGCCTAACCCTAACCTTAACCCTAGCCCTAACCCTAGCCCTAGCCCTGACCCTAACTCTAAATCTAACCCTAACCATAGCCCTCACCCTAACACTAGCACTAGCCCTGGCCCTAACCCTAACCTTAACCCTAACCCGAACCCTAATCCTAAGCCTAGCCCAAAACTGAACAGAAACTAACCCTATTCCTAACCAGAACCTGAACACGAACCCTAACCCTAACCCGAACCCTAACTGTAACCCTAACACTACACCTAACCTTAATCATAGCCGTAGACTTATTCATAATCCTAACTGTTAACACAACACTAGCCCTAAAGGTAACCCTAGCCCTAACCCTAGCCCTAGCCCTAACCCTAACTGTAAACCTAAAACAACCCTAACCCTAGCCCTAGCCCTAACTGTGACACAAACCCTAACTCTAACCCTAACCCTAACGCTAGCCCTAACCCAAAACCTGACGCTAGCCCTAGCCCTAGCCCTAACCATAAACCTAAAACAAATACTAACCCTAACCCTAGCCCTAACCTAACCATCACTGTAGCCCTAGCCCTAACCCTATCCCTAACTATAACCCTAAACATAACACTAACCATAGCGCTAGACCTAACACTAAACCTAGCCCTAGCTCTAGCCCTAGCCCTAGGTCTAACCCTAACCCTAACGCTAGCACTAACCCTAGTCCTAACCCGAACCCTAAATCTAACCCTAGCCCCAGCCTTAGCCCTAACCCTAACACTAAACCTAAACCTAACCCTAACCCTAACCCTAACCCTAGCCAAAACCCTAACTCTAACCATAACCCTAGCCCTAACCCTACCCCTAGCCCTAACACCAAGCCTAACCCGAAAACTAACCCTAACCGTAGCCCTAGCCCTAACCCTGAAACAAACCCTAATCGTAACCATAACCATAGCCCTAGGCCTAACCCTAACGCTAACCTAACCCTAGCCCTAGCCCTAGCCCTAGCCCAAGCCCTAGCCTTAGCCCTAACCCTAAGCCTAACCCTAGCCCTAACCCTAGCCCTAGCCCTAACCCTAGCCCTAGCCCTAAACCTAACCCTAAGGGTAACCCCAGTCCTGGCCCTGGCCCTAGCCCTTAACCTAAACCTAACCCTAAACCTAGCCCTAACCCTAACCCTAATCCTAACCCTAGCCCTAGCCCTAGCCCTAACCCTAACCCTATCCCTAAACCTAGACCTAACCCTAACCCTAACCTTAACCATAAAACTAACCCTAAACCTAGCCTTAGCCCTAACCCTAACCCTAAACGTAACCCTAAACCTAGCCCTAAGCCTAACACTAACCCTAACCCTAGCCCTAAGCCTAACACTAACCCTAACCCTAGCCCTAAGCCTTACCCTAACCTTAACCCTAGCCCTAACCCTAGCCCTAGCCCTGACCCTAACTCTAAATCTAACCTTAACCATAGCCCTCACCCTAACACTAGCACTAGCCCTGGCCCTAACCCTAACCCTAACCCTAACCCTAACCCTAACCCGAACCCTAATCCTACATCTAACCTTAATCATAGCCTTAGACTTATTCATAATCCTAACTGTTAACACAACACTAGCCCTAAAGGTAACCCTAGCCCTAACCCTAGCCCTAGCCCTAACCCTAACCCTAACCCCAGCCCTAACACTAACCCTAATCCGAAACCTAACCCTAGACCTAGCCCTAGCACTAACCCTAAACCTAACCCTAGCCCTAGCCGTAGCACTAGCCCTAACCCTAACCCTAACCCAAACCCCAACAAGAACCCGAACCCGAACCCTAATCAGAACTTGAACTCGAACCAAAACCTCACCCTGACCTAACCGTAATCCTACACCTAACCTTGACCATAGCGTTAGACTTAGTCATAGTCCTGTTAACACAACACTAGCCCTAAAGCTAACCATAGCCCTAACCCTAACCCAAGCCCTAGCCCTAACCCTAACCCTAAAACTAACGCTAGCCCTAACCTTAGCCCTAACCCTCACCATAACCCTAACTCTGCCCCTAGCCCAAGCCCTAGCCTTAGCCCTAACCCTAATCCTAACCCTAACCCTAGCTCTAGCCCTAACCCTAACCCTAACCCAAAAACTAACCCTAACCCCAGCCATAGCACTAAAACTAACCCTAAACCTAAAACTAAACCTAACCCTAGCCCTAGCTCTAACCCTAACCCTAGCCCTAACCCTAAACCTAACCCTAAACCTAGCCCCAGACCTAGAACTAACCCTAACACTAACCCTAACACTAGCCCTAGCCCTAACCCTAACCCTAACCCTAACCCTAACACAAAAAC
>CM027392.1:11118190-11135165 GCA_015711505.1 Sylvilagus bachmani
TAACAATAACCCTAGCCCTAACACTAACGCTAACCCTAAACATTGCCCAGCCCTAGCCCTAAGCCTAACACTAATACTAACCCTAGCACTAGCCCTAACCCTAGCCCTAACCCTAACCCAAAACCTAACCCTAACCATAGCCCTAAGCCTAAACCTAACCCTAACCCTAGCCCTAACCCTAGCCCTAACTCTAGCGCTAGCCCTGACCCTAACCCTAAACCTAACCCTAACCATAGCCCTAGCCCTAACCCTTACACTAACCCTAGCCCTAGCCCCGCCATAGCTCTGCCCTAGACCTAAGGCTAGCCATTACACTGACCCTAGCCCTAAGCCTAGTCCTAACACTAACCCTAATCCTAAACCTAACCCTAGCCCTAAGCCTACCCCTAACCCTAACCCTAACCTAGCCCTAGCCCTAAGCCTAATCCTACCCATAGTCCTAGCCCTAAACCTAACCATAACCCTACCCCTAAACCTAACCCTAACCTAACCCTATCCCTAACCCTAACCCTAGCCTTAGCCCTGGCCCTGGCCCTAACGCTAACCCTAACCCAAACCTGAACCCTAACCCTAACCCTAGCCCAAAACCGAACCGAACACTAACCCTAATCCTAACCGGAACCTGTACACGAACCCTACCCCTAACACGAACCCGAACCCGAAACCGAAACCGAACCCTAACCCGAACCCTAGCCCTAATCATACACCTAACCTTAACCATAGCCTTAGACTTAGTCATAGTCCTAATTGTTAACACAACACTAGCCCAAAAGCTAACCCTAGCCCTAACCCTAGCCCTAGCCCTAACCCTAACCCTAAACCCAGCCCTAACACTAACCCTAATCCTAAACCTAACCCTGGACCTAGCCGTAGCACTAACACTAACCCTAACCCTAGCCCTAGCCGTAGAACTAGCCCTAACCCTAACCCTAACACAAACGCCAACAAGAACCCGAACCCGAACCCTAATCAGAACTTGAACTCGAACCCTAAACCTCACCCTGACCTAACCGTAATCCTACACCTAACCTTAACCATAGCGTTAGACTTAGTCATAGTCCTAACTGTTAACACAACACTAGCCCTAAAGCTAACCCTAGCCCTAAATCTAACCCTAGCCCTAGCCCTAACCATAACCCTAAACCTAACCATAGCCCTAGCCTTAGCCCAAACCCTAACCCTAACCCTAACTCTGCCCCTAGCCCAAGCCCTAGCCTTAGCCCTAAGCCTAATCCTAACCCTAACCTTAGACTTAGCCCTAACCCTAACCCTAACCCAAAAACTAAACCTAACCCTAGCCCTAGCTCTAACCCTAACCCTAAACCTAAAACTAAACCTAACCCTAGCCCTAGCTCTAACCCTAACCCTAAACCGAACCCTAAACCCAACAATAACCCTAGCCCCAGACCTAGCACTAATCCTAACACTAACCCTAACACGAGCCCTAGCCCTAACCCTAACACTAACCCTAACACAAAAACTAACCCTAATTGTAGCCCTAGCCCTAACCCTAACTGTAAACCTAAACCTAACCCTAACCCTAGCCCTAGCCCTAACCGTGACACAAACACTAACCCTACACAAACCCTAAACCTAACCCTTAATCCTAAAAAAACCACTAAATCCTAAAAAAAAAACACTAAAATTAACCCTAAACCTAGCCCTAACCTAGTGCTAACGTAACCCTAACACAAGCCCTCACTATAACTATAAACCTAGCCCTGACACTAACACTAACCCTAACCCTAACCTTAACCCTAGACCTAACCCTAACTCTAACCCTAAAGCTAGCCCTAGCCCTAGACCTAACCCTAACCCTAGCCCTAACCATAACCCTAGCCCTAACACTAACCCAAGACTTAACGCTAACCCTAACCGTAAAACTGACCCTAGCCCTAGTCCTAACCCTAAACCTAACCCTAACACTAGGCCTTGCCCTAACCCTGACCCTAACCTGACACTAACCCTAGCCCTAAACCTAAACCTAGACATAAATTTAACCCTAACCCTAACCATTGACCTATTTGTGGCCCTAGCCATAACCCTAACCCTAACACTAACCCTACCCCTAACCCTAACCCTAACCCTACCCTAGCCCTAACCCTAACCGTAACCCTAAGCCTAACCCTAACGCAAACCCTAAACCTAACCCTAGCCCTATCCTAACCCTAACCCTAACCATAACCATAGCCCTAGCCCTAACCCAAACCCTATCCCTAACGCTAAACCTAGCCCTAGCACTAACCCTAACCCTAAATTTAACCATAGCCCTAGCCCTAACACTATCCCTAACCCTAACCTTAGCCCTAGCCCTAGCCTTAGCCCTAAACCTAACCCTCACTCTAACCCTTGCGCAAACTCTAAACATAACCCTAACCCTAGCCGTAGCCCTAGCCCTAACCCTAAAACCTAAACCTAACCCCAAACCCAACCCATACTACAACACCAACCCTAACCCTAACCCCAACCCCAACCCCAACCCCACCCTAACCCCAACCATAACCCTTACCCTAACCCTAAACCTAACACAAACCCCAACCCTAACCCTTAATCCTAAAAAAAGCACTAAATCCTAAAAAAAACACTAAACTTAATCGTAAACCTAGCCCTAACCTAGCCCTAACGTAAACCTAACCATGGCCCGAACTATAACCATAAACCTAGCCCTAACACTAACACTAAACCTAAACCTAACTCTAGCCCTATTTCTAGCCCTAGCCCTAGCCCTAACCATAACCCTAACCCTAACCCTAGCCCTAACTTTAACCCTGACCCTAAACTTAGCCCTAGCCCTAGCCCTTGCTGTAAACCTAAACCTAATCCTAGACTTAACCCTAACCATAGCCCTAGCCCTAGCCCTAGCCATAGCACTAACCCTAACCCTAAACCTAGCCCTAGACCTAACCCGAACCCTAAACCTAACCATAGCCCCAGCCCTAGCCCTAACCCTAACCCTAACACTAAACCTAAACCTAACCCTAACCCTAACCCTAACCCTAGCCCTAACCCTAACTCTAACCCTAACCCTAGCCCTATCCCTACCCCTAGCCCTAACACCAACCCTAACCCGAAACTAACCCTAACCCTAGCCCTAGCCCTAACCCTGACACAAACCCTAATCATAACCCTAACCATAGCCCTAGCCCTAACCCTAACCCTAACTTAACCCTAGCCCTAGCCCAAGACCTAGCCTTAGCCCTAACCTTAATCCTAACCCTAAGCGTAACCCTAGCCCTAAACCTAACACTAGCCCTAGACCAAGCCCTAACCCTAAACCTAGCCCTAACCCTAACCCTAATGCTAACCCTACCCTAGCCCTAACCCTAACCCTATCCCTAAACCTAGACCTAAACCTAACCCTAACCTTAACCATAAAACTAACCCTAACCCTAACCCTAGCCCTAAACCTAAACCTAACCCTAACCCTAGCCCCAGACCTAGCACTAACCCTAACACTAACCCTAACACTAGCCCTAGCCCTAACCCTAAACCTAAACCTAACACAAAAACTAACCCTAATCATAGCCCTAGTCCTAACCCTAACAGGTAAACCTAAAACTAACCCTAAACCTAGCCCTAGCCATAACCGTGACACAAACCCTAACCCTAACCCTAACCCTAACCCTAGCCCTAACCCAAAACCTGACGCTAGCCCTAGCCCTAACCATAGACCTAAACCTAATACTAACCCTAACCCTAGACCTAACCCTAACCCTAAACCTAACCCTAAACCTAGCCCTAGATCTAACCCTAACCCTAAACCTAAACCTAACCATAGCCCTAGCCCTAACCCAAAAAATAACCCTAACCCTAGTCCAAGCCCTAGCATTAGCCCTAGCCCTAACACTAACCCTAACACTAGCCCTAGTCCTAGCCCTAGCCCTAACCGTAACCCTAACCCTAGCCCTAGACCAAGCCCTAGTCCTAACCCTAACCCTAAGGGTAACCCCAGGCCTGGCCCTGGCCCTAGCCCTTACCCTAACCCTAACCCTAAACCTCACCCTAGCCGTAGCCCTAGACCTAACCCTAACCCTAACCCTGACCGCAGCCCTAATCCTAACCCTAACCCTAACCCTCACCATAGCCCTAGACCTAAACCTAACCCTAACCCAAGCCCTAGCCCTAACCCTAACCCAAAACTTAACCCTAGACGTAGACCTAGCTCTAGCTCTAACCCTAGCCCTAGCTCTAACTCTAACCCTAAACCTAACACTAGCCCTAGACCTAACCCTAAACCTAACCCTAGCCCTAAACCTACGCCTAGACTGTACCCTAACCCTAGCCCTAACCCTACCCTAGCCCTAACTTTAACCCTAACCCTAACCCTAAACCTAGGCCTAGACCTAACCCTAATCCTAACTCTACACCTATCCCTAAATCTAAGCCTATCCCTAGCCCTAGCCCTAGCACTCACCCTAACACTAACCCTAACCCTAGCCCTAGCCCTAGCCATAGCCCTAGCCCTAGCCCTAGCCCTAGCCCCAACCCTAACCCTAACCCTAGCACTAGCCCTAATCCTAACCATAAAGCTAACCCTAGCCCTAGGCCTAGACCTATACCTAACCCTAGCCCTAGCCCTAACCCTAACACTAACCCTAGTGCTAGCCCTAACCCTAACCCTAACACTAGCCCTAGCCCTATTCCTAACCTTAAAGCTTACCCTAGCCCTAGCCCTAGCCCTAACCCTAACCCTCGTCCTATCTCTCACCCTAAACCGAAACCTAACCCTAAACTTAGCCCTATACCTTACACTAAACCAAACCCTAACCCTAACCTTAGCACTAGCACTAGACCTGAACCTAACCCTATACCTAACCCTAGCCCTGAACCTACACCTATCCTGTACTCTAAACCTAGCCCTAAACCTTACCCCAGCCCTAGCCCTAGACATAACCCTAACCCTAACACTAGCCCTAGCCCTAACCCTAACCCTAACCCTAATCTGACCCTAGCCCTAGACCTAACACTAACCCTAACCCTAGCCCTAGCTCTAACCCTAACCCGAAACTTAACCCTAGACCTAGCCCTAACCCTAGCCCTAGCCCTAACTCTAACCCTAACCCTAACCCTAGCCCTATACCTTACCCTAAACCGTACCCTAACCCTAACCTTAGCCCTAGCCCTAGACCTAAACCTAACCCTAACCATAGCCCTAGCGATAACCGTACACCTAGACAGTACCCTAACCCTAGCACTAACCCTAACCCTAGCCCAAACTTTAACCCTAACCCTAACACTAAACCTAGGCCTAGACCTAACCCTAATCCTAACCCTAGACCTAGCCCTAACCCTAAACCGAAACCTAGCCCTAACCCTAACCCTACCCTAGCCCTAGCCCTAGCTTTAACCCTAACCCTAACCCTAACCCAGGCCAAAACTCCAAACCTAACCCTAAACCTAACGCTAGCCCTAGCCCAAAAACTAAACCTAACCCTAACCCTAGCCGTAGCCCTAGCCCTAACCCTAACCCTAACCCTAACCCTAACCGTAGCCCTAGCAGTAGCCCTGGCCCTAGCCCTAACCCTAACCCTAACCCTAACCTTAGCCCTTGCCCAAAACATAACCCTAGCCTTAGCCCTAACCCTAACCATAACCCTAACCCTAGCCCTAGACCTAACCATAACCCTAACCCTAGCCCTATACCTTAACCTAAACCGAACCCTAACCTTAAAATTAGCACTAGCACTAGACCTAAACCTAAAACTATCTCTAAACTTAGCCCCACCCTACACCTAGAACATCCTCTAACCCTAGCCCTAAACCTAACCCTAGCCCTAGACCTAACCCTAACCCTAACCCTAGGCCTAGCCCTAATCCTAACCCTAACCCTATCCCTAGACATAACCCTAACCCTAACCCTAGCCCTAGCCCTAACCCTATCCCGAAACCTAAACTTAGCCCTAGCCCTAGACCTAAACCTAACTCTAACCCTAGCCATAGACCTAACCCTAACCCTAGCCCTAGCCCTAACCCTAACCCTAACACTAACCCCAATGCCAACCCCAACCCCAACCCCAACCCTAACCCTAACCCCAACCCCAAACTCATCCCAACCCCAACCCTAACCCTTACCCTAAACCTAACCCTAACCCAAACACTAACTCTAACCCTTAATCTTAAAAAACCCACTGAATTCTAAAAAAAAACTAAACTTAACCCTAAGCCTAGCCCTAACTATAATCATAAACCTAGCCCTAATGCTAGACCTAGCCCTAAACCTAATGCTAATCCTAATCCTAGCCCTAGCCCAAGACCTAGCCCTAGCTCTAGCCCTAGCCCAAACCCTAAACCTAACCCTAACCCAAACCCTAGTCCTAGCCCTAGCCCTAGCCCTACAATAGCGCTAACCTTAACCCTAACCCTAACCGTACCCTTGCCCTAACCCTAACCCTAACCCTAGACATAGCCATAACCCTAACCCTAACCCTAAACCCAGCAATAGCCCTAGCCCTGACCCTAACCCTAGCCCTAATTTTAACCCTAACCCTAAACCAAGCCATATCCCTGGCCCTAGCCCTAACCCTAACCCTAGACCTAACCCTAGGCCTAGCCCTAAACCAAGGCCTAACACTAAACCTAACCCTAACCATAACCCCAGCCCAAACTCTAACCCTAACCTTAAACTTAACGCTAGACCTAGCCGTAACCCTAACCCTAACCCTAACACTAACCAAAACCTAACCCTAGCCCTAGCCCTAAATCTAACCCTAAACCTAGCCCTAGCCCTAGCCCTAAATCTAAATCTAGCCGAAACTGTAACCCTAAACCTAAAGTTAAAGCTAGCCTTAGCCCTAAACCTAAAACTAACCCTAACCCTAGTCCTAGCCCTAGCCCGAGCCCTAGGCCTAGCCCTAAACCTAAACCTAACCCTAACCCTAGCCGTAGCCCTGGCCCTAGCCCTAACCCTAACCCTAACCCTAGCCCTAAACCTAACCCTAACCCTAACCCCAACCATAGTCTTAGCCCTAACACTAACACTAACCCTAACCCTAACCCTAGCCCTAGCCCAAACTCTATTCCTAAACCTAAACCTAAACCAAGCCTTAGCCCTAACCCTAACACTAAACATAACCCTAACCCTAGCCCTAGCCCCAACCCATAAACCATAAACCATAAACTAAACCTAGCCCTAGCCCTAATGCTAACCATAACCCTAAACCTAGCCCTAACCCTAACCGTAACCCCAAAACCAACCCCTACTGCAACCACAACCCTAGCACTAACGCCAAACCCAACAACCCTCAACCCCAACCCTAACCCTTACCCTAGCCCTAACCCTAACCCAAACCCTAACCCTAACCCTTAATCCTAAAAAACCACTAAATGCTTCAATAAACACTAAACTTAGCCCTAAACCTAGCCCTAACCCAGCCCGAACTTAACCCTAAACCTAGCCATAATTATAACCATAAACCTAGCCCTAACACTAACAGTAACCCTAACCCTTACCCCAACCCTAGCTCTAGCCCTAACCCTAGCCCTAGCCCTAGCCAAAACCCTAACCCTAACCCTAGACATAGCCCTAATCCTAACACTAAACCTAACCCGAGTCCTACTCTAGCCGTAACACTAACACTAGCTCTAACCCTAAACCTAACCCTAGCTCTAACCCTAACCCTAGCCCTAGCCCTAGCTCTAACCCTAATCCTAACCCTAGCCCTATCCCTGGCCCTAGCCCAAACCCTAACCCTTAACCTAACCCTAATTCTAGCCCTAACCCTAACCTTAACCCTAAACTAACCCCAAACCTAACCTTAACCCAAGCCCTAGATCTAACCCTAACCCTAACCCTAACCATAGCCTCAGCACTAACCCAAACCCTAACCCTAACCCTAAATCAAAACCTAACCCTAGCCCTAGCCCTAACTATAGTCCTTGCCCTAGCCCTAACCATAACCCTAACCCTAACCCTAACCCTATTCCTGGCCCTAGAACTAATCCTAACCCTAACCCTAAACCTAACCCTAACCCTAACCCCAGCCCTATCCCTTACCCTAAACCGAACCCTAACCCTAGCACTAGCCCTAGCCTTAACCTAACCCTAACCCTAACCCAAGCCCTATCCCCAACCCAAGCCCTATACCTGGCACTAGCCCTAACCCTAACCCTAACCCTAACCCTAACCCTAACCTGAACCCTAGCCATAGCCCTAGCCCTCACCCTAACACTAACCCTAACCCTAGCCCTAACCATAACCCTAACCCTAACACTAGACCTAACCTTAGCCGTAGCCCTAACCTAGGCCTAACCCTAACACTAGCCGGTACCCTAACCCTAACCTAACCCTAAACTTAACCCTAGCCCTAGCCCTAACCCTAGCACTAGCCCTAGCATTAACCCTAACCCTAACCTTAGCACTAGCCCTAGACCTAACCCTAACCCTAGCACTAGCACTAGCCATAACCCTAACACTAACCCTAGCCCTGGCCCTAGCCCAGCCCTAACCCTAACAGTAACCCTAGCCCTAGCCCTAGTCCTAACCATAACACTAACCCTAGACCTAACACTAGCCATAGCCCTAAACCTAGGCCTAATCCTAATCCTAGCCGGTACCCTCACCCTAAACTTAACCCTAGCCCTAGCGTTAACCCTACCACTAGCCGTAGCCCTAACACTAACCCACATCCTAGCACTAGCCCTAGACCTAACCCTAACCCTAACACAAGCACTAGACATATACCTAACCCTAACCCTAGCCCTGGCCCTAGCCATAGCCCAAAACCTAACCCTAACCCTAACCCTAGCACTAGCCCTAGCCCTAACCCTAACACTAATGCTAACACTAACCCTAGCCCTAGCCCTAAACCTAACCCTAACCCTAACCGTAGCCCTAGGACTAGCCCTTACCCTAACCCTACCCCTAACCGTAGACCTAGCTCTATCCCTGACCCTAACTCTAACCCTAACCCTAAAAATAACGCTATAAATAGCCCTAGCCCTAACACTACTCTAGCCCTAGCCCTACCCATAACCTTAACCAGAACCCTAACCCTAACCCTAACCCTAGCCCTAGCACTAGCACTAGCACTAGCACTAGCCCTAGACCTAACCCTAACCCTAACCCTAACCCTAGAGCTAGCGCCAGACCTAACCCTAAGCCTAAACCTAGCACTAGCTGTAAACCTAACCCTAACCCTAACCCTAACCCTAACCCTAACCATAACCCTAGCCCTAACACTAAACCTAGCCCTAGCCCTAGCTCTAGCCGTAGCCCTTAACCTAACACTACCCTAACCCTAGCCCAATCTCTGGCCCTAGCTCTAACCTTAGCCCTAACCTAACCCTAGCCCTAACCCTAACCCTAACCCTAACCCTAACCCTAACCATAACCATAACCATAACCATAACCATAACCATAAAACCTAGCGGAAGCAATAGACTTCACCCTAACACTAAAACTAAACCTAGCCCTAGCCCTAACTTTAACCCTAACCCTAAACCTAGCCCAAACTCTAACCCTAACCCTAAACCTAATGCTAGGCCTAGCCCTAAACCTAAACCTACGCTAACCCTACCCTAGCCCTAGCCCTAAACCTAGCCGTAACCCTAACACTAATCCTAACCCTAACCCTAGCCCTAGACCTAAACCTAACCCTAACGCTAACCCTAACCATTGCCCAGGCTCTAACACTAACCCTAAACCTAGCCCTAGCCCTAGCCATAGCCCTAGCCCTAGCCATATCCCTAACCCTAACCCTAGACCTAACTTTACCCTAGCCCTAACGCTAACACTAACACTAACGCTAACACTAACCCTAGCCCTAACCCTAACACTAAACCTAGCCCTAAACCTAGCCCTAGCCCTAAACCTAAACCAAACCAAACCCAAACCATAGCCCTAGCCCTAACACTAACCCTAACCCTAACCCTAGCCCTAGCCCTAGACATAGTCCTAACCCTAACCCTAACCATAGCCCTAGGCATAGCCCTAACCCTAACCCTAACCCTAACCCTAACCCTAACCATAGCCCTAGCCCTAACATTAACATTAATCCTAACCCTAGCCCTAGCCCTAGCACTAGCCCAAACCCTAACCCTAACCCAGCCAAAACTCTAATCCTAACCCCAAAACTAACGCTAGCCCTAGTCCTAAACCTAACCCTAAACCTAACCCTAGCCCTAGCCATAGCCCTAGCCCTAACCTTAACCCTAACCCTAACCCTAACCCTAGCCCTAGCCCTGGTCCCAGCCCTAATCCTAACCCTAACCCTAACCCTGGCCCTTCCCCTAAACCTAAACCTAACCCTAACCCTAACCAAAGCCCTAGCACTAACACTAACCCTAATCCTAACCCTAGCCCTAGCCGTAGCCCTAGGCCTAATGCTAACCCAAAACCTAGCCCTAGCCCGAGTCCTAAACCTAAACCTAAACCTAACCCTAGCCCTAGCCCTAAACCTAACTCTAACCTTAACCAAAGCCCTAGCCCTAACACTATCCCTAACTCTAACCCTAGCCCTAGCCCTAGCCTTAGCCCTAACCCTAAACCTCACCTTAACCGTAGCCCAAACTCTAAACCTAATCCTAACCCTAGCCCACGCCCTAGCCATAACCCTAAATCTAACCCTAACCCTACCCCAACCCCTACCCCAACCACACCACTAATCCTAACCCCAAAACCAACCACGCCCAACCCCAACTATAACCCTTACCCTAACCCTAACCCTACACAAAACCTAACCCTAACCGTTATTCCTAAAAAAACCACTAAATCCTAAAAAAAACACTAAACTTAACCCTAAACCTAGCCCTAAACCTAACCCTAACTCTAACCCTAGCCCTATCCCTGGCCCTAGACCTAACCCTAATCCTAACCCTAGCCCTAACCCTAACCCTAACCCTAACCCTAACCCTAACCCTAACTGTAACCTTAACCCTACTCTAGCTCTAACCCTAACCCTAAGCCTAACCCTAACACTAACAATAGACCTAGCCCTAACCCAAACCCTAACCCTAACCTAGACATAGCCCAAGCCCTAGCCTTAGCCCTAAACCTACGCTAACCCTAACCCTAGCCCTAACCCTAACCCTAGACCTAACCCTAAAACTAACTTTAAAACTGACCCTAGCCCTAGCCCTAACCCGAAAGTTAACCCTATCCCTAGCCCTAGCCCTAACCCTAACAGTAATCTGAACCCTACCCTAGCCCTAAACATAACCCTAGCCCTAAATTTAACCCTAATCCTAACCCTAGCCATATCCCTGGCTTTAGCCATAACCCTGACCCTAACATTAACCGTAGCCCTAACCCTAACCCTAACCCTAACGCTAACCCTAACCCTAACCTTAACCTTAACACTAAACCTAACCTTAGCCCTAGCTCTAACCGTAAACCTAACCCTAACCCTAACCATAGCCCTAGCCCTAACGCAAACCCTAACGCTAGTCCTAGCCCAAGCCCTAGCCTTAGCCCTAACCTTACCCTAACCCTAACCCCAGCCCTAACCCTAACCCTAAGCCTAACCCTAGACCATGCCCTAGCCCTAACCCTAACAGTATCCCTAACCGTAACCCTAACCCTAACCCTAACCCTAGCAAAAACTCTAACCCTAACCCTAAACCTAGCCCTAGCCCTAAACCTAACCCTAACCATAACGCTAGCCCTAGCCCTAGCCCTAGCACTAGCCCTAAACTTAACCTAAACCTAACCCTAGTCCTAGCCCTGGCCCTAGCCCTAACACAAACCCTAACCCTACCCTGGCCCTAGCCCTAAACCTAAACCTAACCCTAACCCTAACCCTAACCATACCCTAGCCCTAACACTAACCCTAATCCTAACCCTAGCCCTAGCCCTAGCGCTAACCCTAACCCTAGCCCTAGCCCTAGCCTTAACCCTAAACCTAACTTTAACCAAGCCCTAACCCTAACCCTAATCCTAACCTTAACCATAGCCCTAGCCCTAACACTATCCCTAACCCTAAGCCTAGCCCTAGTGCTAGACTTAGCCCTAACCCTAACCCTCACCCAAACTCTAAACCTAACCCTAACCCTAGCCCTAGCCCTAACATAACCCTAAAACCTAAACCTCACCCCAACCCCAACCCCTGCCACAACCCCAACCCTAACCCTAACCTAGCCCTAACTTAGCCCTAACGTAACCCTAACCCTAGCCCTATCTATAACCATAAACCAAGCCCTAACACTAACACTAACCCTAACCCTAACCCTAGCCCTAGTCCTAGCCCTAACCATATCCCTAACACTAACCCTATCCAAAGTCCTAGCACTAGACCTAGCCCTAACCCTAACCCTAACCCTAGCCCTAGCCCTAACCCTAACACTAACCCTAGCCCTAGCCCTAACCCTAACACTAACCCTAACCCTAGCCCTAGCCCTAGCCCTAGCCCTAACACTAACCCTAGCCCTAACCCTAACCCTAGCCCTAACCCTAACCCTAAGCCTAACCCTAACCCTAGCCTTATTTCTTACCCTAAATCGAACCCTAGCCCTTACCTTAGCCCTAGCCCTAGACATAAAACCTAACCCTAACACCAACCCAACACCTAGCCCGTACCCGAACCCTACCCCTAAACCTAACCCTAGCCCTAACTTTAACATTAACCCTAACCCTAGCCCTTGCCCTAGACCTAGTCCTTGCCCTAACCCTAACTCTAACCCTAGACCTAACCATAAACCTAGCCCTAGCCCTAGCCCTAGCCCTAACCCTAACCCAAAACCAAGCCCTAGACCTAACCCTAACCCTAACCCTAGCCCTAGCCCTAGCCCTAACCCTAACCCTTACCCTAACACTAGCCCTAGCCCTAAACCTAACCCTAACCCTAACACTAACTCTAACCCTAGCCCTAGGCCTAACGCTAACACTATCCCTAACCCTAGCCCTAGCCCTAGCCCTAGCCCTAACCCTCACACTAACCATAGCCATAGACCTAACCCTAAGCCTAGCCCTAGCCCTAACCCTAAGCCTAAACCCAACCCCAACCCCATCCCAAACCCTACCCTAACCCTTTACTTCGCTAATTCTATCTCAAAACCGAACCCTAACCCTCAATCATAAAAAAACCACTAAATGCTAAAAATAACACGAAACTTAACCCTAAACCAAGCCCTAACCTAGCCCTAACGTAACCCTAACCCTAGCCCTAACATTAACACTAACCCTAACCCTAATCCTAGCCCTAGTCCTCGCCCTAGCCCTAGCCCTAACCCAAACCCTAACCCCAGACCTAGTCTTAGCCCTAGCCCTAGCCCTAACCCTAACCCTAACACTAACCCTAGCCTTATCCCTGGACCTAGACCTAACCCTAACCCGAACCCTAACCCTAACCTTAACACTACGCTAGCTCTAACACAAACCCTAACACTAATACTAACCATAGCCCTAGCCCCAACCCTAACCCTAACCCTAAACCTAAACATAGCCCTAGCCCTATCCCTAGCACAAGCCCTAGCACTAACCATAAACCTAACTCTAGCACTAGCTCTAGACCTAACCCTAACCCTAGCCCTAGCACTAGCCCTAACCTTAAACCTAACCCTAACCATAGCCCTAGCCCTAGCCTTAGCCCTAACCCTAACCCTAACCCTAAACATAGCCCTAGCCCTAACACTAACACTAGCCCTAGCCCTAGTCCTAGCCCTAGCCCTAACCCCACCCTAACCCTAAACCTAGGCCTCTCCCTGGTCCTAGCCCTAACCCTAACCCTAACCCTACTCTAGCCCTAACCCTAACACTAAGCCTAAGCCTAACCCTAACCCTAACCCTAACCCTAACACTAATGCTAACCCTAAACCTAACCATAGCCATATCTCTAACCCTAACCCTAACCCTTACCATAGCTGTAGCCCTAACCCAAACGCTCACCCTAACCCTAGCCCTAGCCCTAGCCTTAGCCTTAGACCTAACCCTACCCTAACCCTAACCCTAGCCCTAACCCTAACCCTATGCTTAACCCTAGCCCTAGCCCTAGCCCCAAGCCTAACACTAACCCTAACCCTAGCCCTAGCGCTATCCCTAACCCTAACCCTAACACTAGCCCTATCCCTAGCCCTAGCCTTAGACCTAACCGTACCCTAACCCTAATCCTAGCCCTTTCCCTAACCCTAAGCCTAACCCTAGCCCTAGCCCTAGACCTAACCCTAACCCTAACCCTAACCATAGCCTTAGCGCTATCCCTAACCCTAACACTAGACCTAACCCTAGGCCTAGCCCTAAACCTGGACTTAAACCTAACCCTAGCTCTAACCCTAGCCCTATCCGGTACCCTAACAGTATCCCTAATCCTAACCCTAGCCCAAAATCTAACCCTAACCATAAAGGTAACACTAGCCCTAGCCCTAACACTAACTCTAACTCTAATTCTAACACTAGCCCTAGCCCTAACCCTAACCCTAAACCGAGCCCTAGCCCTAGCCCTGTGTTTTTTGTTTCATTATGGATAATCTGCTTAACCTCATTTTTGTATGGTGTCAGAATATAAAATTTAATGGAATAATGCAAAACAAACACAATCCCAGAACCAATATGGCAATTGCCATCAAGAAACCTGAATGCTGCCCATTGAATAGACCTGAAACCACAATTCACACTCGATTTGGAGGGAATTCATAGCTGTCCCCTCGGCAAAAGGGTTACGTTTCATTTTCCAAAACACAAGAACTCATCTTGGTTTGTTGCCTGTAGATTTCTAAGCATGAATTGCCAGTTTGCTGTGTTTTTTGTTTCATTATGGATACTCTGCCTAACCTCATTTTTGTATGGTTTCAGAATACAAAATTTGGAAAGGAAGAATGCAAAACATACACAAACCCAGAACCAATTTTGGAAATTGCCAATCAAGAAACCTGAATGCTGCTCCTTGAATAACCCTGAAAACAAAAGTCACACTCGATTTGGAGGGAATCCTAGCTGTCCCCTTGGCAGAATGGTAACATTTCATTTTCCGAATCACAGATACTGATCTTGGTAATAGTGCCTATAGATTTCTAAGCATTAAATGCTAGTTTGCTGTGTTTTTTCTTTCTCTATGGAAACTCTGCCTAACCTCATTTTTGTGTGGTGTCAGAATACAAAATTTGGAAAGGAAGAATGCAAAACAAACACAAACACAGAACCAATTCAGGCAATTGCCAATCCAGAAACCTGAATGATGCTCATTGAATACACCTGAAATCACAAGTCACACTCGATTTGGAGGGAATTCATAACTGACCCCTCGACAAAAGGGTTACATTTCATTTTCCAAAACACAGAAATTCATCTTGGTTTGTTGCCTGTAGATTTCTAAGCATGAAATGCCAGTTTGCTGTGTTTTTTGTTTCATTTTGGATACTCTGCCTAACCTCATTTTTGTATGGTTTCAGAATACAAAATTTGGAAAGGAAGAAGGCAAAACAAACACAAACCCAGACCAATTTAGGCAAATGCCAATCAAGAATCCTGAATGCTGACATTGAATACAGCAGACCACAAGTCACACTGGATTTGCAGGGAATTCATAGCTCTCTCCTCGGCAAAAGGGTTACATTTTATTTTCCAAAGCACCAAAACTCATCTTGGTTTGTTGCCTGTAGATTTCTAAGCATGAAACGCCAGTTTGCTGTGTTTTAGGTTTGATTATCGACACTCTGACTAAATGCATTTTTGTATGGTGTCAGAATACAAAATTTGGAAAGGAAGAAGGCAAAACAAACACAAACCCAGAACCAATTTAGGAAAATGCCAAACAAGAAACCTGAATGCTGCACATTGCATACACCAGACACCAGAAGTCACACTCGATTTGGATGGAATTCATAGCTGTCCCCTTGTCAAAATAGTTACATTTCATTTTCCAAAACACAAAAACTCATCTTGGTTTTTTGCTGTAGATTTCTAAGCATGAAATGTCAGTTTGCTGTGTTTTATGTTTCATTATGGACAGTCTGGCTAAATACATTATTGTGTGGTTTCAGAATACAAATTTGGAAAGGAAGAAGGCAAAACAAACACAATCCCAGAACCAATTTAGGCAACTGCCCATCAAGAAACATGAATGCTGCTCATTGAATACACCTGAATCCCATTCGCACTAAATTTGGAGGGAATTCCTAGCTGTCCCCTCGGCAAAAGGGTTACATTTCAATTTCCAAAAAAAGAAACTCATCTTATTTGTTGCCTGTAGATTTCTAACCAGGAAACGTCATTTTGCTGTGTTTTAGGATTCATTATGGACTCTCTGCCTAACCTCATTTTTGTATAGTTTCAGAATACACAATTTGGAAAGGAAGAATGCAAAACATACACAAACCCAGAACCAATTTAGGCAACTGCCATTCAGGAAAACAGAATGATACTCATTGAATACACCAGAATCTCAGTCACACAGGATTTGGAGGGAATTCCTAGCTGCCCCCTCGGCAAAAGGGTTACATTTCATTTTCCAAAACACAAAAAACTCATCTTGGTAATGCTGCATAAAAATCTAAACATGAAACGCCAGTTTGCTCTGTTTAAGTTTATAATGCATATGCATCCTAACCTCATTTTTGTATGGTTTCAGAATACACAATTTGGAAAGGAAGAAGGCAAAACAAACACAATCCCAGAACCAATTTAGGCAACTGCCCATCAAGAAACATGAAATCAGCTGATAGAATACACCAGAAAAAACAAGTTACACTGGATTTGGAAGGAATTCATAGCTGTCCCCTTGGAAAAAGGGTTACATTTCAATTTCCAAAACACAGAAACTCATCTTATTTGTTGCCTGTAGATTTCTGAGCAGGAAACACAAGCTTGCTGTGTTTTAGGTATCATTATGGACACTCTGGCTAAATACGTTTTGTATGGTTTCAGAATACAAAATTTGGAAAGGAAGAATGGAAAACAAACACAAACCCAGAACCAATTTAGCCAATTGCTCATAAAGAAACCTGAAAACTGCTGATTGAATACAACAGACACCACATGGCACACTCGATTTGGAGGTAATTTATAGCTGTGCCCTCAGGAAACGGGCTACATTTCATTTTCCAAAAC
>CM027392.1:11135665-11151823 GCA_015711505.1 Sylvilagus bachmani
TCTAAAGGATCCAATGAGTACTCTTGGTAACCTTCAAACTGGCCTATCAAACCAAAGCGCGCGAAATATGCTAATCTTGTGGTTCTTCTCTTTAAAAACTGCTGTAGACTGCCGCTCGGGGCCTCTCTCTTCGCCATTACTGAAGGGGATGCCCATTTGCGCAAATGATTAATAAATCCTCATGTTTTTGCATCAACTTCGTCTGGAGTTTGGGTCTTTGAGCGACCACCTGAGCATGTTGGATTCCCGATTTAGGGGTCCTTCAAAACGAAGAACCATTTTAAGCAACTACCCATCAAGAAACCTGAATGCTGCTCATCGAATACACCTGAAACCACAAGTCACACTCGATTTGGAGGGAATTCCTAGCTGTCCCCTTGGCGAAAGGGTTACATTTGATTTTCCAAAACACAAAAAACTCATCTTGGTCATGGTGCATATAGATTTCCAAGCATGAAACGCCAGTTGGATGTCTTTTAGGTTGCATTATATATACTCTGTCTAACCTCATTTTTCATGGTTTCAGAATACAAAATTTGGAAAGGAAAAAGGCAAAACAAACACAAAACCAGAACCAATTTAGGCAATTGCCCATTAAGAAACCTGAATGATTCTCATGGAATAGACCTGAAACCACAAGTCACACTGCATTTGGAGGGAATTCATAGCTGTCCCCTCCACAAAAGTGTTACATTTCATTTTACAAAACAAAGAAACTCATCTTGGTTTTTTGCCTGTAGATTTCTAAGCATGATACGTCAGTTTGCTGTGTTTTAGGTTGTATTATAGATACACTGGCTAAATACATTTTTATATGGTCAGAATACAAAATTTGCAAAAAAGAATGCAAAAAAAACTCTATCCTAGGACGATATTAGGCAACTGCCCATCAAGAAACCTGAATGATGCTGATTGAATATATCAGAAACCACAAGTCACACTCGATTTAGAGGGAATTCATAGCTATCCCCTCAGCAAAAGGGTTACATTTCATTTTCCAAAACACAGAAACTCATCTTGGTTTGTTGCCTGTAGATTTCTAAGCAAGAAAAGCCAGTTTGCTGTGTTTTTTGTTTCATTATGGATACTCTGCCTAACCTCATTTTTGTATGGTTTCCGAATACACAATTTGGAAAGGAAGAAGGCAAAAGAATCCCAAACCCAGAGCCAATTTAGGCAACTGCCCATCAAGAAACCTGAATGCTGCTCATTGAATACACCTGAAACCTGAAGTCACACTTATTTGGAGGGAATTCCTAGCTGTCCCCTCAGCAAAAGTGTTACATTTCATTTTCCAAAACACAAAAACTCATCTTACTCATGCTGCATATAGATTTATAAGTATGAAATGCCAGTTTGCTCTGTTTTTTGTTTCATTATGGATAATCTGCCTAACCTCATTTTTGTATGGTTTCTGAGTACACAATTTGGAAAGGAAGAAGGCAAAACAAACACAAACCCAGAACCATTTAGGCAACTGCCCATTAAGAAACCTGATTGCTACTGATTGAATACACCTGAATCCTATTCACACTCAATTTGGAGGGAATTCCTAGCTGTCCTCTCAGCAAAGTGCTACATTTCCTTATCCAAAACACAAAAAACTCATCTTTGTCATGCTGCATATAGATTTCTAAGCATGAAACACCAGTTTGCTGTGTTTTTTGTTTCATTATGGATACTCTGCCTAACCTCATTTTTGTATGGTGTCAGAATACAAAATTTGGAAAGGAAGAAGGCAAAACAAACAGAAACCCAGAACCAATTTAGGCAACTGCCCATCAAGAAACCTGAATGATGCTAATTGAATACACTTGAAACCTCAAGTCACACCTGATTTGGAGGGAATTCCTAGCTGTCCCCTCGGTAAAAGGGTTACATTTCATTTTCCAAAACACAGAAACTTATCTTGGTTTGTTGCCTGTAGATTTCTAAGCTTGAAATGCCAGTTTTTGTGTTTTAGGTTTCATTATGGACATTCTGGCTAAATGCATTTTTGTGTGGTTTCAGAATACAAAATTTGCATAGGAAGAATACAAAACAAACACAAACCAAGAACCAATTTAGGCTACTTCCAATCAAGAAACCTGAAATCTGCTCATTGAATACACCTGAAACCACAAGTCACACTGGATTTGGAGGGAATTCCTAGCTGTCCCATCAGCGAAAGTGTTACATTTGATTTTCCAAAACACAAAAAACTCATCTTGGTCATGGTGCATATAGATTTCCAAGCATGAAACGCCAGTTGGCTGTATTTTAGGTTGCATTATGTATACTTTGTCTAACCTCACTTTTTATGGTTTCAGAATAGAAAATTCCTAGCTGTCCCCTCTGCAAAAGCGTTACATTTCTTTTTCCAAAACACAGAAACTCACCTAGGTTTGTTGCCTGTATATTTCTAAGCATGAAACGCCAGTTTGCTGTGTTTAGGTTGCATTATGGACAATCTGGCAAAATACATTTTTGTATGGTTCAGAGTACAAAATTGGGAAAGGAAGAAGGCAAAACAAACACAAACCCAGAACCAATTTAAGCTATTGCCCATGAAGAAACCTGAGTCATGCTCATTCAATACACCTGAAACCTCAAGTCACACTCTATTTGAAGGGAATTCCTAGCTGTCCACTCTGCAAAAATGTTATTTCATTTTCGAAAACATAAAAAACTCATCTTGGTCATGCTGCATATAAATTTCTAAGCATGAAACGCCAAGTTGCTCTGTTTTAGGTTTCTTTATGCATATGCATCCTAACCTCATTTTTGTATGGTGTCAGAATACAAAATTTGGAAAGGAAGAAGGCAACACACACAAAAACCCAGAACGAATCTGACCAAGTGCCCATCAAGAAACCTGAATGCTACTAATTTAATACACAAGAAAACACAAAAACACTGGATTTGGAGGGAATTCCTAGCTGTCCCCTTGGCAAAAGTTTTACATTTCATTTTCCAAAACACAGAAACTCATCTGGGTTTGTTGCCTGTATAATTCTAATCATGAAACGCCAGTTTGCTGTGTTTTAGTTTTCATTATGCACAATCTGCCTAACCTCATTTTTGTATGGTTTCAGAATAAAAATTTGGAAAGGAAGAAGGCAAAACAAACACAAATCCAGAACAAATTTAGGCAATTGCCAATCAAGAAACCTGAATGCTGCTCATTGAATACACCTGAATCCCATTCGAACTCAACTTATCGGGAATTCCTAGCTGTCCCCTCGCAAAAGAATTACTTTTCATTTTCCAAAACACAAAAACTCATATTGGTTTGTTGCCTGTATATTTCTAAGATTGAAATGCCATTTTGCTTTGTTTTAGGTTTCATAATGGATACTCTCCCTAACCTCATCATTGTATGGTGTCAGAATACAAAATTGGAAAGGAAGAAGGCAAAACAAACACAAACCAGAACCAATTTAGGCAACTGCCCATCAAGAAACCTGAATGCTGCTCATTGAATACACCAGAAACCATAAGTCACACTGGATTTGGTGGGAAATCCTAGCTGTCCCCTCATCAAATGGGTTACATTTCATTTTCTAAAACACAGAATCTCATCTTGGTTTCTTGCCTGTAGATTTCTAAGCATGAAACGCCAGTTTGCTCTGGTTAAAGTTCAGTATGCATATGCATCCTAACCTCCTTTTTGTATGGTTTCAGAATACAAAATTATGAAAGGACGAAGGCAAAACAAACACAAACCCAGAACCAATTTAGGCAATTACCCATGAAGAAACCTAAAACTTCTGATTGAATACACCAGAAACCACAAGTCACACTGGATTTGGAGTGAATTTATAGCTGTGCCTTCGGCAAAAGAGTTACAATTCTTTTTCCAAAACAGAAAAACACATCTTGGTTTGTTGCCTGTAGATTTCTAAGCATGAAACGCCAGTTTGCTATTTTTTAGGTTGCATTATGGACGCTCTGGCTAACTACATTTTTCTGTGGTTCCAGAATACAAAATTTGGAAAAGAAGAAGGCAAAACAAACACAAACCCAGAACCAATTTAGGCAATTTCCAATCAAGAAAGCTGAAATGTGCTGATAGAATACACGAGAAACCACAAGTTACACTGTTTTTGGAGAGAATTCATAGCTGTCCCCTCGGCAAAAGGGGTAAATTTCATTTTCCAAAACACAAAAAGTCATCTTATTTTTTGCCTGTAGACTTCTAAGCATGAAACGCCAGTTTGCTCTGTTTTAGGTATCATTATGGATACACTGACTAAATACGTTTTTGTATGGTTTCAGAATACAAAATTTGGAAAGGAAGAATGCAAAACAAACAGAAATCGAGAACCAATTTAAGCAACTGCCCATCAAGAAACATGAAATAAATCTGCTGATTGAATACAACAGAAACCACAAGTCACACTGGATTTGGAGTGAATTTATAGCTGTCCCCTCAGCAAAAGGGTTACATTTCAATTTCCAAAACACAAAAACTCATCTTAGATTGTTGCCTGTAGATTTCTAAGCATGAAACGCCAGTTTGCTGTGTTTTAGGCTTCATTAAGGATACTCTGCCTAACCGCATTTTTGTATGGTTTCAGAATAAAAAATTTGGAAAGGAAGAAGGCAAAACAAACACAAACCCAGAACCAATTTAGGCAACTGCCCATCAAGAAACCTGAATGCTGCTCATTGAATACACCTGAAACCTCAAGTCACACTATATTTGGAGGGAAATCATAGCTGTCCCCTTCGCAAAAATGTTACATTTCATTTTCGAAAACACAAAAACTCATCTTAGTTTGTAGCCTGTAGATTTCTAAGCAGGAAAAGCCAGTTTACTGTTTTACATTTCATTAATGACACTCTGGCTAAATACATTTTTGTATGGTTTCAGAATACAAAATTTGGAAGGGAGAAGGCAAAACAAACACAGACCCAAAAACAAGTTAGCAACTGCCCATCAAGAAACCTGAAATGATGCTCATGAATACAACTGAATCCCATTTGCACTCGATTTGGAGGGAATTCCTAGCAGTCCCTTTGGCAAAAGCGTTACATTTCATTTTACAAAACAAAAAAAAACTCTTCGTGGTTTGTAGCCTGTATATTTCTAAGCATGAAACGCTAGTTTGCTGTGTTTTATGTTGCATTATGGACACGCTGCCTAACCTCATTTTTGTATGGTGTCAGAATACAAAATTTGGAAAGGAAGAAGGCAAAACAATCACAAACCCAGAACCAATTTAGGCAACTGCCCATCAAAAAACCTGAATGCTGAGCATTGAATACACCTGAAACCACAAGTCACACTTGATTTGGAGGGAATTCATAGCTGTCCCGTCGGCAAAAGGGTTACATTTCATTTTCCAAAACACAAAAACTCATCTTAGTCAGCTGCATATAGATTTCTAAGCATGAAACGCCAGTTGGCTGTGTTGTAGGTTGCATTATGTATACTCTGCCTAACCTCATTTTTGTATGGTGTCAGAATACAAAATTTAGAAAGGAAGAACGCAAAACAAACACAAACCCAGAACCAATATAGGCAACTGCCCATCAAGAAACCTGAATGCTGCTCATTGAATACACCTGAAGCCTCACGTCACACTGTATTTGGAGGGAATTCCTAGCTGTCGCCTGAGCAAAAGGGTTACATTTCATTTTCCAAAACACAAAAACTCATCTTGGTTTTTTGCTTGTAGATTCTAAGCATGAAACGCCAGTTTGCTGTGTTTTAAGTAGCATTATGGACACTCTGGCTAAATGCATTTTTGTGTGGATTCAGAATGCAAAATTTGGAAAGGACGAAGGCAAAACAAACTCAATCCCAGAACCAATTTAGGCAACTGCCCATCAAGAAACCTGAATGCTGCTGATCGAATACACCAGAAACCACAAATCTCGCTGGATTATGAAGGAATTCCTAGCTGTCCCCTCGGCAAAAGACTTACATTTCATTTTCCAAAACACAAAAACTCATCTTATTTGTTGCCTGTAGACTTCTAAGCATGAAACGCCAGTTGGCTGTGTTTTAGGTATCATTATGGACACACTGACTAAATACGTTTTTGTATGGTTTCAGAATACAAAATTTGGAAAGGAAGAATGCAAAACAAACAGAAATCGAGAACCAATTTAAGCAACTGCCCATCAAGAAACCTGAAATAAATCTGCTGATTGAATACACCAGAAACCACATGTCACACTGGATTTGGAGGGAATTCATACCTGTCCCCTCGGTAAAAGGGTTACATTTCATTTTCGAAAACACAAAAACTCATCTTGGTTTGTTGCCTGTAGATTTCTAAGTATGAAACGCCAGTTTGCTGTCTTTTAGGTATCATTATGGACACTCTGGCTAAATACGTTCTTGTATGGTTTCAGAATACAAAATTTGGAAAGGAAGAAGGCAAAACAAGCACAAACTCAGAACCAATTTAGGCAACTGCCCATCAAGAAACCTGAATGATGCTGATTGAATACACCTGAAACCAAAGTCACACTCGATTTGGAGGGAATTCATAGCTGTCCCCTTGGCAAAAGGGTTACATTTCATTTTCCAAATCACAAAAACTCATCTTGGTCAGCTGCATATAGATTTCTAAGCATGAAATGCCAGTTGGTTGTGTTTTAGGTTGCATTATGGAAACTCTGGATGAATACATTTTTGTATGGTTTCAGAACACAAAATTTGGAAAGGAAGAAGGCAAATCAAACACAAACCCAGAACCAATTTAGGCAATTTCCAATCAACATCCTGAATGCTGCTGATTGAATACACCGGAGACCACAAGTCACACTCAATTTGGAGGGAATTCATAGCTGTCCCCTCGGCCAAAGGGTTACATTTCATTTTCCAAAACCCAAAAACTCATCTTATTTGTTGCCTGTAGATTTCTAAGCATGAAGCGCCAGTTTCCTGTGTTTTAGGTTTCATTATGCACACTCTGCCTACCCTCATTTTTGTATGGTTTCAGAATACAAAATTTGGAAAGGAAGAAGGAAAAACAAACTCAATCCCAGAACCAATTTAGGCAATTGCCCATCAAGAAACCTGAAAACTTCTGATTGAATACAACAGAAACTACAAGTCAGACTCAATTTGGAGGGAATTCATAGCTGTCCCCTCGGCAAAAGGGTTACATTTCATTTTCCAAAACATAAAAACTCATCTTGGTTTGCTGCCTGTAGATTTCTAAGCGTGGTACGTCAGTTTGCTGTGTTTTAGGTTGCATTGTGGAAACTCTGGCTAAATACATTTTTGTATGGTTTCAGAATACAAAATTTGGAAAGGAAGAAGGGAAAACAAACACAAACCCTGAAACAAATTTGGAAATTTCCAATCAACAAACCTGAAATCCGCTGATATGATACACCAGAAACCACAAGTCACACTGGATTTGGAGGGAATTCAGAGCTGTCCCCTCGGTCAAAGGGATATATTTCATTTTACAAAACACAAAAACTCATCTTGGTTTCTTGCCTGTAGATTTCTAAGCATGAAACGCTAGTTGGCTGCATTTTAGGTTTCTTTATATACACTCTGCCTAACCTCATTTTTGTATGGTGTCAGAATACACAATTTGGAAAGGAAGAAGGCCAAACCAACACAAACCCAGAACCAGTTTAGGGAGCTGCCCATCAAGAAACCTGTATGCTGCTAATTGAATACAGCAGAAACCACAAGTCACACTGGATTTTAGGCAATTCCTAGCATTCCCCTCAGCAAATGGTTACATTTCATTTTCCAAAACACAAAAACTCATCTTGTTCGTGTTGCCTGTAGATTTCTAAGCAGGAAACGCCAGTTGGCTGTGTTTTAGATTTCAATATGCACACTCTGCATAACCTCATTTTTGTATGGTTTCAGAATACAAAATTTGGAAAGGAAGAAGGCTAAACAAACACAAACCCAGAACCAATTTAGGCAACTGCCCATCAAAAAACCTGAATGCTGATCATTGAATACACCTGAAACCACAAAACACACTCAATTTTTTGGTAATTCCTAGCTGTCCCCTGGGCAAAAGTGTTACATTTCATTTTCCAAAACACAAAAAACTCATCTTGGTCATGCTGCATATAGATTTCTAAGCATGAAACACCAGTTTGCTGTGCTTTTTGTTGCATTATGGATACTCAGACTAACCTCATTTTTGTATGGTGTCAGAAATCAAAATTTGGAAAGGAAGAAGGCAATACAAACACAAATCGAGAACCAATTTAGGCAACTGCCCATCAAGAAACCTGAAATCTGCTGATTGAAAACACAGAAAGCACAAGTCTCACCTGATTTGGAGGGAATTCCTAGCTGTACCCTCGGCAAAAGGGTTACATTTCATTTTCCAAAACACAAAAAACTCATCATGGTTTGTTGCCTGTAGATCTCTAAGCATGAAATGCCAGTTTGTTGTGTTTTTTGTTTCATTTTGCATACTCTGCACAACCTCATTTTTGTATGGTGTCAGAATACAAAATTTGGAAAGGAAGAAGGAAAAACAAATACAAAACCAGAACCAATTTAGGCAATTGCCCATTAAGAACTCTGAAATCTGCTCATTGAATACACGAGAAACCACAAATCACACTGGGTTTGGAGGGAATTCCTAGCTGCCCCCTCGGCAAAAGGGTTACATTTCTTTTTCCAAAACACAAAAACACATCTTGGTTTGTTGCCTGTAGATTTCTAAGCATGAAACGCCAGTTGGCTCTATTTTAGGTTGCATTATGGACACTCTGGCTAAATACATTTTTGTATGGTTTCAGAATACAAAATTTGGAAAGAAAGAAGGCAAAAGAAACACAAACCCAGAACCAATTTAGGCAACTGCCCATCAAGAATCCTGAATGCAGCTCATTGAATACACCTGATTGCACTTCACAGTCAATTTTGAGGGAATCCATAGCTGGCACATCGGCAAAAGGGTTACATTTCATTTTCCAAAGCAAAGAAACTCAACTTGGTTTGTTGCCTGTAGATTTCTAAACATGAACGCCAGTTTGCTGTGTTGAAAGTGCATTATGGACACTCTGGCTAAATACATTTATATATGGTTTCAGAATGCAAAACTTGGAAAGGAAGAAGGCAAAATAAACTCAATTCCAGAACCAATTTAGACAACTGCCCATCAAGAATCCTGGATGCTGCTCATTGAATAAACCCGAAACCTCAAGTCAAACTGCATTTGGAGGGATTTCCTACCTGTCCCCTTGGCAAAAGGGTTACATTTCATTTTGCAAAACACAGAAACTCATCTTGGTTTGTTGCCTGTAGATTTCTAAGCATGAAACGCCAGTTTCCTGTGTTTTAGGTTTCATTATGCACAATCTGCGTAACCTCATTTTTGTATGGTTTCAGAATACAAAATTTGGAAAGGAAGAAGGCAAAACAAACAAAAACCCAGAACGAATTTAGGCAATTGCCCATCAAGAAACCTGAATGCTGCTCATTTAATATACCTTAATCCCTCGCAATCAATTTGGACGGAATTCCTAGCTGTCCCCTCGGCAAAAGTGTTACATTTCATTTTTCAAAACAAAGTAACTCATCTTCGTTTGTTCCCTGTGGATTTCTAAGCATGAAATACCAGTTGGCTGTGTTTTACGTTGCATTGTGGACACACAGGCTAAATACATTTTAGTATGGTTTCAGTATAAAAAATTTGGAAAGAAAGAAGGCCAAACAAACACAAACCAAGAAGCAATTAATCAACTGCCCATCAAGAAACCTGAATTCTGCTGATTGAATA
Organism: Sylvilagus bachmani; assembly: GCA_015711505.1. Classification (NCBI taxonomy): domain Eukaryota; kingdom Metazoa; phylum Chordata; class Mammalia; order Lagomorpha; family Leporidae; genus Sylvilagus; species Sylvilagus bachmani. The sequence goes on from CM027392.1 coordinate 11,145,376, forward strand.
CACCAGAAACCACAAGTCACACTGGATTTGGAGGGAATTGATAGCTGTCCTCTTGGCCAAAGTGTTACATTTAATTTTCCAAAACACAGAAACTCATCTTGGTTTGTTGCCTGTAGATTTCTAAGCATGAAACGCCAGTTTCCTAAGGTTTTTTTTTCATTATGGATACTCTGCCTAATCTCATTTTTGTAGGGTTTCAGAATAAAAAATTTGGAAAGGAAGAAGGCAAAACAAACACAAACCCATAATCAATTTAGGCAATTGCCCATCAAGAAACCTGAAATCTGCTCATTCAATACACTATAAACCACAAGTCTCACTGGGTTTGGAGGGAATTCATAGTGTCCCCTCGGCAAAAGTGTTACATTTCATTTTCCAAAACACAAAATCTCATTTTGGTTTGTTGCCTGTAGATTTCTAAGCATGAAACGCCAGTTTGCTGTGTTTTTGTTGCATTATGGACACTCCGAAAAATATATTTTTGTATGGTTTCAGAACACAAAACTTGGAAAGGAAGAAGGCAAAACAAAAAAAATCCCAGAACCAATTTAAGCAACTGCCCATCAAGAAACCTGAATGCTGCTCATTGAATACACCAGAAAACATAAGTCACACTGGATTTGGAGGGAAATCCTAGCTGTCCCCTCGGCAAATGGGTTACATTTCATTTTCTAAAACACAGAAACTCATCTTGGTTTCTTGCCTGTAGATTTCTAAGCATGAAACGCCAGGTTGCTGTGTTTTAGATTACATTACGGACACTCTGCCTAACCTCATTTTTGTATGGTTTCAGAATACACAAATTTGAAAGGAAGAAGGCAAAACAAACACAATCCCAGAACCAATTTATGCAATTGTCCATCAAGAAACCTGAAATCTGCTGATTGAATACAACAGAATCCACAAGTCCCACCTGATTTGGAGGGAATTCATAGCTGTCCTCTTGGCAAAAGGGTTACATTTCATTTACCAAAACACAGAAACTCATCTTGGTTTGTTGCCTGTAGATTTCTAAGCATGAAACGCCAGTTTGCTGTGTATTAGGTTTCATTATGGATACTCTGCCTAACCACAGTTTTATATGATTTCAGGAAACAAAATTTGGAAAGGAAGAAGGCAAAACAAACACAAAAGCAGAACCAATTTAGGCAACTGAACATCAGGAAACCTGAATGCTGCTCTTTGAATACACCTGAAACCTCAAGTCACACAGAATTGAGGGAATTCGTAGCTGTTGCCTCACCAACAGGGTTACATTTCATTTTCTAAACACAAAAACTTATCTTGGTCATGCTGAATATATATTTCTAAGCATGAAGCGCCAATTGCTGTGTTTTTTGCTTCATTACTGATACTCTGCCAAACCTCATTTTTGTATGGTTTCAGGATACAAAATTTGGAAAGGAAGAAGGCAAAATAAACACAATGCCAGAACCGATTAAGGCAACTGCCCATCAAGAAACCTGAATGCTGCTCATTGAATACACCTGAATCCCATTCGGTCTGGATTTGGTGGGAATTCATAGCTGTCCCCTCAGCAAAAGGTTGCATTTTATTTTGCAAAACACAAAAACTCATCTTGGTCATGCTTCATATAGATTTCTAAGCATGAAACGCCAATTTCCACTGTTTTTTGTTTCATTATAGACACTTTGCCTAACCTCATTTTTGTACGGTTTCAGAATACAAAATTTGGAAAGGCAGAAAGCAAAACAAACACAAACCCAGAACCAATTTAGGCAACTGCCCATCAAGAAAACTGAATGCTGCTAATTGAATACACTGGAAACCACAAGTCACACTTGATTTGGAGGGAAAGCATAGCTGTCCTCTCGGCAAAAGTGTTAGGTTTCATTTTCCGAAACACAAAAACTCATCTTGGTTTGTTGGCTGTAGATTTCTAAGCATGAAACACCAGTTGGCAGTGTTTCAGTTTGATTTATGTACATTCTGGCTAAATACATTTTTGTAATGTTTCAGAATACAAATTTTGTAAAGGAACCCAGAACCAGTTTACGAAACTGCCCATCAAGAAACCTGAATGCTGCTCATTGAATACGCCTGAATGCCATTCGCACTCAATTTGGAGGGAATTCATAGCTGTCCCCTCGGCAAAAGGGTTACGTTTCATTTTCCAAAACACAAAAATCTCATCTTGGTCATGCTGCATATAGATTTCTAAGCATGAAACGCCAGTTTGCTCTGTTTAAGTTTCATTATGCATATGCATCCTAACCTCATTTTTGTATGGTTTCAGAATACAAAATTTGGAAAGAAAGAATGCAAAACAATCACAAACCCAGAACCAATTTATGCAATTACCCTTCAAGAAACCTAAAACTACTGATTGAATACACCAGAAACCACAAGTCACACAGGATTTGGAGTGAATTTATAGCTGTGCCCTCGGCAAAAGAGTTACAATTCTATTTCCAAAACAGAAAAAATTATTTGTTTTATTGCCTGTATTTTTCGAAGCTTGAAACACCAGTTGGCTGTGTTTTAGGTTGCATTATGGACACTCTGACTAACTACATTTTTCTGTGGTTCCAGAATACAAAATTTGGAAAAGAAGAAAGAAATAAAAACACAAACCCAGAACCAATTTAGGCAATTTCCAATCAAGAACGCTGAAATCTGCTGATAGAATACACCAGAAACCACAAGTTACACTGGATTTGGAGAGAATTCCTAATTGTCCCCTTGGCAAAAGGAGTATATTTCTTTTTCCAAAACACAAAAACTCATCTTATTTGTTGCCTGTAGATTTCTAACCATGAAACGCCAGTTTGCTGTGTTTTAGGTATCATTATGGACACACTGACTAAATAAGTTTTTGTATGGTTTCAGAATGCAAAATTTGGAAAGGAAGAATGCAAAACAAACACAAACCCAGAACCAATTTAGGCAATTGCCCATGAAGAAACCTGAAATAAATCTGCTGATTGAATACAACAGAAACCACAAGTCACACTGGATTTGGAGGGAATTTATACCTGTCCCCTCGTCAAAAGGGTTACATTTCAATTTCCAAAACACAAAAACACATCTTGGATTGTTGCCTGTAGATTTCTAAGCATGAAACACCAATTTGCTCTGTTTTAGATTTCATTAAGGATACTCTGCCTAACCTCATTTTTGTATGCTCTCAGAATACAAAATGTGGAAAGGAAGAATTCAAAATAAACAAAAACCCAGAATCAATTAGGCAACTTCCAATCCAGAAACCTCAATGCTGCTCATTGAATACCCCTGAAACCTCAAGTCACACTCGATTTGGAGGGAATTCAGAGCTGTCCCCAAGGCAAAAGGTTACAGTTTCCAAAACACAGAAATTCATCTTATTTGTTGCCTGTAGAATTCTAAGCAAAAACGTCAGTTGGCTGTGTTTTAGGTATCATTATGGACACTCTGGCTAAATACGTTTTGGTATGGATTCAGAATACAAAATTTGGAAAGGAAGAATGCAAAACAAACACAAACCGAGAACCAATTTAGGCAATTTCCAATCAAGAAACCTGAAATAAATATGCTCATTGAATACACCTGAAACCACAAGTCACACTGGATTTGGAGTGAATTCATAGATGTCTCTTCGGCAAAAGGGTTACATTTCATTTTCCAAAACACAAAAACTCATCTTGGATTGTTGCCTGTAGATTTCTAAGCATGAAACGCCAGTTGGCTGTGTTTTAGGTTTCCTTATGGACTATGCCTAACCTCATTTTTGTATGGTTTCAGAATACAAAATTTGGAAAGGAAGAAGGCTAAACAAACACAATCCCAGAACCAATTTAGGCAACTGCCCATCAAAAACCTGAATGCTGATCATTGAATACACCTGAAACCACAAGTCACACTTGATTTGGAGGGAATTCATAGATGTCCCCTCTGCAAAAGTGATACATTTCATTTTCCAAAACACAAAAACTCATGTTGGTTTGTTGCCTGTAGATTTCTAAGCATGAAACGCCAGTTGGCTCTATTTTAGGTTGCATTATGGACACTCTGGCTGAATACATTTTTGAATGGTTTCAGAACACAAAATTTGAAAGAAAAAGGCAAAACAAACACAAACCCAGAACCAATTTAGGCAACTGCTCATCAAGAAACCTGAATACTGCTCATTGAATGCACCTGAATCTCTTTCACACTGGACTTGGAGGGAATTCATAGCTGTCACCTTGGTAAAAGGTTTACATTTCATTTTCCAAAACACAAAAAACTCATCTTGGTCATGCTGCATATAGATTTCTCAGCAGGAAAAGGCAGTTTGCTCTGTTTAAGTTTCATTTTGCATATGCATCCTAACCACAATTTTGTATGGTGTCAGAATACAAAATTTGGAAAGGAAGAACGCAAAACAATCCCAAACCCAGAACCAATTTAGGCAACTGCCCATCAAGAAACCTGAATGCTGTTCATTGAATACACCTGAAATCACAAGTCACACTCAACTTGGAGGGAATTCATAGCAGTCCCCTTGGCAAAAGGGTTACATTACATTTTTCAAAACACAGAAACTCTTCTTGGTCGTGCTGCATATAGATTTCTAATCATGAAACGCCAGTTGGCTGTGTTTTAGGTTTCATTATGGACACTCTGGCTAAATACATTTTAGTATGGATTCAGAATATAAAATTTGGAAAGGAAGAAGGAAAAAAAACACAAAAGCAGAACCAATTTAGTCAATTGCCCATCACGAAACCTGAAAACTTCTGAGTGAATACACCTGAAACCTCAAGTCACACTGGATTTGGAGGGAATTCATAGCTATCCCCTCGGCAAAAGGGTTACATTTCATTTTCCAAAATACAAAAACTCATTTTATTTGTTGCCTGTAGATTTCTAAGCAGGAAACGCAAGTTTGCTGTCTTTTAGGAATCATTATGGACACGCTGGCTAAATACGTTTTTGTATGGTTTCAGAATACAAAATTTGGAAAGGAAGAATGGAAAACAAACACAAACCCAGAACCAGTTTAGGTAACTGATAATCAAAAAACCTGAATGATGGTCATTGAATACACCTAAAACCAAAGTCACACTCGATTTGGAGGGAATTCATAGCTGTCCCCTCGGCAAAAGTGTTACATTTCATTTTCCAAAACACAAAAAAACACATCTTGGTTTGTTGCCTGTAGATTTCTAAGCATTAAATGCCAGTTTGCTGTGTTTTAGGTTGTATTATGCATACTCTGGCTAAATACATATTTATATGGTCATAATACAAAATTTGGAAAGGAAGAATGCAAACCAACTCTATCCTAGAACCAATTAAGGCAAGTGCCCATCAAGAAACCTGAAATCTGCTGATTGAATACTCCAGAAACCACAAGTCACACTTGATTTGGAGAGAATTCCTAGCTGTCAACTCAGGAAAAGGGTTACATTTCATTTTCCAAAACACAGAAACTCATCTTGGTCATGCTGCATATAGATTTCTAAGCATGAAATGCCAGTTTGCTGTGTTTTTTGTATCATTATGGAAACTCTGCCTAACCTCATTTTTGTGTGGTGTCAGAATACAAAATTTGGAAAGGAAGAAGGCAAAACAAACACAAACCCAGAACCAATTTAGCCAACTTCCCATCAAGAAACCTGAATGATGCTCATTGAATTCAACTGAATCTCATTCACACTGGATTTGGAGGGAATTCCTAGCTGTCCCCTTTGCAAAAGGGTTACATTTCATTTTCCAAAACACAAAAAACTCATCTTGGTTTGTTGCCTGTAGATTTCTAAGCATGAAACGCCAGTTTGCTCTTTTAAATTTCATAATGCATATGCATCCTAATCTCATTTTTGTATGGTTTCAGAATACAAAATTTGTAAAGGAAAAAGGCAAAACAAACACAAACCCAGAACAAATTAGGCAATTGCCAATCAAGAAACCAGAATGCAGCTGATTGAATACACCAGAAACCACAAATCACACGTGATTTTTTGGGAATTCCTGACTGTCACCTCAGCAAATCGTTACATTTCATTTTCCAAAACACAAAAACTCATCTTGGTCGTACTGCATATACATTTCTAAGCATGAAAGGTCAGTTTGCTGTGCTTGTTGTTTCATTATGATTACTCTGCCTAACCCTATTTTTGTATGGTGTCAGAATATAAAATTTGGAAAGGAAGAAGGCAAAACCAACACAAACCCAGAACCAATTTAGGTAATTACCCATCAAGAAACCTTAAACCTTTTGATTGAATACACCAGAAACCACAAGTCACACTGGATTTGGAGTGAATTTATAGCTGTGCGCTCGGCAAAAGGGTTACAATTCTTTTTCCAAAATAGTGAACTTCATCTTGGTTTGTTGCCTGTAGAATTCTAAGCATGAAACGCCAGTTGGCTGTGTTTTAGGTATCATTATGGACACTCTGGCTAAATACATTTTTGTATGGTTTCAGAATACAAAATTTGGAAAGCAAGAAGGCAAAACAAA
>CM027392.1:11152323-11175797 GCA_015711505.1 Sylvilagus bachmani
AATGGCATTGAGGTGTATTCAATGAGTAGCATTCAGGTTTCTTGATGGGCAGTTGCCGAAATTGGTTCTGTGTTTGTGTTTGCTTTGCCTTCTTCCTTTCCAAATCTTGTATTCTGACACCATACAAAAATGAGGTTAGACAGTGTATCAATAATGAAACAAATACAGAGTAAATTGGCGTTTCATGCTTAGAAATCTAGAGGTACCATGACCAAGATGAGCTTTTGTGTTTTGGAAAATGAAATGTAATGCTTTTGCTGAAGGAAAGCTAGGAATTCCCTCCAAATTGAGTGGGACATGTGTTTTCAGGTGAATTCAATGAGCAGCATTCAGGTTTCTTGATTGGCAATTGCCTAAATTGGTTATGGGTTTGTGTTTCTTTTGCCTTCTTCCTACCAAATTTTGTATTCTGACACCATACAAAAAAGAGGTTAGGCTGAGTATATATAATGAAACAAAAAATGCAAAATTGGCATTTCATGCTTAGAAATCTACAGACAACAAACAAAGATGGGTTTTTGTGTTTTGGAAAATGAAATGTAACCCTTTTGCCGAGGGGACAGCTAGGAATTCCCTCTAAATCAAGTGTGACATGTGATTTCAGGTGTATTCAATGAGCAGCACTCAGGTTTCATGATTGGAAATTGCCTAAATTTGTTCTGGGTTTGTGTTTGTTTTACCATCTTCCTTTCTAAATTTTGTATTCTGACACCATACAAAAATGAGGTTAGGCAGAGTATCCATAATGAAACCTAAATCACAGCAAATTGGCCTTTCATGCTTAGAAATCGACAGGCAACAAACCAAGATGAGTTTTTGAGTTTTGGAAAATGAAATTTAACCCTTTTGCCAAGGGGACAGCCATGAATTCCCTCCAAATTGAGTGTCACTTGTCATTTCAGGTGAGATCAATGAGCAGCATTCAGGTTTCTTGATTGGCAATTGCCTAAATTGTTTCTGGGTTTGTGTTTGTTTTGCCTTCTTCCTTTCCAAATTTTGTATTCTGACACCATACAAAAAGAGTTTAGGCAGCGTATCCATAATGAAATAAAAAACACAGCAAACTGGCATTTCATGCTTAGAAATCTACAGGCAACAGGACCAAAATTTGTTTCTGTGTTTTGGAAAATGATATATAACCCTTTAGCCAGGGGACTGCTGTGAATTCCCTCCAAATTGAGTGTGACTTGTTGTTTCAGGTGTATTCAATGAGCAGCATTCAAGGTTTCTTGATTGGCAATTTCCTAAATTGGTTCTGGGTTTCTGTTTGTTTTGCCTTCTTCCTTTCCAAACTTGTATTCTAACACCACACAAAAAAGAGGTTAGGCAGAGTATCCATAATGAAACCTAAATCACAGCAAATTGGCATTTCATGATAGAGATCTACAGGCAACAAAACAAGATGAGTTTTTGTGTTTTCAAAAATGAAATGTAACACTGTTGTCGAGGGGACAGCTATGAATTCGCTACAAATCCAGTGTCACTTGTCGTTTCAGGTGTATTCAATGAGCAGGCATTCAGGTTTCTGGATTGGCAATTGCCGAAATTGGTTCTGGGTTTGTGTTTTGCCTTCTTCCTTTCCAAATTTTATATTCTGACACCATACTAAAAAGAGTTTAGGCAACGTATCCATAATGAAATAAAAAACACAGCAAACTGGCATTTCATGCTTAGAAATCTACAGGCAACAGGACCAAGATTTGTTTCTGTGTTTTGGAAAATGAAATAATACCCTTTGGCCAAGGGGACAGCTGTGAATTCCCTCCAATTCGAGTGTGACATGTGTTTTCAGGTGTATTCAATGAGCAGCATTCAAGGTTTGTTGATTGTCAATTGCCTAAATTGGTTCTGGGTTTGTGTTTGTTTTGCCTTCTTCCTTTCTGAATTTTGTATTCTATCACCATACAAAAAAGAGGTTAGGCAGAGTATACATGAAGAAATAAAAAACACAGCAAACTGGCATTTCGTGCTAAAAAATCTATAGGCAAAATGGCCAAGATTTGATTCTGTATTATGGAAAATGAAATGTAACCCTTTTGCCGAGGGGAGAGGTATGAATTCCCTCCAAATCCAGTGTGACTTGTGGTTTCTGGTGTATTCAATTAGCAGCATTCAGGTTTCTTAATGGGCAATTGCCAAAATTGGTTCTGGGTTTGTGTTTGTTTTGCCTTCTTCCTTTCCAGATTTTCTATTCTGGCACCATACAAAAATGAGGTTAGACAGCGTGTCCATAATGAAACCTAAAACACAGCAAACTGGCATTTCATGCTTAGAAATCAACAGGCAACAAACCAAGATGAGTTTTTGTGTTTTGGAATCTAAATTGTAACCCTTTTGCCGAGGGGACAGCTATGAATTCCCTTCAAATCGAGCGTGACTTGAGGTTTCAGGTGTATTCAATGAGCATCATTCAGGTTTATTGATGGGCAGTTGCCTAAATTGGTTCTGGGTTTGTGTTTGTTTTGCCTTCTTCCTTTCCAGATTTTCTATTCTGACACCATACAAAAATATATTTAGCAAGAGTGTCCATAATGAAATAAAAAACACAGCCAATTGGCGTTTCATGCTTAGAAATCTACAGGCAACAGGACCAAGATGAGTTTTTGTGTTTTGGAAAATGAAATGTAACTCTTTTGCTTAGGGGAAAGTTATGATTTTCCTCAAAATCGAGTGTGACTTGTGGTTTCAGGGGTATTCAATGAGCATCATTCAGGGTTCTTGATTGGCAATTGCTCAATTGGTTCTGGGTTTGTGTTTGTTTTGCCTTCTTCCTTTCCAAATTTTGTATTCTGAAACGATTCAAAAAAGATTTAGGCATAGTGTCCATAATGAAAAAAAACACAGCAAACTGGTGTTTCATGCTTAGAAATCTACAGGCAACAGGACCAAGATTTGTTTCTGTGTTTTGGAAAATGAAATAAAACCCTTTTGCAGAGGGGAGAGCTATGAATTCCCTCCAAATCAAGTGTGAATGGGATTCAGGTGTATTCAATGAGCAGCATTCAGCTTTCTTGATTGGCAATTGCCTAAATTTGTTCTGGGTTTGTGTTTGTTTTGCCTTCTTCCTTTCCAAATTTGGTATTCCAACACCATAAAAAATGAGTTTAGGTAGAGTATACATGAAGAAATAAAAAACACAGCAAACTGGCATTTCATGCTAAGAAATCTATAGGCAACATGACCAAGATTTGTTTCTGTGTTTTGGAAAATTAAATGAAATCTATTGCCGAAGGGAGAGCTATGAATTCCCTCCAAATCAAGTGTGACTTGTGGTTTCAGGTGTACTCATTGAGCAGCATTCAGGTTTCTTGTTGGGCAGTTGCCTAAATTGGTTCTGGGTTTCTGTTTGTTTGGCCTTCTTCCTTTCCAAATTTTGTATTCTCACATCATACATAAATGAGGTTAGGCAGGGTATCTATAATGAAAGCTAAATCACAGGAAATTGGCGTTTCATGCTAGAGATCTACAGGAACAAAACAAGATGAGTTTTTGTATTTTGGAAAAGGAAATGTAACCCTTTTGCCGAGGGGACAGCCAGGAATTCCCTCCAAATCAGGTGAGACTTGTGGTTTCTGTTTTATTCAATCAGCAGATTTCAGGTGTCTTGATGGACAGTTGCATAAATTGGTTCTGGGATTGTGTTTGTTTTGCATTCTTCCTTTCCAAATTTTGTATTCTGAAATCATACTAAAATGCGGTTAGGCAGAGTGTCCATAATGAAACGAAACAGAGCAAACTGGCATTTAATGCTTAGAAATCTACAGGCAACAAACCAAGATGAGTTTCTGTGTTTGGAAAATGAAATGTAACCCTTTTGCCGAGGGGACACCTATGAATTCCCTCCAAATTCAGTGTGACCTGTGGTTTCAGGTGTATTCAATGAGCAGCATTCAGGATTCTTGATGGGCGGTTGCCTAATTGGTTGTGGGTTTGTGTTTGTTTTGCCTTCTTCCTTTCTAAACCTTGTATTCTGACAGCATACAAAAAAGAGGCTAGGTTGAGTATACATAATGAAACAAAAAACACAGCAAATTGGCGTTTCCTGCTTAGAAATCTACAGGCAACAAAATGAATATTAGTTTTGTCTATTTTGTAAAATGAAGTGCAACCCTTTGCCGAGGGGACAAATATGAATTCCCTCCAAATCGAGTGTGAATGGGATTGAGGTGTATTCAATGAGCAGCATTCAGGTTTCTTGAATGGCAATTGCCTAAATTTGTGCTGGGTTTCTGTTTGTTTTGCCTTCTTCCTTTCTAAAGTTTGTATTCTGACAGTATACAAAAATGAGGTTAGCCACACTATCCATAATGAAATAAAAAACACAGCAAACTGGCGTTTCATGCTTAGAAATCCACAGGCAACAAACCAAGATGAGTTTTTGTGTTTTGGAAAATGAAATGTAACCGTTTTGCTGAGGGTACAGCTATGAATTGGCTCCAAATCCAGTGTCACTTGTCGTTTTAGGTATATTCAATGAGCAGCACTCGTGTTTCTTGATGGGCAATTGCCTAAATTGGATCTGGGTTTGTGTTTGTTTTGCCTTCTTCCTTTCCAAACTTGTATTCTAACACCACACAAAAAAGAGGTTAGGCAGAGTATCCATAATGAAACCTAAATCACAGCAAATTGGCATTTCATGCTAGAGATCTACAGGCAACAAAACAAGATGAGTTTTTGAGTTTTGGAAAAGGAAATGTAACACTGTTGTCGAGGGGACAGCTATGAATTCCCTCCAAATCGAGTGTGACTTGTGGTTTCAGGTGTATTCAATGAGCAGCATTCAGTTTTCTTGATTGGCAATTGCCTTAATTGGTTCTGGGTTTCTGTTTTGCCTTCTTCCTTTCCAAATTTAGTATTCTGACACCATACAAAAAAGAGGTTAGGCATCGTGTCCATAATGAAATAAAAAACACAGCAAACTGGCATTTCATGCTTAGAAATCTACAGGCCCATGACCGAGTTGAAATTTTGTGTTTTCGAAAATGAAATGTATCCCTTTTGCCGAGGGGACAGCTATGAATTCCCTCCAAATCGAGTGTGACATGTGTTTTCAGGTGTATTCAATAAGCATCATTCAGGTTTCTTGATTGGAAATTGCCTAAATTGGTTCTGGGTGTGTGTTTTGCCTTCAGCTTTTCAAATTTTGTATTTTGAAATCCAAAAAAAAATTAGGTTAGGCAGCATATCCATAATGAAAAATAAAACAGAATAAATTGGTGATTCATGCTTAGAAATCTACAGGCAACATGACGAAGTTGAGCTTTTGTGTTTTGGAAAATGAAATGTAACCCTTTTGCCGACAGGACAGCTAGGAATTCCCTCCAAATCGAGTGTGACATGTCGTTTCAGGTGTATTCAATGAGCAGCACTCAGGTTTCACGATTGGCAATTGCATAAATTGGTTCTGGGTTTGTGTTTGTTTTGCCTTCTTCCTTTCCAAATTTTGTATTCTGAAACCATACAAAAATGAGGTTACGCAGAGTGTGTATAATGAAACAAATAACACAGCAAACTCATGTTTAATGCTTAGAAATCTACAGGCAACAAACCAAGATGAGTTTTTGTGTTTTGGAAAATGAAATGTAACCCTTTTGCCGAGGGGACAGCTATGAATTCCCTCCAAATTGAGTTTGACTTGTTGCTTCAGGTGTATTCAATGAGCAGCATTCAAGGTTCTTGATTGGCAATTGCCTAAATTGGTTCTGGGTTTATGATTGTTTTGCCTTCTTTCTTTCCAAATTTTGTATTCTGACACTGTACAAAAATGAGGTTATGCAGGGTATCCATAATGAAACAAAAAACAGAGCAAACTGGCGTTTCATGCTTAGAAATCTACAGGCACCATGACCAAGTTGAGCTTTTGTGTTTTGGAAAATGAAATGTAACCCTTTTGCCGAGGGGACAGCTATGGATTCCCTCCAAATCGAGTGTAACTTGTGGTTTCAAGTGTATTCAATGAGCAGCATTGAGGTTTCTTGATGGGCAGTTGCCTAAATTGGCTCTGGGTTTGTGTTTGCTTTACCTTCTTAATTTCCAAATCTTGTATTCTGACACCATACAAAAATGAGGTTAGGCAGAGTATCCATAATGATATAAAACACACAGCAAACTGGCATTTCATTGTAAGAAATCTGTAGGCAACATGACCAAGGTTTGTTTTTGTGCGGCGCCGGCACACTGGGTACTAGTACTGGTCGGGGCACCGGATTCTGTCCCGGTTGCCCCTCTTCCAGGCCAGCCCTCAGCTGTGGCCAAGGAGTGCAGCGGAGGATGGCCCATGTGCTTGGGCCCTGCACCCCATGGAAGACCAGGAAAAAGCCCCTAGCACCTGGCTCCTGCCATCGGATGAGTGCGGTGCACTGGCCACAGCGCGCCGTCCATGCAGCCATTGGAGGTTGAACCAGCAGCAAAGGAAGACCTTTCTCTCTGTCTCTGTCTCTCACTGTCCACTCTGCCTGTAAAAAAAAAAAAAAGAAACCTAAAACACAGCAAACTGGCATTTCATGCTTAGAAATCTACAGGCAACAAACAAAGATGAGTTTTTGTGTTTTGGAAAATGAAATGTAACCCTTTTGCCGAGGGGACAGCTATGAATTCCCTCCAAATCGAGTGTGACTTGTGGTTTCAGGTGTATTCAATGAGCCGCATTCAAGGTACTTGATGGGCAATTGCCTAAATTGGTTCTGGGTTTGTGTTTGTTTTGCCTGCTTCTTTTCCAGATTTTGTGTTCTGGCACCATACAAAAATGAGATAGGCAGCGTATCCATAATGAAACCTGAAACACAGCAAACTGGCCTTTCATGCTTAGAAATCGACAGGCAACAATCCAAGATGAGTTTCTGTGTTTTGGAAAATGAAATGTAACCCTTTTGCCGAGGGGACAGCTATGAATTCCCTCCAAATCGAGGGTGACATGTGGTTTCAGGTGTATTCAATGAGCAGCATTCAGGTCTCTTGATGGGCAATTGCCTATATTGGTTGTGGGTTTGTGTTTCTTTTGCCTTCTTCCTTTCCAAATTTTGTATTCTGAAACCATACAAAAATGTTTCTAGACAGAGTGTCCATAATGAAACCTAAAACACAGCAATCTGGCGTTTCATGCTTAGAAATCTACAGGCAACAAACCAAGATAAGATTTTGTGTTTTGAAAAATGAAATGTAACCCTTTTGCCGAGGGGACAGCTATGAATTCCCTCCAAATCGAGTGTGAATGGGAATCAGGTGTATTCAATGAGCAGCACTCAGGTTTCACGATTGGCAATTGCCTAAATTGGTTGTGGGTTTGTGTTTGTTTTGCCTTCTTCCTTTCCAAATTTTGTATTCTGAAACCAAACAAAAATGAGGTTAGGCAGAGTGTGTATAATGAAACAAATAACACAGTAAACTTGTGTTTAATTCTTAGAAATCTACAGGCAACAAACCAAGATGAGTTTCTGTGTTTTGGAAAATGAAATGTAACCCTTTTGCCGAGGGGACAGCTATGAATTCCCTCCAAATTGAGTGTGACTTGTTGTTTCAGGTGTATTCAATGAGCAGCATTCAAGGTTCTTGATTGGCAATTGCCTAAATTGGTTCTGGGTTTGTGTTTGTTTTGCCTTCTTCCTTTCCAAATTTTGTATTCTGACACCGTACAAAAATGAGGTTATGCAGCATATCCATAATGAAACAAAAAACACAGCAAACTGGCGTTTCATGCTTAGAAATCTACAGGCACCATGACCAAGTTGAGCTTTTGTGTTTTGGAAAATGAAATATAACCCTTTTGCCGAGGTGACAGCTATGAATTCCCTCTGAATCGTGTGTGACTTGTGGTTTCAGGTGTATTCAATGAGCAGCATTGAGGTTTCTTGATGGGCAGTTGCCTAAATTGGCTCTGGGTTTGTGTTTGCTTTGCCTTCTTAATTTCCAAATCTTGTATTCTGACACCATACAAAAATGAGGTTAGGCAGAGTATCCATAATGAAATAAAACACACAGCAAACTGGCATTTCATTGTAAGAAATCTGTAGGCAACATGACCAAGGTTTGTTTTTGTGCGGCGCCGGCACACTGGGTTCTAGTACTGGTCGGGGCACCGGATTCTGTCCCGGTTGCCCCTCTTCCAGGCCAGCCCTCTGCTGTGGCCCGGGAGTGCAGTGGAGGATGGCCCAAGTGCTTGGGCCCTGCACCCCATGGAAGACCAGGAAAAATCCCCTAGCACCTGGCTCCTGCCATCGGATGAGCACGGTGCACTGGCCGCAGCGCGCCGTCCACGCAGCCATTGGAGGTGGAACCAGCAGCAAAGGAAGACCTTTCTCTCTGTCTCTGTCTCTCACTGTCCACTCTGCCTGTAAAAAAAAAAAAGACCCCTAAAACACAGCAAACTGGCATTTCATGCTTAGAAATCTACAGGCAACAATCCAAGATGAGTTTCTGTGTTTTGGAAAATGAAATGTAACCCTTTTGCCGAGGGGACAGCTATGAATTCCCTCCAAATCGAGGGTGACATGTGGTTTCAGGTGTATTCAATGAGCAGCATTCAGGTCTCTTGATGGGCAATTGCTTATATTGGTTGTGGGTTTGTGTTTCTTTTGCCTTCTTCCTTTCCAAATTTTGTATTCTGAAACCATACAAAAATGTTTCTAGACAGAGTGTCCATAATGAAAATTATAACACAGCAAACTCGCGTTTCATGCTTAGAAATCTACAGGCAACAAACCAAGATGAGATTTTGTGTTTTGAAAAATGAAATGTAACCCTTTTGCCGAGGGGACAGCTATGAATTCCCTCCAAATCGAGTGTGAATGGGAATCAGGTGTATTCAATGAGCAGCACTCAGGTTTCACGATTGGCAATTGCCTAAATTTGTGCTGGGTTTGTGTTTGTTTTGCCTTCTTTCTTTCCAAATTTTGTATTCTGACACCATACAAAAATGAGGTTAGGCAGCATATCCATAATGAAATAAAAAACAGAGTAAATTGGCGTTTCATGCTTAGAAATCTACAGGCAACAAACCAAGTTGAGCTTTTGTGTTTTGGAAACTGAAATTTAGGTTTATGGTTATGGTTAGTGTTTGGGTTAGGTTTAGGGCTAGTGCTATGGTTAGGGTTCGGGTTAGGTCTAGTGCTAGTTTTAGGGTTAGGGCTAGGTCTAGGGCTAGGGTTAGGGCTAGTGTTATGGTTAGGTCTAGACCAGGGCTCGGGTTAGGTTTAGTGTTAGGATTAGGGCTAGGTCTAGAGTTAGGTTTAGGGTTATGGCTATGGATAGGGCTAGGGTTAGGGTTAGGATTAGGGCTAGGGCTAGGTTTAGGGTTAGGGTTAGGGCTAGGGCTAGTGCTAGGACTTGGGCTAGGCCTAGGTTTAGGGTTAGCCTTAGGGCTAGGACTAGGGCTAGGGTTAGGGTTAGGGTTAATGTTAGGGTTAGTGTTAGTGTTGGGGCTAGGTTTATGGTTATAGTTAGTGCTAGGGTTAGGGTTACGTTAGGACTAGGTTAGGGCTAGGTTGCGTTAAGTTATTGTTTTTTTTTAGCATTTAGTGTTGTTTTTAGGATTAATGATAAGGTTTAGGGTTTGGGTTAGGGTTCGGGTTAGGGTAAGGTTTGGGTTGGGGTTGGGGGGGTTTTTAGGGATGGAGTTAGGGTTAGGGCTAGGGCTTGTGTTAGGGTAAGGGTTAGGGTCTAGGGTTTGGGCTAGGCTTAGGGTTAGGGTTAGGACTAGGGTGAGGGTTAGGTTTAGGGTTAGGGTTAGGGTTAGGACTAGGGCTTGTGTTAGGGTTAGGGTTAGTGTCTAGGGTTTGGGCGAGGGCTAGGGTTAGGGTTGGGTTTAGGTTTATGGTTAGGGCTAGGGTTAGGGTTAGGGTTATGTTTAGGGTTAGGGTTAGGGCTAGGGCTTGTGTTAGGGTTATGGTTAGGGCTATGGTTAGGTTCAGGTTTAGGGCTAGGGCTAGGGTCAGTTTTAGGGTTAGGGTTAGGGTTAGGGCCTGGGTTAGAGTTAGGGCTAGGGTTAGGTTTAGGGCTAGGGCTAATGCTTGGGTTAGGGTTAGGGTTATGGCTAGGTTTACAGTTAGGGTTTGGGTTAGGGTTAGGGTTAGGACTAGGTCTAGGGTTAGGGTTAGGGTTAGGGCTAAGGCTAGGACAAGGGCTAGGGTTAGGGTTAGGGTTAGGGCTATGGCTAGGGCTAGGTCTAGGGCTAGGATTAGGGTTAGGGTTAGTGTTAGTGTTAGGGGTAGGTTTATGGTTATCGGTAGTTCTAGTGTTAGGGTTACTTAGGGGTAGTTTAGGGCCAGGTTTAGGGTTAAGTTTAGTCTTTTTTTTAGCCTTCAGTGGTTTTTTTAGGATTATGTGTAGGGTTAGGGTTTGGGTTTGGGTTAGGGTTAGGGTAAGTGTTTGGGTTGGGGTTGGGGTTGGGGTGGGGTTGGGGTTAGTGTTAGGGCTAGGGCTAGGGTTAGGGTTAGGGTGAGGGTGAGGGTTAGGGTTAAGGCTAGGGCTAGGGCAAGGGTTAGGGTTAGTTATAGCGTTAGGACTAGGGCTAGGTTTAGAGTTAGGGTTAGGGTTAGGGTAGTGTTAGGTCTAAGGCTACGGCTAGGGCTAGGGCGAGGGTTAGGATTAGGGTTAGGGTTAGCGTTAGGTATAGGGTTACTGTTAGTGTTATTGTTAGGGCTAGGGCTAGGGTTAAATTTAGGGTTTGTGTTAGGTCTAGGGTTATTTTTAGGGTTAGGGTTAGGGTTAGAGCTAGCGCAAGGGTTAAGGTTAGGTTTAGGGTCAGTGTTAGGGTTAGGGTTAGGGTTAGCATTAGCGTTAGGGTTAGGGTTACAGCTAGGGCTAGGGCTAGTGTTAGGGATAGGGCTAGTGTTAGGGTTAGGGCTAGGGCTAGGGTTCGGGTAAGTGTTAGGGTTAGGGTTAGGGCTAGGGTTAGGTTTAGGTTTAGGTCTAGGGCTACTACTAGGTTTACACTTAGGGTTAGAGTTAGGGCTAGGTCTATGGTTAGGGTTAGGGTTAGGGCTAGGGCTAGGGTTAGGGTTAGGGTTATGGCTAGGGTTAGGGTACGGGCTAGGTGTAGGGTTAGTACTAGGGTTAGGGTTAGTGCTATGTTTAGGTCTAGGACTAGGGCTAAGGTTAAAGTTACGGCTAGGCTAGTGCTAGGACAAGTGCTAGGGTGAGGGTAGGGTTAGTTCTAGGTCTAGCATTAGGGTAAGGGTTAGGGTAAGGGCTAGGGCTAGGGTTAGGTTTAGGGTTAGGGTTAGGGTTAGGGCTAGGGTTAGGGTAGGACTAGGGTTAAGGTTAGGGTTAGTGTTAGGGCTAGGGCTAGGGCTAGGGTTAGATTTAGGTTTAGGGTTAGGGCTAGGGTTAGGTTTAGGATAGGGTTAGGTCTAAGGCTACGGCTAGGGCTAGGAATACGTTTAGGGTTAGTGTTAGGGATCGCGCTAGGGCTAGGGTTACTGTTAGTGTTAGCGTTAGGGCTAGGGCTAGGGCTAGGGTTAAGCTTAGGGTTTGGGTTAGGGCTAGTGCTATGGTTAGTGTTAGGGTTAGGGTTAGGGTTAGAGCTAGGGCTAGGGTTAAGATTATGGTTTGGATTAGTGTTAGGGTTAGGGTTAGGGTTAGGGCTAGAATTAGTGTTAGTTTTAGGGTTAGGGTTAGGGCTAGGGCCAGGTCTAGGGCTAGGGTTAGGGTTAGGGTTAGGTTTAGGGTTAGGGTTATTGCAAGGGCTAGGGCTAGTATTAGGGTTAGCGTTACGGCTAGGGCTAGGGCCAGGGCTAGGTTTAGGGTTATTTTTAGGTCTAGGGTTAAGGCTAGGGTTAGGCTTAGGGTTCGTATTAGGGTTAGTTCTAGGGCTAGATTTAGGGTTAGTTCTAGGGCCAGGTATAGGGCTAGGATTAAGGTTAGGGTTAGCGTTAGGTTTAGGGTTATGGCTAGTGCTAGGGCTAGTGTTAGAGTTAGGTCTAGGGCTTGTGCTAGGGTTTGGGTTAGGGTTAGGGCTAGAGTTAGTGCTAGGATTAGGGCTAGGGTTAGGTCTAGGGTTAGGGTTAGTGTTAACGGTTAGGGGTAGGGTTAGGGTTAGTGTTAGGTTTAGGGCTAGGGCTAGTGTTAGGCTTAGGTTTGGGGTAAGGGGTAGGGTTAGGGATAGGGTAGGGTAGATCTAAGGCTACGGCTAGGACTAGGGATTGGTTTAGGGATAGGGTTTGGGATAGCGCTAGGGCTCGTGTTACTGCTAGTGTTATGGTTAGGCCTAGGGCTAGGGCTAGGGTTAAGCTTAGATTTTGGGTTAGGGCTAGGGCTATGGTTAGGGTTAGGGTTAGGTTTAGGGTTAGAGCTAGGGCTAGGGTTAAGGTTAGGGTTAGGGTTAGGGTTAGGGTTAGGGTTAGGGTTAGGGCTAGAGTTAGGGTTAGGGTTAGGGTTAGGGTTAGTGTTAGGGTTAGGGCAAGGGCTAGGGCTAGGATTAGGGTTAGCGTTATGGCTAGGGCTGGGGCCAGGTCTAGGGTTAGGGCTATTTTTAGGTCTTGGGTTAGGGCTAGGGTTAGGGTTAGGGTTCATATTAGGGTTAGTTCTAGGGCTAGATTTAGGGTTAGTTCTAGGGCCAGGTATAGGGCTAGGATTAGGGATAGGGTTAGCTTTAGGGTTAGGGTTATGGCTAGTGCTAGGGCTAAGGTTAGGGTTAGGTCTAGGGCTTGTGCTAGGAGTAGGGTTAGGGTTAGGGCTAGAGTTAGTGCTAGGGTTAGGGCTAGGGCTAGGGTTAGGTTTAGGGTTAGGTAAGGTTTAGGGTACCGCCTAGGGTTAGGGTTAGGCCTAAGTTTAGGGCTAGGCTAGGGTTAGGTCTAGGGTTAGGGTTAGTGTTACGACTAGGGCTAGTGTTAGGGTTAGTGTTAGGGTGAGGGCTAGGGCTAGGGCTAGGTTTAGGTTTAAGTTTAGGTTTAGGCCTAGGGTTAGGGTTAGGGTAGGGTTAGGGCTAAGTCTAGGGCTAGGGCTAGGGCTAGGGCTAGGATTAGGTTTAGGGTTTGGGTTAGGACTATGGCTAGGGTTAGAGTTAGGGTTAGGGTTAGGGTTAGGGCAAGGGCTAGGGCTAGGTTTAGCGTTAGGGTTAGGGCTAGGGCTAGGGCCAGGGCTAGGGCTAGGGTTAGGGTTAGGTCTAGGGTTAGGCCTAGGGTTAGGATTAGGGTTCGGATTAGGGTTAGTTCTAGGTCTAGGGTTTGGGTTAGGTCTAGGGCTTGTGCTACAGTTAGGGTTAGGGTTAGGGCTGGAGTTAGTGCTAGGGTTAGGGCTAGGGCTAGGGTTAGGGTTAGGGTTAGGTTAGGGTTAGGGTACCGGCCAGGGTTAGGGTTAGGCCTAGGTTTAGGGCTAGAGCTAAGGTTAGGTCTAGGGTTAGGGTTAGTGTTACGGCTAGGGCTAGGGTTAGGGTTAGTGTTAGGGTTAGGGCTAGGGCTAGCCTAGGGTTAGGGTTAGGGTTAGGGTTAGGCCTAGGGTTAGAGTTAGGTTTAGGGTTCGGTTTAAGGCTAGGGCTATGCCTAGGGCTAGGTTTATGGTTAGGGTTTGTGAAAGGACTAGGGCTATGGTTAGGGTTAGGGTTAGGTTTAGGGTTAGGGTTAGGGTTAGAGCTAGGACTAAGTTAAAGTTTAGGGTTAGGGTTAGGGTTAGGGTTAGCGTTTGGGTTAGGATTGGGGCTAGGGTTAGGTTTAGGGTGGATGTTAGGGGTAGGACTAGGTCCAGGGATAGGGCTAGGGTTAGGGTGAAGGTTAGGGTTAGGCTTAGAGCTAGGACAAGGTTTAGGGTTAAGGTTAGGGTTAGGTCTAGGGCTAGTGCTAGGGTTAGGATTAGCGTTAGGGTTAGGCCTAGGTCTAGGGTTAGGTTTAGGGTTAGGGCTAGGTCTAGGGTTAGATTTAGGGTTACGGCTAGGGTTAGGGTAAGGGCTAGGTGTAGGGTTAGGCCTAGGTTTAGAGTTAGGGTTAGTTTTGATCTAGGCCTAGGGCTAATGTTAGGGTTAGGGCTAGGGCTAGGGCTAGGGCTAGGGTTAGGTTTAGGGTTAGGATTTGGGCTAGGGCTAGGCTTAGGTTTATGGTTACGTTTAGGGCAAGAGCTTCGGCATGGTCTAGGGTTAGGGTTAGGGTTAAAATTAGGGCTAGGGTTAGGGTATGGGCTAGGTGTAGGGTTAGTGCTAAGGTTAGGTTTAGCGTTAGGTTTTGGTCTAGGACAAGCGCTAAGGTTAGGTTTAGGGTTCGGTTTAGGGTAAGGGATAGGGATAGGGTTAGGGATATGTTAGGTCTAGGGCTAGGGTTACGGTTAGGGTTAGGGCTAAGGACAGGGTTACATTTTGGCTAGGGCTAGGTTAGGTTTAGGGTTAGGGTTAGGGTTGGGGTTGGTGCTAGGGCTAAGGTTAGGTTTTGTGTTAGGGCCAAGGATAGGGTTAGGTTTTGGCTAGGGCTAAAGTTAGGTTTAGGGTTAGGGTTAGGGCTAGGGCCAGGGCTAGGCCTAGGGCTAGGGCTAGGGTTAGGGTTAGGGTTAGGGATAGGGTAGGGCTTGGCCTGGGCTAGGGCTAGGGCTAGGTTTAGGGTTAGGTTTAGGTTTAGGGCTAGTGCTAGCGTTAGGTTCAGGTTTAGGGTAAGAGTTTGGGCTATGGTTAGGGTTAGGGCTAGGGCTAGGGTTAGGGTTAAGGTTAGAGCTAGGGCTACTGTTAGGTTTAGGGTTAGGTTTAGGGTTAGGGCTAGGGCTAGCCTTAGGTTTAGGGTTACGGTTTGAGTTTGGGCTAGGGTTAGGGTTAGGGCTAGAGTTAGGGTACCGACTAGGGTTAGGGTCGGCCTAGGTTCAGGTTTAGGGCTAGAGTTAGGGTTAAGGTTAAGGTTAGGTTTAGGGCTAGGGCTAGGGTTAGGGTTAGGGTTAGGGTTAGGGCTAGGGCTAGCATTAGGGTAAGGATTAGTATTAGGTCTAGGGCTAGGGTTACGGTTAGGGCTAGGCCTAGTGTAGGGCTAGGGTTAGGGTTAGTGTTAGTGTTCAGGCTAGGGCTAGGGCTAGTGTTAGGCTTAGGTTTAGGGTAAGGGCTCGGGTTAGGGTTAGGGTAGGGTAGTTCTAAGGCTACAGCTAGGGCTAGGGATTCGTTTAGGGTTAGGGTTTGGGAGAGCGCTAGGGCTCGTGTTACTGTTAGTGTTATGGTTAGGGCTAGGGCTAGCGCTAGGTTTAAGCTTAGGTTTTGGGTTAGGGCTAGGGCTATGGTTAAGGTTAGGGTTAGTGTTAGTGTTAGTGTTAGTGTTAGTGTTAGTGTTAGGGTTAGGGTTAGGGTTAGGGTTAGGGTTAGTGTTAGGGTTAGGGTTAGGGTTAGGGTTAGGACTAGATTTATGGTTAGGTTTAGGTTTAGTGCTAGGGCTAGGTATAGGGTTAGGGTTAGTGTTAGGGTTAGTTTAAGGTAAGGGCTATGGCTAGGGCTAGGGCAAGGGCTAGGGTGAGTGTTAGGGCTATGGCTGGGGTTAGGGTTAGGGTTAATGTTAGGTTAGGGTTAGTTCTAAGGCTAGGGTTAAGGTTACGGATAGGGCCAGGGCTAGGACTAGGCTTAAGGTTAGGTCTAGGTTTACGGCTAGGGTTAGTGTTAGGGTTCGGATTAGGGTTAGGGCTAGGGTTAGGGTTAGGGTTAGGTCTAGGGTTAGGGTTAGGTTTAGGATTAGGGTTAAGACTAGGGCTAGGGCTAGGGCTAGAGTTAGGGTTAGGTTTAGGATTAGGGCTTGGCCAGGTATAGGGTTCTGGTTAGGGTTATGGTTAGTTTTAGGGTTTGGGCTAGGGCTAGGGCTAGAGCTAGGGTGACTGTTAGGGCTAGGGCTATGATTAGGGTCAGGGTTAGTGTTACGGTTAGCTCTAGGGCTAGGGTTAGGGTTAGGGTTAGGGCTAGGTCTAGGGCCTGGGCTAGGATTAGGGTTAGGGTTAGGGTTAGGGCTAGAGATAGTGCTAAGGTTAGGTCTAGGGCTAGGGTTAGGGTTAGCGTTAGGGTAGGGTTAGAGTACCGGTTAGGGTTAGGGTTAGACCTAGGTTTTGGGGTTAGGGCTAGGGTTAGGTCTAGGGTTAGGGTTATTGTTAAGGCTAGGGCTAGTGTTAGGGTTTGTGTTGCGGAGAGGACTTGGGCTAGGACTAGGGATAGGCTTAGGGTTAGGGTTAGGGCTAGGGTTAGGGTTAGGGTATTGTTAGGACTAAGGCTAGGGCTAGGGCTAGGTAATATTAGGGTTTGGTTTAGGGCTAGGGCTATGGTTAGGGTTAGGGTTCAGTTTAGAGCTAGGGCTAAGGTTAAGGTTAGGGTTAGGGTTAGGGCTAGGGTTAGGGTTAGGGTTAGGGTTAGGGTTAGGGTTAGGGCCTGGACCAGGGATAGGACTAGGGTTAAGGTTCTGGTTAGGGTTAGGGCCTGGACCAGGGATAGGACTAGGGTTAGGGTTCTGGTTAGGGTTAGGGCTAGGGCTAGGGTTAGGGTTAGCGTTAGGGCTAGGGTTATTGTTAGCGTTAGTGTTATTGTTATGTTTAGGGTTAGGGTTAGGGCTAGGGCTAGGGTTAGAGTTCGGTTTAGGGTAGGGCTAGGGTTAGGGATGGGGTTAGTGTTAGGGCTAGTGCTAGGGCTAGGGCTAATGCTAGGGCTAGGGTTAGGGTTAGGTCTAGGGCTAGGGCTAGGGTTTGGGTTAGGTTTGGGGTTAGGATTAGGGCTAGGGCTAGGATAGTGTTAGGGTTAGGGTTAGGTCTAGGGCTTGGGTTAGGGTTAGGGTTTGGGCTAGAGCTAGGGCTAGGGCTAGGGTTAGGGTTAGGTTTAGGGCCAGTGTTAGGGTTAGGGTTAGGGCAAGGGCAAGGGCTAGGCCTAGGGCTAGGGCTAGGGTTGGGGTTAATGTGAGAGCTAGGGTTAGGGCTAGGGCTAGGTTTCGGGTATGGGCTTGGTGTAGGGTTAGGCTTAGGGTTAGGTTTATGTCTAGGGCTAGGGCTAAGGTTAGGGTTAGCGTTCGGTTTAGGGTAAGGGTTGGGCTAGTGTTAGGTTCAGGGTTAGGGTTAGGGTTTCGTTAGGGTTAGGGCTAGGGCCAGGGTTAGGGCTATGGCTAGGTCCAGGGCAAGGGCTAGGGTTAGGGTTAGGTCTAGGGCTAGGGCTAGGGCTAGGGTTAGGTCTAGGGCTAGGGTTAGGGTTAGGGTTTGGACTACGGCTAAGGCTAGGTTAGGTTTAGGGTTAGGGCTAGGGCTAGGGATAGGGCTAGGGCTAAGTCTTGGATTAGGGTCAGGTCTAGAGCTTGGGTTAGGGTTAGGGTTAGGTTTCGGGTTAGGGTTAGGGCTAGGGCTATAGCTAGGTCTAGGGCTAGGTAAATGTTAGGGCTAGGGTTATGGTTATTGTTCGGGTTATGGTTAGGTTTAGGGTTAGGGTTATAGCTAGGGCTAGGGTTAGGGTTAGGGTTAGGGTTAGGGTTAGGGCTAGGTCCAGGGCTAGGGCTAGGGTTAGGTTTAGGGTTATGTTTAGGGTTATAGCTAGGGATAGGGCTAGGGTTAGGTTTTTGGTTGGGGTTAGGGCCAAGGCTAGGTCTAGGCCTAGGGTTAGGGTTAGGGTTCGGGTTAGGGCTGGGCCTGGGCTAGGGCTAGGGCTATGTTTAGGGTTAGGTTTAGGTTTAGGGCGAGGGCTAGCGTTAGGTTAAGTTTAGGGTTAGAGTTTGGGCTGTGGTTAGAGTTAGGGCTAGGGCTAGGGCTAGGTCTAGGGTTAGGGTTAGGGTTAGAGCTAGGGCTATTGTTAGGTTTAGGGTTAGGGTTTGAGTTTGGGCTAGGGTTAGGGTTAGGGCTAGAGTTAGGGTTAGGGTTAGGTCTAGGGCTAGGGCTAGGACTAGGGCTAGGTTTAGGGTTAGGGTTATGGTTAGTTCTAGGTCTAGCTTTAGAGTAAGAGTTAGGGTTAGGGCTAGGGCTAGGGTTAGGGTTAGGGCTAGGTTTAGGGTAGGTCTTGTGTTAAAGTTAAGGTTAGGGTTAGTGTTAGGGCTAGGGCTAGGGTCAGGCTTAGGGTTAGGGTAAGGGCTATGGTTAGGATTAGAGTAGGGTAGTTCTAAGGCTACGGCTAGGGCTAAGGCTAGTTTTAGGGTTAGGGTTTGGGATAGCGCTAGGCTAGGGTTACTGTTAGTGTTCTGGTTAGGGCTAGGGTTAGGGCTAGGATTAAGCTTAGGTTTGGGTTAGGGCTAGGGCTATGGTTAGGGTTAGGGTTAGGGTTAGGGTTAGGGTTAGGAAGAGCTAGGGCTAGGGTTAAGGTTAGAGTTAGGGTTAGTGTTAGTGTTAGGGTTAGGATTAGCGCTAGAGTGGGTTTTGTTTAGGATTAGGGCTAGGACCATGTATAGGGTTTGGATTAGGGTTAGGGTTAGTGTTAGGGCTAGGGCTAGGACCAGGGCTAGGGCTGGGGTTAAAGTTAGTTCTAGGGTTAGGGCTATGGTTAGTTTTAGGATTCGGATTAGGGTTAGGGCTAGGGTTAGGGTTAGGGTTAGGTCTAGGGCTAGGGTTAACATTAGGGTTAGGGCTAGGTCTCGGGGTAGGGTTAGGGTTAGGATTAGTGTTATGGCTAGTGCTAGGGCTAGGGTTAGGGTTAGATCTAGGGCTAGTGCTTGGGTTATGATTAGGGTTAGGACTAGGTCTAGGGCTAGGGCTAGGGCTAGGGCTAGGGTTAGGGTTAGGGTTAAGTTTAGGTTAGAGTTAGGGTACCGGCCTTGGTTAGGGTTAGGCCTATGTTTAGGGATAGGGCTAGGGTTAGGTCTAAGGTTAGGGTTAGTGTTAGGGCTAGGGCGAGGGTTAGGGTTAGGTTTAGGGTTAGGGCTAGGGCTTGGGCTAAGGTTAGGCTTAGGTTTAGGGTTAGTACTAGGGTTAGGTTTAGGGTAGGGTTAGTGCTAAGCCTAGGGCTAGGGCTAGGGTTAGGTTTATGATTAGGGTTAGGGCTGGGGCTAGGTCTAGGTCTATGGCTAGGGTTAGTGTTAGGGCTAGGATTATTGTTAGGGTTAGGGTTATGGTTAGGTTTAGGGTTAGGGTTAGAGCTAGGGCTAGGGTTAGGCTTAGGGTTATGGTTAGGGTCATGGTTAGGGCTAGGGCTAGGGTTAGGGTTTGGGTTAGGGCTAGGGATAGGGCTAGGGCTAGGGCTAGGGTTTGGTTAGGTCTATGGCTAGGGTTAGGGTTGGGTTAGGTTTCGGATTAGGGTTAGGGCTAGGGCTAGGTTAGGGTTAGTTCTAGGGCTAGGGTTATGGTTAGGGTTTAGGCCAGGGCTAGGGCTAGGGTTATGTTCATGGCTAGTGTTAGCTTCAGGGTTAGGGCAAAGGCAAGGGCTAGGGCTAGGGCTAGGGTTATGGTTAGGGTTAAAGTTAGGGCTGGGGTTAGGGTTATGGCTAGGTTTCAGGTATGGGCTAGGTGTAGGGTTAGTGTTAGGGTTAGGTTTATGTCTAGGCCTAGGGATAAGGTTAGGGTCAGGGTTCGGTTAGGGTATGGGATAGGGCTAGGGTTAGGGTCAGGGTTAGGGTTAGGTTTATGGTTATGTTTAGGACTAAGGCCAGGTTTAGGGCTATGGCTAGGGCTAGGGAAAGGGCTATGGTTAGGGCTAGTGTTAGGGGTAGGGCTACGGCTAGGGCTAGGGCTAGTGCTAGGGTTAGGGTTAGGGTTAGGTATAGGGCTAGGGCTAGTGTTAGGTCAAGGTTTAGGGTTATGTATAGGGCTAGGCCTAGTGTTAGCTCTAGGGTTAGGGTTAGGGTTACCACTAGGGCTAGCGTTATGTTTAGGGCTAGGGCTCGGGTTAGGGTTAGGGTTAGGTTAGGGTTAGGGTACTGATAGGTTTAGGGTTAGGCCTAAGTTTAGGGCTAGGGCTAGGGTTAGGTCTAGGTTTAGGGTGAGGGCTAGGGCTAGGGCTAAGATTAGTTAGGGTTAAATTTAGGGCTAGGATTATGGATAGGTGTAGAGTTAGGGTACGGGCTAGGTGTAGGGTTAGGCTAAGGTTAGGGTTAGGGTTAGTTTAGGTCTAGGGCTAGGGCTAAGGTTAGCGTTAGGGTTCGGTTTAGGGAAAGGGCTAGGAGTAGGGCTAGGGTTAGGGTTAGGTCTAGGGCTAGGGCTAGGGTTTGGGTTAGGGTTTGGGTTAGGGTTAGGGCTAGGGCTAGGGTTAGGGTTAGGGTTAGGTCTAGGGCTAGGGTTAGGGTTAAGCTTAGGGCTAGGGCTAGTGCTAGGGCTAGGTTTAGGGTTAGGGCTAGGGTTAGGTTTTGGGTTAGGGCAAGGGCTTGGGCTAGGTCTAGGGTTAGGAATAGGTTTAAAGTTAGGGCTAATGTTACGTTTAAGTCTAGGGTTAGGGTACGGGTCAGGATGTAGTGTTAGGGCTAAAGTTAGGGTTAGGGTCAGGGTTAGGTTTAGGTCTAGGGCTAGGGCTAAGGATAGGGTTAGTGTTCCGTTTAGGGTAAGGGATAGGGCTAGTGTTAGGGTTATGGTTAATCTAGGGCTAGGGTTAGGGTTAGGGTTAGGGTTGGGGCTAAGGCTAGTGTTAGGTTTTGGCTAGGGCTAAGGTTAGGTTTAGGGTTATGGTTAGGGCTAGAGCCAGGGCTAGTGCTGGGGCTAGGGCTAGGGTTAGGGTTAGTGTTAGGTTTAGGGCTAGGCCTAGGGCTAGGGCTAGGGCTAGGTTTAGGCTTAGGTTTAGGTTTAGGGCTAGGGCTAGCGTCAGGTTTAGGTTTAGGGTTAGAATATGGGCTAGGGCTAGGGTTAGGGCTAGGGCTAGGGCTAGGGCTAGGGTTAGGGTTAGGTTTAGGGCAGGCTAGTGCTAGGTTTAGGTTTAGGTTAAGGGTTAGGGTTAGGGCTAGGACTAGCGTTAGTTTTATGGTTAGGGTTAGAGTTTGTGCAAGGGTTTGGGTTAGGGCTAGAGTTAGGGTACTGGCTAGGGTTAGGGTTAGGGCTAGGGTTAGGGTTAGGGCTAGACTTAGAGTACCGGCTAGGGTTAGGTCTAGGGTTAGGGTTAGGGTTAGGGCTAGGTCTAGGGTTAGGGTTAGTGTAAGGGTGAGGGCTAGGACTAGGGTTAGGCTTATAGTTAGGGTAAGGGCTAGAGTTAGGGTTAGGGTAGGGTTAGGGCTAAGGGCTAGATTTAGGTTTAGGGTAGGGTTATGTCTAAGGCTAGGGCTAGGCTTCGGGCTAGGGTTAGGGTTAGGGTTAGGGATAGCGCTAGGGCTAGGGTTACTGTTAGTGTTAGGGTTAGGGCTATCACTAGGTCTAGAGCTAGGGTTAAGCTTAGGTTTAGGGTTAGGGCTAGGGTTAGGGTTAGGTCTAAGTCTAGAGCTAGAGCAAGGGCTAGGGTTAGTGTTAGGGCTAGGGTTATGGTTAGGGTTAGGGTTATGGTTAGGGTTAGGGTTAGGGTTAGAGCTCCGTCCAGGGATAGGGCTAGGATTAGGGTTAGAGTTAGTGTTAGGGTTAGGGCTAGGGCTAGGGCTAGGACTAGGGTTAGGATTAGGGCTAGGGTTATGGTTAGGATTAGGGTTATGGTTATGTTTAGGATTAGTTTTAGAGCTTGGACTAGGGTTAGGTTTAAGGTTAGGGTTAGGGCTAGTGTTAGGGCGACGGTTAGCATTAGGGTTAGGGCTAGAGCTAGGTTTAGGGTTAGGGTTCGGGTTAGGGTTAGGGCTAGGGCTACGGTTAGGGTTAGGGCTAGGGTTAGGGCTAAGGCTATGGTTATGGTTAGGTTTAGGGCTAGGGCGAGGGCTAGGGCTAGGGTTAGGGCTAGGACTAGGGTTAGGGTTAGGGTTTAAGTTAGGGCTAGGGTTAGGGTTAGGGCTAGGGTTTGGGTATGGTCTAGGTGTAGGGTTTGGGTTAGGGTTAGTTTTTTGTCTAGGGCTAGCGCTAAGGTTAGGGTTAGGGTTCGGTTTAGGGTAAGATATAGGGCTATGGTTAGGGCAAGGATTAGGTTTAGTTTTAGGGTTAGGGCTAGGGTTAGTGATTGTGCTAGGGCTAGGGTTAGGGTTAGCGTTAGGGCTAGCGCTATGGCTGGGCTAGATCTAGGGTTAGTGTTAGGGCTAGTGCTATGGTTAGGGTTAGGTTTATATCTAGGGCTAGTACTAAGATTAGGTTTAGGGTTCGGTTTAGGGTAAGATATAGGGCTAGGGTTAGGGTTAGGATTAGGTTTAGTGTTAGGGTTAGGGCTAGGATTGGTTTGTGTAGGACTAGGGCTTGGGTTAGGTTTAGTGTTAGAATTAGGGTTTAGATCTAGGGTTAGGTTAGGGTTAGGGTTATGGGTAGGGCTAGGGTTAGGGTTAAGGCTAGGACTAGGGTTAGCATTAGGGCTAGGGCTAGGGTTGGGGTTAGGGTTAGGGTTAAGGCTAGGGCTAGGGTTAGTGTTAGGGTTAGGGCTAGGGTTAGGTCTAGGTCTAGGGCTAGGATTATGCTTAGGGTTAGTGTTAGTGTTAGGGCTAGGTTTATGGTTGTAAATAGGGCTAGGGTTAGATTTACGTTAGGGCTAGGTTAGGGCTAGGTTTACAGTTAAGTTTATTGTTTTTTTTAGCATTTAGTGGTTTTTTTTAGGATTAAGGGTTAGGGTTAGGGTTTGGGTTAGGGTTAGGGTTAGGGTATGTGTTAGGGTTGGTGTTGGGTCGGGTTCTGGTTGGAGTTAGTGATAGGGTTGGGGTTGGGGTATTGGTTGGGTTTGGGGTTAGGGTTAGGGTTATGGCTAGGGCTTGGGTTAGGGTTAGGGTTAGCGTTAGGGCTAGGGCTAGGTTTAGGTTTAGGGTTAGGGCTAGGGCATGGCTAGGGTTAGGGTTAGGGTTAGGGTTAGGGTTAGGGTTAGGTTTAGGGTTACAATTACGGTTATGTCTAGGGCTTGCTTACGGTTAGGGTTAGGGTTAGGGTTAGGGTTAGGGTTAGGGTTAGGGCTAGGGTTAGGGTTAGGGTTAGGGTTAGGGCTAGGGCAAGGCCTAGGGTTAGGGCTAGGGCTAGGGCTAGGGTTAGGGTTAGGGTTAGGGTTAGGGTTAGGGCTAGGTCTAATGTTAGGGTTATGGTTAGGGCTAGGGCTAGGCATAGGGTTAGGTTTAGGGCTAGGTCCAGTGTTAGGGTTAGGGTTATGGCTAGGGCTAGGTCTAGGGCTAGGCTTACGGTTACTGTTAGTGTTAGGGCTAGGGCGAGGTCTAGGGCTAGGGCTGGGGTTATGTTAGGGCTAGGGTTTGGGTTAGGGTTAGGTTTAGGGCTAGTGCCAGGGCTAGGGCTAGGTATAGGGTTAGGTTTAGGGTTAGGGTTAGGGTTAGGTTTACAATTACGGTTAAGTCTAGGGCTTGGTTAGGGTTAGGGCTAGGGTTAGGGTTAGGGCTAGGGCTAGGGCTTGGGTTAGGGTTAGGGTTAGGGCTAGGGCAAGGGCTAGGGTTAGGGCTAGGGCTATGGTTAGGGTTAGGGTTAGGGTTAGGGTTAGGGTTAGGTTTAGGGTAGGGCTGGGTTAGGGTTATTGTTAGGGTTAGGGCTAGGTTCAATGTTTAGGGTTATGGTTAGGGCTAGGGCTATGCTTAGGGTTATGTTTAGCGCTAGGTCCAGTGTTAGGGTTAGGGTTA
>CM027392.1:11182120-11199171 GCA_015711505.1 Sylvilagus bachmani
TTAGTGTTAGGGTTAGGGCTAGGGTTAGGGTTAAGTTAGGGTTAGGGCTAGGGTTAGGATTAGGTTAGGGTTAGGGCTAGGGCTAGGACTAGGGTAAGTGTTAGTGTTAGGGTTAGTGTTAGGGCTAGGGCTAGCGTTAGGTTTAGTCTAGGGCTCAGGTTAGTGTTACGGTTAGGTTAGCGTTAGGGTACCGGCTAGGTTTAGGGTTAGGGCTTTGTTTAGGGCTAGGGCTAGGGCTAGGTTTAGTGTTAGGTTTAGGTTTAGGGTTAGGGCTAAGGTTAGGGTTAGGGTTAGGTTTAGGTCAGGGCTAGGGCTAAGGTTAGGGTTTGGGTTTGGTTTAGGGAAAGAGCTAGGGCTAGGGTTAGGGTTAGGGTTCGGTTTAGGGTTAGGGTTAGGGCTAGGGCCAGGAATAGGGCTAGGTTTAGGGTTAGGGCTAGGGCTAGGGCTAGGGCTAGGGCTAGGGCTAGGGCTAGGGTTAAGCTTAGGGTTAGGTTTAGGGTAGGGGTAGGAGTAGCGTTAGGGTTAGTGTTAGAGCTAGGGTTGGGGTTAGGATTAGGTTTAAAGGCTAGTGCCAGGGCTAGGGCTGGGATTAGGGTTAGGGTTAGGTTTAGGGCTGTGGCTAGGGCTAGGGCTTGTGCTAGGGCTAGGGCTAGGGTTAGGGTTAGGGCTAGGTCTACAGCTAGGGCCAGGGGCATGGCTAGAATTAGGGTTAGGTCTAGGGTTATGGCTAGGGTTAGGATTAGGTTTCTGATTAGGGTTAGGGCTAGGGCTAGGGTTAGGCTTAGGTCTAGGGCTAGGGTTAAGTTTAGGATTAGGGCTACAGCTAGGACTAGGGCTAGGGTTAGGGTTAGGCTTATGGCTAGTGCTAGTGCTAGGGTTAGGGCCAGGGCTAGGTCTAGGGCTAGGGCTAGGTTTATTGATAGGGCAAGCACTATGGATAGGGTTAGCGTTAGGGTTAGGGTTAGGGCTAGCGCTAGTGTTAGGGTTAGGGTTAGGTTTAGGGTTAGGGTTAAGGTTAGGGTTAGGGTTAGGGTTAGAGCTAGGGCTAGTGTTAGGTTTAGGGTAATTCTAAGGCGAGGGTTAGGGTTAGGGTTAGGGTTATGGCTAGGGTTAGGGCTAGAGCTAGGACTAGGGTAAGTGTTAGGGTTAGGGTTAGGATTGGGGTAGGAGTAGGGTTAGGGTTAGGGCTAGGGCTAGGGCTAGGGTTAGGGTTCGGTTTAGGGCTAGTGATAGGGCTAGGGCTAGATTTAAGGTTAGGGTTAGGGTTAGGGCTAGGGCTAGGGCTAGGGCTAGGGCTATGGTTAGGGTTAGGGTTAGGGTTAGGTTTATGGCTAGTGTTAGCTTTAGCATTAAGGCTAGGGCTAGGGTTAGGGTTAGGCTTCTGATTACGGTTAGGGTTAGGGCTAGGGCTAGGACTAGGGTAAGTGTTAGGGTTAGGGTTAGGGTTAGGGCTAAGACTATGGTTTAGTGTTAGGTTTCGGGTTAGGGTTCATGTTAGGGCTATGGTTAGGGTTAGTGTTAGGGTTAGGGTTAGGGTTAGGTTAGGGTTAGGGCTAGGGTTAGGTTTAGGTTAGGGTTAGGGCTAGGGTTAGCATAGGGGTAGGAGTAGGGTTAGGGTTAGTGTTAGGGCTAGGGCTAGCGTTAGGTTTAGTCTAGGGCTCAGGTTATTGTTAGGGTTAGGTTAGGTTTAGGGTACTGGCTAGGTTTATGGTTAGGGCTTTGTTTAGGGCAAGGGCTGGGGCTAGGTTTTGCGTTAGGTTTAGGTTTAGGGTTAGGGCTAAGGTTAGGGTTAGGGTTAGGTTTAGGTCTAGGGCTAGGGCTAAGGTTAGGGTTCATGTTTGGTTTAGGGAAAGAGCTAGATCTAGGGTTAGGGTTAGGGTTCGGTTTAGGGTTAGGGTTAGTGTTAGGGTTTGGGTTAGGGCTAGGGCCAGGAATAGGGCTAGGTTTAGGGTTAGTGCTATGGCTAGGGCGAGGGCTAGGGCTAGGGCTAAAGCCAGGGGTAGGGTTAGGGCTAAGGTTAGGTTTAGGGTTAGTGTTAGGGTCAGGGTTAGGGTTAGTTTTCTGATTAGGATTATGTCTAGGGCTATTGTTAGGGTTAGGTTTCTGATAAGGGTTAGGGCTAGGGCTAGGGTTAGGGTTAGGTTTTGGATTAGGTTTAGGGCTAGGGTTAGGGTAAGGGTTATGTCTAGGGCTAGGGTTAGGATTAGGATTAGGGCTACGGCTAGGACTAGGGCTAGGGTTAGGGTTAGGCTTATGGCTAGTGCTAGTGCTAGGGTTAGGGCTAGGGCTAGGGCTAGGGCTAGGGTTAGTGTTAGGGCTAAGGCTATGGATAGGGTTAGGTTTATGGTTAGGTTTAGGGCTAGGGCTAGGTTTAGGGTTAGGGTTAGGGTTAGGGTTAGGGTTAGGGCTAGGGTTAGTGTTAGGTTTAGGGTTAGGGCTAGGGTTAGGGTAGGGGTAGGAGTAGGGTTAGGTTTAGTGTTAGGGCTAGGGTTAGGGTTAGGTTTAGGGCTAGTGCCAGGGCTAGGGCTAGGGTTAGGGCTAGGGCTAGGGCTAGGTTTAAGCTTAGGGTTAGGTTTAGGGTAGGGGTAGGAGTAGGGTTAGGGTTAGTGTTAGAGCTAGGATTAGGGTTAGGGTTAGGTTTAAAGGCTAGTGCCAGGGCTAGGGCTGGGTTTAGGGTTAGCGTTAGGTTTAGGGTTAGGGCTAGGGCTAGGGCTAGAGCAGGTGATAGGGTTAGGGTTAGGTCTAGGGCTAGGGCTAGGGTTAGGATTTGGGTTAGTTTTAGGACTAGCGCTATGTTTAGGGTTCAGGTTAGGTCTAGTGCTAGGGCTAGGGTTAGGGTTAGGGCTAGGGTTAGGGTTAGGCTTAGGGCTAGTGTTAGTGTTAGGGCTAGGACTAGGTACCGGGTTAAGTTTAGTTTTAGGATTAGGGCTAGTCTAGGGTTAGGGTTAGGGTTATGGCTAGGGCTAGGCCTAGGGTTAGGGTTAGGGTTAGGGCTAGGGCTAGGACTAGGGCTAGGATTAGGGTTAGGCTTAGGGCTAGGACTGGGGCTAGAGTAGGGTTAGGTTTAAGGTTAGGGTTAGTGTTAGTGTTAGTGGTAGAGTTAGGGTTAGGGTTAGGGATTGCGTTAGGGCTAGGGCTAGGTTTAGGGTTAGATTTAGGGCTAGGGTTCGGTTCGGGTTAGTGTTAGGACTAGGGTTTGGGCTGGGTGAGGTTTAGGGTTAGGGTTAGTTTTAGGACTAGGCTAGTGTTAGGGTTAGGCTTAGGGCTAGGTTTTGGGCTATGGTAGGTTTAGGGTTAGGGTTAGGGTTAGGGTCAGGGTTAGGGTTAGGGTTAGGGTTAGGTCTTAGGCTAGGGTTAGGACTAGGGCCAGGGCTAGGGTTAGTGTTAGGTCTAGGTTTAGGGTTAGGTTTAGTGTTAGTCCTAGCATTTGGTTTAGAGCTAGTGCTCAGGTTAGTGTTAGGGTTAGGTCAGGTTTAGGGTACCGTCTAGGTTTTGGGTTAGGGCTAGGTTTAGGCTAGGGCCAGGGTTAGGTTTTGGGTTAGCGTTAGGGCTAGGGCTAGGGCTAAGTTTAGGGTTAGGGTTAAAGTTAGGGCTAGGATTAGGGATAGGGCTAGGGTTTGGGTATGGTCTAGCTGTAGGGTTAGGGCTAAGGCTAGGGCTAGGGTTAGGGTTACGGCTAGCGTTAGTGTTAGGGTTATGTCTAGGAATAGGGTTAGGATTAGGATTAGGGTTAGGGCTTGGACTAGGGCTAGCGTTATGGTTAGGCTTATGGCTAGTGCTAGTACTAGGGTTAGGGCTAGGGCTAGTGCTAGTGTTAGGGCTAGGGATAGGGTTAGTGTTAGTGTTAGTGCTACGGCTAGTGCTAGGGTTAGGGCTAGGGATAGGGTTAGGGTTGGGGTTAGGGTTAGGGCTAGGGCTGGGGTTAGGGTTAGTGTTAGTGTTAGGGTTAGGGTTAGGTCTAGGGCTAGTGTTAGGTTTAGGTTTAGGGCTAGGGCTAGGGTTATGGTTATGGTTAGGGTTAGGGTTAGGTTTTGGGCTAGTGCCAGGGCTAGGGCTAGGTTTAGGGTTAGGGTTATATTTAGGGCTAGGGCTAGGGCTAGGGCTAGGGCTAGGTTAGTGTTAGGGTTAGGGTAGGGCAAGGGCCAGGGTAGGGCTAGGGTTAGGGTTAGGTCTAGGGTTAGGGCTTGGGTTAAGTTTAGGGTTATGTCTAGGGCTAGGGCTAGGGTTAGGGTTAGGGCTAGGGTTAGGGTTAGGGTTATGTCTAGGGCTAGGGTTAGGATTAGGATTAGGATTAGGGCTAGGGCTTGGACTTTGGCTAGCGTTAGGGTTAGGCTTATGGCTAGTGCTAGTGCTAGGGTTAGGGCTAGGGATAGGGTTAGTGTTAGTGTTAGGGCTAGGGCTAGTGCTAGGGTTAGGCCTAGGAATAGGGTTAGGGTTAGGGTTAGGTTTAGGATAAGGGCTAGGGTTATTGTTACGGTTAGGGTTAGGGTTAGGGCTAGGGCTAGTGTTAGGTTTAGGGTTAGGGCTACGGCTAGGGTTAGGGTAGGGTTAGGGTTAGGGCTAGGGCTAGGGTAAGGGTTAGGGTTAGGGTTGGGGTATGGGTAGGAGTAGGGTTAGGCTAGTGTTAGGGCTAGGGGTAGGGTTAGGGTAAGGTTTAGGGCTAGTGCCAGGACTAGTTCTAGGTTTAGGGTTAGGGTTATGTTTAGGGCTAGGGCTTGGGCTAGGGCTAGGGCAAGGGCCAGGGGTAGGGTTAGGTTTAGGTTTGGTCTAGGGTTAGGGCTAGGGTTAGGGTTAGGTTTCAGATTAGAGTTAGGGCTAGGGCTAGTTTTAGGGTTATGTCTATGGCTAGGGTTTGGATTAGGATTAGGGCTTGGGCTTGGAATAGGTCTAGTGTTAGGGTTAGGCTTATGGCTAGTGCTAGTGCTTGGGTTAGGGCTATGGCTAGGGTAGGGCTAGGTTTAGTGTTAGGGCTATGGCTATTAATAGGGTTAGGGTTAGGGTTAGGTTTAGGATTAGGGCTAGGGCTAGTGTTAGGGTTAGGGTTAGGCTTGGGTTAGGGCGAGGGCTAGGGTTAGGGTTAGGTTTAGTGTTAGGGTTAGGGTTAGGGTTACGGTTATGTCTAGGGCTAGTGTTAGGATTAGGATTAGGGCTAGTGCTTGGACTAGGGATAGCGTTAGGCTTAGGCTTATGGCTAGTGCTAGTGCTAGTGTTAGGTTTAGGGCTAGGACTAGGGTTAATGTTAGTGTTAGGGTTAGGGCTAGTGGTAGGGTTAGGCCTAGGGATAGGGTTATGTTTAGTGTTAGGTTAGGGTTATGGTAACGGCTAGGGTTAGGTTTAGGCCCAGGTTTAGGGCTATGGCCTCGGTTAGGTCTAGGTTTAGGGTTAGGGTTAGTGCAAGTGCGAGGGCTAGGTCTAGGGCTAGGGTTAGGTTTAGGGTTAGGGCTAGGGTTAGGGTAGGGGTAGGAGTAGGGTTAGGGTTAGTGTTAGGGATAGTGTTTGGGTTAGGGTTAGGTTTAGGGTAGTGCCAGGGCTAGGGCTAGGTTTACGGTTAGGGTTAGGGTTAGGGTAGGGTTAGGGCTAGGGCTAGGGCTAGGTCTAGGTCTAGGTTAGGGTTAGGGTTAGGGCTAGGGCTAGGCGTAGGGCTAGGGTTAGGGTTTGGGCTAGGGTTAGGGTTAGGGTTAGGGCTATGGCTACGGTAAGGTTTATGTCTAGGGCTAGGGTTAGGATTAGGATCAGGGCTAGGGCTTGGTATAGGGCTAGGGTTAGGTTAATCTTATGGCTAGTGCTAGTGCTTGGGTTAGGGCTGGGCCTAGGGATAGGGTTAGGGCTAGGGCTAGGGCTAGGGCTAGGGCTATGTTTTGTGTTAGGGCTAGGGCTAGTGTTAGGGTTAGGGTTAGGGTTAGGGTTAGGGTTAGGGTTAGGGCTAGGGCTAGGACTAGGTTTAGGGTTAGTTTTAGGATTAGGGCTAGTGTTAGGGTTAGGTTTCGGATTAGGCTTAGGGCTAGGGCTAGGGTTAGGGTTATGTCTAGGGCTTAGGGTTAGGATTAGGATTAAGGCTAGGGCTTGGAATAGGGCTAGGTTTAGATTTAGGCTTATGGCTAGTGCTAGTGCTTGGTTTAGGGCTAGGGCTAGGGCTAGGGCTAGGTTTAGTGTTAGCCCTAGGGCTATGGATAGGGTTAGGGTTAGGGTTAGGGTTAGGGTTTGGGCTAGGGCTAGGGTTAGGTTTAGGGTTAGTGCTATTGTTAAGGTTAGGGTTAGGGTTAGGGTAGGGGTAGGAGTAGGGTTAGGGTTAGTGTTAGGGCTAAGTTTAGGGTTAGGCTTAGGTTTAGGGCTATTTTCTGGGCTAGGGCTAGTTTTAGGGTTAAGCTTAGGGTTAGGGCTAGGGCTAAGGCTATGGCTATGGCTAGGGTTACGGTTAGGGTTAGAGTTAGGGTTAGGTTTACAGTTACGGTTATGTCTAGGGCTAGGGTTAGGGTTAGGTTTTGGGTTAGGATTAGGGTTATGGCTAGGGCTATGGCTAAGGTTAGGGTTAGGGTTACAGCTAGGGCTAGGGCTAGGGCTAGGGTTAGGGTTAGGGCTAGGGTTAGGGTTACAGTTATGGCTAGGGCTAGGGTTAGTATTAGGATAAGGGCTAGGGCTTGGACTAGGGCTAACGTTAGGTTTAGGCTTATGGCTAGTGCTAGTGCTAGGGTTAGGGCTAGGGATAGGTTTAAGTTTAGCGTTAGTTTAGGGTTATGGTACCGGCTAGGGTTAGGGTTAGGCCCAGGTTTAGGGCTACGGGTAGGGTTAGGTCTTGGGTTAGGGCTAGGGTTAGGGTAAGGGTGAGGACTAGGGCTAGGGTTAGGTTTAGGGTTAGGGTTAGGGTTAGGGTAGGGGTAGGAGTAGGGTTAGGGTTAATGTTAGGGCTAGGGTTTGGGTTAGGGTTAGGTTTAGGGCTAGTGCCAGGGCTAGGGCTAGGTTTATGTTTAGGGTTAGGGCTAGGGCTAGGGCTAGGGCTAGGGCTAGGGCTAGGGCTAGGGTTAGCACTAGGGTTATGGTTAGGGCTAGGGCTAGGGCCAGGGGCAGGGCTAGTGATAGGGTTAGGTCTAGGGTTAGGTTAGGGTTCAGATTAGGGTTAGGGCTAGGGCTAGGGTTAGTGTTATGTCTAGGGCTAGGGTTAGGATTTGGATTAGGGCTAGGGCTTGGACTAGGGGTAGGGTTAGGGTTAGGCTTATGGCTAGTGCTAGTCTTGGGTTAGGGCTAGGGCTAGGGCTAGGGCTAGGGCTAGGGCTAGGTTTAGTCTTAGGGCTAGGGCTAGGGTTAGGGTTAGGTTTAGGTTTAAGGCAAGGGCTAGTGTTAATTTAGGGTTAGGGCTAGGGCTAGGGTTATGGTTAGCGTTAGGCTTAGGGTTAGGATTAGGGCTAGTAATACGGTTAGGGTTAGGTTTAGGGTTTGGGTAGGGGTAGGAGTAGGGTTAGGGTTAGTGTTAGTAGGGTTAGGGTTAGGTTCAGGGCTAGTTCCAGTGGAAGGGCTAGGTTTAGGTTAGGGTTAGGGTTATGGCTAGGGCTAGGGATAAGTTAGGTTTAGTGTTAGTGTTAGGGCTAGGGCTACTGCTAGGGTTAGGGCTAGGGCTAGGGTTAAGTTTAGCGTTAGGTTAGGGTTATGGTAATGGGTAGTGTTAGGGTTAGGCCCAGGTTTCGTGCTACGGCTAGGGTTAGGTCTAGGGTTAGGGTTAGGGTTAGTGCAAGGGTGAGGGCTAGGGATAGGGTTAGGGTTAGGTTTAGGGTTATGTCTAGGGCTAGGGTCAGGATTAGGATTAGGGCTAGGGCTTGGACTAGGGCTAGGGTTAGTGTTAGGCTTATGGCTAGTGCTAGTGCTTGGGTTAGGGCTAGGGCTAGTGCTAGGTTTAGTGTTAGGGCTAGGTCTAGGGTTAGGTTTAGGGTTAGGTTTAGGGTTAGGTCTAGGGCTAGGACTAGGCATAGGTTTAGGGTTAGGTTTAGTGTTAGGGTAGGGTTAGGGATAGGGATAGGGTTAGGGTTAGGGTTAGGGTTAGGTTTAAGACTAGTGCCAGGGCTAGGGCTAGGTTTAGGATTAGGGTTACGTTTAGGACTAGGGCTAGGGCTAGGGCTAAACTAGGGCTAGGGTTAGGGTTAGGGTTAGGGATAGGGCAAGGGCCAGGGTTAGGGCTAGGGTTAGGTTTAGCTCTAGGGTTAGGGCTAGGGTTAGGGTTAGGTTTCAAATTAGGGTTAGTGCTAGGGCTAGCATTAGGGTCATGTCTAGGGCTAGGGTTAGGATTAGGATTAGGTCTAGGGCTTGGAATAGGGCTAGGTTTACGGTTAGGCTTATGGCTAGTGCTAGTGCTTGGATTAGGGCTAGGGCCAGGGGCAGGGCTAGTGTTAGGGTTAGGTCAAGGGTTAGGTTAGGGTTCAGATTAGGGTTAGGGCTAGGGCTAGGGTTATGGTTAGGATTAGGGTTAGGGTTATGGTTAGGGTTAGGGTTAGGGTTAGGGTTAGTTCTAGGGCAATGGCTAGGGCTATGGTTAGGGTTAGGGTTAGTGCAAGGGCAAGGTCTAGGGATAGGGTTAGGGTTAGGGTTAGGGTTAGGGTTAGGGCTAGGGATAGGTTTAAGTTTAGCATTAGGTTAGGGTTATGGTACCGGCTAGTGTTAGGGTTAGTCCCAGGTTTAGGGCTACGGCTACGGTTAGGTCTAGTGTTAGGGTTAGGGTTAGGGCTAGTGCTAGCGTTTGGTTTAGAGCTAGTGCTCAGGTTAGTGTTAGGGTTAGGTTAGGTTTAGAGTACCGGCTAGGTTTTGGGTTAGGGCTAGGTTTAAGCTAGGGCTAGGGTTAGGTTTAGGGTTAGGATTAGGGCTAGGTATAGGGTTCGGGTACGGTCTAGCTGTAGGGTTAGGGCTAAGGCTAGGGCTAGGGTTAGGATTAGGGTTATGTCTAGGGCTAGGTTTAGGATTAGGATTAGGGCTAGGGCTTGGTCTAGGGCTAGCATTAGGGTTAGGCTTATGGCTAGTGCTAGTGCTAGGGTTAGGGCTAGGGTTAGGTCTAGGGCTAGGGTTAGTGTTAGTGTTAGGGCTAGGGCTAGTGCTAGGGTTATGCCTAGGGCTAGGGTTAGGTTTAGGGTTAGGGTTAGGGTTAGGGTTAGGGCTAGGGTTAGTGTTAGGGTAAGGGTTAGGGCTAGGGTCAGGGCTAGGGTTAGGGCTAGGGTTAGGTTTGGGGTAGGGGTAAGAATAGGGTTAGGGCTAGGGCTATGGCTAGGTTTAGGGTTAGGGCTAGTGCTAGGGTTAGGGTAGGTTTAGGGTTAGGGCTAGGGCTAGTGTTATGTTAAGGTTAGGGCTAGGGCTAGTGTTAGGTTTAGGGTTAGGGCTAGGGCTAGGTTTAGGGTTAAGTTTGGGGTTATGGCTAGGGCTACGACTAGGGTTAGAGTTTTGTTTATGGTTAGGGTAGGGGTAGGAGTAGGGTTAGGGTTAGTGTTAGTAGGGTTAGGGTTAGGGTTAGGGCTAGGGCTATGGCATGGGCTAGGGCTAGGGTTAGGGTATGGTTAGGGTTAGGTTTAGGTTTAGGGATAGGGCTAGGGCTAGTGTTAGGTTTAGGGCTAGGGTTAGGGCCAGGGGTAGGGCTAGTGTTAGGGTTAGCTCTAGGGTTAGGGCTAGGGTTAGGGTTAGGTTTCGGTTTAGGGTTAGGGCTAGGGCTAGGGTTGGGGTTATGTCTAGTGCTAGGGTTAGGATTAGGATTAGGGATACGGCTAGGACTAGGGCTAGCGTAAGGTTAGGCTTATGTCTAGTGCTAGTGCTTGGGTTAGGGCTAGGGCTAGGTCTAGGGCTAGGGCTAGGGCTAGGGCTAAGTTTAGTGTTAGGGCTAGCGCTTTTGATAGGGTTTGGGTTAGGGTTAGGTTTAGGGTTAGGGCTAGGGTTAGTGTTAGGATTAGTGTTAGGTTTAGGGTTAGGGCTAGGGCTAGTGTTAGGTTTAGGTTTAGGGCTAGGGCTAGGGTTAGGGTTAGGGTTACATTTAGGGTTATGGCTAGGGCTGGGACTAGGGTAAGTGTTAGGGTTAGGGTTAGGGTAGGGGTAGGTGTATGGTTAGGGTTAGGGCTAGGGCTAGGGTTAGGGTTCGGTTTAGGGCTAGTGCCATGGCTAGGGCTAGTTTTAGGGTTAGGGTTAGGGTTAGGGCTAGGTCCAGGGCTAGGGCTAGGGCTAGGGATAGGTTTAGGGTTAGGGTGAGGGTTAGGGCTAGGGCTAGTGTTAGGTTTAGGGTTTGGTCTAGGGCTAGGGTTAGGGTTAGGCTTAGGGTTCGGTTAGGGTTAGGAAAATGGCTAGGACTAGGGTAAGTGTTAGGGTAGGGGTAGGAGTAGGGTTAGTGTTAGGGCTAGGGTTAGTGTTAGTGTTAGGGTTAGGGCTAGGGTTAGGGTTAGGTTAGGGTTAGGGCTAGGGTTAGGGTTAGGTTAGGGTTAGGGCTAGGGTTAGCGTAGAGGTAGGAGTAGGTTTAGGGTTAGTGTTAGGGCTAGGGCTAGCGTTAGGTT
The DNA here is from genome assembly GCA_015711505.1 of Sylvilagus bachmani. Lineage (NCBI taxonomy): Eukaryota > Metazoa > Chordata > Mammalia > Lagomorpha > Leporidae > Sylvilagus > Sylvilagus bachmani. Next base: position 11,192,626 of record CM027392.1, read on the forward strand.
TAGTCTAGGGCTCAGGTTAGTGTTACGGTTAGTTTAGCGTTAGGGTACCGGCTAGGTTTAGGTTTAGGGCTTTGTTTAGGGCTAGGGCTGGGGCTAGGTTTAGCGTTAGGTTTAGGTTTAGGGTTAGGGCTAAAGTTAGGGTTAGGGTTAGGTTTAGGTCTAGGGCTAGGGCTAAGGTTAGGGTTCGGGTTTGGTTTAGGGAAAGAGCTATGTCTAGGGTTAGGGTTACGGTTAGTGTTAGGGTTAGGGTTAGGGCTAGGGCCAGGAATAGGGCTAGGGTTAGGGTTATGTCTAGGGCTAGGGTTAAGTTTAGGATTAGGGCTACAGCTAGGAGTAGGGCTAGGGTTAGGGTTAGGCTTATGGCTAGTGCTAGTGCTAGGGTTAGGGCTAGGGCTAGGGCTAGTGCTAGGTTTAGTGTTAGAGCTAGGGCTATGGATAGGGTTAGGGTTAGGGTTAGGGCTAGAGTTAGTGTTAGGGCTAGGTCTAGGGCTAGGGCTAGGGCTAGGACTAGGGTAAGTGTTAGGTTTAGGGTTAGGGTCGGGGTAGGAGTAGGGTTAGGGTTAGGGTTAGGGCTAGGGCTAGGGCTAGGGTTAGGGTTTGGTTTAGGGCTAGTGCCATGGCTAGGGCTAGGTTTAGGGTTACGGTTAGGGTTAGGGCTAGGGCTAGGGCTAGGGTTAGGTTTAGGCTTAGGGTTACGGTTAGGGTTAGGGCTAGGGCTAGGACTAGGGTAAGTGTTAGGGTTAGGGTTAGGGTTAGGGCTAGGGCTAGGTTTAGTGTTAGGTTTCAGGTTAGGGTTCGTGTTAGGGCTAGGGTTAGGGTTAGTGTTTTGGTTAGGGCTAGGGTTAGGGTTAGATTAGTGTTAGGGCTAGGGTTAGCGTAGGGGTAGGAGTAGGTTTAGGGTTAGTGTTAGGGCTAGGGCTAGCGTTAGGTTTAGTCTAGGGCTCAGGTTAGTGTTAGGGTTAGGTTAGGTTTAGGGTACTGGCTAGGTTTATGGTTAGGACTTTGTTTAGGGCAAGGGCTGGGGCTAGGTTTTGCGTTAGGTTTAGGGTTAGGGCTAAGGTTAGGGTTAGGGTTAGGTTTAGGTCAGGGCTAGGGCTAAGGTTAGGGTTTGGGTTTGTTTTTGCCTAGGGCTAGGATTAGGTTTAGGGCTAGGGTAGGGCCAGGGGTAGGGCTAGGGTTAGGGTTAGGTCTGGGTTTAGGGCTACGGTTAGGGTTAGGTTTTGGTTTCGGGTTAGCGCTAGGGCTAGGGTTAGTTTTATGTCTAGGGCTAGGATTAGGATTAGGATTAGGGCTACTGCTAGGACTAGGGCTAGGGTTAAGTTAGGCTTATGCCAAGTGCTAGTACTTTGGTTAGGGCTAGGGTAGGGCTAGGGCTAGGGCTAGGTCTAGGGCTAGGGCTAAGTTTAGTGTTAGGGCTAGGGCTATGGATAGGGTTAGGGTTAGGGTTAGGTTTAGGGTTAGGGCTAGGGCTAGTTTTAGGATTAGTGTTAGGTTTAGGGTTAGGGCAATGGCTAGTGTTAGGTTTAGGGCTAGTGCTAGGGTTAGGGTTAGGATTAGGTTTACGGTTAGGGTTAGGCCTAGGGCTAGGACTAGGGTAAGTGTTAGGGTTAGGGTTAGGGTAGGGGTAGGAGTAGGGTTAGGGTTAGAGCTAAGGCTAGGGTTAGGGTTCGGTTTAGGGCTAGTGCCACGGCTAGGGCTAGGTTTAGGGTTAGGGTTAGGGTTAGGCCTAGGGCCAGGCCTAGGCTAGGGCTAGGTTTAGGGTTAGGGTGAGGGTTAGGGCTAGGGCTAGTGTTAGTTTTAGGGTTACGTCTAGGGGTAGGGTTAGGTTTAGGCTTAGGGTTCGGTTAGGGTTAGGGCTATGGCTCGGACTAGGGTAAGTGTTAGGTTTAGTGTTAGGGTTAGGGTTAGGGCTAGTTCTAGGTTTAATGTTAGGTTTCGGGTTAGGGTTAGTGTTAGGGCAAGGGCTAGGGTTAGTGTTACGGTTAGGGCTAGGGTTAGGGTTAAGTTAGGGTTAGGGCTAGGGTTAGGGTTAGTGTTAGGGTTAGGGCTATGGTTAGGGTTAGGTTAGGGTTAGGGCTATGGTTAGGGTTAGGTTAGGGTTAGGGCTAGGGTTAGCGTAGGGGTAGGAGTAGGGTTAGGGTCAGTGTTAAGGCTAGGGCTAACGTTAGGTTTAGTCTAGGGCTCAGGTTAATATTAGGGTTAGGTTAGGGTTAGGGTACCGACTAGATTTAGGGTTAGGGCTTTGTTTAGGGCTAGGGCTTTGGCTAGGTTTAGCGTTATGTTTAGGTTTAGGGTTAGGGCTAAGGTTAGGGTTAGGGTTAGGTTTAGGTCTAGGGCTAGGGCTAAGGTTAGGGTTCGGGTTTGGTTTAGGGAAAGAGCTAGGGCTAGGGTTAGGGTTAGGGTTCGGTTTAGGGTTAGGGTTAGTGTTAGGGTTTATGTTAGGGCTAGGGCCAGGAATACGGCTAGGGTTAGGGTTAGGGCTAGGGCTAGGGCGAGGGCTAGGGCTAGGGCTAGTGCCAGGGGTAGGCTTGGGTTAGGGTTAGGGTTAGTGTTAGGGTTAGGGTTAGGGTTAGGTTTCTGATTAGGGTTAGGGCTAGGGCTAGGTTTAGGGTTAGGTTTCTGATAAGGGTTAGGGCTAGGGCTAGGGTTAGGGTTAGGTTTCTTGTTAGGTTTAGGGCTAGGGCTAGGGTTAGGTTTATGTCTAGGGCTAGGGTTAGGATTAGATTTAGGGCTACGGCTAGGTCTAGGGCTAGGGTTAGGGTGTGGTTAGGGTTAGTGTTAGGGATAGGGCTAGTGTTAGGTTTAGGGTTAGGGCTAGGGCGAGTGTTAGGGTTACGGTTACAGTTACGGTTAGGGTTAGGTCTAGGGCTAGGACTAGGGTAAGTGTTAGGGTTAGGGTTAGGATAGCGGTAGGAGTAGGGTAAGTGTTAGGGCTAGGGCTAGGGCTAGGGTTAGGGTTTGGTTTAGGGCTAGTGCCACGGCTAGGGCTAGGTTTAGGGTTAGGGTTAGGGTTAGGGCTAGGGCTAGGGCTAGCGCTAGGACTAGGGTTAGGGTTAGGGTTAGGGTTAGGGCTAGGGCGAGTGTTAGGTTTAGGGCTAGGGTTAGGTTTAGGGTTAGGTTTACGGTTAAGGTTAGGGCTATGGCTAGGACTAGGGTAAGTGTTAGGGTTAGGGTTAGGGTTAGGGTTAGGGCTAGGTTTAGTGTTAGGTTTCGGGTTAGGGTTCGTGTTAGGGTTAGGGCTAGGGTTAGGGTTAGATTAGTGTAGGGCTAGGGTTAGCGTAGTGGTAGGAGTAGGTTTAGGGTTAGTGTTAGGGCTAGGGCTAGCGTTAGGTTTAGTCTAGGGCTCAGGTTAGTGTTACGGTTAGTTTAGCGTTAGGGTACCGGCTAGGTTTATGGTTAGGGCTTTGTTTAGGGCTAGGGCTAGTGCTAGGTTTAGCGTTAGGTTTAGTTTTAGGGTTAGGGCTAAGGTTAGGGTTAGGGTTAGGTTTAGGTCTAGGGCTAGGGCTAAGGTTAGGGTTTGGGTTTGGTTTAGGGAAAGAGCAAGGCCTAGGGTTAGGGTAAGGGTTCGTTTTAGGGTTAGTGTTAGTGTTAGGGTTTGGGTTAGGGCTAGGGCACAGGAATAGGGCTAGGGTTAGGGTTATTGCTAGGGCTAGGGCTGGGGTTAAGCTCAGTTTTAGGTTTAGGGTAGGGGTAGGAGTAGGGTTAGGGTTATTGTTAGGGCTAGGGTTAGGGTTAGGGTTAGGTTTAGGGCTAGTGCCAGGGCTAGGGTTAGGTTTAGGTTAGGGTTAGGTTTAGGGCTAGGGCTTGTGCTAGGGCTAGGGTTAGGGTTAGGGTTAGGACTAGGGCTAGGGCCAGGGCCAGGGGTAGCGCTAGGGTTATGGTTAGGTCTAGGGTTAGGGCTAGGTTTAGGGTTAGGTTTCAGATTAGGTTTAGGGCTAGGGCTAGTATTAGGGTTATGTCTAGGGCTAGGGTTAGGATTATGATTAGGGCTACGGCTAGGACTAGGGCTAGGGTTAGGGTTAGGCTTATGGCTAGTGCTAGTGCTTGGGTTAGGGCTAGGGGTAGGTCTATGGCTAGGGTTAGTATTAGGGCTAGGGCTATGGATAGGGTTAGGTTTAGGTTTAGGGTTTTGGCTAGGATTAGTGTTAGGGCTAGGTCTAGGGTTAGGGTTAGGGTTAGGGTTAGGGCTAGGGTTAGTGTTAGGGTTAGGTTTAGGGTTAGGGTTAAGGTTAGGGCTAGGGCTACTGTTAGGGTTAGGGCTAGGGCTACTGTTAGGGTTAGGGTTAGTGTTAGAGTTAGGGCTCGGGTTAGGATTAGGATTAGGGCTACGGCTCGGACTAGGACTAGGGTTAGGGTTAGGCTTATGGCTAGTGCTAGTGCTTGGGTTAGGGCTAGGGCTAGGGCTAGGGCTAGGGCTAGGTTTAGTGTTAGGGCTATGTTTAGGGTTAGGGCTAGGGTTAGGACTAGTGTAAGTGTTAGGGTTAGGTTTAGGGTCAGGGTAGGTGTAGGGTTAGGGTTAGGGCTACGTCTAGTGTTAGGTTTAGGTTAGGGCTAGGGTTAGGTTTAGGGTTAGGACTATGGGTAGGACGAGGGTTAGGGTTAGGTTTAGGGTTAGTGCAGGGGTAGGAGTAGGGTTAGGGATAGTGTGATGTCTAGGGTTAGGGTTAGGTTTAGGGCTAGTGCCAGGGCTAGGGCTAGGTTTAGGTTAGGGTTAGGGTTAGGGCTAGGGCTAGGGATAGAGCTAGGTCTAGGTCTAGGGCTAGGGCTAGGGCTAGGGTTAGGGTTAGGGTTAGGGCTAGGGTTAGGGTTAAGTTAAAGTTAGGACTAGGGTTAGGGTAGGTTAGGGTTATGGCTAGGGTTACCGTAGGGGTAGGAGTAGGGTTAGGGTTAGTGTTAGGGCTAGGGCTAGCATTAGGTTTAGTCTAGGGCTCAAGTTAGTGTTACGGTTAGCTTAGCGTTAAGGTACCGGCTAGGTTTAGGGCTAGGGCTAGGGCAAGGCTAGGGTTAGGGTTAGGGTTAGGACTAGGGGTAGGGCAAGGGCTAGGGATAGGGATAGGGTTAGGTCTAGGGTTAGGGGTACGGTTAGTGTTAGGTTTTGGATTTGGTTTAGGGTTATGTCTAGGACTAGGGTTAGGATTAGGATTAGGGCTATGGCTACTACTAGGGTTAGGGTTAGGGTTAGGCTTATGGTTAGTGCTAGTGCTTGGGTTATGGCTATGGCTAGGTCTAGGGCTAGGGCTAGGGCTAGATTTAGTGTTAGGGCTAGGTCTATGGAAAGGGTTAGGGTTAGGGTTAGTGCTAGGGCTAGTGTTAGGTTTAGGTTTAGGGTTAGGGTTAGGGCTAGGGCTAGTGTTAGGTTTAGGGTTTGGTCTAGGGCTAGGGTTAGGGTTAGGGTTAGGGTTAGGGTTAGGGTTACGGTTAGGGTTAGTGTTAGGGCTAGGGCTAAGACTAGGGTAAGTGTTAGGATTAGGGTTAGGGTAGGGGTAGGAGTAGGGTTAGGGTTAGTGTTAGGACTAGGGCTAGGCCTAGCAGTAGGGTTAGGGTTAGGGTTAGGGTTAGGGCTAGGGCTAGTGTTAGGTTTAGGTTTAGGGCTAGGGCTAGGGCTAGGGTTAGGGTTAGGCTTAGGTTTACGGTTAGGGTTAGGGTTAGGGTCAGGGTTAGTACTTTGGCTATGGCTATGGCTTGGGCTAGTGCCAGGGGTTTGTCTAGGGTTAGGGTTAGGTCTAGGTTTAGGGCTAGGGTTAGGGTTAGAGTTAGGGTTAAGTTTTGGATTAGGGTTAGGGCTAGGGCTGGGGATAGGGTTTGTCTAGGGCTAGGGTTAGGATTAGGATTAGGGCTAGGGCTTGGTCTAGGGCTGGGGTTAGGGTTAGGCTTATGGCTACTGCTAGTGCTAGGATTAGGGTTAGGGCTAGGATTATTGTTAGTGTTTTGGCTATGGCTAGTGCTAGGGGTAGTGCTTGGGACAGGGTTAAGGTTAGCGTTATGTTAGGATTATGGTACCGGCTAGGTATAGGGTTAGGCCTAGGTTTAGGGCTTCAGCTAGGGTTAGGTCTAGGGTTAGGGTTAGGGTTAGGGCTAGGGCTAGGGCCAGGAGTAGGGCTAAGGTTAGGTTTTGGTCTAGTGTTAGGACTAGGGTTAGGGTTAGGGTTCGGATTAGGGTTAGGGCTAGGGCTAGGGTTATGGTTATGTCTAGGGCTAGGGTTAGGATTAGGATTAGGGCTTTGTCTAGGACTAGGGCTAGGGTTAGGGTTAGGATTATGGCTAGTGCTAGTGCTTGGGTTAGGGCTAGGGCTAGGTCTAGGGCTAGGGCTAGGGCTAGGGCTAGGGCTATGGAAAGGGTTATGGTTAGGGTTAGGGCTAGGGCTAGTGCTAGGGGTAGGGCTAGGGATAGGGTTATGTTTAGCGTTAGGTTAGGGTTATGATACCGGCTAGGGTTAGGTGTAGGCCTAGGTTTAGGGCTACGGCTAGGCTTAGGTCTAGTGTTAGGGTTAGGGTTAGGGCTAGGGCTAGGTTCAGTGTTAGGTTTCGGGTTAGGGTTAGGGTTAG
>CM027392.1:11199671-11214440 GCA_015711505.1 Sylvilagus bachmani
GGCTAGGTCTAGGGCTAGGTTTAGGGTTAGGGTTAGGGTTTGGGTTACATTTAGTGTTAAGGATAGGGTTATTTATAGGGTTAGATTTCAGGTTAGGGTTAGGGTTAGGGCTAGGGCTAGGGTTAGGGTTAGTGTTAATGTTAGCCTTTGTATTAGGGCTAGGGCTTGGGATAGGGTTAGGGTTAGGTTTAGGGCTAGGGCTAGGGTTATTGTTAGGGTTAGGGCTAGGTCCAGGGCTAGGGTTAGGGTTAGCGTTATGGCTAGTGTAAGTGCTAGGGTTAGGGTTAGTTCTAGGGCTAGTGGTAGGGTTTTTGTAAGGGTTAGGGCTAGGGTTAAGGTTACAGTTTGGTTAGGGTTAGGGTACTGGCTAGGGTTAGGGTTAGGCCTAGGTTTAGTGCTACGGCTATGGTTAAATCTTCTGTTAGGGTTAGAGTTAGGGCCAGGGCCTAGGTTAGGGTTAGGTTTATGGCTAGTGCTAGTGCTAGGGTTAGAGTTAGGCCTAGGGTTAGTGCTAGGATTCGGGTTAGGGTTAGGGCTAGGGCTAGTGCTAGGTTTAGCGTTAATTCTAGTGTTAATGTTAGGGTTAGGTTAGTGTTAGGGTATCGGCTAGGATTATGGTTAGGCCTAGGTTTTGGGCTACTGCTATGGTTAGGTCTAGTGTTAGGGTTAGGGTTAGGGTTAGGTTTAGCCTTAGGGTTAGGGGTAGGGCCAGGGATAGGTCTAGGGCTAGGGCTAGGGCTAGGGCTAGTGTTAGTGTTAGGTCTAGGTTAGTGGTTACGGTTAGGTTAGGGTTAGGGTTAGGTTTAGGGCTAGGGCTAGTGCTAGGGTTAGGGTAAGTGTTAGGGCTAGGGCTAGTGCTAGGGTTAAGTCTAGGGCTAGGTTTAAGGTTACAGTTTGGTTAGGGTTAGGGTACCGCCTAGGGTTAGGGTTAGGTCTAGGTTTAGGGCTACGGCTATGGTTAGGTCTAGTGTTAGGGTTAGGGTTAGGGCTAGGGCTAGGGTTACTGTTATTGTTAGGGTTAGGGCTAGGGCTAGGATTAGGGTTAAGCTTAGGTTTAGGGTTAGGTCTAGGTTTAGGGTTAGGCTTTGGGTTAGGGCTAAGTCAATGTTAGGGTTAGTGTTAGGGTTAGGTTTAGAGCTAGGGCTTCGGTTAAGGTTATGTTTAGGGTTAGTGATAGTGTTAGGGTTAGGGTTAGGGCTAGAGTAAGGGTTAGGGTTAGGGTTAGGGTTAGGGCTAGGTCTAGGGCCAGGGATAGTGCTAGGGTTAGGGTTAGGGTTAGATCTAGGGCTAGGGTTAGGGTTACATTTAGTGTTAAGGATAGGGCTATTTATAGGGTTAGATTTCAGGTTAGGTTTGGGTTAGCGTTAGGGCTAGGCCTAGGGTTAGGGTTAGTGTTAGTGTTAGTGTTAGTGTTTGGGCTATGGCTTGGGTTAGGGTTAGGGTTAGGGTTAGGGTTAGGGTTAGGTCTAGGGCTAGGGCTAGGGCTAGGGCCAGGGCTAGGGTGAGGGTTAGATTTAGGGTTAGTGTTAGGGTTAGGGGTTAGGGTTAGGGTTAGGGTTAGGGTTAGGGTTAGGGTTAGGGTTAGCGTTAGGGCTAGGGTTAGAGCTAGCGCTAGGTTATTGTTAGGGTTAGGGTTAGGGTTAGGTTTAGTGTTAGTGTTATGTTTAGTTTTAGGGCAAGGGCCAGGGCTAGGGCTAGTGTTAGGTTAAAAGTGAGGGTAGGGATAGGGTTAGGGCTAGGGTTCGGGTCCTGTCTATGTGCAGGGTTAGGGTTAGGGGTAGGTTTATTTCTAGAGTTAGAGCTCAGTTTAGGGTTAGGGTTCGGTTTAGGGTAACGGATAGGGCTATCGTCAGGGTTAGGTTTAGGCCTCGGTCCAGGTTTAAGGTTAGGGTTACTGTTAGGGTTAGGTTTAGGGCTAGGGTTAGGGTTAGGGCTAGGACTAGGTCTCGGGTTAGGTTTAGTGTTAGGATTAGGGCTAGGTCTAGGGTTAGGGTTTGGGTTAGGGTTAAGGCTAGGGCTACATTTAGGTTTAGGGTTGTGGCTAGGGCTAGGGTTAGGATTAGGGCTAGGTCTAGTGTTAGGGTTAGGGTTGGGGTTAATGCTAGGGCTAGTGTTATGGTTAGGGTTAAGGCTAGGGCTAGGGCTAGGACTAGGCCTAGGATTATGATTAGGGTAAGTGTTAGTGTTAGGGCTAGATTTATGGTTGTAGTTAGTTCTAGTGTTAGGGTTATGTTAGGGCTAGGTTAAAGCTAGGTTTAGAGTTAAGTTTAGTGTTTTCTTTTTTTAGCATTTAGTGTTTTTTTTAGGATTAAGGATTAGATTTAGGGTTTGGGTTAGGGTTAGGGTTAGGATAAGGTTTAGGGTTGGGTTTGGGAGGAGTTGAGGTTGGAGTTAGTGTTAGGGTTGGGGTTGGGGTAGGGGTTGGGTTTGGGGTTAGAGTTTGGGTTAGGCTTAGGGCTGGGGTTAGGGTTAGGGTTAGCATTAGGGCTAGGGCTAGGGTTAGGTTTAGGGTCAGGGCTAGGGCATGGCTTTGGTTAGCGTTAGGTGTATGTTTAGGGTTAGCTCTAGGGTTATGGTTAGGTTTAGGGTTATGGTTAGGGCTAGGGTTTGGGCTAGGGCTAGGGTTAGGCCTAGGGCTTGGGCTATGGCTAGGGTTAGGGTTAGGTTTAGGGTTAGGGATAGGCCTAAGGCTTGGGGTAGGGTGATGGTTAGGGTGAGTGTTTGGGCTAGAGCTAGGGTTAGAGTTAAGGTTAGTGTTAGGGCTAGGACTATGGTTAGGACTAGAGTTAGTTTTAGGTTTAGGGTTAGGGCTAGGTTTAGGGTTAGTGTTAGGGTTAGGGCTTGGGCCTGGGCCAAGCCTAGTGCTAGGGTTAGGGTTAGGGTTAGGGCTAGGGCTTGGATTAGGTTAGGGTTCGGTTGGGTTAGGGTACCCACTAGGGTTAGGGTTAGTCCTAGGTTTAGGGCTACGGTTAGGGTTAGTCCTAGGTTTAGGGCTACGGCTAGGGTTAGGACTAGGGTTAGGGTTAGTGTTAGGGCTAGGACTAGGGTTAGGATTAATTTTAGGGTGAGGGCTAGGGCTACGGCTAGGGTTAAGGTTAGGGTTCTGGTTAGGCTTAGGGTTAGGGTTAGTGGTAGGGCTAGAGCGAGTGCTAGGTTTAGGGCTAGGGCTAGGGTTAATGTTAGGGTTAGGTTAGGGTTAGGGTACTGGCTAGGGTTAGGTTCAGGCTTATGTTTAGGGCTACGGCTAGAGGTAGGTCTAGGGTTAGGGTTAGGGTTAGGGCTAGGGCTAGGGTTAGGGTTAGTGTTAGGGTGAGGGCTAGGGCTACGGCTAGGGTTAAGGTTAGGGTGTGTTTTAGGTTAGGGTTAGGGTTAGGTTTAGGGCTAGGTTTAGGTTTAGGGTTAGGGCTAGGGCCAGGGATCGGGCTAGTGTTGGTTAGATTTAGGTTAAGGGCTAGGGCTAGGGCTAGGGCTGGGACTAGGTTAAGTGTTAGGTCTAGGGTATGGTTATGATTAGGGTTAGGGATAGGGTTAGGGATAGGGCTATTTATAGGGTTAGGGTTAGGGTTCGAGTTAGGGCTAGTGCTAGGGCTAGGGCTAGGTTTAGGGTTAGGTCCAGGGCTAGGGCTTGGGTTAGGGTTTTGTTCGGGTTAGCGTTAGGGCTAGGACTAGGGCTCAGGTTATTGTTAGGCTAGGACTATATATAGGGTTTGATTTAGGGTTAAGGTTAGGGTTAGGGTTAGGTCTAGGGTTTGGGTTAGGGTTAGGGTTCGGGCTAGGCCTAGCGTTAGGGTTAGGGTTAGGGCTAGGGCTAGGTCTAGGGTTAGGATTAGGGTTAGGGTTAGGGCTAAGGCCAGTGCTAGGGTTAGGGTTAGGGTTATGACTAGTGCTAGTGCTAGGGTTAGAGTTAGGCCTAGGGCTAGTGCTAGGATTAGGGATATGATTAGGGCTAGTGCTAGTGCTAGGGTTACTGCTAGGGCGAGGGCTAGGTTTAAGGTTAGGGTTAGGTTAGGCTTAGGGTACCGGCTAGGATTAGGGTTAGGCCTAGGTTTAGGGCTACGGATAGGGTTAGGTCTAGGGTTAGGGTTAGGGTTAGGGTTAGGGCTAGGTCCAGGGCTAGTGCTAGGGTTAGGGTTAGTTCAAGGGCTAGTGCTAAGTTAGGGTTAGGCTTAGGGCCAGGGCTAGGGCTAGGGTTAAGGTTACAGTTTGGTTATGGTTAGGGTACCGTCTAGTGTTAGGATTAGGCCTAGGTTTAGGGTTACGGGTATGGTTAGTTCTAGTATAAGGGTTAGGGTTAGGGTTAGGACTAGGGTGAGGGTTAGGGTTAGGGTTATGGTTAGCGCTAGGGCCAGGGATAGGACTTGGGTTAGGGTTAGGTTTAGGTTAAGGGCTAGGGCTAGGTCTAGGGCTAGGATTAGTGTTAGGGCTAGGGTTAGGGTTACGGTTAGGGCTAGGGTTAGGGTTAGGGTTAGATCTAGGGCTAGGGTTAGGGTTAGTGTTAGTGTTAGGGATAGGGCTATTTATAGGGTTAGATTTCTTGTTAGGGTTAGGGTAGTGATAGGGCTAGGGTTAGGGTTAGTGTTAGTGTTAGTGTTAGTGTTAGTGTTAGTGTTAGGGCTAGGGCTTGGGTTAGGGGTAGGTTTAGGGCTAGGGCCAGGGCCAGGGCTAGGGTTAGGGTTAGGGTTAGGGTTATGGCTAGTGCTAGTGCTAGAGTTAGGGTTAGGTTTAGGTCTAGTGCTAGGGTTAGGGCTAGGGCTTGGTTTAGGTTAGGGTTAGGTTAGGGTTAGGGTACCCACTAGGTTTAGGGCTACAGCTAGGGTTTAGGTCTAGTGTTAGGTTTAGGGTTAGTGTTAGGGCTAGGACTAGGGTTAGGGTTAATATTAGGGTGAGGGCTAGGGCTACGTCTAGGGTGAAGGTTAGTGTTCGTGTTAGGGTTAGGGTTAGGTTTAGGGGTATGGCTAGGGCTAGGGCTAGTGCTAGGTTTAGGGTTAGGGGTAGTGTTAAGGTTAGGTTTAGGTTAGGGTTAGGGTACTGGCTAGGATTATGGTTAGGCTTAGGTTTAGGGCTACGGCTAGAGTTAGTTCTAGGGTTAGGGTTAGGGTTAGGGCTAGGGCTAGGGTTAGGGTTAGTGTTAGGGTGAGGGCTAGGGCTACGGCTGCATTTAAGTTTAGGGTTTGTGTTAGGTTAGGGTTAGGAATAGGGTTAGGGTTAGGGTTAGGGTTAGGGCTAGGGCCAGGGATAGGGCTAGTGTTAGGGTTAGTGTTAAGTTAAGGGCTAGGGCAAGAGCTAGTGCTTGGGCTAGGTTTAGTGTTAGGGCTAGGGTTATGGTTAGGGTTAGGGGTAGGGTTAGGGTTAGGGCTTAGCGCTAGGCTTAGGTTTAGGGTTAGGTCTAGGGCTAGGGCTAGGGTTAGGGTTAGGTCTAGGGCTAGGGCTAGGTTTAGGGTTAGGGTTTGGGTTAGGGTTAGGGCTAGGACTAGGGCTCGGGTTAGTGTTTGGGCTAGGGTTAATTATAGGGTTTGGTTTAGGGTTAGGGTTGGGTTAGGGCTAGGTAGAGGGTTAGGGTTAGGGTTAGGGCTAGGGCTAGGGTTAGGGTTAGGTTTAGGCCTAGGGCTTGGGTTAGGTTAGTGTTTGGTTAGGGTTAGGGTACCCACTAGGGTTAGGGTTGGTGCTAGGTTTAGGGCTACGGTTAGGGTTAGGTCTAGGCTTAGGGTTAGTGTTAGGGCTAGTACTAGGGTTAGGGTTAATGTTAGGGTGAGGTCTAGGGCTACGGCTAGGGTTAAGTTTAGGGTTCGGGTTAGGCTTAGGGTTAGGTTTAGGGGTAGGGCTTGGGCTAGGGCTAGGGTTAGGGCTAGAGCTAGGGTCAATTTAGGGTTAGGTTACGGTTAGGGTACTGGCTAGTGTTAGGGTTAGGCTTAGTTTTAGGGCTATGGCTAGTGTTAGGTCTAGGGTTAGGATTAGGGTCAGGGCTAGGTCTAGTGTTAGGGTTAGTGTTAGGGTGAGGGCTAGGGCTACGGCTAGGTTTAAGGTTAGTGTGTGTGTTAGGTTAGGGTTAGGGTTAGGGTTAGGGCTAGTGTTAGGTTTAGGGTTAGGGCTAGGGCCAGGGATAGGGCTAGGGTTAGGGTTAGTGTTAGGTTAAGTGCTAGGTTTAGTGCTAGGGCTGTGGCTATGTTTAGTGTTAGGTCTAGGGTTATGGTTAGGGTTAGGTTTAGGGTTAGTGTTAGGATTAGTTTTAGGATTAGTGTTAGGGGTAGCGCTAGGCTTAGGTTTTGGGTTAGGGTTCAGGTTAGGGTTAGGGCTAGGACTAGGGCTAGGTTAGGGTTATGTCTAGGGCTAGGGCTAGGGTTAGGTTTAGGGTTCGGGATAGGGTCAGGGATAGGATTAGGGCTCGTGTTATTTTTAGGCTAGGGCTATTTATAGGGTTAGGGCTAGGGTTAGGTTTAGGGTTAGGGCTTGGTCCAGGGCTAGGTTTAGGGTTAGGGTTAGGGTTAGTGTTATGGCTAGGGTTAGGTTTAGTTCTAGGGCTAGTGCTAGAGGTAGGGTAAGGGTTAGGGCTAGGGCTAGTGCTAGGGTGAAGGCTAGGGCTAGGATTAAGTTTACAGTTTGGTTAGGGTTAGGGTACCGGCTAGGGTTAGGTTTAGGCCTAGGTTTAGGGCTACGCAATGGTTAAATCTTGTGTTAGGGTTAGGGTTAGGGCTAGGTTTAGGTTTTGGGTGTGGTTTAGCTTTAGGTTTAGGGCTAGGGCCAGGAATAGCGCTCGGCTTAGGTTTAGGGTTCGGTGAAGGGCTAGGGCTAGGGCTAGGGCTAGGGCTAGGGCTAGGGCTAGGGCAAGGATTAGTGTTAGGGCTAAGGTTATGGTTACGGTTAGAGCTGGGTTAGGGTTAGGGTTAGATCTAGGGCTAGGGTTAGGTTTAGGGTTAGGGTTAGGAATAGGGCTATTTATAGGGTTAGATTTCGGGTTAGGTTTAGGTTAGGGCTAGGACTAGGGTTAGGTTTAGTGTTAGTGTTAGTGTTAGTGTTAGGGCTAGGGCTTGGGTTAGGGTTAGGGTTAGGGTTAGGGGTAAGGCTAGGGCCAGGGCTAGGGTTAGGGTTAGGGTTAAGGCTAGTGCTAGTGCTAGGGTTAGAGTTAGGCCTAGGGCTAGTGCTAGCGTTAGGGTTACGGTTAGGGCTAAGGCTAGTGCTAGGATTAGGGCTATGGCTAGGGCTTGGGTTAAGCTTAGGTTTAGGTTAGGGTTAGGGTACCGGCTAGGATTAGGGTTAGGCCTAGGTTTAGGGCTACGGATAGGGTTAGATGTAAGGTTAGGGTTAGGGTTAGGGTTAGGGTTAGGGCTAGGTTTGGGGTTAGGATTTGAGTTAGGGTTAGGGTTAGGGCTAGTTCTAGGTCCAGGGCTAGGGTTAGGTTAAGGGTTATGGCTAGTCCTAGTTCTAGGGTTAGAGTTAGGCCTAGGGCTAGTGCTAGGGTTAGGTCTAGGGCTAGGGCTAGGGCTAGGGCTAGGGCTAGGGCTTGGGCTAGGGTTAGTGTTAGTGTTAGTGCTAGGGCTAGGTCCAGGGCTAGGGTTAGGGATAGGTTTATGGCTAGTGCTAGTGCTAGTGCTAGTGCTAGGATTAGGTTTAGTTCTAGGGCTAGTGCTAGGGTTAGGGTAAGGGTTAGTGTTAGGGCTAGGGCTAGGTCCAGGGCTAGGGTTAGGATTAAGTTTACAGTTTGTTTAGGGTTCGGGTACCGGCTAGGGTTAGGGTTAGGCCTAGGTTTAGGGCTACGGCTATGGTTAGGTCTAGTGTTAGGGTTAGGGTTAGGGCTAGGGCTAGGGTTACTGTTATTGTTAGGTTTAGGGCTGGGGCTAGGATTAGGGTTAAGCTTAGGGTTAGGTTTAGTTCTAGGGTTAGGTTTAGGGTTTGGGTTAGGGCTAAGGCTATGTTTAGGGTTGGGTTAGGGTTAGGTTTAGAGCTAGGGCTTCGGTTAAAGTTATGTTTAGGATTAGTTTTAGGTTTAGGTTTTGTGCCAGGGATCGTGCTAGGGTTAGGGTTAGGGTTAGATCTAGGGCTAGGGTTAGGGTTAGGGTTAGGGTTAGGGTTAGATTTAGTGTTAGGGATAGGGTTATTTATAGGGTTAGATTTCGGGTTAGGGTTAGGCTTAGGTCTAGGTCTAGTGCTAGGGTTAACGTTAGGGTTAGAGCTAGGTCTTGTGTTAGGTTACGGTTAGGTTAGGTTTAGGGTATCCACTAGGGTTAGGGTTAGTCCTAGGTTTAGGGCTACGGCTAGGGTTACTGCTAGGGTTAGGGTTACTGTTAGGGCTAGGACTAGGGTTAGGTATAATGTTAGGGTGAGGGCTAGGGCTATGGCTAGGGTGAAGGTTAGAGTTCGGGTTAGGCTTAGTGTTATGGTTAGGGATAGGGCTAGGGCTAGTGCTAGGTTTAGGGCTAGGGCTAGGGTTAAAGTTAGGGTTAGGTTAGGGTTAGGGTACTGGCTAGGGTTAGGTTTAGGCTTAGGTTTAGGGCTACTGCTAGAGTTAGTTCTAGGGTTAGGGTTAGTGCTAGGGCTAGGGTTAGGGTTAGGGCTAGTGTTAGGGTGAGGGCTAGGGCTACGGTTAGGTTTAAGGTTAGGGTTTGTGTTAGGTTAGTGTTAGGGTTATCGTTAGGGCTAGGGTTAGGGTTAGGGTTAGGGCTATGGCCAGGGATAGGGCTAGGGTTAGGGTTTGTGTTAGGTTAAGGGCTAGAGCTAGGGCTGGGGCTAGGTTAAGTGTTAGGGCTATGGTTAGTGCTAGGTTTAGGTTAGGGTTAGTGCTAGGGTTAGGTTAGGGTTAGGGCTAGGGCTAGGGTTAGGTCTAGGGCTAGGGCTAAGTTTAGGGTTAGGGTTTGGGTTAGGGTTAGGGCTAGGACTAGGGCTCGGGTTAGTGTTAGGGCTATGGCTATTTATAGGGTTTGGTTTAGGGTTAGGTTTAGGGCTAGGTAGAGTGTTAGGGTTAGGGTTAGTGTTAGGGTGAGGGCTAGGGCTATGGTTAGCTTTAAGGTTAGGGTTTGTGTTAGGTTAGGGTTATGTTTAGGGTTAGGGCTAGGGTTAGGGTTAGGGCTAGTGCTAGGGAGAGGTATAGGGTTAGGGTTTGGGCTAGGGCTAGGGCGAGGGCTAGGGTTAGGGTTAGTGTTAGGGTGAGGGCTAGGGCTATGGTTAGCTTTAAGGTTAGGGTTTGTGTTATGTTAGGGTTATGGTTAGGGTTAGGGCTAGGGTTAGGGTTAGGGTTAGGTCTATGGCCAGGGATAGGGCTAGGGTTAGGGTTAGTGTTAGGTTAAGGGGTAGGGCTAGGGCTAGGGCTAGGGCTGGGGCTAGGTTTAGTGTTAGGGCTAGGGTTATGGTTAGGGTGAGGGTCAGGGTTAGGGCTAGTGCTAGGCTAGGGTAAGGTTTAGGCTTAGGTCTAGGGCTAGGGCTAGGGTTAGGGTTAGGGTTCAGGTTGGAGTTGGGGCTAGGTCTAGGGCTTGGGGTAGTGTCAGGGCTATGGCTATTTATAGGGTTTGGTTTAGGGTTAGGGTTAGGGTTAGGGCTAGGTAGAGTGTTAGGGTTAGGGTTAGGGTTAGGGTTAGGGCTAGGGCTATGTTTAGGGTTAGTGTTAGGTTAGGGCTAGGGCTAGGGAGAGGTTTAGGGTTAGGGTTAGGGCTAGGTAGAGTGTTAGGATTAGGGTTAGGGTTAGGGCTAGGGCTATGTTTAGGGTTAGTGTTAGGTTAGGGCTAGGGCTAGGGCGAGGTTTAGGGTTAGGGTTAGGTCTAGGGCTAGGGCGAGGGCTAGGGTTAGGTTTAGGGTTATGGCTAGAGCTAGTGCTAGGGTTAGAGTTAGGCCTAGGGCTAGTGCTAGGGTTAAGGTTAGGGTTTGGGCTAGGGTTAGTTCTAGGGCTAGGGCTAGGGCTAGGGTTAAGTTTAGGGTTAGGTTAGGGTTAGGGTACCGGCTAGGGGTAGCCTGAGGCCTAGGTTTAGGTCTACGGCTATGGTTAGGTCTAGTGTTAGGGTTAGGGTTATGGCTAGGTTTAGGGTTAGGGTTAGGGTTAGGGTAAGGTTTAGGACTAGGGCCAGGGATAGGGCTTGGGTTAGGGTTAGGGTTATGTTAATGGCTAGGGCTAGGGCTAGGGCTAGGGCTAGGGCTAGGGCTAGGGTTAGTGTCAGGGCTAGGATTGTGGTTACGCTTAATTGTTGGGTTTGGGTTAGGGTTAGGGCTATGGCTAGGGCTAGGGTTAGTATTAGGGTTAGGGCTAGGGCTAGGGCTAGGGCTAGGTTTAGGGTTAGTGTTAGGTTAGGGCTAGGGCTAGGGAGAGGTTTAGAGTTAGGGTTAGGGTTAGGGTTAGGACTAGGTAGAGTGTTTCGTTCAGTGTTAGGGCTATGGCTAGGGTTAGGGTTAGTGTTAGGGTTAGGGCTAGGGCTAGGGAGAGCTTTACGGTTAGGGTTTGGGCTAGGGCTAGGGTGAGGGCTAGGGTTAGGGTTAGGGTTATGACTACTGCTAGTGCTTGGGTTAGATTTAGGCCTTGGGCTAGTGCTAGGGTTAGGGTTAGGGTTAGGGCTAGGGCTAGTGCTAGGGTTAGTGCTAGCGCTAGGGTTAAGGTAACATTTTGGTTATGGTTAGGGTACCGTCTAGGGTTAGGGTTAGGCCTAGGTTTACGGCTATGGCTATGGTGAGGTCTAGTGCTAGGGTTAGGGTTATGGCTAGGGCTAGGGTTACTGTTATTTTTAGTGTTAGGTTAGGTCTAGGTTTAGGGTTAGTGTTTGGGTTAGGGCTAAGGCTATGGGTAGGTTTAGGGTTAGGGTTAGGGTTAGAGCTAGAGTTAGGGTTAGGGTTAGTGTTGGAGCTAGAGTTAGGGCTAGGGTTAGGGTTATGTTAAGGCCTAGGGCCAGGGATCGGGCTAGGGTTAGGGTTAGGTTTAGATCTAGAGCTAGTGTTAGGTTTAGGGTTAGGCTTAGGGCTAGGGCTAGGTTCAGGGTTAGTGTTAGTGTTAGGGTTATGGCTAGAGCTAGTGCTAGGGTTAGGGTTAGGTCTAGGGTAGTGGTAAGGTTAGGGTTAGGGTTAGTGTTAGGGATAGTGTTATTTATAGGGTTATTTTTCGGGGTTAGGGTTAGGGTTAAGGATAGTGCTAGGGTTAGGGTTAGTGTTAGTGTTAGGGCTAGAGCTTGGGTTAGGATTAGGGTTCGGGCTAGGGCCAGGGCCAGGGCTAGGGTTAGGTTTAGCGTTAGGGTTATGGCTAGTGCTAGTGCTAGGGTTAGGGTTAGGTCTAGGGCTAGTGGTACGGTTAGGGTTAGGGTTAGGGCTAGGGCTAGGTTTAGGTTAGGGTTATGGTACCCACTAGGGTTAGGGTTAGTCCTAGGTTTAGGGCTATGGCTAGGGTTAGGTCTAGGGTTAGGGTTAGTTTAGGGGTAGTACTAGGGTTAGGGTTAATGTTAGGGTGAGGGCTAGGGCTACGGCTAGGGTAAGGTGGGGTTCGGTTTAGGCTTAGGGTTAGGGTTAGGGATAGGGCTATTATAGGGTTAGATATCGGGTTAGGGTTAGTGTACTGGCTAGGGCTAGGGTTAGATTTAGTGTTAGTGTTAGTGTTAGTGTTAGTGTTAGTGTTAGTGTTAGGGCTAGTGCTTGTGTTAGGGTTAGGGTTAGGGCTAGGGCTAGGTCCAGGGCTAGATTTAGGTTTGGGGTTATGGCTAGTGCTAGTGTCAGGGTTAGGGTTATTTCTAGGGCTAGTGCTAGGGTTAGGGTTAGTGCTAGGTCTAGGGTTAGGTTAGGGTTAGGTTAGTGTTAGGGTACCCACTAGGGTTAGGGTTAGTCCTAGGTTTAGGGCTAAGGCTAGGGTTAGGTCTAGGGTTAGGGTTAGTGTTAGGGTACCCACTAGGGTTAGGGTTAGTCCTAGGTTTAGGGCTAAGGCTAGGGTTAGGTCTAGGGTTAGGGTTAGTGTTAGGGCTAGGACTAGGGTTAGGGTTAGGGTTAGGGTTAGGGATAGGGCTATTATAGGGTAGATTTCAGGTTAGAGTTAGGGCTAGGGCTAGGGCTAGGGTTAGGTTTAGTGTTAGAGTTAGTGTTAGTGTTAGGGCTAGGGCTTGTGTTAGGGTTAGGGTTTTGGCTAGGGCTAGGGCTAGGGCCAGGGCTAGATTTAGGGTTAGGGTTATGGCTAGTGCTAGTGCTAGGGTTAGGGGTATTTCTAGGGCTAGTGCTAGGGTTAGTTTTAGCGTTACGGCTAGGGCTAGGGTTATTTTAGGGTTAGGTTAGGGTTATGGTACCCACTAGGGTAAGGGTTAGTACTAGGTTTAGGGCTACGGCTAGGGTTAGGACTAGGGTTAGGGTTAGTGTTAGTGCTAGGACTAGGTTTAGGGTTAATGTTAGGGTGAGGGCTAGGGCTACGGCTAAGTTTAAGGTTAGAGTTTGTGTTAGGTTAGGTTTAGGTTTAGGGTCGGGTTAGGGTTAGGGTTAGGGCTAGGGTTAGGGTTAGGTTAAGGGTTAGGACTAGGTCCAGGGATAGGGTTAGGGTAAGGGTTAGTGTTAGGTTAAGGGTCAGGGCTAGAGCTAGGGCTGGGGCTAGGTTTAGTGTTAGGGCTAGGTTTATGGTTAGGGTTAGGGTTAGGTTTACGGCTAGCGCTAGGGCTAGGGTTAGTTTTAGGGTTATGTCTAGGGCTAGGGCTGGGTTAGGGTTAGGGTTCAGGCTAGGGTTATGGCTAGGACTAGGGTTCGGGTTAGTGTTAGGGCTAGGGCTATTTATAGGGTTTGGTTTAGTGTTAGGGTTAGGGTTAGGGCTAGGTAGAGGTTTAGGTTTAGGGCTTTGGCTAGGGTTAGTGTTAGGGGTAGGGTTAGGGCTAGGGCTAGGAAGAGCTGTAGGGTTAGGGTTTGGGCTTGGGCTAGGGCCAGGGCTAGGGTTAGGGTTAGGGTTATGGCTAGTGCTAGTGCTAGGGTTAGAATTAGGCCTAGGGCTAGTGCTAGGGTTAGAGTTAGGTTTAGGGTTAGGGCTAGGGCTAGTTATAGGGTTAGGGCTAGGGCTAGGCCTAAGGTTAAGGTTAGGGTTAGATTAGGGTTAGGGTACCGGCTAGGATTAGGTTTAGGCCTAGGTTTAGGACTACGTGTAGTGTTAGGTCTAGGGTTAGGGTTAGGGTTAGGGATAGGGCTATTTATAGGGTTAGATTTCGGGTTAGGGTTAGGTTTAGTGCTAGGGCTAGGGTTAGTGTTAGTGTTAGTGTTAGTGTTAGTGTTAGTGTTAGTGTTAGTGTTAGGGCTAGGGCTTGGGTTAGGGTTAGGGTTACGGTTAGGGCTAGGGCCAGGGCTAGGGTTAGGGTTAGCATTATGGCTAGTGCTAGTGCTAGGGTTAGGGTTAGTTCTAGGGCTAGTGCTAGGGTTAGTGTTAGGGTTAGGGCTAGTGCAAGTGTTAGGGTTAGGGTTACGGCTAGGTCTAATGCTAGTGCTAGGGCTAGGGTTAGGGTTAGTTCTAGGGCTAGATCTAGGGTTAGGGTTAGGGTTCGGTTAGGGTTAGGACCTGGACTAGGGCTCGGGTTAGTGTTAGGGCTAGGGCAATTTATAGGGTTTGGTTTAGTGTTAGAGCTAGGGCTAGGGTTAGGATTAGTGTTAGGGTTAGGGCTACCGCTAGGGAGAGGTGTAGGGTTAGGGTTTGGGCTTGGGCTAGGGCCAGAGCTAGGGTTAGGGTTAGGGTTATGGCTAGTGCTAGTGCTAGGGTTAGAATTAGGCCTAGGGCTAGTGCTAGGTTTATAGTTAGGTTTAGGGTTAGGGCTAGGGCTAGTTCTAGGGTTAGGGCTAGGGCTAGGGCTAAGGTTAAGGTTAGGGTTAGATTAGGGTTAGGGTACCAGCTAGGATTAGGGTTAGGCCTAGGTTTAGGGCTATGGGTAGTGTTAGGTCTAGGGTTAGGGTTAGGGTTAGGGATAGGGCTATTTATAGGGTTATATTTCGGGTTAGGGTTAGGTTTAGTGCTAGGGCTAGGGTTAGTGTTAGTGTTAGTGTAGTGTTAGTGTTAGTGTTAGTGTTAGGGCTTGGGTTAGGGTTAGGGTTAGGGCTAGGGCTAGGGCCAGGGCTAGGGTTAGGGTTATCGTTATGGCTAGTGCTAGTGCTAGGGTTAGGGCTAGTTCTAGGGCTAGTGCTAGGGTTAGTGTTAGGGTTAGGGCTAGCGCAAGTGTTAGGGTTAGGGTTATGGCTAGGTCTAGTGCTAGTGCTAGGGCTAGGGTTAGGGTTAGTTCTAGGGCTAGATCTAGGGTTAGGGTTAGGGTTCGGTTATGGTTAGGGCTAGGACTAGGGCTCGGGTTAGTGTTAGGGCTAGGCCTATTTATAGAGTTTGGTTTAGTGTTAGGGTTAGGGTTAGGTCTAGGTAGAGGATTAGGGTTAGAGTTAAGGCTAGGGCTAGGGTTAGGGTTAGTGTTAGGGTTAGGGCTAGGGCTAGGGAGAGGTTTAGGGTTAGGGCTTGGGCTAGGGCTAGGGTCAGGGCTAGGGTTAGGTTTAGGGTTATGGCTAATGCTAGTGCTAGGGTTAGAGTTAGGCCTAGGGCTAGTGCTAGGGTTACGGTTAGGGTTAGGGTTTTGTTAGGGCTAGGGCTATCTCTATGGTTAGTGTTATGGTGAGTGCTAGGGTTAGGGTTAGGGTTAGGGTTAGGTCCAGGGCTAGTGCTAGGTTTAGGGTTAGGATTAGGGCTAGGGCTTGGGTTCCGTTAGGGTTAGGTTAGGGTTAGGGTACCCACTAAGATTAGCATTAGTCCTAGGTTTAG
This sequence comes from Sylvilagus bachmani, assembly GCA_015711505.1. Classification (NCBI taxonomy): domain Eukaryota; kingdom Metazoa; phylum Chordata; class Mammalia; order Lagomorpha; family Leporidae; genus Sylvilagus; species Sylvilagus bachmani. The sequence goes on from CM027392.1 coordinate 11,214,376, forward strand.
GGCTACAGCTAGGGTTAGGTCTAGGGTTAGGGTTTGGCATAGTGTTAGGGCTAGGACTAGGGTTA
>CM027392.1:11214540-11229814 GCA_015711505.1 Sylvilagus bachmani
TGTTAGGGTGAGGGCTAGGGCTACAGCTAGGGTTAAGGTTTGGGTTTGGGTTAGGCTTAGGTTTAGGGTTAGGGGTAGGGCTAGGGCTAGGGCTAGTGCTAGGGTTAGGGCTAGGGCTAGGGTTAAGGTTAGGGTTAGGTTAGGGATAGGGTACAGGCTAGGTTTAGGGCTACGGCTAAAGTTAGTTCTAGGGTTAGAGTTAGGTCTAGGGTTAGGGTAGGGTTAGGGCTAGGGCTAGGGTTAGGGTTAGTGTTAGGGTGAGTGCTAGGGCTATGGCTAGGTTTAAGGTTAGGGTTTGTGTTAGGTTACGGCTAGGGTTAGGTTTAGGGCTAGGGTTAGGTTTAGGGTTACAGCTAAGCCAGGGATACTGCTAGGTTCAGGGTTAGTGTTAGGTTATGGGCTAAGGCTGTTGCTTGGGCTGGGGCTAGGTTTAGTGTTAGGGCTAGGGTTATGGTTATGGTTAGGGTTAGGGTTAGGTTTAGGGTTAGGGCTAGCGCTAGGGTTAAGGTAAGGGTTAGTGCTAGGGCTAATGCTAGCGCTAGGGCTGGGGTTAGGGTTAGGTCTAGGGCTATGGCTAGGGTTTGGGTTAGTGTTCAGGTTAGGGTTAGGGCTAGGACTAGGGCTTGGGTTAGTGTTAGGCTATTTATAGGGTTTGGTTTAGGATTAGGGTTAGTGTTAGTGCTAGGTAGAGTGTTAGGTTTAGGGTTAGGTCTAGGGCTAGGACTAGGGCTCGGGTTAGTGTTAGGGCTAGGTCTAGGGAGAGGTTTATGGTTAGGGTTTGGGCTAGGGCTAGAGCCAGGGCTAGGGTTAGGGTTAGGGTTATGGCTTGTCAAGTGCTAGAGTTAAAATTAGGCATAGGGCTAGTGCTAGGGTTAGGGTTAGGGTTAGGGCTAGGGCTAGTGCTAGGGTTAGGGCTAGGGCTAGGGCTAGGATTAAGGTTAGGGTTAAGTTAGGGTTAGGGTACCGGCTAGGATTAGGGTTAGGCCTAGGTTTAGGGCTACGGATAGTGTTAGGTCTAGGGTTACGGTTAGGTTTAGGGATAGGTCTTTTATAGGGTTAGATTTCGGGTTAGGGTTAGGGTAGTGCTAGGGCTAGGGTTAGGGTTAGTGTTAGTGTTAGTGTTAGTGTTAGGGCTAGGACTTGATTTACGGTTAGGGTTAGGGCTAGGGCTAGGGACAGGGCTAGGGTTAGGGTTAGGCTTAGGGTTATAGCTAGTGCTAGTGCTAGGGTTAAGGTTAGGTCCAGGGCTAGTGCTAGGTTTAGGGTTAGGATTAGGGCTAGGGCTTGGGTTCGGTTAGGGTTAGGTTAGGGTTAAGGTACCCACTAAGATTATCGTTAGTCCTAGGTTTAGGGCTACAGCTAGGGTTAGGTCTAGGGTTAGGGTTAGGCATAGTGTTAGGGCTAGGACTAGGGTTAGGGTTAATGTTAGGGTGAGGGCTAGGGCTACAGCTAGGGTTAAGGTTTGGGTTTGGGTTAGGCTTATGGTTAGGGTTAGGGGTAGGGCTAGGGCTAGTGCTAGGGTTAGGGCTAGGGCTAGGGTTAGGGTTAGGGTTAGGGTTAGGTTAGGGTTAGGGTACCGGCTAGGTTTAGGGCTACGGCTAGAGTTAGTTCTCGGTTAGAGTTATGGTCTAGGGTTAGGGTATGGTTAGGGCTAGGGCTAGGGTTATGGTTAGTGTTAGGGTGAGTGCTAGGGCTATGGCTAGGTTTAAGTTTAGGGTTTGTGTTAGGTTACGGCTAGGGTTAGGTTAGGGCTAGGGTTAGGTTTAGGGTTACGGCTAAGCCAGGGATACTGCTAGGGTTAGGGTTAGTGTTAGGTTAAGGGCTAGGGCTATTGCTAGGGCTGGGGCTAGGTTTAGTGTTAGGGCTAGGGTTATGGTTATGGTTAGGTTTAGGGTTAGGTTTAGGGTTAGGGCTAGCCCTAGGGTTAAGGTAAGGGTTAGGGCTAGGGCTAATGCTAGGGCTAGGGCTAGGGCTAGGGTTAGGGTTAGGTCTAGGTTTAGGGCTATGGCTTTGGTTAGGTCTAGTGTTAGGGTTAGGGTTAGGGTTAGGGATAGGGTTAGAGTTAGGTTTAGGGTTAGGGTTAGGGTTAGGGCCAGGGATAGGGCTTGGGTTAGGGTTAGGGTTAGGTTTAAGGCCATGGTCTAGGGCTAGGGCTAGGTTAGGGCTAGGGTTAGTGTTAGTGCTAGGGTTATGGTTACGGTTAGGGATAGGGCTATTTATAGGGTTAGATTTCGGGTTAAGGTTAGGGTTAGGGTTAGGGATAGGGCTATTTATAGTGTTAGATTTCGGGTTAGGGCTAGGGCTAGGGTTAGGGTTAGTGTTAGTGTTAGTGTTAGTGTTAGTGTTAGTGTTAGTTTTAGGGCTAGGGCTTGGGTTAGGGTTAGGGTTATGGCTAGGGCTAGGGGAAGGGCTAGGGTTACGGTTAGATCTAGGACTAGGGTTCGGGTTAGGGTTATGGTTAGGGTTAGTGTTAGGGATAGGGCTTTTTATAGGGTTAGATTTCGGGTTAGGTTTAGGGTTAGAGCTAGGGCTTGTGTTAGGTTAGGGTTAGGTTAGGGTTAGGGTACCCCTAGGGTTAGGGTTTGGCCTAGGTTTAGGGCTACGTCTAGGGTTTGGTCTAGGGTTAGGGTTAGGGTTAGTGTTAGGGCTAGGACTAGGGTAAGGTTTATTGTTAGGTTAAGGGCTAGGGCTACGGTAGGGTTAAGTTTAGTGTTCGGGTTAGGTTTAGTGTTAGGGTTAGAGGTAGGGCTAGGGCTAGTGCTAGGGTTAGGGCTAGGACTAGGGTTAATATTAGGGTTAGGTTAGGGTTAGGGTTCTGGCTAAGATTAGGGTTAGGCTTAGGTTTAGGGCTACGGCTAGAGATAGGTCTAGGGGTAGGGTTAGGTTGAGGGCTATAGCTAGGGTTAGGGTTAGTGTTAGGTTGAGGGCTAGGGCTATGGCTAGGTTTAAGTTTAGGTTTGTGTTAGGTTAGGGCTAGGGTTATGGTTAGGGCTAGGTTTAGGGTTAGGGTTAGGGCTAGGGCCAGGGATAGGGCTAGGGTTAGGGTTACTGTTAGGTTAAAGGCTAGGTCTAGGGCTAGGGCTGGGGCTAGGTTTAGTGTTAGGGCTAGGGTTAGGTCTAGGGTTTGGGTTAGGGTTAGTGTTAAGCTTAGGGTTAGGTTTAGGTTAGGATTAGTGTTAGGGTTATGGTAGGTTTAGGGCTAGGTCCAGGGAGAGGGCTTGGGTTGGGGTTAGGTTTAGGCTAAAGGCTAGGGCTAGGGCTAGGTTTAGGGTTATTGTTAGGGCTAGGGTTATTGTTATGGTTAGGGCTAGGGCTAGGGCTAGGGCTAGTGCTGGGGCTAGGTTTAGTGTTAGGGCTAGGGTTATGGTTAGGGTTAGGGTTAGGGTTAGGGATAGGGCTATTTATAGGGTTAGATTTCGGATTAGGGTTAGGGTTAGGGCTAGTTCTAGGGTTTGGGTTAGTGTTAGCGTTAGTGTTAGTGTTAGCGCTAGGGCTTGGGTTAGGTTAGGGTTAGGTTAGTTTTCGGGTACCCACTAGGGTTAGGGTTAGTTTTAGGTTTAAGGCTATGGCTAGGGTTTGGTCTAGGGTTAGGTTTAGGGATAGTGTTAGGGCTTGGACTAGGATTAGGATTAATGTTAGGGTGAGGGCTAGGGCTACTGCTAGAGTGAAGGTCAGGGTTCGGGTTAGGGTTAGGGTTAGGTTTAGATGAGGGCTAGGGCTAGTGCTAGGGTTAGGGCTAGGGCTAGGGTTAACGTTAGGTTTAGGTTAGTGTTAGGGTACTGGCTAGAGTTAGGGTTAGGCTTAGGTTTGGGACTAAGGCTAGAGTTAGGTCTAGGGTTAGGGTTAGGGTTTGGGCTAGGGCTAGGGTTAGGGTTAGTGTTAGGGTGAGGGCTAGGGCTTTTGCTAGGTTAAGTTTAGGGTTTGTGTTAGGTTAGGGCTAGTGTTAGGTTTAGGGCTTGGGTTAGGGTTAGGGTTAGGGCTAGGGCCAGGGATAGGGCTAGGGTTATGGTTAGTGTTAGGTTAAGGGCTAGGGCTAGGGCTAGGGCTGGGGCTAGGTTTAGTGTTAGGGTTAGGGTCAGGTTAGGGTTAGGGATAGCCCTAGGGTTAGGGTTAGTGTTAGGGCTAGGGCTAGTGCTAGGGCTAGGGATAGGGATAGGGTTAGGGTTAGGTCTAGGGCTAGTGCTAGGGTTAGGTTTAGGGTTAGGGTTCGGGTTAGGGTTAGAGCTAGGACTAGGGCTTGGGTTAGTGTTAGGGCTAGGGCTATTTATAGGTTTAGGGTTAGGGTTAGGGTTAGGGTTAGGGTTAGGTCTAGGTAGATGTTTAGGGTTAGGGTTAGGGCTAGGGCTAGGATTAGGGTTAGGGGTAGGGTTAGGGCTAGGGCTAGGGAGAGGTTTAGGGTTAGGGTTTGGGCTAGGGCTAGGGCCAGGGCTAGGGTTAGGGTTAGGGTTATGGCTAGTGCTAGTGCTAGGGTTAGAGTTAGGCCTAGGGCTAGTGCTAGGATTAGGGATATGGTTAGGGCTAGGGGTAGGGCTAGTGCTAGGGTTAATGCCAGGGCTAGGGCTAGGGTTAAGGTTAGGGTTAGGTTAGGGTTAGAGTACCTGCTAGGATTAGGGTTAGTCCTAGGTTTAGGACTACGGATAGGGTTTGGTCTAGGGTTAGGGTTAGGGTTAGGGTTAGGTTTAGGGTTAGGGCTAGGGCTAGTGTTAGGGTTAGTGTTAGGGTTAGGGCTAGGGCTAGGTCCAGGGCTAGGGTTAGGGTTAGGGTTATGGCTAGTGCTAGTGCTAGGGTTAGGTTTAGTTCTAGGGCTAGTGCTAGAGTTAGGGTAACAGTTAGGGCTAGGGCAAGTTCTAGGTTTAGGGCTCGCGCTAGGGTTAATGTTACAGTTTGGTTAGGGTGAGGGTACCAGGTGGGGTAGGGTTAGGCCTAGGTTTATGGCTACGGCTATGGTTAGGTCTAGTGTTAGGCTTAAGGCTAGGGTTAGGGTTAGGGTTAGGTTAAGGGCTAGGGCTAGGGCTAGCGCTAGGACTAGGGTTAGTGTTAGGATTAGGGTTATGGTTACAGTTAGGGCTAGGGTTAGGGTTAGGGGTACATCTAGGGTTAGGTTTAGTGTTAGGGTTAGGGATAGGGCTATTTATATGGTTAGATTTCGAGTCATGGTTATGGTTAGGGCTAGGGCTAGGGTTAGGGTTAGTGTTAGTGTTAGTTTTAGTGTTAGTGTTAGTGTTAGGGCTAGGGTTGGGTTAGGGTTAGGGTTAGGGCTAGGGCTAGGGGAAGGGCTAGGGATAGGGTTAGGGTTATGGCTAGTGCTAGTGTAAGGGTTAGGCTTAGGTCTAGGGCTAGTGCTAAGTTTAGGGTTAGGGTTAGGACTAGGGATTGGGTTAGGTTAGGGTTAGGTTAGGGTTAGGGTACCCACTAGCTTAGGGTTAGTACTAGGTTTAGGACTATGGCTAGGGTTAGGTCTAGGGTTAGGGTTAGGGTTAGTGTTAGGGGTAGGACTAGGGTTAGGGTTAATTTTAGGATGAGGGCTAGGGCTATGGCTAGGGTTAAGGTTAGGGTTTGGGTTGGGCTTAAGGAAAGTTTTAGGGTTATGACTAGTGCTAGTGCTTGGGTTAGATTTAGGCCTAGGGCTAGGGTTAGGGTTAGTGTTAGGGTGAGGGCTAGGGCTATGGCTAGGTTTAAGGTTAGGGTTTATGTTAGGTTATGGTTAGGGTTATGGTTATGGCTAGGGTTTGGGTTAGGGTTAGGACTAGAGCCAGGAATAGTGCTAGGGTTAGGGTTAGTGTTAGCTTAATGGCTAGTGCTAGGGCTAGGTCTGGGGCTAGGTTTAGTGTTAGGGCTAGGGTTATGGTTAGGGTTAGGGTTAGGGTTAGGGCTAGCGCTAAGATTAGGGTTAGGGTTAGGGCTAGGGCTAGTGCTAGGGCTAAGGCTAGGTTTGGGGTTAGGTCTAGGGCTAGGGCTAGGGTTAGGGTTAGGGTTCGGGTTCAGGTTAGGGCTGGGGCTAGGGCGCAGGTTAGTGTTAGGGCTAGGGCTATTTATAGGGTTTGGTTTAGGGTTATGGTTATGGTTAGGGTTAGGGTTCTGTTTAGGGCTAGGACCAACGTTAGAGTTAGGGTTAGGTTTAGGACTAGTGCCAGGGCTAGGGCAAGGGTGAGGGTTAAGGCAAATGTTTGGGCTAGGGCTAGTGTTAGGGCTAGGGCTAGGGTTAGGGTTAGGGTTTGGGCTAGCACTAGGACCAGGGGTAGGGCTAGGGTTAGTGTTAGGGTTCGGATTAGCATTAGGGCTAGTGCTAGGTTTAGGGCTAGGGCTAGGGTTAAGGTTAGCGTTAGGATAGGGTTATGGTACCGGCTAGGGTTAGGGTTAGGCCTAGGTTTAGGGCTATGGCTAATGTTACTTCTAGGGTTAGGGTTAGGGTTATGGATAGGGCTAGGTTTAGGGTTAGTGTTAGCGTGAGGGCTAGGGCTACATCTAGGGTTAAGGTTAGTGTTAGGGTTAGGGTTAGGGTTAGGGTTAGGGTTAGGGCTAGGGCCAGTTAAAGGGCTAGGGTTTCAGTTAGAGTTAGGTTAAAGGCAAGGGTTAGTGCTAGGGCTAGGGCTAGGGCTAGGGCTAGGGTTAGTGTTAGGGCTAGGGTTATGGTTAGTGTTAGGGTTAGGGTTAGAGCTAGGGCTTGGGTTAGGGTTAGGGCTAGGGCCAGGGATAGGGCTAGGGTTAGGGTTAGTGTTAGGTTAAGGGCTAGGGCAAGGGCTAGGCCTGGGGCTAGGTTTAGTGTTAGGGCTAGGGTTATGTTTAGGGTTAGGGTAAGGGTTAGGTTTAGGGTTAGGGCTAATGCTAGTGCTAGGTCTAGGGTTAGGGTTAGGTCTAGGGCTAGGGCTCGTGCTAGGGCTAGGGTTAGGGTTAGGGTTCGGGTTAGGGTAAGGGCTAGGACTAGGGCTCAGGTTAGTGTTAGGGCTAGGGCTATTTATAGGGTTTGGTTTAGTGTTAGGGTTAGGGTTAGGGCTAGGTAGATGGTCAGGTTTAGGGTTAGGGCTAGGGCTAGTGTTAGCGTTAGTGTTAGGGTTAGGACTAGGGATAGGGAGAAGTTTAGGATTAGGGTTTGGGCTTGGGCTAGGGCCAGGGCTAGGGTTTGGGTTAGGGTTATGGCTAGTGCTAGTGCTAGGGTTAGAATTAGGCCTAGGGCTAGTGCTAGGGTTAGGGTTAGTTTTAGGGTTAGGGCTAGGGCTAGTTCTAGGGTTAGGGCTAGGGCTAGGGTTAAGGTTAGGGTTAGGTTAGGGTTAGGGTACCGGCTAGGATTAGGGTTAGGCCTAGGTTTAGGGCTACAGATAGGGTTAGGTCTAGGGTTAGGGTTAGGGTTAGGGTTAGGGCTAGGGCTAGGGTTAGGGTTAGGGCTAGGTCTTTGTTTAGGGTTAGGGTTTGGGCTAGCGCTAGGACCTGGGGTAGGGCTAGGGTTAGGGTTAGGGTTCGGATTAGCGTTAGGGCTAGTGCTAGGTTTAGGGCTAGGGCTAGGGTTAAGGTTAGCGTTAGGTTATGGTTATGGTTATGGTTATGGTTATGGTTATGGTTAGGGTTAGAGCTAGGGCTAGGGTTAGGGTTAGGGCTAGGGCCAGGGATAGGGCTAGGGTTAGGGTTAGTGTTAGGTTAAGGGCTAGGGCCAGGGCTAGGCCTGGGGCTAGGTTTAGTGTTAGGGCTAGGGTTATGTTTAGGGTTAGGGTAAGGGTTAGGGTTAGGGTTAGGGCTAGTGCTAGTGCTAGGGCTAGGGTTAGGGTTAGGTCTAGGGCTAGGGCTAGGGTTAGGGTTAGTGTTCGGGTTAGGGTAAGGGCTAGGACTGGGGCTCAGGTTATTGTTAGGGCTAGGGCTACTTATAGGGTTTGGTTTAGGGTTAGGGTTAGGGCTAGGTAGAGGGTCAGGTTTAGGGTTAGGGCTAGGGCTAGTGTTAGGTTTAGTGTTAGGGTAGGGCTAGGGCTAGGGAGATGTTTACGGTTACGGTTTGGGCTAGTGTTAGGGCCAGGGCTAGGGTTTGGGTTAGGGTTATGGCTAGTGCTAGTGCTAGGGTTAGAGTTAAGTCTAGGGCTAGTGCTAGGGTTAGGGGTAGGGTTAGGGCTAGGGCTAGTGCTAGGGTTAGGGCTAGGGCTAGGGCTAGGGTTAAGGTTAAGGTTAGGTTAGGGTTAGGGTACCGGCTAGGATTAGGGTTAGGCCTAGGTTTAGGGTTACAGATAAGGTAGGTCTAGGGTTAGGGTTAGGGTTAGGGCTAGGGCTAGGGTTAGGGTTAGGGCTAGGGCTAGGTTCAGGGTTAGGGTTAGGGTTAGGGTTAGGGTTAGGATTAGGGTTAGGGTTATGGCTAGGACTAGGGCTAGCGCTAGGGCTAGGGTTAGTGTTAGTACTAGGGTTACGGTTACGGTTAGGGCTAGGGTTAGGGTTAGGGTTAGATCTAGGTCTAGGGTTAGGGTTAGGGTTAGGGTTAGGGATAGGGCTATTTATAGGGTTAGATTTCGGGTTAGGGTTAGGGTTAGGACTAGGGTTAGGGTTAGGGTTAGTGTTAGTGTTAGTGTTAGTGTTAGTGTTAGTGTTAGTGTTAGAGTTAGGGCTAGGGTTAGGCTTAGGTCTAGGCCTAGTGCTAGGGTTAGGGTTAGGGTTAGGGTTAGGGCTAGGGCTTGGGTTACTTAGGGTACCCACTAGGGTTAGGGTTAGCCCTAGGTTTAGGGCTAAATTAGAGTTAGGTCCAGGGTTAGGGTTAGGGTTATTGTTAGGGCTAGTACTAGGGTTAGGGTTAATGTTAGGGTGAGGGCTAGGGCTAGGAAGAGGCTTAGGGTTAGGGTTTGGGGTAGGGCTAGGGTTAGGGTTAGGGTTATGGCTTGTGCAAGTGCTAGAGTTAGAGTTAGGCGTAGGGCTAGTGCTAGGGTTAGGGTTAGAGTTAGGACTAGGGCTAGCGCTAGGCTTAGGGCTAGGTCTAGGGCTAGGGTAAAGGTTAGGGTTATGTTAGGGTAGGGTACGGGCTAGGATTAGGGTGAGGCCTAGGTGTAGGGCTACGGATGGGTTAGGTCTAGGGTTAGGGTTAGGGTTAGGGCTAGGGCTACGGTTAGTGTTAGGGTTAGGGTGAGGGCTAGGGCTACGGCTAGGTTTAAGGTAAGGTTTGTGTTAGGTTAGGGTTAGGGTTAGGGTTAGGGCTAGGTTTAGGGTTAGGGTTAGGGCGAATGCCAGGGATAGGGCTAGGGTTAGGGTTAGTGTTAGCTAAGGGCTAGTGCTAGGGCTAGGGCTGGGGCTAGGTTTAGTGTTAGGGCTAGGGTTATGGTTAGGGTTAGGGTTAGGGTTAGGGCTAGGGCTAGTGCTAGGGCTAGGTCTACGTTTAGGCTTAGGTCTAGGGCTAGGGCTAGTGTTAGGGTTACTGTTCGGGTGGGTTAGTGCTAGGACTAGGGCTCAGGTTAGTGTTAGGGCTAGGGTTATTTATAGGATTTAGTTTAGGGTTGGGGTTAGGGTTAGGGTTAGGGTTAGGGCTAGGTCTAGGGCTAGGGCTAGGGCTAGGGTTAGGGTTAGGTCTAGGGCTAGGGCTAGGGTTAGGGTTAGGGTTCGGGTTCGGGTTAGGGCTATGACTAGTGCTAAGTTTAGTGTTAGGGCTAGGGCTATTTATAGGTTTTGGTTTAGTGTTAGGGTTAGGGTCAGGGCTAGGTAGAGTGTCAGGTTTAGGGTTAGGGCTAGGTCTAGTGTTAGGGCTAGGGCTAGTGTTAGGGTTAGTGTCAGGGCTAGGGCTAGGGCTAGGGTTAGGGTTAGGGTTAGGTCTAGGGCTAGTGCTAGGTTTAGGGCTAGGGCTAGGGCTAGGGTTAAGGTTAGGGTTAGGTTAGGGTTAGGGTACCGGCTAGGATTAGGGTTAGGCCTAGGTTTAGGGCTACGGATAGGTTTAGGTCTAGGGTTAGGGTTAAGGTTAGGGCTAGGGCTAGGGTTAGGTTTAGTGTTAGGGTTAGGGCTGGGGCTAGGTCCAGGGCTAGGTTTAGGGTTAGTGTTATAGCTAGTGCTAGTGCTAGGGTTAGGGTTAGTTCTTGGGCTAGTGCTAGGGTTAGTGTAAGGGTTAGTGCAAGGGCTAGTTCTAGGGTTAGGGCTAGGGCTAGGGTTAAGTTTACAGTTTGGTTATGGTGAGGGTACCGGCTAGGGTTAGGGTTAGGCCTAGGTTTAGGGCTACGGCTATGGTTAGGTCTAATGTTAGTGTTAGAGTTAGGGTTAGGGCTAGGTTTAGGGTTAGGGTTAGGGTTAGGGTTAGGGTTAGGGCCAGGGATAGGGCTTGGATTAGGGTTAGGATTAGCTTAAGCGCTATGGCTAGGGCTAGTGCTAGGGCTAGGGTTAGTGTTACGGCTAGGGTTTGGTTACGGTTAGGGCTAGGGTTAGGGTTAGGGTTAGCGCTAGGTCTAGGGTTAGGGTTAGGTTTAGGTTTAGGGTTAGGGTTAGGGTTAGATTTAGGGCTAGCGCCAGGGTAAGTTTTAGGGGTAGGGCTAGGGCCAGTGCAAGGCTAGGGCTAGGGTTAGGGTTAGTTCTAGAGCTAGAGCTAATTTTAGGTTTAGGATTCGGGTTAGGCTCAGGGCTAGGACTAGGGCTCAGGTTAGTGTTAGGTCTAGGGCTATTTATAGGGTTTGGTTTAGGGTTAGGATTAGGGTTAGGGCTAGGGCTAGGGTTAGGGTTAGTGCTAGGGTTAGGGTAGGGGTAGGAATAGGGTTAGGTTTAGTTTTAGGGCTAGGGTTAGGGTTAGGGTTAGGGTTATTTTTAGGGCTAGGGCCAACGTTAGAGTTAGGGTTAGGTTTAGGGCTAGTGCCAGGGCTAGGGCAAGAGTTAGGGTTACGGTAAGGTTTAGGGCTAGGGCTAGGGCTAGGGCTAGGGCTAGGGCTAGGGTTAGGTTTAGGGTTTGAGCTAGCACTAGGACCAGGGGTAGGGCTAGGGTTATTGTTAGGGCTAGGGTTAGGGTTAGTGTTCGGATTAGCATTAGGGCTAGTGCTAGGTTTAGGGCTAGGGCTAGGGTTAAGGTTAGCATTTGGTTAGGGTTATGGTACCGGCTAGGGTTAATGTTAGGCCTAGGTTTACGGCTATGGCTAATGTTAGGTCTAGGGTTACTGTTAGGGTTATGGCTAGGGCTAGGTTTAGGTTTAGTGTTAGCGTGAGGGCTAGGGCTACGTCTAGGGTTAGGGTTAGGGTTAGGGTTAGGGTTCGGGCAAGTGCTAGGGCTGGGGCTAGGTTTAGGGTTAGGGTTAGAGGTAAAGATAGGGCTAGGTTTAGCTTTAGGGCTAGGGTTTGGGTATGGGCTAGGTGTAGGCTTAGGGTTATTTTTAGGTTTATATCTAGTGCTTGGGCTAAGGTGAGGTTTAGGGTTCGGTTTAGGGTAAGGGATAGGGCTAGTATTAGGGTTAGGGTTAGGTTTAGTCTTAGGGTTAGTATTAGGGTTAGGGCCAGGTATAGGGCTAAGGTTAGGTTTAGGGTTAGTGTTTGGGCTAGGTCTAGGGTTAGGGTTAAGGCTAGGGCTAGGGTTAGGGTTAGGTTTAAGGCTAGGGCTAGGGCTAGGACTAGGGCCAGGATTATGCTTAGGGTTACTGATAGTGTTAGGGCTAGGTTTATGGTTGTAGTTAGGGCTAGGGTTAGGGTTACGTTAGGGCTAGGTTTAGGGTTAAGGTTTGTATTTTGTTTTAGCATTTAGTGGTTTTTTAGGATTAAAGGTTAGGGTTAGGGTTTGGGTTAGTGTTAGGGTAAGGGTAAGGGTTAGGGTTGGGGTTGGGAGGAGTTGGGATTGGAGTTAGTGTTAGGGTTGGTGTTGGGGTAGGGGTTGGGTTTGGGGTTAGAGTTAGGGTTAGGGCTAGGGCTAGGGTTAGGGTTAGGGTTAGGGCTAGGGCTAGGGCTAGGGTTAGAGTTAGGGCTAGTGTTAGGGTTAGGGTTTGGGCAAGGGCTAGGTCTCGGGCTAGAGCTAGGGTAAGGTTTAAGGTTAGTGTTAGGGCTAGGGTTAGAGTTAGGGTTAAGTTTAGGGTTAGGGTTAGGGTTAGTGCTAAGGCTAGGGCCAAGGGCAGGGCTAGGGTTAATGTGAAGCCTAGGGTTAGGGCTAGGGCTAGGGTTAGGGTTATGTCTAGGGCTAGTGTTAGGTTTAGGATTAGGGCTAGGGCTAGGACTAGGGCTAGGGTTAGGGTTAGTGTTAGGATGAGGGCTAGGGCTACGGCTAGGGCTAAGGTTAGGGCTAGGGTTAGGGTTAGGGTTAGGTTTAGTGCTAGGGTTAGGTTTAGTGTTAGGGTTAGGTTTCGGGTTAGGGTTAGGGTTAGGGCTAGGGTTAGGGTTAGAGTTAGGTCTAGGGCTAGGGTTAGTTTTAGGATTAGAGCTAGAGCTAGGGCTAGCGTTAGGGTTAGTGTTAGGGCTAGTGTTAGTGTTAGGGCAAGGGCTAGGGCTAGGGCTAGGGCTAGGGCTAGGGTAAGGTTTAGGGTTAAAGTTAGGGCTAGGGTTAGGGTTAGGGCTAGGTTTCAGGTCCAGGCTAGCTGTAGGGTTAGGGTTAGGGTTAGCTTTATGTCTAGGTCTAGGGCTAAGTTCAGGGTTAGTGTTTGGTTTAGGATAAGGGATAGGGCTGGCGTTAGGGTTAGGGTTAGGTCTCGGGCTAGGGTTAAGGTTAGGGTTAGTGTTGGGGTTAGGGCTAGGGTTAGGGTTAGGGCTAGGACTAGGGCTCGGGTTAGGTTTAGTGTTAGGATTAGGGCTAGGTCTAGGGATAGGTTTAGGGTTAGGTTTAAAGCTAGGGCTAGGGTTAGAGTTAGGGTTAGGTCTAGGGCTAGGGTTATATTAGGGCTAGGTCTAGGGCTAGGGTTAGGGTTAGGGTTAAGGCTAGGGCTAGGGTTAGGGTTAGGGGTAGGGCTAGGGCTAGGGCTAGAGCTAGGACTAGGTTTAGGGTTATGGTTTGGTAAGGGTTTGGGTTAATTTTGGAGTTTGGGTGGGGTTGGGTTTGGGGTTAGGGTTAGGTTATGGTTAGTGCTAGGGCTCGGGCTAGGGTTAGGTCTAGGGCTAGGGCTAGGCTTAGGGTGAGGGTGAGGGTTATGGTGAGGGTTAGGGTTAGGGTTAGGGCTTGGGCTAGGGCTAGGGCTAGGGCTAGGGCCAGGGTTAGGGTTAGTGTTAGCGGTAGGGCTAGGGGTAGGGTTAGGGTTAGGGTTAGGGTAAGGGTTTGGGTTAATTTTGTGGTTTGGGTGGGGTTGGGTTTGGGGTTAGGGTTAGGGTTATGGTTAGTGCTAGGGCTCGGGCTAGGGTTAGGGCTAGGGCTAGGGCTAGGGTTAGGGTGACGGTGAGGGTTAGGGTGAGGGCTAGGGTTAGGACTTGGGCTAGGGCTAGGGCTAGGGCTAGGGCCAGGATTAGGGTTAGTGTTACCGGTAGGGCTAGGAGTAGGGTTAGGGTTAGGGTTAGGGTAAGTGTTTGGGTTAATTTTGGGGTTTGGGTGGGGTTGGGTTTGGGGTTAGGGTTAGGGTTATGGTTAGTGCTAGGGCTAGGGCTACGATTAGGGTTAGGGTTAGGGTTAGGGTTAGGGTAGCGTTAGGGTAAGTGTTAGAGTTAGGGCTAGGGCTAGAGTTAGGGTTAGGGTTAGGGTTAAGGCTAGGGTAGCGTAGGTTTAGGGTTAGGTATAGGGTTTGGGTTAAGGCTAGGGCTAGGATTAGGGTTAGGTCTAGGGCTAGGGCTAGGACTAGTGCTAGGATATGGTTAGGGTTAGTGTTAGTATTAGGGCTAGGTTTATGATTGTAGTTAGTGGTTGGGTTAGGGTTACGTTAGGGCTAGGTTAGGGCTAAGTTTAGCGTTAATTTTAGTGTTTTGTTTTAGCATTTAGTGGTTTTTTTAGGATTAAGGTTTCGGGTTAGTGTTTGGTTTAGGGTTAGTGTTAGGGATTTGGTTGGGGGGGTTGGGTTTGGAGTTAGTGTTAGGTTTGGGGTTGGGGTAGGGTTTAGGTTTGGGCTTAGGGTTAGGGTTAGGGCTAGGGCTAGTGTTAGCATTAGGGTTTTGGCTAGGGCATGGCTAGGGCTGGGGTTAGGGTTAGGTTTAGGGTTATGGTTAGGGCTAGGGCTTTGATTAGGATTAGGGTTAGGGCTAGGCCATGGCTAGGGCTAGGGTTAGGGTTAGGTTTAGGGTTAGGCCTAGGTCTAGGGCTTGGGTTAGTGTTAGGGTTAGTGCTAGGGATAGGGCTAGGGCTAGGGCTAGGGTTATGGTTAGTGTTAGTGTAAGAGCTAGGGCTAGGGTTAGGTTTAGGTTTAGGTTATGGGTAGGAGTAGAGTTAGAATTAGTGTTATTGCTAGGGTTAGTGTTAGGATTAGTTTTAGGGCTAGTGCCAGGCCTAGGGCTAGGGTTAGGATTATGGTTAGGGTTTGGGTTAGGGCTAGGGCTAGGGCTAGGCCTAGGGCTAGGGTTAGGGTTAGGGTTAGTGCTAGGGCTCTAGGGCCAGGGGTAGGGCTAGGGTTAGGGTTAGGCCTAGGGTTAGGGCCTGGGTTAGGGTTAGGGTTAGGGTTAGGGCTAGGGCTTGGGTTAGGTTAGGTTTAGGTTAGGGTTAGGGTACCCACTATGGTTAGGGTTATTCCTAGGTTTAGGGCTAGGGCTAGGGCTAGGGCTAGGGCTAGGGCTATGGTTAGGGTTAGGGTTAGGGTTAGTGTTAGGGCTAGGACTAGGGTTAGGTTAAATGTTAGGTTTAGGGCTAGGGCTATGGCTAGAGTTAAGGTTAGGGTACTGGCTAGGCTTAGGGTTAGGGTTAGGGGTAGGGCTAGGGCTATGGTTAGGGTTAGGGTTAGGGTTAGTGTTAGGGCTAGGACTAGGGTTAGGTTTAATGTTAGGGTGAGGGCTAGGGCTATGGCTAGAGTTAAGGTTAGGGTACTGGCTAGGCTTAGGGTTAGGGTTAGGGGTAGGGCTAGGGCTAGTGCAAGGGTTAGGGCTAGGGCTAGGGTTAAGGTTAGGGTTAGTTTAGTGTTAGGGTACTGGCTAGGGTTAGGGTTAGGCTTAGGTTTAGGGCTACAGCTAGAGATAGGTCTAGGGTTAGGGTTAGGGTTGGGGCTAGGGCTAGGGTTATGTTTCAGGCTTGGGTGAGGGCTAGGGCTACGGCTAGGTTTAAGGTTAGGGTTTCTGTTAGGTTAGGGCTAGGGTTAGGGTTAGGGTTAGGGCTAGGGCCAGGGATAGGGCTAGGGTTAGGGTCAGGGTGAGGTTAAGGGCTAGGGCTAGGGCTAGGTCTGGGGCCAGGTTTAGTGTTAGGGCTAGGGTTAGGTCTAGTGTTAGGGTTAGGGCTAGGGCTAGCGTTAGGGTAAGGGTTAGAGTTAGG
>CM027392.1:11230314-11237814 GCA_015711505.1 Sylvilagus bachmani
GGGTTAGGATTAGTTTTAGGGCTAGTGCCAGGCCTAGGGCTAGGGTTAGGATTATGGTTAGGGTTTGGGTTAGTGTTAGGGCTAGGGTTAGGGTTAGGTTTAATGTTAGGGTGAGTGCTAGGGCTACGGCTAGAGTTAAGTTTAGGGTTCAAGTTAGGCTTAGGGTTAGGGTTACAGGTAGGGCTAGGGCTAGTGCTAGAGTTAGGCCTAGGGCTAGGGTTAAGGTTAGGGTTAGGTTAGGGTTAGGGTACTGGCTGGGGTTAGGGTTAGGCTTAGGTTTAGGGCTACGGTTAGAGATAGGTCTAGGGTTAGGGTTAGGGTTGGGGCTAGGGCTAGGGTTAGGTTTAGGGCTAGGGTTAGGGCTAGGGCTACGGCTAGGTTTAAGGTTAGGGTTTCTGTTAGGTTAGGGCTAGTGCCACGTCTAGGTCTTGGGTTAGGGTTAAGGTTAGGGTTAGGGTTAGCATTAGGGCTAGGGTTAGGGCTAGGGCTAGGGCTAGGTCTAGGGCTAGTGCTAGGGCTAGGGTTCGGGTTACGGTTAGGGCTAGGCTATGGCCAGGGGTAGGGCTAGGGTTAGGGTTAGGCCTATGGTTAGGGCTAGGGTTTGGGTTAGGGTCGGATTAGTGTTAGGGCTAGGGCTAGGGTTACGGTTATGTCTAGGGCTAGGGTTAATTAGGATTAGGGCTAGGGCTAGGGTTAGGGTTAGGCTTATGGCTAGTGCTAGTGCTAGGGTTAGTGTTAGGGCTAGGGTTAAGATTAGCGTTAGGTTAGGGTTATGGTACCGGCTAGGTTTAGGGTTAGGCCTAGGTTTAGGGCTACAGCTATGTCTAGAGCTAAGGTTAGGGTTAGGATTAGGTCTAGGGCTAGGGTTAGGGTTAGTGTTAGGGTGAGGGCTAGGGCTACGGCTAGGGTTAGGGTTAGGGTTAGGGTTAGGGTTAGGGTTAGGGCTAGTGTGAGGTTTAGGGTAGTGTTAGTGTGAGGGTAGGGCTATGGCTAGGGTTAGGGTTAGGGTTAGGGTTAGGTTTAGGTTTAGGGCTAGGGCTAGTGCCAGGGATAGGGCTTGCGTTAGGGTTAGGGTTAGGTTAAGGACTAGGGCTAGGGCTAGGGTTAGTGTTAGGGCTAGGGTTATGGTGAGGTTTAGAGTTAGGGTTAGGGTTAGGGTTAGGGTTAGGGTTAGAGCTGGGCCTAGGGTTAGGGTTAGGGTAAGGGTTAGGGCTAGCGGTAGCATTGGGTTAGGGGTAGGTTTAGGGCTAGGGCTAGGGCTAGGGATATTGCCAGGGCTAGGGCTAGGGCTAGGGCTAGTGTTAGGTCTAGGGCTAGTGCTAGGGCTAGGGTTAGGTTTATGTTTCGGTTCAGGGTTGTGGCTAGGGCTAGGGTTAAGGTTAGGGTTAGATCTAGGGCTAGAGTTAGGGTTAGGGTTAGGGCTAGGTCTAGGTCTAGGGTTAGGTTTAGGGCTAGGGTTAGGGTTAGGGTTAGGGCTAGGGTTCGCGTACAGGCTAGGTGTAGGGTTAGGGTTAGGGTTAAGTTTATGTCTAATGCTTGGGCAAAGGTTAGGGTTAGGGTTAGGGTTAGGGCTAGGGCTAATGCTAGGTTTCGGGTTAGGGTTTGGGTTCGGGTTCGGGTTCGGGTTCGGGTTAGGGTTAGGGTTAGGGTTATGGTTAGGTTTAGGGTTAGGGCTAGAGCTAAGTTTAGGGTTAGTGTTACGGTGAGGGCTAGGGCTATGGCTAGGGTTAGGGTTAGGGTTAGGGTTAGGGTTAGGGCTAGGGCTAGGGCTTGTGTTAGGTTAGGGTTACGGCTAGGTCCAGGGATAGTGCTTGGGTTAGGATTAGGTTTAGATCTAGGGCTAGAGTTAGGGTTAGGGTAGGGCTAGGTCTAGGTCCAGGGTTAGGTTTAGGGCTAGGGCTAGGGTTAGGGTTAGGGTTAGGGTTCGCGTACAGGCTAGGTGTAGGGTTAGGGTTAGGGTTAAGTTTATGTCTAAATGCTTGGGCAAAGGTTAGGGTTAGGGTTAGGGTTAGGGCTAGGGCTAATGCTAGGTTTCGGGTTAGGTTTCGGGTTAGGGTTAGGGTTAAGGCTAGGGTTATGGTTAGGTTTTGGTTTAGGGCTAGAGCTACGTTTAGGGTTAGTGTTAGGGTGAGGGCTATGGCTACGGCTAGGTTTAGGGTTAGGGTTAGGGTTAGGGTTAGGGCTAGTGTGAGGTTTAGGGTTAGGGTTAGTTAAGGGCTAGGGCTAGGGCTAGTGTTACGTTTTGGGTTTTGGCTAAGGTTAGGGTTAGCGTTACGGCTAGGGCTAGGGCTATTGCTAGGGCTACAGTTAGGTTTAGGGTTAGGGCTAGGGTTAGGGTTAGGGCAAGGGCTAGGGCTAGGGCTAGGTTTAGGGTTAGGTTTAGTTTTAGGGCTAGGGCTAGCATTAGGTTTAGGGTTAGGTTTGGAGTTTTGGCTAGGGTTAGGGTTATGTTTATGTTAAGGCTAGGGCTAGGGCCAGGGTTAGGGGTAGGTTTAGGGCTAGGGCTAGGCTTAGGTTATGGGTTAGGGCTAGGTCTATGGTTAGGATTAGGTTTAGTTCTAGGCATAGGTTTAGGGTTAGGGTTAGGGTTAAAGTTAGGGCTAGTGTTAGGGTTAGGGCTAGGGTTAAGTTACGGTCTAGGTGTAGGGTTAGGGCTAGGGTTAAGTTTAGGGTTATGCTTTGGTCCAGGGCTAGGGCTAATGTTAGGGTTAGGGTTCAGTTTAGGGTAAGAGATAGGGCTACGGTTAGGGTTAGGGTTAGGTCTCGGGCTAGGGTTAGGGTTAGGGTTAGAGTTAGGGTTAGGGTTAGAGTTAGGGCTAGCGCTAGTGTTATGGTTAGTTTTAGGGTTAGGGCTAGGGCTAGGGTTAGGGTTAGTGTTAGGGTGAGGGCTAGGGCTACAGCTAGGGTTAGGGTTATGGTTAGTGTTAGGTTTAGGACTAGGGTTAGGATTTGGATTAGGGTAAGTGCTAGGGCCAGGGATAGGGTTTGGGTTAGGGTTAGGGATACGTTAAGGACTAGGGCTAGGGCTAGGGCTAGTGCTAGGGTTAGTGTTAGGGCTAGGGTTAGGGTTAGGGTTAGGGTTAAGTTTA
The DNA here is from genome assembly GCA_015711505.1 of Sylvilagus bachmani. Classification (NCBI taxonomy): domain Eukaryota; kingdom Metazoa; phylum Chordata; class Mammalia; order Lagomorpha; family Leporidae; genus Sylvilagus; species Sylvilagus bachmani. The sequence goes on from CM027392.1 coordinate 11,233,404, forward strand.
GATCTAGAGCTAGGGTTAGGGTTAGGGCTAGCTCTAGCGCTAGTGCTAGGGTTAGGGTTAGGGTTACGGTTAGGGCTCGTGCTAGTGCTAGGGCTAGGGCTAGGCCTAGGGTTAGGTTATGGCTAGGACTAGGGTTAGGGTTAGATTTAGTTTCCGGTTAGGGTTAGGTTAGGGCTAGGGTTATGGTTAGGTTTAGGGCTAGGGTTAGGGTTAGTGTTAGTGTGAAGGTAGGGCTATGGCTAGGGTTAGGGTTAGGATTAGGCTTAGGTTTAGGGCTAGGGCTAGTGCCAGGGATAGGGCTTGTGTTAGGGTTAGGGTTAGGTTAAGGACTAGGGCTAGGGCTAGGGTTAGTGTTAGGGCTTGGGTTATGGTGAGGTTTAGGGTTAGGGTTAGGGTTAGGGTTAGGGTTAGAGCTGGGCCTAGGGTTAGGGTTAGTGTAAGGGTTAGGGCTAGTGGTAGCATTGGGTTAGGATTAGGTTTAGGGCTAGGGCTAGGGCTAGGGATATTGCCAGGGCTAGGGCTAGGGCTAGTGTTAGGTCTAGGGCTAGTGCTAGGGCTAGGGTTAGGTTTATGGTTCGGATCAGGGTTTGGGCTAGGGCTAGGGTTAGGGTTAGTGTTAGGGTTAGGGTTAGATTTAGGGCTAGAGTTAGGGTTAGGGTTAGGGCTAGGTCTAGGCCTAGGGTTAGGTTTAGGGCTAGGGTTAGGGTTAGGGTTAGGGCTAGGGTTCGCGTACAGGCTAGGTGTAGGGTTAGGGTTAGGTTTAAGTTTATGTCTAATGCTTGGGCAAAGGTTAGGTTTAGGGTTAGAGTTAGGGCTAGGGCTAATGCTAGGTTTCGGGTTAGGGTTCGGGTTAGGGTTCGGGTTCGGGTTAGGGTTAGGGTTAGGGTTATGGTTAGGTTTAGGGTTAGGGCTAGAGCTAAGTTTAGGGTTAGTGTTACGGTGAGGGCTAGGGCTATGGCTAGGGTTAGGGTTAGGGTTAGGGTTAGGGCTAGTGCTTGTGTTAGGTTAGGGTTATGGCTAGGGGCAGGGATAGTGCTTGCGTTAGGGTTAGGGTTAGATCTAGGGCTAGAGTTAGGGTTAGGGTTAGGGCTAGGTCTAGGTCTAGGGTTAGGTTTAGGGCTAGGGTTAGGGTTAGGGTTAGGGCTAGTGTTCGCGTACAGGCTAGGTGTAGGGTTAGGGTTAGGGTTAAGTTTATGTCTAATGCTTGGGCAAAGGTTAGGGTTAGGGTTAGGGTTAGGGCTAGGGCTAATGCTAGGTTTCGGGTTAGGTTTCGGCTTAGGGTTAGGGTTAGGGCTAGGGTTATGGTTAGGTTTTGGTTTAGGGCTAGAGCTACGTTTAGGGTTAGTGTTACGGTGAGGGCTAGGGCTATGGCTAGGGTTAGGGTTAGGGTTAGGGTTAGGGTTAGGGCTTGTGTTAGGTTAGGGTTACGGCTAGGGCCACGGATAGTGCTTGGGTTAGGTTTAGGGTTAGGTTTAGGGTTAGAGCTAGGTCTAGGTTTAGGGCTAGGGTTAGGGTTAGGGCTAGCGCTAGCGCTAGGGTTAGGGTTACGGTTTGGGTAGGGCTAGAGCTTGGGCTTAGGCTAGGTCTAGGTCTAGGGTTAGGTTTAGGGCTAGGGCTAGCGATAGGTTTAGACTAGGGCTAGGGTTAGGGTTAGATCTAGGGCTAGGGTTAGGGTTAGGGTTAGGGCTAGGGCTAGGGCTAGGGTTAGGGTTTGGGCTAGGGTTAGGGTTACGGTTAGGGTAAGGGCTAGGGATTGGTCTAGGTTTAGGTTAGGCTTAGGATTAAAGTTAGTACTAGGTTTAGGGTTACGGCTAGGTTTCAGGTATGGGCTTGGTGTAGGGTTTGTGTTAGGGTTAGGTTTATGTCTAATGCTTGGGCAAAGGTTAGGGTTTGGGTTCGGATTTTGGGCAAGGGCTAGGGTTAGGTTTAGAGTTATGGTTAGATCTAGGGCTAGGGTTAGGGTAAGGGCTAGGACTAGGGTTAGGGTTAGGGTTAGGGTTCCGGTTAGGGCTAGGGCTAGGGCTAGGGTTAGGGTTAGGGTTAGATCTAGGGCTAGGGTTAGGGTTAGGGTTAGGGCTAGGGCTAGGGTTATGGTTAGGGTTAGGGCTAGGGTTAGGGTTAGGGTTAGGGGAAGTGCTAGGGCTAGGGCTAGGGTTAGGGTTGGGGTTAGGGTTTGGGTACGGGCTAGGTGTAGGGTTAGTTTCAGGGTTAGGTTTATGTCTAAACTTGGGCAAAGGTTAGGGTTATAGTTCGCTTTTAGAGTAAGGGATAAGGCTAGTGTTAGGGTTAGGGTTAGGTTTAGGGTTAGGTTAAGGACTAGGGCTATGGCTAGGGTTAGTGTTAGGGCTAGGGTTATGGTTATGTTTAGGGTTAAGGTTAGGGTTAGGATTAGGGTTAGGTTTATTGTTAGAGCTAGTGCTAGGGTTAGGATTAGGGTTAGTTTTAGGGCTAGCAGTAGCACTAGGGTTAGGGTTAGGGTTAAGGCTAGGGCTAGTGCTAGGGCTAGGGCTAGGGCTAGTGTTAGGTCTAGGGCTAGGTCTAGGGCTAGGGTTAGGCTTAGGTTTCGGGTTAGGGTTCGGGCTAGGGCTAGGGTTAGGGTTAGGGTTAGAGCTAAGGCTAGGGTTAGGGTTAGGGTTAGGGCTAGGGCTAGCACTAGGGTTAGGGCTAGGGCTAGGGCTAGGGTTAGGGTTAGGTGAAGGGCATGGGCTAGGGCTAGGGTCAGGATTAGGGTTAGTATTAAAGTTAGGGCTAGGGTTAGTGTTAGGGCTAGGGTTCAGGTACAGGCTAGTTGTAGGGTTAGGGTTAGGGTTAAGTTTATGTCTAATGCTTAGGCAAAGGTTAGTGTTAGGGTTAGGGTTAGGGCTAGTGCTAATGCTAGGTATAGTGTTAGGGTTCGGGTTGGGGTTAGGGCTAGGGTTATCGTTAGGTTTAGGGTTAGGGCTAGAGCTGAGGTTAGTGTTAGTGTTAGGGTGAGTGCTAAGGCTACGGCTATGGTTAGGGTTAGGGTTAGGGTTAGGGTTAGGGTTAGGGCTAGGGTTAGGGTTATGGCTAGTGCCAGGGATAGGGCTTGGGTTAGGTTTAGGGTTACGTTTAGGGTTAGAGCTAGGTCTAGGGTTAGGGTTAGGTTTACAGTTAGGGTTAGCACTAGCGCTAGGATTAGGGTTATGGTTAGGGCTAGGGCTAGAGCTAGGGCTTAGGCTAGGACTAGGGCTAGGGTTTGGGCTAGGGTTCAGGTTAGGGTTAGGGCTAGGACTAGGGTTAGGGTTAGGGTTAGATCTAGGTCTAGGGTTAGGGTTAGGGTTAGGGTTAGGGTTAGGGCTAGGGCTAGGGTTAGGTTTAGGGTCAGGGCTAGGGCATGGCTAGGGCTAGCGTTAGGGGTAGGTTTAGGGTTAGTGTTAGGGTTAGGGTTAGGGTTAGGTCTAGGGTTAGGGCTAGGATTAGGGTTAGGTTTGTTCTAGGGCTAGGGTTAAGGTCAGGTTTAGGGTTAGGGTTTGGCCTAGGTCTTGGGGTAGGGTTCCGGTTAGGGCTAGGTTTTGGGCTAAGTCTAGGGTCAGGGTTAGGGTTAGTGTTAGGGCTAGGGCTATGGTTAGGGTTATGTTTAGGGTTAGATTCAAGACTAGGGCTGGGTTAGTGTTAGTGTTAGTGTTAGGGTTTGGGTTAGGGATAGGGTTAGGGTAAGGTTTTGGGTTAGTGTTGGGCTTGGGTGGGGATGTGGTTGGGGTTAGGGTTAGGGTTGGGGTTGGTGTTGGGATTGGGTTTGGGGTTTAGGATTAGGGTTAGGGTTAGGGCTAGGGCTAGGTTTAGTGTTAGGGTTACGGCTATGGCTACGGTTAGGGTATGTGTTAGGGTTAGGGCTAGGGCTAGGTCTAGGGCTAGGGTTAGTGCTCGTGTTAGCATTAGGGCTATGGCTAGGTTTAGGGCTAGTGTTAGGTTTAGGGTTTGTGTTAGGTTTAGGGCTAGGGCTAGCGTTAGTGTAAGGGTTAGGGTTAGGGCTTGGGCTAGGGTTAGTGTTAGTGTTAGGGCTAGGGTTAGGGTAGGGCTAGGGTTAGGTTTAGGGTTAGTGTAAGGGCTAGGGTTAGGGTTAGGGTTAGGTTTAGGGCTAGGGCTAAGTTTAGAGTTAGGGTTTGTTTTATAGCTAGGGCCAGGCCTAGGCCTAGAGTTACGGTTAGGGTTAGGGTTGGGGCTTTGTCTAGGGCTAGGTCTAGGTCTAGGGTTAAGTTTAGGTTTAGGATTAGGGCTAGGTCTAGGGTTAGGTTTAGGGTTAGTGTTAGGGTTAGGGCTAGGGCTTCGTTAGGTTTCGGGCTAGGATTAGTGTTTTGGCTAGGGTTAGGGTTAGGGCTAGGGTTAAGGTTAGGGTTAGGGTTAGTGCTAGGGCCAGGGATAGGGCTAGGGTTAGGATTAGGGTTAGGTT
>CM027392.1:11240314-11248664 GCA_015711505.1 Sylvilagus bachmani
AGGGTAATGGTTATGTTTATGTTTGGGGTTCGGGTTTCTGTTAGGTTAGGGCTAGGGCTAGGGTTAGGCTTAGGTCTAGGGCTAGGGCTAGGACTAGGGCTAGGATTATGCTTAGGGTTAGTGTTAGTGTTAGTGCTAGTTTTATGGTTGTAGTTAGGGCTAGGGTTAGGGTTACGTTAGGGTAGGTTAGGGCTAGGTTTAGGGATAAGTTTTGAGTTTGTTTTAGCATTTAGTGGTTTTTTTAGGATTAAGGGTTGGGGTTAGGTTTTGGGTTAGGGTTAGGTCTAGGGCTAGTGCTAGGTTTAGGGTTAGGGTTAGGGCTAGGGCTAGGGTTAAGGTCAGGGTTAGGTTAGGGTTAGGGTACCGGCTAGGGTTAGTGTTAGGCCTAGGTTTAGGGCTAAGGCTAGTGTTAGGTCTAGGGGTAGAGGTAGTGTTAGGGCTAGGGTTAGGGTTAGGGCTTGGTGTTAGGGTTAGTGCTTGGGCTATACCTAGGGTTAGTGTTAGGTCTAGGTCTATTTATAGGGTTTGTTTTAAGGTTAGGGTTAGATCTAGGGCTAGGGTTAGGGTTAGGGCTAGGGCTAGGGCTAGGGTTAGTGTTAGGGTTTGGGTTAGGGCTAGGGCTAGTGCTAGGGCTAGTGTTAGTGCTAGTTTTAGTGTTATGGTTATGTCTAGGGTTAGTGTTAGTGTTAGTGTTAGGGTTAATGTTAGGGTTAGGGCTAGTGCTAGCATTAGTGTAATGGTTAGGGTTAGGGCTAGGGCTAGGGTTAGGGTTAGGGTTAGAGGTAGGGTTAGGGTAGGGCTAGGGTTAGGGTTAGGGTTAGTGTTAGGGCTAGGTCTAGAGTTAGGTTTAGGTCTAGGGCTAGTGTTAGTGTTAGGGTTTGGTTTAGGGTTAGGGCTAGGTCTAGGGTTAGGATTAGGGTTAGTTCTAGGCCTAGGTTTAGGGTTAGGGTAGGATTAAATTTAGGGCTAGGGTTAGGGTTATGGCTAGCATTAGGGTACGGTCTAGGTGTAGGTTTAGGGCTAGGGTTAGGGTTAGGGTTAGGTTTAGGTCTATGGCTATAGCTAAGGTTAGCGTTAAGGGTTTGGTTTTTGGTAAGGGATAGGGCTAGGGTGAGGGTTAGGGTTAGGGTTAGAGTTAGTGCTAGGGTTAGGGTTAGGGCTAGGTTTCTTGTTAGGGCTAGGGCTATGGTTGGGGTTAGGTTTACGGTTAAGTTTAGGGCTAGGGTTAGGGTTAGGTGTAGATCTAACGCTAGGGTTAGGGTTAGGGTTAGGGCTAGGGCTAGGGCTAGGGCTAGGACTAGGGTTAGTGTTAGGGCTAGGGCTTGGGTTAGGCTTAGGGATGGACTAGGGCTAGGGTGAGGGTTAGTGTTAGGGCTAGGGCTATTTATAGGGTTAGGTTTAGGGTTAGGGTTAGAGTTAGGGCTAGGACTAGGGCTACGGTTAGGTTTAGGTTTAGGGTTAGGTCTCGATTGGGGCTAGGGTTAGGGTTAGGGTTTTTGTTAGGGCTAGGGCTATGGTTAGGGTTAGACTCAGGGTTAGTGCTACGGTTATGGTTAGGTTTAGGGTTTTGGTTACTGTTAGGGTTAAGGTTAGGGTAAGTTTTTGGGTTAGGTTTGTTTTTGGGTGGGGTTGGTTTTGGGGTTAGGGTTAGGGTTGGGGTTGATGTAGGGGTTGGGTTTGATGTTAGGGTTAGGGTTTAGGGCTAGGGCTAGGGTTAGTGTTAGTGTTACGGCTAGGGCTAGTGTTAGGGTATGGGTTAGGGTTAGGGCTAGGGCTAGGACTAGGGCTAGGGCTAGGGTTAGGGCTAGGGCTAGGGCTATGTCTAGGGTTAGGGTTAGTGTTAGGGTTAGGGTTAGGTTTAGGTCTAGGGCTGTCATTAGGGTTAGGTTTAGGGTTAGGGCTAGGGCTACGGTTCGGATTATGGTTAGAGCTAGGTTTAGGGTAGGGCTAGGGTTAGGGTTAGGTTTAGTTTTAGGTCTAGGGCTAGCGTTAGTTTTCTGGTTAGGTTTGGAGTTTTGGCTAGGGTTAGGGTTAGGGTTAGGCTTAAGTCTTGGGCTAGGGATAGGGTTAGGGTGATGGTTAGGGCTAGGGCTAGGCTTAGGTTTAGGGCTAGGGCTAATGTTAGGGTTAGGGTTTGGTTTAGGGTTTGGGCTAGGTCTAGGGTTAGGATTAGGGTTAGTTCTAGGCCTAGGTTTAGGGTTAGGGTTAGTGTTAAATTTAGGGCTAGTGTTAGGGTTAGGGCTAGGGCTAGCGTTAGTGTAAGGGTTAGGGTTAGTGCTAGGGCTAGGGTTAGGATTAGGTTTAGGGCTAGGGTTAGGGTAGGGCTAGTGTTAGGTTTAGGGTTAGTGTTAGGGCTAGGGTTAGTGTTAGGGTTAGGTTTAGGGCTAGGGCTAAGTTTAGAGTTAGGATTAGGTTTAGAGCTAGGGCTAGGCCTAGGGCTAGAGTCATGGTTAGGGTTAGGTTTAGGGCTTGTGCTAGGGCTAGGTCTAGGTCTAGGGCTAAGTTTAGGGTTAGGATTAGGGCTTGTGCTAGGGCTAGGTCTAGGTCTAGGGCTAAGTTTAGGGTTAGGATTAGGGCTTGGTCTAGGGTTAGGTTTAGGGTTAGTGTTAGGGTTAGGGCTAGGGCTTCCTTAGGTTTAGGGCTAGTGTTAGTGTTTGGGCTAGGTTAGGGTTAGGGCTAGGGTTATGGTTAGGGCATGGGGTTAGGATTAGGGCTAGGGCTAGGGCTAGGGTTAGTGTTTGGTCTAGGGCTATTTATAGGGTTAGGTTTAGAATTAGGGTTAGGGTTACGGCTAGGGCTAGGGTTGGGTTAGGGTCAGGGCTAGGGCTAGAGTTAGGGTGAGGGTTAGGGTTAGGGTTACGGCTAGGGCTAGGGCTAGGGTAAGGTTTAGGGTTAGGGCTAGGGCTAGGGCTAGGGCTAGGGTTAGGGTTAGGGTTAGTATTAGCGCTAGGGTTAGGGTTACGGTTAGTTTAGGGCTTGGGCTAAGCTTAGAGTTAGGGTTAGGTTTAGAGCTATGGCCAGGCCTAGGATTAGAGTTATGGTTAGGGTTTGGGTTAGGGCTAAGGCTAGGGCTAGTGTTAGGGTTAGTTTTAATTTTAGGGCTAGGGCTAGCGTTAGGTTTAGGATTCAGTTTGGAGTTTTGGCTAGGGTCAGGGTTAGGGTTAGGGTTAAGGCTAGGGCTAGGGCTAGGGCAATGGTTAGGGTTAGGGTTAGGGTTAGGGTTAGTGTTAGGGTTAGGTATAGGTTTAGGGTTAGGGTTAGGGTTAGGGTTAGAGCTAAGGCTAGTTCTAGGGTTAGGATTAGGTTTAGTTGTAGGCCTAGGTTTAGGTTTAGGGTTAGGGTTAAAGCTAGGACTAGGGTTAGGGTAAGGGCTAGGGCTTAGGGTATGGTCTAGGTTTAGGGTTAGGGCTCGGTTTAGGGTTAGGGTTATGTTTAGGTATATGGCTAGGGCTAATGTTAGGGTTAGGGTTCGGTTTAGGGTAAGGGATAGGGCTGCGGTCAGGGTTAGGGTTAGGTCTCGGGCTAGGGTTAGGGTTAGGGTTAGAGTTAGGGCTAGGGTTAGTGTTAGGGCTAGGGCTATGGTTGGGGTTAGGGTTACAGTTAGGTTTAGGGCTAGGGTTAGGGTTAGGTGTAGATCTAGGTATAGGGTTAGGGCTATGGCTAGGTCTAGGACTAGGTTTAGGATTAGGGCTAGGGTTAGGTTTAGGGAAGAGCTAGGGCTAGGGCGAGGGTTAGTGTTAGGGCTAGAGCTATTTATAGGGTTAGGTTTAGGGTTAGTGTTAGGGTTAGGGCTAGGGCTAGGGCTAGGGTTAGGGTTAGGGTTAGGGTTAGGCCTAGGGCTAGGGCCAGGGCTAGGGTTAGGGTTACATTTAGGGCTAGGCCTAGGGTTAGGTTTAGTGTTAGGAATAGGGTTACGGTTAGGTCTAGCGTTAGGTTTAGGGTAGGGGTTAGAGTTTGGGCTGGGGTTATGTTTAGGGCTATGTTTAGTGTTAGGCCTTGGTTTAGGGCTAGGGCTAGGATTATGTCTAGGGGTGAGTCTAGGTCTAGGGCTAGGACTAGGGTTAGTGTTAGGGTTAGGTTTAGTGTTCGGGCTAGGGCTAGAGCTATGGCTAGGTCTTGGGATAGGGTTAGGATTAGGGTTACCATTAGGTTTAGGGCTAGGTCTAGCTTTAGGGCTAGGTTTATGGTTATAGTTAGGGCTAGGCTTAGGGTTAAGTTTAGTGTTTTTTTTAGCATTTAATGTTTTTTTATGATTAAGGGTTAGAGTTAGTGTTTGGGTTAGGGTTGGTGTTAGGGTAAGGGTTAGGGTTCGGGTTGGGTGAGTTTGGGGTTGGGGTTAGGGTTAGGGTTAGGGTTAGGGCTAGGGCTAGGGCTAGGGCTAAGTTTAGGGTTCAGATTAGGGTTAGGGCAGGGCTAGAGTTAGGGTTAGGGTTAGGGTTAGGTCTAGGGCTAGGGTTAGGGTTAGGGTTAGGATTAGGGCTAGGCTTAGGATTAGGGTTAGGGTTATGTCTAGGGCTAGGGCTAGGGTTAGGTTTAGGGCTAGGGTTAGAGTACGGGCTAGGTGTAGTGTCAGGCTAGCGTTAGGGATAGGGTTAGGTTTAGGTCTAGTGCTAGTGCTAAGTTTAAGTTCAGGGTTCGGTTTAGGGTAAGTGATAGGGCTAGGGTTAGGGTTATGGTTAGGTCTAGGGCTAGGGTTAGGGTTAGGTTTAGGGTTAGGGTTAGGGCTAAGGCTAGGGTGTTTTTTGGGCTAGTGCTAAGGTTAAGTTTAGGGTTAGGGTTAGGGCTAGGGCCAGGGCTAGTGCTAGGGCTACGGTTAGGGTTAGTGTTAGGGTTAGGGTTAGGGCTAGGGTTAGGGCTAGGGTAGGGTTACGGCTAGGGTTAGGGTTAGGTTTAGTTTTAGGGCTAGGGCTAGTGTTAGGTTTCGGGTTAGGTTTGGAGTTTTGACTAGGGTTAGGGTTAGGGTTAGAGTTAAGGCTTTGGCTAGGTCTAGGGTTAGTGTTAGCATTAGGGCTAGGGCTAGAGTTAGGGTTAAGGCTAGGGCTAGTGTTAGGGTTAGGGTTCAGTTTAGGGTTAGGGCTAGGTTTAGGGTTAGGATTAGGGTTAGTTCAAGGCCTAGGTTTAGGGTCAGGGTTGGGGTTAAAGTTAGGGCTAGGGTTAGGATAGGGCTAGGGTTCTGGTTTGGTCTAGGTGTAGTGTTAGGGCTAGGGTTTGGGTTAGCGTTAGGTTTAGGTCTAGGGCTAGGCCTAAGGTTTGGTTAGGGTTCGGTTTAGGGTAAGGGATAGGGCTAGGGTTAGGGTTAGGGTTATTTCTCAGGCTAGTTTTAGGGTTAGGGTTAGAGCTATGTCTAGGGTTAGGGTTAGGGCTAGGGCTAGGGTTAGGGTTAGAGTTAAGTTTCAGGTTAGGGTTAGGGCTAGTGCTAGGGTTAGGGTTAGGGTGAGGTCTTGTGCTTGGGTTAGACTAGGGTTAGGGTTAGGGCTAGGGCTAGGTTAGGGTTAGGTTTAGGTCTAGGTCTAGGGCTAGGGTAAAGTTTAGGGCTAGGTTTAGATTACGGGATAGTTGTAGGGTCAGGGCTAGGGTTAGGTTTAGGGTTAGGTTCAGGTCTAGTGCTATTGATTAGGTTAGGGTTAAGGTTAGGTTTAGGTTAAGGATAGGGCTAGGGTTAGGGTTATGGTTAGGTCTAGGGCTAGGGTTAGGTTTAGGGTTAGGGCTAAGGCTAGCGTTAGGTTTTGGGCTAGGGCTAAGGTTAGTGTTAGGTTTATTGTTAAGGCTATGGCTAGGGCTAGGGCTAGGGCTAGGGTTAGGGTTAGGTTTTAGTTTTAGGGCTAGGGCTATCATTATGTTTAGGGTTAGGGTTCTAGTTTTTGCTACCTGTAGGGTTAGGGTTAGGGCTAGGGTTAGGGCTAGGTCTAGTTTTAGGGTTAGGTTTAGGGCTAAGGCTAGGGTTAGGTTTTGGCCTGGGCTAAGGTTAGGGTTAGGGTTAGGGTTAGGGCTAGTGCTAGGGCTAGGGCTAGGGCTAGGGCTAGGGTTAGGGTCAGGTTTAGTTTTAGGGCTAGGGCTAGCGTTAGGTTTTGGGTTAGTGTTGGAGTTTTGGCTATGGTTAGGGTTAGGGCTAGTGATAGGGCTAGGGCTAGTTTTAGGGTTAGGGTTAGAGCTAGGGCTACGGTTAGGTTTAGATTTAGGGTTAGGGTTAGGGGTTCGGCCATGGCTAGCGTGAGGTTTAGGGTTAGGTTTAGATTTGGGCTAGACTTAGGGTAAGGCTAGAGTTAGTGTGCCGTCTAGGGTTTGGGTAGTGCTAGGGTAGGGTTAGGCCTAGGTTTAGTGCTAGGGCTAGGGTTAGGGTTAGGGGTAGGGCTAGGGTTAGGCTTAGTGTTAGGGGGAGTGTTATGGCTAGGGCTAGGGACAGGCTTTGGGTTACGGCTAGGGTTAGGTTTAGGGTAGGGTTAGGGTTAAGGCTAGGGCTAGGGCTAGGGCTATGGTTAGGGTTAGGGTTAGTGTTAGGGTTATGGTTAGGGCTAGGGTTAGGGTTAGAATTAGGGCTATGGCTAGTCTAGGGTTAGGTTTAGGTTTAGGGCTATGTCTAGGGGTAGGGCTAGGGCTAGAGTGAGGTTTAGGTCTAGAGCTAGTACTAGGGTTAGGTTTATGGTTCTGGTTAATGTTAGGGCTAGGTTAGGGTTAGGGTTAGTGTTAGGTCTAGAGCTAGGGTTAGGGTTAGGGTTACGATTAAATTTTAGGATAGGTTTAGGGTTAGTGCTAGGGTTAGGGTATGGTCTACGTGTAGGCCTAGTGCCGTTTTGCCAAGGGAATAGCTATGAATTCCCTCAACACCAGTGTGACTTGTGGTTTCAGGTGTATTCAATGAATAGCATTCAGGTTCCTTGATGGGCAATTGCCTAAATTGGATATGCGTTTGTGAATATTTTGCCTTCTTCCTTTCCAAATTTTGTATTCTGACACCATACAAAAAAGATGTTAGGAAGCATGTGCATAATGAAACAAAAAACACAGCCAACTGGCATTTCATGCTTAGAAATCTACAGGGAACACGAAGAAGATGAGTTTTTTGTGTTTTTGAAAATGAAATGTACCTCTTTGCCGAAGGGACAGCTATGAATTCCCTCCAAATTGAGTGCGAATGGGATGCAGGTGTATTAAATGAGCATCATTCAGGTTTCTTGATTGGCAATTGCCTAAATTGCTTCTGCGTTTGTGTTTCTTTTGCCTTCTTGCTTTCCAAATTTTGTATTCTGAAACCATACAAAAATGTATTTAGCCACAGTGTCCATAATGAAACAAAAAACACAGCCAACTGGTGCTTCATGCTTAGAAATCTACAGGCAACAAACCAAGATGAATTTTTGTGTGTTGGAAAATGAAATGTAACCCCTTTGTCGAGAGGACAGCTATGAATTCCCTCCAAATTGAGTGCGAATGGGATGCAGGTGTATTAAATGAGCAGCATTCAGGTTTCTTGATTGGCAGTTGCCTAAATTGGTTCTGGGTTTGTGTTTGTTTTGCCTTCTTCCTTTCCAAATTTTGTATTCTGACAGCATACAAAAATGAGGTTAGGCAGAGTGTCCATAATGAAACCTAAAACACAGCCAACTGGCGTTTCATGCTTAGAAATCTACAGGCAACAAACCAAGATGATTTTTTGTGTTTTGGAAAATAAAATGTTACCCTTTTGCTGAGGGGATAGCTATGAATTCCCTCCAAATCGAGTGTGACTTGTGGTTTCTGGTGTACTCGATAAGAAGCATTCAGGTTTCTTGAAGGGCAATTGCCTAAATTGGTTCTGGGTTTGTGTTTGTTTTGCCTTCTTCCTTTCCAAATTTTGTATTCTGACAGCATACAAAAATGAGGTTAGGAAGCATACATAATGCAACCTAAAACAGAGCAAACTGGCGTTTCATGCTTAGAAATCTACAGGCAACAAACCAAGATGAATTTTTGTGTTTTGGAAAAAGAAATGTAACCCTTTTGCCGAGGGGACAGCTAGGAATTCCCTCCAAATCCAGTGTGACTTGTGGTTTCTGGTGTATTCAATGAGCAGCATTCAGGTTTCTTGATTGGCAATGGCCTAAATTGGTTCTGGGTTTGTGTTTGCTTTGCCTTCTTCCTTTCCAAATTTTATTCTGAAACCACACAAAAATGTATTTAGCCAGAGTGTCCATAATGAAACAAAAAACACAGAAAGCTGGCGTTTCATGCTTAGAAATCTACAGGCAACAAACCAAGATGAGTTTTTGTGTTTTGGAAAATGAAATGTAACCCTTTTGCCGAGGGGACAGATAGGAATTCCCTCCAAATCCAGTGTGACTTGTGGTTTCTGGTGTATTCAATCAGCAGGTTT
>CM027392.1:11249164-11279309 GCA_015711505.1 Sylvilagus bachmani
TCATGTAGGATCTCTGTCCTTAATGTGCTGTACATTGTGAATTAATACTATAACTAGTACTCCAACAGTATTTTTCACTTTGTGTTGCTATGTGAGGGCAAACTGTTGAAATCTTTACTTGGTATATACTAAACTGATCTTCTGTGTATAAAGAGAATTGAAAATGAATCTTGATGTGAATGCAAGGGGAGAGGGAGTGAGAAAGGGGAGGGTTGTGGGTGGGAGGGAAGTTATGGGGGGGAAGCCATTGTAATCTATAAACTATTTTGGAAATTTATATTCTTTAAATAAAAGCGTTATTAAAAAATGTCAATGACTTCAACATATATAGGACAATAACCTACAAAATGGTAGAAAAATATAGGTTCATTGTGGTACAAAGAAAGTTAAAACTAAACAATTTTCTATAATATAAATTTCCATAGACTTATTAAAACCTCCTTATATGAATGGACTTTAAAAACTGTGCAGCTGGTGCCGCAGCTCAGTAGGCTAATCCTCCACCTGCAGCACCAGCACAGCAGGTTCTAGTCCCAGTCGGGGCACTGAATTCTGTCCCGGTTGTTCCTCTTCCAGTCCAGCTCTCTGCTGTGGCCCAGGAATGCAATGGAGGATGGCCCAGGTGCTTGGGTCCTGCACCTGCTAGGAGACCAGGAGTAGCACCTGGCTCCTGGCTTTGGATTAGTGTGGTGGGCTGACCACAGCAGGCTGCCGGAGCAGCCACTGGGGGTGAACCAATGGAAATTGAAGACCTTTCTCTGTGTCTCTCCCTCTCTCACTGTCCACTCTGCCTGTCAAAAAAAAGAAAGAAAAAAAATGTGCAGCATAGTAAACATATCCTTTGTTTCATTTTCCGCAAATGTATTGAAGTGTGGAAGACATAAATATTAAGTCTATAACATACCAGAAACGTGTATTTGTAGTGATCCTGGTCGGAGGCTAAGGCCGGGTGTTAATGATGGAAAGATAGGGGACTGTAACTATGGTGCAGCAGGTTAACATCCTGGCCTGAAGCACCAGCATCCCATATGGGTGCCGGTTTCAGACCTGGCTGCTCCACTTCTGATCAAGCTCCCTGGTATGACCTGGGAAAGCAGTAAGATGGCCCAGGTCCTTGGGTCCCTGCACTAGTGTGAGAGGCCTGGGGGAAGCTCCTAGCTCCTGGCTTCGGATTGGCACAGCTCCAGCTGTTGCAGCCAATTGCGGAGTGAACCATCAGATGGAAGACCTTCCTTTCTCTCTCTCTCTCTCTCACTCTCTCTCTCTCTCCCTCCCTTCCTCCCTCCTTCCCTCCCTCCCTCCTCTCTCTCTGAACTCTGACTTTCAATAAATAAATATTTTTTTTAAAATGATGGAAAGCTAGACCAAGACAGGAGGAGAGGAATCAAGGAAAGTTTTATATTCTCAGAGAATGGAGAAATTTACAGACATGAGACAGCTGACTCCGAGTGATAAAAATAATCTTCACCAATTGTTAGAATGGCACAGATAGTAGCAACCTCTATTAGATTTCTGTTTTAGGCCTGGAAGCATAGCATATGTATTTAGGGAGAGATGAAAGACTATTCCAAGACCATAAGCCGTTATTTTAATATGAGGACAATGTAGGATCTGGGAGATTGATTTGCAGTTTCCTTTAAGCCCTGTGATTAGGAGAATGCAAGGACAGAAGGGTGATGTTGGTGTCTGTGGGACTGTCAATGCAGCTCAAGGCTCCAGAATCCATCTAGCACAATTTTGGTCCAGAGGTGTGATGAGAGGAGTTCTGTTGTAAATAGGCTTTAAAACATATTGCCAAATTTGATCATTCATTAATAGAGTGACCAATTGTTTCTCAATGAAAATATTTGTGAGTGACATTAGATCTCCAGCATTAACTTATAAGCTGATCTGACAATTAGGTCAATTGTTATGTCTCTTTGCCATGGTTATTTTGTTACAAAATCTTCGGATTATGATGATTGTATTAGCCAAAATTGGTGGTATGTGAGCCAGACCATTTGTCACCTTTGGTTAATATAAGTGCTTCCTTTTAAAGTTTGGGTCACTGCTGATAGAGATTGTGGATTCAAAAGGCTTCCATAGCCTTGGCAGCTCATGTCAAGAGCCTCGGATGATCATTGATGTCATACATAAGAGTGTTAATTGTTAAATTAACAACAGGAGTCACTGTTCACTTTCTTCCCATGTAGGACTTCAGTCCTCAATGAGTTGTATCATGATAATTAACTGTAAAACTTGTTCTCAAACTGTGTGTGTGTGTGTGTGTGTGTGTGTGTGTATTGTTAAAATCTTTAATTAGTACAGAGTTGGTCTTCTGTGTATAAAGTTAATTGAAATAGATATTAATGGAGAATGGGACTGGCAATGGGAGAAGGAGGCAGAGGTGGCATGGAGTAGGGGTGGGAGGGTGGGTATGGTAGGAAGAATCACTATATTCTTAAAATTGTACTTATGAAATTTGCACTCATTAAATATAAGGTTTCTTTGGGAAAAACAAAGTTTGGGTCTCTGGATTACAAACTGATGCATGCATCCAGACCAATATTAATACAATCAACTGTCAGAAGGGTGATGTAAAGATGTATTTGGATAGCTTTTTCCTAAGATTTATTATATTATTGATTTGAAAGGCAGAGTCACAGCAAAAGATGGAGGGAGGGTTCCGTCCTCAAATGGATGCAATGGTCTGTTGGACTTTATCACAAAACTTGTGACAGAGTGTTAAATTCTGACATATATGTGACTCTAGCTTGTTCAAAGCCAACAAAGAGCATCAGTATGAATGTGAAATTCACAGAATACTGGCAACTTATTGAGTTTATTTTTAGTTAGCTAATGGATAATTACTATGTGGTAACTGCAAACATAATTCACAAGTTACTGAGCATTCATGTGTTAAAAGTGAATGGGGGGACCTCAAGTGCATATGTCGTACCTGCCTCATGCTATGCCTGAAAACAGAAGCGAGTCTACGCATCTCAGGGATGCATACTCCTGGAGGCAGAATATGTAACTTCTGAAAGGAAAAGACCAAGAGCCAGCAACACAATCCAAGTCTCCTACATGGATAGCAGGAATCCAATTACTTGGGCTATGACCACTACCTCCCAGGGTTTGCATCAGCAGGAAGCTAGAGTCTGGAGCTGGAGATGGGCTTCAAACCTAGGCACTCAGGTATGGGATACAGGTGTCTTAACTAGTAGACCAAATGCCTGCTCTGAGGCTTTGTGTTTAATTGGCTTTCTTGAAGCAGAAGCTGCATGGTGTAATGGGAAAAACAGCCTTGGAATCTAAGAAAGTCTGATTCCTGGATTGAGTCTCATTTCTGTGTGACTTTGGGCTAGCTACTTCTATGAATTTCTGTTTCCTTCACAATGGACACCTTGCAATCCAATGTCTACCAGCGTGCCTAGCATAGCCTGAGTCGGCCTAAACGACTAGCAGCCATGATTAGGATTCTGCCACTCCGCGACCCTCTCGAGGCCAGTGCCCTCTCTCAGCATGTGTAGGCACAGCCTGCACTGCCTCCTGCTCTCTGGGCTCCAGAGTCTGCCCACTTGGCTTCCTCTCCCAGATCACAGAGGGCGGTGGTAGCGTGAAGGCCTCTTGATTTCCCCAGCCCACCTTGACGCAGAACTGGCTGAGGGGTCGGATCGCCCAGGCCTAGGCCGAGGCCGTGTCCTGCAGAGTGCAGGAGATCTAAGGAGGCAGCCTAGGCGCCGCACCTGAGACCAAGCATGTACATGGTCACCGCCCCCTCGGCCCTCCCGCTGTAAGGGCGCCGGCCTGCTTAAGCAGAGGGGCGGTGGGTGCATGGCGCGGTAACGTTCCCTGCTTCCTGGCCCTGGGCTACACAGTCCGGCTACCACCTCTCTTACCGGACTACCGCCGCTGCCACCATGAGCAATGACAGCAGCGGGCCTGGCGGGCCGAGCCAGAGCAAGGGGGACCGTCAGTACTGTGAGCCCTGAAGAAAGATGGAGAACCTGCTGTGCTGCCGCTGCAGCCGCAGCTCCTTCTGCTGCAAGGACCACCAGCGCCAGGAGCAGGCCCGCACCAGCACCCAGGCCCTTCGCCACCCGCCACCTCACCACCGCCCAGGGCCGGTGAAGCTGGAGCCTGGGAGGCCAGGAAAGAGCGGCGCTTACTGACAGCGCCGCCGCCGCCGCCACCAAGGCTTCAGGCCAGCCGGCCACCAGAGATGTGCTCAAGGCAAAGGCCAAGTCCGTGGCCAACCCTGCAGTAGCCACGTCCCCGCCTCAGGCTAACCCCAGCCTCTAGGGCCCGGCAGCGGCCAAAGCAGAGCCTGCTGGTCGCTGTACATGGAGAAGGTGAACCTGTACTCGCCAAGCAACACACCCGGCGAGGGGCTGGGCCACAGCGGCGGCTTGCGGCCCAAAGGGCAGATGAAGCCTCTGTGGGCTTGAAC
Source organism: Sylvilagus bachmani (assembly GCA_015711505.1). NCBI lineage: Eukaryota > Metazoa > Chordata > Mammalia > Lagomorpha > Leporidae > Sylvilagus > Sylvilagus bachmani. The sequence goes on from CM027392.1 coordinate 11,253,597, forward strand.
AAGCATGGCATCTGTGTACTGGACAACTTCCTGGGCTAGGAGACAGGGTAACAGATCCGCGATGAGGTGCACACCCTGCAGCACACCAGCAGGTTCACGGATGGCCACCTGGTTAGTGACTCCTCCAAGGACATCTGAGGCGACAAGATCACCTGGATGGAGGGCAGTGAAACCATTGGGCTGCTGATGAGCAAGCATGGACGACCTGATCCGCCACTGTAACCAGAAGCTGGGCAACTACAAAACCAAAGGCCGGATGAAAGCCATGGATGCTTGTTATCCAGGCAATGGAACAGGTTATGTGTGTCATGTTGATAATTCAAATGGAGATAGGAGATGCGTGACATGTATATATTATCTTAATAAAGACTGGGGTTCCAAGTGGAGGTATACTTTGAATTTTTCCAGAATGCAAGCCCAATTTGCTGGCATTGAACCCAAATTTGATAGACTGCTGTTTTTCTGGTCTGACCCTCGCAACCCTCATGAAGTACAACCAGCATATGTTACAAGGTACACAATAACTGTTCAGTATTTTGATGCAGATGAGAGAGCACGAACTAAAGTAAAATATCTAACAGGAGGAAAAGGAGTGAGGGTAGAACTCAATAAACCTTCTGATTCAATCAGTAGAGGTGTCTTATAAAGCCTCTCATCCAGCAATACCCTCAGTTCACTACAATAATTGTTGACACTGTTAACTTATGAATGCAAATAAATGGGATAAAGAAAAATAGACAACCAGTTGGCATTTTAATAAGGAAAAGATAACAACTGTTTTGTGGTGCATCAAACAAGATTTAATTGCTGTGATTTTGTACTGCATGATCCACCCCAAATCTGATTGCTTATGAGAGGAAGCTATCAGTTGAAAATGGTTTTTACATCTGTGCATCAAATAAGTGCCCTGTGTAGAATTGTTTCATTCTTATATTTTGTCCCATCTGTCATCTAGCTGACTTCATTTCATCTCTTCCCTTTTTTATATCATTTGAATTTGGGGTAATTTTTGTATGATTAGGTAAAATTTATCAAAATTGAATTGAGAAAAAATTACAGTATTATTTCTCAAAATTATTATTTCGCAATCTATTTTTGTAAACCTCTTCATACTATTAAATTTTGCCCTAAAGCACCTTCAAAATGATTATTCCTGGCGACTGATGATTAATTTTCTTTTCACTTAAAATAAGAAAAGGAGCACATCATCAATGGAAACCTCAAATGTTCTGTAGTCCTATCTTGCTCTATTTTGAATTCTTAAAGATTGCTTCTGTCATGTTTTTGACATTGTTAATAATGAAACCTAACAGTAAAACAGTCACCATTTATTACCAGTAACTTCAGTACATGTTTATAAGGAAAAATACACTGTATGAAGGATTTATCTTTTCAAGCTTGTTTCTTTTTTTTTAACAAAACTAAAGTGATTGCCTCTAAATAAACTCGAGATTATCCTCAACATCAAGTTCCTAAGATAAAGGGCTTTCTTCTGCATTCAGGTGTTTCCTATAGAGGTAGATGATAATTTCCCATTTCCAAGGTTTTCCCTTTTTCTTCTCAAATTGATTGTACTTTCAAATTTATTGTTTTCTTCCTAATACTATGATCCATCTGATTTTCAGATCAGCACCTTGTTTCTTTTGAAGAATATTAGGGAGAGATTATATTTGCATTGAGAAACAAATGTGTTTATGCAGACTTGATGTTCAGTGAGTCTTCAGACAGCTCTTGAGGCACTCCAAATGTGATGCCAGGCTGGCACCACGGCTCAATAGGCTAATCCTCCACCTGCAGCACTGGCACACCGGATTCTAGTCCTAGTTGGGGCGCCGGATTCTGTCCCGGTTGCCCCTCTTCCAGGCCAGCTCTCTGCTGTAGCCAGGGAGTGCAGTGGAGGATGACCCAAGTCCCTGGGCCCTGCACCCCATGGGAGATCAGGATAAGCACCTGGCTCCTGCCTTTGGATCAGTGTGGTGCACCGGCTGCAGCGCTCCGGCCATGGTGGCCATTGGAGGGTGAACCAACGGCAAAAGGAAGATCTTTCTCTCTGTCTCTCTCTCACTGTCCACTCTGCCTATCAAAAAAAAAAAAATGTGATGCCAGCCTTCTTGACAGTACTGAAAGATGTATGCTTAGTTTAGAAAAACAAAAAATGCACAAAACCAGATAATTTTATTTCTTTATTGTTTTTGGTTTTCTTTTTTACATTTTAGAAAAAGAAGAAACACTACATAATCATGCAAGGCCTCTAAGACTTCTGTTACTTAAAGAATGAGTTGAGATAGACTTCCTGGATTTCACTCTCCTAGGCTCTTTAGCAAAGAGCCGTTACCAATTTAAGTTTTCTATCCTCCTTCCTCAATCTTTGCCAAAATCTAAGTATACAGAAATATTCCTATATATTTCAATTTACAGCAGTTTTAGCATCTGTATAGTTTGTATGTAATTAGAAACCTTTTCTAGGGAAAGCTCAGCAAGTTTTATTAGAAGATTGCTATTGTTCATATAAAATATAAAAAAAATTATTTAGTGAAACTGACAGTGTGAATTTAGAATGGGATTAAACATTTAATATCATGTTCTCACTTAGGAGAACCTGCAGTAAAAAAAAGTGATAGTTTATTGCTTCTCCTTGCCCATGTTCAGCTTTGTCCTACTTCTACCCCCAGATGGTAACATAACATCTCTACATTGAGTGCCTCTCTGCCAGCCCAATCTGGGATTGCAAGTTATTCTTGCCATCTGCTCTATAGTGCAGTGCACTGCCTTGGACTACAACTCGAAAGCACTCTCATTTTTAGGGTTAGTAGAAATTGTTTTATGTAGAGTGAAATCTGTTAAGATGCATAGCATAGCCTTTTAATTTGGGAGCCCCTATTGTTTAAATATGTGTACCTTTGCAGTTGTACAGTTATCAGACTCTAATATCTATTGGTTGTGCTTGATAGACAGGTCTTAAATTGTATGTTCTTTGAAAAAGTTTATATATTTTCTTGGAGATCAGTGTGAAAATATCAAGAAATCAGGATAGCCATTTCTTATAATACTCGTTGAAACTATTCATTTGATGTTAGTGGGACCATTAACTTGTCACCGAGCAGGACTATAATTAAAACTAAATTGAAAATGTTTTGTGGCCTCTATGTGTTTAATCCTGGTTAAAGATAATTCTTCACAAGGCTTATTTGTATTCAACACATTAACCAGTTGTAAAACACAGAACTTTATCAATAATAAGCAAAGAATTTCAGGATTCCTATATAGAAAAGACTATGAAGTCATATAATTTGGAAAGCAGTGTTTCTTTATGAAACAGCTCTCAAGTTGCTTATAAAACTAATCTAATTGAACAGACATAAATATTCTTGAAAATAAGTTGAATGGTTCCTAGAGAAAATTCTGGCATTACAGACCCTCATTGTAGCAAATTACTTAAAAGAAAAACAAAAGGCTGGCGGTGTGGCTCACTAGGCTAATCCTCTGCCTATGGCGCTGGCACCCTGGGTTCTAGTCCGGGTCGGGGCGCCAGATTCTGTCCCGGTTGCTCCTCTTCCAGTCCAGCTCTCTGTTGTGGCCCCGGGAAGGCAGTGGAGGATTGCCCAAGTGCTTGGGCCCTGCACCCACATGGGAGACCAGGAGGAAGCACCTGGCTCCTGGCCTAGGATCAGAGCAATGTGCCAGCTGTAGCGGCCATTTGGTGGGTGAACCAATGGAAGGAAGACCTTTCACTCTGTCTCTCTCTGTGTCTAACTCTGCCTGTCAAAAAAAGCGAAAAAAAAAAAAAAGAAAAACAAAAAACCAACCATTTAAATGTTCTGTAAATGGTTGGAAGGTCATACAGCAAATAAAAGAAAAATAGTTACTGAAGAAGTTCTTCTAAGGATCAGTAAGAGCATGGAAATCCAGTAGTATTTGAATCCAGACCTTCTCTCTCCTGTCAGTGAAATGGGAACTCTATTTCAGACACATGGAGTCAAGAGCATGAGGCTTCCTCTCTCAGCAGTTGGTTGGCAAGTATTCTGAGACAAGAAATGCTCATTTTTTCTCCTTTCCCAGGTACTGCTACTGGCCATATGTTATAGTTGAGTGCAACTGAGAGGTGGGCTTCTGACCTCATTTGTTGATTGGGGCTGTGCTTGTAATGTTTACAGCAGGCAGATTTCTCAAAATAGTAGATTTGTGGTTGCTGTGGATTGGAGGGATGAGCAAGAGCATATAGTTAAGAAAGAGTTAAAAGGCACTAAATTTGGGGGATTTTTGTACTTTAAAAATTGGAAACTTCTTTACACAAAAGGCATAATTTCTATCTTTAAAAATGTTTTTAAAATTATATTTAAGTTACACAGTTTCATGTATTTTCATATATATTTTGAAGCATAGTGATACTACCCAACCTATCCTGCCTCCCAACCATGCTTCAACACTACTTCCTCCTCCCTCTCATATTCCCACCCTTAATTTTCAAAAAGATGTATGTTCAGCTTATGTACTGATTGTATAGTTAACCCTACACTAAGTAAGAGGTCAGCAAATAGTATGAAGAGAAAAAAAAAAGTTCCTCAACAAGAACTGCAAATAATCAAGTTTCAAAATTTCCATTTCACTCTAATACATTACATTTTGGGCACTTTATTAGTTATCCCAGGTTGCAAAAAACATATGATATCTATCTTTTGCGGATGGGCTTATTTCACTAAGTATAATGGTGTCCAGATGAATCCATCTTGTAGGAAAGGACAGGATTTCATTTTTTTTATAATTAAGTAGTGATTCATAATGTATATATACCATAATTTCTTTATCATGTCATCAGTTGATGGACACCTGGGTCAATGTCATACCTTAGCTATTGTGAATTTCAGTTGCAATGAACATGGGGGTACAGATAACTTTCATATGCTGATTTCATTTCATTTTGGTAAATTCCCAGGAGTGGAATTTCTCTTCATTCATTGAGATAACCATATGGTTTTGTTTTTCAGTTTGTTAATGTGATGTATAACATTTATTCATTTGAGAATGTTGAAACATCCCCACATATAAGAGATAAACTCCAGTTGGTCTAGGTGAATGATCTTTCTGTTGTGTTACTCAATTAGCTAATATTTTTTGAGGGTTTTTGCATCTATATTCAGCAGAGGTATTCATCTATAGTTCTCTTTCTCTGTTGTTTCTTTTCCTGGTTTAGGAATTAAAATGTCTTGCAGAATTGAGTAGTGAAACCGTCCAGTCCTGGGCTTTTCTTTATTGGGAGGGTTTAATTAGTGATTCAGTTTCTGTCTTGGTTATTTGTCTGTTAGATTTTCTGTCTTCATACTCAATTTCATTATTGTATGTGTGCAGAAATCTGCATTTCTTCAGGATTTTCCAATTTATTGGCATATAGCTCTTTGTAGTATTTCCCAATGATTCTTTTTATTTCTTTTTTTAAAATTTTTTAATTTTATTTATTTATTTATTTGACAGGCAGAGTGGACAGTGAGAGAGAGAGACAGAGAGAAAGGTCTTCCTTGTGCCGTTGGTTCACCCTCCAATGGCCGCCGCAGCCAGCGCACTGTGGCCTGCGCACCGCACTGATCCGAAGGCAGGAGCCAGGTGCTAGGTGCTTTTTCCTGGTCTCCCATGGGGTGCAGGGCCCAAGCACCTGGGCCATCCTCCACTGCACTCCTGGGCCACAGCAGAGGGCTGGCCTGGAAGAGGGGCAACCGGGACAGAATCCAGCGCCCCGACCGGGACTAGAACCCGGTGTGCCGGCGCCGCAAGGCGGAGGATTAGCCTGTAGAGCCACGGCGCCGGCTCTTTTTATTTCTATAGTATCTATTGTTACATTTCCTTTTTCATCTCTGATTTTATTGATTTAGATCTTTTCCTTCTTTTATTGATTAGTTGGGTCAATGGTTTATCAATTTTGTGTGTATTTTTTCAAAAAATCAGCTCCTCATTTCACTGATTTTTTAAAATTTATTTCACAGAGTTATAGACAGTTAGAGAGAGAGACAGAGAGAAAGGTCTTCCTTCCATTGGTTCACCCTCCAAATAGCCACTACGGCTGGAACAGCACCTATCCGAAGCCAGGAACCAGGAGCTTCCTCCCAGTCTCCCTTGCAGGTGCAGGGGCCCAAGCACTCGGGCCATCCTCCACTGCCTTCCCGGGTCACACACAGCAGGCAGCTGGACTGGAAGAGGAGCAACCAGGACTAGAACCCAGCGCCCACATGGGATGCTGGCGCTGCAGGCGGAGGATTAACCAAGTGAGCCACTGCGCTGTCCCTCACTGATCTTTTGTAATATTTGTCTCAATTTTGTGTATTCTCTAATTTTAATTATTTCTTTTCTTCTACTAATTTGGGGTTTGGTTCATTGTTTTTCTTGGTCCTTGACATGCATTGACAGCTCACTTATTCAGTGTCTTTCAATTTCTTATGTAGGTACCAATTGCTATAAATGTCCTTCTCTACACTTCCTTTATTGTACCCCATAAGTTTTGATATGATGTATTGTACTCTTTGTTTCTTTCCAGAAATATTTTGATTTCTTCTATGACTTACTGTTCATTTAGGGCATGTTGTTCAGTCTCCATTTGTCTGCATATGTCCTAGAGATTCTTGAATTGTTGATTGCCAGGTTCATTCTATTATAGCCAGAGAAGAAGCATGGTAGGATTTCCATTGTTTTGAATTTTCTGAGACTTGCATTATGGCATAGCATATGGTCTATCCTAGAGAAAGTTCCATGCACTGGTGAGAAGAATGTGTGTTCTGCTACTATGAGATGAAAAGTTCTGTAGATATCTTTTAGGTCCATTTGGTCTACAGTATTGAATAATTTTGTTGTATCCTTGCTGATTTTTTTTCTGGTGATCTGTCCCTTGCTGAAAGTGGAGTATTGAAGTCCCTCATTACTATTGAATCAGGGTCTATATCTCTCTTTAGATCCCTTAACATTTCTTTTAAATATCCAGATGCCCTGTAATTGGGTGCATATATGCTTATTATAATGAATTTTTTCTGTTGAATTCATCCCTTATTACATAGTGCCCTTCTTTTTCTCTTTTAAGAGTTTTTGTGTTAAAATCTATTTTGTCTGATATTAGGAGGGCTATGCCAGCTCTTTTTTGGTTTCCATTAGCATGGAATAACTTTTTCCATCCTTTCTGTTTCAGTCCACATGTATCTTTGTTGGTGACATGTGTTTCTTGTAGGCAGAAAATACATGGGTCTTTGTTTTCAATCTATTATGTCAGTCTGTTATCTTTTAACTGGAGAGTTGGGGCTATTTACATTCAAGGTGCCTATTGATAAGTAACAACTAAGCCCATTTTTCCTTAAATATTCCTATTGTTTATTTTGGATTTCCTTTGTACTTTTACTTGGACATTTTATGTCTTCACTTTATTTCATTTTGATGACCCTGTTTCTGTTACTTTGTGTAGCACATCCTTAAACATCCTTCATAAAGCTGAACAAGTGGTGTCAAATTTTCTCAATTTCTGCTTAATAGGGAAGGTCTCCACAGAAATTATAGAATTATTTAATCCTTTGTCCATCTCTAAATGTTTTTGTTTCTGAGTTGCAGGATTTTCTTATATGCAACATACCTCCAAAAATGATCTCTTCTGAAACGTGAATTGTAAAGACGTTTCCCATCAAATAGGTTCCCTTTTCACTCTGATAGTGCTTTTTGTTGTATAAATAGTTTTTTTAATTTTATACAATTCCTGTTGCAGTTTTCTTTGTTGCTTTTGAATCATTAGTCTTATATAAAATAAGTTAACGCCAACCCTATTTCATTATATAAAATAAGTTTCTCCCTTTTTTCTTAACATTTTAAATTCAAAAATTAAAATTTGATATCATAACAAACTATTAAATGATTGTCATTTATTTAGAGAACAGTATTCAAATTAAATTTAATACATTTCCAGTTAGGGTAGCATATTTGCTACTAATAGCTCTTTCAGTGTTTTAAATATGCTAAGTTTATTGGCTCAGTAGGCCTTGGCCAGCCTACATTCAAAGGACAGTAGTTTCCACCTCAGATATGAGAGTTGCAAAGACATTCTGGTCTCCATGTATCTACCACAAATGTCATTGTTATTTTGAATTTTTGTTTTGTCCAACATAAATTCTAATTTTCTTTGTGTTTTTTCACCCATAGATTATATAGGTTATTTGAGTTTTAAATACACAAGGCTTCTCTATGCTTCTATTTTTTATTGACTTCTTTTTTAAAAAAAATTTAGAAAGCTTTTATTTAATGAGTATAAATTTCATAAGTACAGCTTTATGAATATAGCAGTTCTTCCCCCTATACCCACCCTCCCACCCCCACCTTCATCCCACTTCCTATTCCCTCTCCCATCCCAGTCTTCATCCAGATTCATTTTTAATTAACTTTATATACAGAAGACCACTTCTATAAAGATTTCAAAAATTTGCACCACACACACACAAAGTATAAAGTAGTGTTTGAAAACAAGGTTTACTGTTAATTCTCACAGTACAACAAATTAAGGACAGAGGTCCTACCTGGGGAGTAAGTGCACAGTGACTCCTGTTACTGATTTAACAATTGACACTCTTATTTATGACCTCAGTGATCACCCATGTGGCTTTTGTTTCATGTCATTTGATACTTTCCTTTGGTCACCTTAATATTTACAATTGTTGTATCATTCAAATATATGATCCATTTATTACCATGAAAAGTCTTAATAATATTTACCAATTTTATAGTAATCCATAAAGATAATTCTACATCTACACTTCAGGAATAAAATGTGACATTCAAACCATTAAAGATGAGTACAAAGATTACAAGAGAAATTGCGTCCAGGACACATGATAAAGTATTGTAATTTTAGAATCTTGGACTGTCAAGAAATTTAGAAACAATAAAAGTGAATGGGTATAGGTACAATGGGTACAAATTTGCCTCACTTAAATTGTATGCATTCTTACAAAATTTCCATTAAGAATGTATAGTTAAATATAGACAAAGATGTTTAGTGCTTCAAAAGAATCTGTTTGGTAACAGTATTTAGAAATTCAATATAAATATGTTTTGGTAATGAATATGGTCAAGATATCTTGTAATTCCATTCAGGCCTATGTAATGCAGATAGGGCATAAAGCCTACTCATTCTCTGGTAATGTTGAAAATGTAAATACACATATAATTATTAATAAATAAACCCTTAGTAATATGTATTTCACTGCTTACAGAAGTTGTATAGTGGACATACAAAATGTAAGGAAAGGAAGTCAGTCAGTGTGGGAAAATGTCAGCCAGATTTTTAAAGCTATGAATATCTATGGGATACCATGTAAAGTTTCATTACACGTATCCATCAATATTGGTGCATTTAACTTAACACAATAGACTCCAGTTTCCAGCATTTTGCTGCAAATGAAAAAACGTCATCCCTTTTATGACTGAGTAGTATTCCATTGTTCTTTTTCCATTCATTTGATAATGAAAATCCATTGATTCCATATTTAGCTACTGTGAATAGTTCTATAACTCTCTGTGATGCAATGATTTTATGTCTTTTGGATATATACCCAACAGTGGGATTTCTGGATCCTAATTTTAAAGAAACTGTCAAAATTTATTCTAAATCTCTGCTAAATGCATTGATAGGATTTATATATTACTATAGTTTTAATAATGTTGTGACTATTTTAAAATTTAATTTATATAAGTGATGTTGCATATTTTTTCATTTGATTATTGCTTTTAGCCCTTGCCTATTTTTCTACTGGATTACAGTATTTTTAACTTTTATTTGTTTAACTCTTGACTTAGTAGAACTATTAAGCCTTGACTATGATGTAAGCTAACAATTTTATCTTCAAAATATACTTATTAATTTAAAAACGAAGAGAAATTCTGATAGTTTTCCATAGTTGCAAAATAATTTACATTACCACAGATGTTGTGTGAGTTTCCAATTCACGACATCTTTGCCCTCATTTAGACTTTCTGTCTCTTTAATGATAGCATTTGAACAGTGTTAAGGTGATATCACATTGTGGTTTCCATTTGAATTTCTATTTTGATCAGTGATATTTGACCAGTGAGCATTTTTCATGTTTCTTGAGGATGTTTATATCTTCTCTTGAGAACTGTCTGCTCATGTCCTTTGCCCATTTCTTCACTGGATTATTTTTGCTGATGAGTTTTTGCTTCTCATATGTTCTGATTCTTAATCGTTTCTTTGATAAGTAGCTTGAAAATATTTTCTCACGTTTTGTTAGATGTGTCACTTCCTTTGCTATGAAGTAGTATCTGAATGTAATACAATCCCATTTATCTAGCTTTGTATTTCTTGCCTGTGCTGTTTTGTCATCATATTCAAATATTCTTTGTCCACATCAATATTTTTAAGTTTGTTTCCATAATTATCTTCTAGTAATTTTATAGTTTCATGTTTTATCTTTAGGTCTTTATTCATTGTGAGTTGATTTTTGTATATGGTGAGAGATATGGATTTTATTTTATTTTTCACAACTGTATACCCAGTTTTGTCAGATCATTTGTTGAATGGATTATCATTTTTCCAATGTCTATTTTTGACACCTGCATCAAACATCAGTTGGATGCATGTACATAGATTGATTTCAGCGTTATCTAAATCTGTCCAATTGATCCTTGTGTTGTTTTTTATGCCAGTACTATGCTGTTTCAATTATTGAAGCTTTGAAATCTGGTACTGTGATGCCTCCAGTTTTATCTTTTCACTTGGGTTCACATTGGCTATTCTGGATCTTTTCTGATTCCACATGAATTTAGGACTTTTTTGTAATTCTGTGGAGAATGTCATTGATATTTTGGTGGAGAGTCATTATATCTGTATATCGCTTTAGACTGTATGGACATCCTAACATTATTAGTTCTTTCAGTTCATGAACAAAAATCTTTCCTTTTTTCTGTGACCCTGATGATATCTTTCACCTTCCAAAACTGATTATTTCTAAATATTTAAATTTTTGTATCTATTGTGAATAGAATTTCTTTCTTGATTTCCCTTTCAGCAAAATTATTACTGTTGGATTAAAAAGCTAGATTTTTGGATGCTGATTTTATATCCTGTAAATTTACTGTTAGTTTATCAATTCTAACAATTTTTGATGCAATATTTAAACTTTGCCATGCACAAAATCATGACTACCTGCTTTCCAAGTTGAAGCACTGTATTTTTTTTCACATTTAATTGCTCTGATACTTCTAATACTATATTAAATAAGGCTGAGTAGCATTAATAGAGTTCAGGAATAATACCTGCCCTCTCAGTGGTCCCTTAGGCATGTGTTAAATGCCTTATCCAGTATCTATGCAATTTATGCATTTACTAAAAGACATACATTAAAAATGGATTTTGTTTAAATAGAAAAGTCTGTTTTTGTTTTTACTGAAGGTTCAGGGGCACATAGCAGTTCATAAAATGGCTTCCAAGGTAGGGGTTTGAGGGAAACAAAAAATAAACTGGGGTTGAAAAGAAACCACGATAAGATAAGAGCTGGCTGGTTCCCTCTCAGCCTGATTTAGGGGAAGAAGTAGACACCTCTGAAAATAAGGATGGATCCCTTCCTTCAACGCTTGGTAGGGGAAAGGGGACAAAAGCAAAAGGCTGCTGTTTTGGTTCTCCTGATTCTCAAGGGAAAGGGGAAAAGCCCATGTTTTCATGTCATGAATTAAAGGAAAACAGAGGGGTGCTTGTAGGGTACAAGTCAGACAGAAAAGCTGGCAGACAGCAAATAGTGGCTGGGTGTCCTTTGGCTTGTACTCTCTCCCACATGGTGGTGGTGGTGGGTTTCCTCACTGTTGATAGGGATGAGGTCTCGGGGATGCATTTTTGTGATCACTGGGGCTCAGGCCAGGAGCCATCAATGTGGCCTTGACTAGATTTAGTCTCCCTGTCCCCACCTTCTGTGGTCAGCTGCTGGGGTGCCTCGGAAGGAAGGGCCTGAGATATCTGGGCCACAATCTGAGTGGGGTTGTGGGGACCCTCATTCCCCATTGTTGGTCTCTCTAATCTGGGGCGTGTCTTTGGGCTCCACTCCACAGTGCCCTCTATTGGCTGCTGCTGGCTGGGGGGGCGAGAACCTCACACAAGGACCTGCTACCCTTGGTACATGTGGTGGCCATGTCCCTTGGGCCCCTGCGCAGTCTTCAACACCCTCCCGTTCACTGCCATGTTCTTCCCCAGTGGACGGTGCCTCTGCCTCATGTGTGGGGGGCAGCTGGGCGAGGCTGGGGGATGAATCTGCGGAACCTGCTCAGACTGAGGCACAGGGGCTGCCCTTCCCTAACACCCACCTGCTCTGGGCCCATTCTCATTAGCTGCTCTGCCTCCTCTCCTTCCGGGACATCAAATTCCACAGTCTCCCCATCACTAGCGCTATGCAGAAACTTCCTGGGGTTGATTCTTTTAATAGCTGCCTAGTGAAAAAAGACATCCTCCTTGGGTTCATCCCTGTTGAATTCTTAACCATTCCAGACCTGAATTCCCAGCACCGGCTTGTCTGTGTCCCCGAGGCCGCATTTGCCTGTTACCAGGGGTGTGGGACCTGGCGCCCAGGGGATCCCAGCAGCACGGCCTGAGGAGGATATGCCCCTCTGCCTCCTGCTTTCTGTGGCTCCCCAGCGAGTAGTGGTACTATCACTGCTACCAACCCTGCTGCTGTCCCTGGCACTGTCTCCATGGGAGGCCACTTTCTGCACTGCTGCCTCCTTCCCTATGCTCATCCCCCAGGTTCAGGACTGGCCCCTGAAGCTACTTGCTCCACCTCTTCTGCTGCTGCCGCAGCAGCCACTTCCCTGCCTTCTCCCCAATTTGCTAATCTGCAGCCCTGCCTTCTCCCCCACCCCAACCCCCATTCGCTAACCCACCAGCCGGCTCTGAACCTCCCCTGAAAGCGAGCAGGGGATCCTAATCCGAGGCCAATTGTAGCCCGCTGCCAAGGCGGGCACAGGCACTGGCTCTGGTCACCGGCCAATGGTAGCCCAGCAGCCGACTTGCCTGCACGCAGGCTCTGACTCCTGGATTTTGCACCGAGCAAAAAATAGATCAATTTCTAGACAGCGAAAGTCCAAGAAAGATTCTGGGAAGAATCTAAGTCTAAATAGTAAGAAAACTACATATAACATAAACATTTTTGAACAATATTTAACATTACCTGTACTAAATGCAGTTAAGCCAATTTATGAATTTAATCTATAAAATACAAAAATCTATGAAGAACCATTATGAATTACAACACAGCATGCCACATAATTCTCTCTTAAAATTGCATATTTTGCATTAACATATGCAAAAGAAAAAAAATGTGAATAAGAAAACCTAAGAATTACCAATTAAATAATTGGTGTCAACATAAATATTATGTGAGATTTATATCTTTTTTAATTCATTTGTCTTTTGAACTTTGAAATTTTTAAGTCAATATGTAAGACTCAGGCCAAATAAGCATCAACACTAACACTGAGGAAGTAAATGTAAGAAAAATGAAAAATGTTGAATAGTGTTAAATGTTTTCATTCAGCTTCATGTTTATCAATTTTTAAAATTTATGTCATATGAAAACTATAGATATATTTATCTAAATTTTATACTCCAAAAATTTGTTTATTTGTAGTGATTACTTTTCTTCAAATTAAACATTCTTCTCTGAAGATTTCTTTCCTTGAATTGGATTTTTTTCATAACATTCTTTTATTTATTTATTTATTTGACAGAGTTATAGACAGTGAGAGAGAGAGAGAGAGAGACAGAGAGAGAAAGGTCTTCCTTCCATTGGTTCATTCCCCAAACAGCCTCTATGGCTGGCACTGCGCCGATCTGAAGCCAGGAGCCAGGTGCTTCTTACTGGTCTCCCATGAAGGTGCAGGGAGCCCAAGCACTTGGGCCATCCTCCACTGCCCTCCCAGGCCACAGCAGAGAACTGGACTGTAAGAGGAGCAACCGGGACCTGAACCTGGTGCCCATATGGGATGCCGGTGCCGCAGGCAGAGGATTAACCAAGTGAGCCATGGCGCTGGCCCCTCCTTGCATTGGATTTGCAGCCAGAATTGTGGAATAGTAGGTAAAGTCACTGCCTGTGATGCTGCCATATCTTCTGGGTGCCAGCTCAGTTCATGTCCTGGCTGCTCCACTTCCTATCCAGCTCCCAGCTGATGGTCTAGGAAAAGCGATGAAAGATGGTCCAACTGTTGAGGCCCATGCCACCCATGTGGGAGTTCTCGATAAAGCTGCTGGCTCTTAGCTTCAGCCTGGCCTAGCCCCAGCCATTGCAGCCAACCGGGGAGTGAACCATTGGATGGACGATCTCTCTGTCTAACTCTGACTTTCAAAAAATCAATCAATAAACTTTTAAAATTGTATTTAAAATTGTAGAATGTGGCCGGCGCTGTGGCTCAACAGGCTAATCCTCCGCCTTGCGGCGCCGGCACACCGGGTTCTAGTCCCGGTCGGGGCGCCGGATTCTGTCCCGGTTGCCCCTCTTCCAGGCCAGCTCTCTCCTGTGGCCCGGGAGTGCAGTGGAGGATGGCCCAGGTGCTTGGGCCCTGCACCCCAGGGGAGACCAGGAAAAGCACCTGGCACTTGGCTCCTGCCATTGGATGAGCGCGGTGCGCTGGCCACAGCATGCCGACCGCGGCGGCCATTGGAGGGTGAACCAACGGCACAAGGAAGACCTTTCTCTCTGTCTCTCTCTTTCACTGTCCACTCTGCCTGTCAAAAATAAAAAAAAAATGTAGAATGTGATTGTCTTAGAGTAAACTAGTTGATGAAATATAAAAGAGAACAATTGGTCTCCTAAAATACACACCTGAAAAATATAGGTCAAACATTTTATCTAGATTGTGATTTAGAGCATATATTTCCATCACAACAAAAACATAGCAAAGCCATCAGTTTACAGTGAGTGTGTATACAGTTGTCAGCAAGGTGGCACAGGCAATGGCATGATATATAAAAACACCTACACTTCATAGAATCTTTTTTAAAATTATAACCAAAAGCATAGCTTAAATAAGCTCTCTCAGGGCTGGAACTGTGACATAGCAGATAAAGCCACCACCTCCAGTGTGGGCATCCGATATAGTCACCCATTTGAGTCCTGGCTGTTCCACTTCCAACCAGCTCTGTGCTATGACCTGTGAAAGTAGTAGAAGATAGCCCAAGTGCTTGGGACCCTGCTTCTGCATAAGAGACCTGGAAGAAGCTCCTAGCTTTGGATTGGTGCAGCTCTACTCATTGCAGCCAACTGTGGAGTGAACCAGCAGATTGAAGACTTTCTGTCTCTCTCTCTCTCTCTCTCTCTCTCTCTCTCTCTCTGCGTCTCTTTCTCTCAAATAAATAAATCTTTGAAATAAATAAATAAAGCCTTTAAAAATCATCTCTGAGAGTCAGTGTTGTGGTGAAGCAGGTTGCTGCAATTCTGGATCCCATAGTGGAGTGCAGGTTCAAGTCCCACCTGTTCCTCTTCTGATCTGTCTCCTTACTAATGCACTTGGGAAGGCGGTAGAAGATGACCCAAGTACTTGGACACCTGCCATCCATATGGGAGGCCCAGATGGAGTTCTTGGTCCAGTATGATCATTGTGGTCATTTAGGAAGTGAACCAAATATTGGAAGACCTTTTTCTCCGCTTCTCTGTTACTCTGCCTTTCAAATACATAATATAAATTGTTTTAAATATTTATTTATTTATTTGAAAGTCAGCGTTACACAGAGATAGGAGAGGCAGAGAAAGAGAGGTCTTCCATCCAATGGTTTACTCCACAATTGGCTGCAACTGCTGGAGCTTCACTGATCCAAAGCCAGGAGCCTGGAGTTTCTTCCAGGTCTCCTACATGGGTGCAGGGGCCCAAGTACTTAGGCCATTCTCCACTGCCTTCTCAGGCCACAGCAGAGAGCTAGATGGGAAGCAAAGCAGCTGGGTCTTGAACCAGTGCCCATTTGGGATGCCGGCACTTCAGGCCAGGTTGTCAACCTGCTGTGCCACAGCGCTGGCCCCATAACATAAATCTTTTTGAAAACAATGTCTCGGTTGTTTCTAAAGCAGTTAGTGAGAAACATTCCATATCACCAAATATCTATATAAATAAAATTTGATGTAATTTTATTAGGGAAACGTAATTCAAAAATCTAAAAACATAATAATCAAAATAGTTAATATATAGTACAGAAAATGTTAATACAGCAGAAATCATAAAGTATTAGAATAACAACAAAAAGTTGCTTTTTAAAAAATAAGTGATTACTTAGCTAACCTAACTTTAAAAATGGAGGTGGAGAAATTGCTAATATACAATATTATAAATTATAAGATAAAAATAACCACATTTTGGGGCCAGCATTGTGGCATAATTGGTTAAGCCCTCACCTACAATGCTGGCATTCCATATGGGTCCCAGGTCTAGTCCAGCTGCCCCAATTCTGATCTAGTTCCCTGCAAATGCACCTGAGAAAGGTAGCAGAAGATGGCTCAAGTCATTGGAACCCTATACCCATGTGGGAGACCCAGGTGAAGCTCTTGGTTCCTGGATTTAGCCTGGCCTGGTCCTGGCTGTTGTGGTCATTTCTGTATTCCTCTCTCTCTATCTCTCAAATAACTAAAATAAACTTCAAACCCCACATTTTTAAGCTAAAGATCTTCCCCACAATAAAAAGAAATAGAAGAAATCTGCAGCCCCAGCCGGGAGAGCCAGCCAGGCCATTCTTGTTCCCTGGGTTGGAGAGACAAGGAGCTAGAGCAGGGACCAAGTGGACGGCAAGTCTCATCCCAGGATGGGGCTGCTCTACTGGGCTCCTTGACTCCTCAAACCACGCTCTTTCACCTTGCCAGGTGCCATCTCTTCTCTGTCAAGGCCACTGTCCAGGCCCCAGTTCGCCCCCTAGTGGCCAGAGCCTGGTTAAAGTCCCCCAGTGCCTCCTTGCGCACAGGCCCTCTTCTGCCCACCCCCTTCTGCCCCTGGGGGTCCCGTGAGAACAGCGGGGCTTCTAGGAGAGACCCCATCCCCATCCCAGCCCTTACAGTAGAGTAGTGCCCCCTCCCTCCCTGGCTGGTGTAGAATAGCCAATAGTGTAGTGCGGTGTGCTTTTGCGTGACGGCGATCTGGCAGCGGGCGGCGGGCTCCGCGCAGCCTTCTGTCCTTGAACCTGCCCTTGGCGGCCTTGCTGTGTTTGGTGCTGTGTCTGCGCGCTGCTGCGGCCCCTCCCCATACAGACGCCTTCTATAAGCGCTTCTCTCCGCATAGTCACGTAGCTCCCACGCCCTTCCTGTATCTCACGCAAGTTTTATACTCTAATATTTATATGGCTTTTTTCTTCGAAAAATAATAAAAAGGTTTCTTCTGAACAAAAGGTACAAATATACAAGATATAATATACTAGATATAATGAAATAGAAGATCTAATTTTTACTAAAAAATTTTTAAATAAGATAAAATGTTAGAAGCTTATACATATGTATCATTGTAAAAGGGAAAATATCAGTTTTTTGAATAAAGGCTTAATATCATAAAAAGTTTTTAACCCCATATTAATTTATAAAAACTTAAATATGGAAGGTGCATTTTTATAAAATGTATTTATAATTTATAAATTCTTAATTTCAAAATCACGGGATGTTTCATTTTCTACAGTAAATTATTATAGGCATGTTTAGAACACTCAAGCCAAAAATAGTCAAAAACTCCTGTAAAAAAAGAGCAAGGAGAAAGGACTCTGTAAATAATGTTCACAAAGTGTGATACTGGTGCATAAAGGAACAAAATAAAATTTATATCTTGATTCAATTATGCATTGAAAAATAACATAAAAAGGCAATATGCTAAGTAGCAAACACAAGAAAAGGAGTCAGAGGAGGAGGTGTGGGAGAAGGGGGTGGGGGAGGAATGGAAGGGGATGGAGGAGGAAGGTGAGGGGGAAGAAAGGCAAGGGATAAGAAGGCGAGAAGTGAGGAAGGGAGGTCGGGGGTGGGGAGGCTCTTGGGGCCACACTCTCGGGTCTGAGAAGCCACATTTTTGAGAAGTAACTTCCAGGGAGCACATGACACTGCCCTACATTCACAGCTGCAGTCCCCACCTACCCACAGGTACAGGCCCACAGGGTCCATGGGGTGGGGTCCGCTGAGCATGTCAGCTGTCCTGGCCCCCCAGAGCACCCTGCGATGGTCCCACATGTGCCCCGCTGGGCCAACAGCCTAGTACATGTGGTTGTACTGCAGTAGGGGGCTTCTGTGTCCTTGTGGGGAAGTTACACGTGGTGTCCCACCACATCGCAAGTGAGTGCAGCTCATGGACCAGCAAAGCAAAGGGAAAATACTCGGTGGCCCCAGCCAGGCACTGCACTCTCTGTTCCACTGCCTACCCACGCCCTCTCTCGACTGGGCTCCTGAACACTATGGCGCAGGCGCTCTCTGCAAGCACAGAACTTGGCATCCCAGTGGAGTAGAGGACTCAACTGAACTCAATGAAAAAGTGAAAGTTCTAAGCAATGCACTCTGAAGGTGGAAACACTGGCCTAAGATGCTTCCCTGGACTTCCCTGCAGTATTCCAGCTAACAGGAGCAGCTGGGAAGCGTTGGGCAGCTGCGAGGAGAAGAAACAGCTGGCACCTCTAGCTGGCATGTCGGGAACCAGGAGAACAGCTCGCCCTGGTGGGGCAACAGAGCACAGCCTGGCAGGAGCTTGGGCTTGGAGCGATCAGGCAAGGAGGAGCCCAACAAGGACACAACAGGACTGCTGTTTCCTCTGTATGGCACCTAGAAAAGACAAATTCACTCTCCAGAACTTTTGTGTACCAAGCAGTTCCTGAAAGCAAACCCCAGGAACAGCTGCTCCCACTCTCCTAATCTAACCCCAGAAGCAGGATTGCAGCAGCACAGGAGCAAGTTGGCAACATCAAACCCATCTACTTCCTGACCTAGGAGATGTTAGGCTGATCAATGGTTACTCTTGGTGCTGGGCACTGTTCTGGAGTGTCTGTATGATGTCTACAGACTGTACCTTGTATCCTGGAGCATGGGTCTCTGTGTTTGCACATGTAAACAGTTTTGTAAATATGACTTCTGTGTTCCCTGATGGTGCAGCTGAGGTTGGAGGGAGCTGAACTCCATAGTTCAAGGGACAAGAGGAATGAGGTTCTCTCTTCCTGGCAGTGTCCTGCATACCCATTGCAGTTCAAACTGCAAATCAGCAATTGTCCTGTTCATCTTCCACATTTTGCATGTTCCATTTTATCTATTTTTTAATTAAAGATAAATCCTTTTTTGAATACAAATTACTGAGCTTAAGAGGGCAATTTACTTAGAAAAAATTGATTTAAATATTTGAGATGAACTGCCATAAGATGACTTCAGTCACTGAGGTTTTTTTTAAATATTTTTTATATTTATGAAACATTCAGAAGTGCCATGTTCATGCATGATTGCTCATCTTAGCTCCAGGTGGCTTAAGAGACTTGTCTTTTCCTACTGGGTTGAGAATGGACAAGCTGAGAGGATGCCATGTCTGAGTTGCCTCTCTGCTGTACTGCCCAGGAAGTTTGCATGTGGCCTAGTCTGTCTTCCAGTGCTGTGTGGGTTAGAATGTTATGCACACTCCAGAGAACACTGGCTAATGCTAATGCTAACAGGAATGTAGTTGGATGTGAGCTGTGTCCTCTCATGACCCCCATTTCCTCCCCATACATGGTGCTGGTTGGAGAAGCAGACATATTTCCTTGGAAAGGAATGTCTATGGGCATTTGGATTGTTGTTTGATTTAAGGGTTGGGCTCCTTTAGGCTCACTGAGAACTGCTTAATCTCCATGTATGTATTTGTACAAAAACAAGCTCTGGAAGCTGTGTATTGACTTCCCCAGACTCAAGTGTTAGCTCCTCCAGGTAGCAATGCATCCTTGTTCCTCATGGCCAGCCCTGGGCTGGGGCCCAATGGGAAAGGATTAGATGATCCTTTGAATCATTGAAAGGATTGGATGATCTCAGAAGGGCTCCTGTGTCCTTTCCATGGTCTGCTCAGAATTGCCCAGGCCCTGTTGGCCCACCCCTACCTCATTTCTTGTTTTTAGAGCATGCATCTCTTCCCTCCTTACTGATTGGGAAGGCCTGGCTGTCAACTTGCTCTTCAGGAGTTGGGGCTGGGAACTTCTCCAACAGGCCAATTCCAAATAAATAATATTTTCATCCAACCTACACTGGGGGCCACATGCCTGGCCTAAGGAGAGGAAACAGTGAACCCTAACTGAGCAAGGAGCCCTAGATGCCTAGGACATTAACTGAACCACACAGTGAAGTTCTAAAACGCTTGTGGGAGGCTTCAGATTTAATAACTTCATGGATTAATAGTTTACAGCCTTTAATTGCAAATACTTGGGGCTGGAATTGTGGCATAACAGGTTAAGATGACACTTGAGAGATCAGCACCCCATATGAGTGCAAGTTCAAGTTCTAACTGCTTCATTTCAAATCCACCTCCTTGGAAAAATAGTGGAGGACATCCCAAGTATTTGGGACCCTGCCACCCACATGGGAGACCTGGGTAAAGCTCCTGGCTCCTGGCTTTGACTTGGCCCAGCCCAGCCATTTTGGCCTTTGGAGACAGAACCAGTGGATGGAGGATCTCTCTCTCTCTCCCCTTTTCACTCTTTCTATCTGTAACTCTCCCTTTCAGATAAAATAAATAATGATTTAAAAATACTTTAATTTTAATTTAAAAATAAAAAATTAGAAATACTAGAACTAGCCTGTGAATTTTCTTCATACCCATGAAACTGTACTCTAGAGGCCTTATGACATAATTCTGCTTACACCCAGTAGGTATTTTTCTTCTGTGAGCCTGGATTTTGATCAATATGTGGTTGTTGTAAATGCCATTGCTGGTTATTTTTTTTTTGAAGCTTCAAACCTTAATTATTGGGATTTTGAAATGCACAAGGAAACTCTCACACTGTCAACCACCCAAAAACATACACTACATATACGAACATTTGTTATTAGTAGAAAACTTAAGTGAGATAAAGCGGACCTGCGTGGATAGTAATTTCACCTTTTTGTGTGCCTGGAAAGAAAGGACTGGAATACCTGGAAGACTCTCCTCACCATATGTTGGCCTCCTCAATACATGCATGCACACTTATACACCAACACACATGCACATGCCATATCCAAACACAACTGCAGTTCTCTCCTGACAGCCCTGCCAGTGAGGCATCCTATGGAATATGTTCTAGTCACTAGGATAAATCTGACAGGATTCTAAGCCATTAGAAAACTATCCTGTTCTTCTCACAGGTGGACTGTGAACCTGCAACTCCTGAAGCATAATCCATTGATAAGTCATTTTTTAAAACTTCCTGACTATTCACATTAGAGAAAACCAACAGTTTATAGGAATTAAGAACATCTCTTTGTAACCTAGAGCACTGTAAACTTTTGCAAACCATTTTGGTGGTTTTCTCAATGCCTTTCCTCTACAGAACTTCTGCTCCCCCATTCCTACAGCTATATTTAGTGAAGAGAGATGGGTCTGCTCTGAGAGCTGTCTCATGACCTCCTTACTGTCAGGCAATGTCTGAAGCTCCTGTGTTATGCCTGTATGATGTCCTCACTTCTCCAACACAGAGTTGCTCCAGTGAGGGGTGGTGGTGATGGTGGTTGTGGTGGTGTGTGTGTGTGGGTTTTTCACATGAGTCAGTAAAAATACAAAATACTTTCTTTTTTCAAGCTTTACTGGGTTCCAGAAATTTGTTGGCAACCCCCATCCTTGACTCATCTAGTTCTTTGGTTTTTACTATTTTTTCCCTTTGTCTTTGCCTTGTTATCTTGAAGATTAAAGAAGTAGCACACACTCTGACATTGAGTAAAACATTAAGTCACAGTATGTGGTACTATTCATCCTTTTCTGTTAGTAAATTTTAAAGAGTGTATGAAGATAGTCATGAATGTACTAAGTGTTAGAATCCTGCTTCAGTTCACATGGCTGTATCTATATAACAAACATTTGACAGGGAATACAGTATTGTCTAGTGTCATGAGTGCTAGTGTCGGCCTCCCTTTTGGGTGTTGGCCCAAACCTCCCTTTCCTCTTAAGTTTACAGGAGGGGCATCACATCAGCAGCAATCATAAACCTGACAGTGAGGACACACTGGCTGTTTCATTGGTAAGTGACGCTGGTCTAACCTCATCACAGCACAGCCACTTGAGTTCTTCAGAGATAGCCTCTGTTTCCACTTTCCCCTCAAAAAATTTGCTTCTTACCCAACTGAGAGAGAATCTAGACACCAGAATGGAGGCCACAGAGCTCTGAACGTGCCTATCTATGCAGACAGATGACACTAAAGTGGGAGTGGGGCCTAAGGCTAACATTGCTTCTTGGCAATATATTCCTCTTGTCAATCCATCCTTTATCTTTTTATGATATTCTAACACTAGCAGAATCTGCATAAAGTGGATACCAGAGCTAATACTGTGTAGAGACAAAATAATGAGAATAGTTTTTACCAAAGCTAATGAAATACTACATAATGCCTGCATTTTAACTATTGAGTTCAGTGCATCCTTCGAAAACTGAATGTAACAAAAACTCAGGACATTTTTGGAAATCATATGCTTCTGGTAACTTGGTGTGAATTTTTATATAAGCACTGTTTCCTGAGTTATATAAAATGTAAAAATAGAAAAATAAGTAATAGAAATATTTTATTATATTATTCTGGTAAGCAGCTATTTAGGAAAAACTAACAAAAGTGATAGATGAAGCCCATAATAGCTTGCCCTCCCTTACTTTGGCTTTCACATAACTGAATCTTAATTTTAAAAGAAGGTCTGGAATTGTACCACAACAGGTTAAGCCTCTGTTTATGGCAACAGTATCCTGCACTGGAATGCCTCTTCAAGTTCTGATTGTTCCGCATCCAATATGGTGTCTTAATGTGCCTGGGAAGGCAGAGGAAGATGGCCCAGGTACTTGGCCCCTGCCACCCACGTAGGAAGCCAGGATTTAGTTTCTGGCTTCTGGCTTCAGCCTGACCCACACATGCATGTCATGGCTATTTGTGCAGTGAGCCAGTAGAAGGAAAATCTCTCCACTTCTCCCTCTCTCTCTCTCTCTCTCTCTCTCTAACAGTTGTTCTGCCTTTCCAATAAATCTGAAAATGTGACAGACTTTCAAAATTTAACATTGTATCAAAATAAGTTACTAAAATGCATATTTCTCAGATGAAATATCAGGAAATATTCTCAGTGGACCAAAAATATGAATGTAGAAATGAAATCAGGTGATTTTGCTTTCAACACCTAGTTAAAATCTCTTGACACTAAAAACCACAACAAAAAGCACTGAGGAAAGTTTGAAAGTGTGTGAGAACATGCCATGTGAACATTAGGCAATATAACATTGAGATCACCAAGAAAAGAAAAATTTAACAAGCAGTCACTACAGTTTCACGGGTTCTTGCTGGGAAAAATGACCTTTCAACAATACAATGAGCTGGATTCCAGTCAATACCTGTTGCTATTGAAATGCAGTAGTCACTATATCTGAGGACAGCAAGAACTTTCCAAAGTAGAAACTGGAGCGAATGCAACTGAACAGATGAAAACTTGAGAGCTGAATATGTAGAGTCCCCACAAGCCCTTGAGCATAGAATAGACTGAGCATTGATGGAGTGAAACTACATAAGGATCACCAGAGAGTAGCTTATACTTGGGTAGGAGTGTAAAAATATATTAAAGATTATTTGGTTTGGAGGTTATATAAGTTCTAACCCAAGTAAGACTTTGTTGACATATTATTAACATCACAGGCATGCAAGTGAAATACCTAAATGCTGTACTTTATAAGTAAGAACCACACACTGTAGTAATGCTTATTTAGACCATTCTACAAAAAGTATGTTAAATAGCCCTGGTTTGATGTTAGGCAGAATAAAATGTTGGAGATTCAGACCTTCAAAGTTAACAGTACTTTCAGAAAACTTGGCATTTATTCAAACCTACTATAGAGAAGCTGAAAACCAAGACTAAACAAGTTCAAGGTGACAAGCCAATAATTAGGCTACCTATTAGAACAAATACAAATATAGGAGTCAAATAAAACTATTTCCTGGGGTAATAACAGAATAGCATTGACCAATCTTCCCACTGAAAGCATTTAAATGCTGGATTAGTGGCTTTTAAATTGCACTTACAAAAAATTGAAGTCTTAATCTAGAAGAAATGGACCAGCTACTGTAAAGACACAACCAGCCTCAACTGTTTGATAAATATATGGAATTAGTCCCAGATTTTTAAGACAGGTCAAACTGGTGGCAATTTAATTTTCCACATCAATGAAAAAAAATTATCAATTTGATGAATACAGAAAATCACTTGACAAAGTCTTAACACTATGAGTGTTGAAACAAATGGATGAAAAAATAAGTAAAAGCCTCCAGCCAACTAGAATAAAGAGGGATGGCCTCAAGTTGATACAGTACATCTACACAGACCTTTCAGCTCACATTATTGATAATGATGGAAAGCTCCAAGTTTTTCTACTAAGATGAGAAATAAAATAAGCATGTATCTCTTCACAACTGATTTTCAACATGTTACTAGAAGGTCTAGCCAATTCAGTAAGATAAGAAATAGAAATAAAATGTGTCCAGTAGGAAGAGACAATCTGGAGCAGCAGGGATTGTACAGAAACAGAGCAGCTCAAGGGACACTACCAGCTACTCCTATGGTTAGCAGCTCCTGGAGTCCGTAGCTGGCAGGGAGGCCAACTTCCCAGAGTGAATTGAGAGGATTCTGTAGAAGAACTCCAATATTTGCTACTTGCCAATCCTAATTTAGTCACAACAGTTGGTAGTTATTCCTTCCAAAGTTTTGGCAAAAGCCCCATCATCTAAATGGCAGGATAACTCAGAGCATGTCTTTGAAGATGCCAGGCCCACTACCTTCCTGTCTCCCTACCACACCCAGCAGAAGTCAACTAAAGAGAATCTGGTGTATCTGAGGCATGCTCAACACTTAAACCTATCACATAAAATCAAGAGGATACTTCAGGAATACTACATTTCAATGCAAATAGACAGATGGTTCACTTCTACAAGCTATGAGCCTGTGTTTGTCTACACTGACTTAAACCTCAGGCTGCAGGTTCCAGCTGTGGTCTAAAGGCTGGCCTTTCCTCTGCCTGCAGCCTTGGGCCCTGGTACCTTTCTAGTTTCCTGTTACATGCAGTGTCAGTCAGTTGAATACCAGTTCTCTTGGTGTTTTTGGCCATTTGATTCTACCTGCAGCATAATCATGTTTAAACTAGATGTTGGGAGGTTCCAAAACCTACTTAGACTTGCGTAGGTGATGTATCAAATGAGCAATATACCGTTCATCTGAAAATAGTAGCACACAGCCATATATAGGATATCATTTTCTTTTTATATATATATATAAAGCTTTTATTTAAAGAATATAAATTGCCAAAGTACAGCTTATGGATTACAATGGCTCCCCCCCATAACTTCCCTCCCTCCCGCTACCCTCCCCTTTCCCGCTCCCTCTCCCCTTCCATTCACATCAAGATTCATTTTCAATTCTCTTTATACACAGAAGATCAGTTTAGTACATATTACGTAAAGATTTCAACAGTTTGCCCTCACATAGAGACACAAAGTGAAAATACTGTTGGAGTATTAGTTATAGTATTAATTCACAATG
>CM027392.1:11279809-11292719 GCA_015711505.1 Sylvilagus bachmani
GGAGGGAAGTTGTGAGGGGGGGAGCCATGGGAATCCATAAGCTATACTTTGGAAATTTATATTCTTTAAATAAAAGCAAAAAAAAAAAAAAAAAAAACCAAAGACATCTCTTCAACAAATTTGATGGGAAAACTGGATCTCTGCATGCAGAAGTATGAAGTTAGTCCCCTACCTTACACCTTACACAAAAATCCATTTAAAATTGGTCAAAGACCTGAATCTATGACCCAGTATCATCAAATTCCTAAAGAATATTGGAGAAACTCTACTTGACATTGGCATAGGAAAAGATTCTTGGAAATGACTCCAGAAACACAGGCACTCAAAGCTAATATTGATAAGTGGGATTACATTAAGCTGTGAAGCTTCTATACTGCAAAAGAAGCACTTTGCAAAGTGAAGGGACAACTGACAGAATGGGAGAAAATATTTGCAAACTATGCAACTAATAAAGGGTTAATATCCAGAATCTATAAAAGCTTAAGTAATTCAGCAACAACAACAAAAAATCCAGTTAAGAAATGAGCAAAGGACTCAGCAGGCCTTTTTCAACAGAGGAAATCCAAATGGCCAACAGACATTTGAAAACATGCTGATGATCACTAGCCATCTGGGAAATGCACATCAAAACCACAATGACATTTAACCTCAACAGGCTATCATACAGAAATCAAACAATAAATGCTGGGAAGGATGTGGTGAAAAAGGTACCCTAAACCTCAGCTGGTGGAAGTAAACAGTCCAACCACTGTGGAAGAAAATATGGAGATACTTTAGAAATCTGAATATAGACCATTTCTGGAATTTACCCAAACCAAAAGAAATCAGCACATGAAAAACTTATCTGTACCCCCATGTTCACTGCAGCACAATTCACAAGAGTTAAGAAATGGAATCATTCAAGTTGTCCATCAACTGTTGACTAGATAAAGAAATCATGGCATGCATACACTATGGATTACTAGTCACCTGTAAAAAAATGAAAACTTGTCTTTTGTAACAAAATAGATGCAAATGGAAACCATTATACTTAGTGAAAAAAGCCAGTCCCTAAAACACAGATACTATGTTTTCCCTGATCTGAGGTAACTTATAGAGTACCTGAAATGTAATGTATTGGAGTAAAATGAACATTTTGAGATTTGATAACTGTTTACAGCCTCTCTCTTCCATTGAGGAACAGTGTTTTTCTTTCTTCATACCATTTGCTGAACTTTTACTTAGTGTAGGATTAACTGTATGATCATTAAGTAAACTGAAAGTAGTTCTTTGTAAAAATTATGAGTGGGAATGGCAGAGGGATAGGAATAAGCATTGGAGCATGGGTAGGAGGGAGGGTAAAGTGGGAAGTATCACTATGTTTCAAAATCTATACAAATGAAATACATGAAAGTTATATAACTTACATAAAATTTTAACAAATTTTAAAAAAAAGACAAAGTTGCCAGAAGGTGAAATACCTAAGTACAAAAACAAATACTTATGTTTGCTGCTGATGCAAAAAAATGTCTACAGGGGAACCACAAATTCTGTGGGAACTAAGTGTCTTGTAAACATTATATGCAATGGAAAACCAGACTCAGCCTCAACCAAGAGGAGCACTGCCACTGTGCTGTTTAAGACTAATTTGTCTTCCCCACTTGGAGTCAATATGCTAAGAAATAAGGGGAGAAAAAGATGTTGTATGCTCTTGTGACTGTTGAGTCTATTCCTCCTCTTGTAAGCTGTTCATTTGTTGTGGTGACACAACCTTTCTAGACTCTTGCAATATCTGTGGTGAATCACATTCAAAGTTAACACACATTTGCTGGCCAGCAGCTCCTCAAATCCTCCTGACCACAGCAGTGCCTCCTCTGGGGAAGGCTTGCAAGAGAAGTTCTGCAGTTAAGAGGGCACATACCAGTTCCCCATTCCAGCTCAGCAGTGAGTTGTTCAGGTTTGCAAGCACAGAATTCTCAACTTACTTAATTAAAGTTTGTTGTTTGCTTTTCTTGCTGGTTTTGGGCTTCCCAGGAATGGAAGACTTTCACAACAAGTAATTCAATTGTATCTTCCAATCTTTTAATCTTTAAAAAAATCAACTAAGTGGCCATGTTTGAAAATACAACTACAGCTGAATGTATTTTTATCCAGTAAAGTTGCCTAGTAGCTACAGGCAAACCAAATGAGACAAAAACAAGTAGCAGTCTTATTGACCTAATATTTAAACCCAGCACCGAATTACTGAATAGTTTCCTCAGTTCCTCAGATTTTAACTACTAGTGTAAAGAGTAAAGGTAGAAACTACCTTAAAATCACAAAGATATCTTAATATACTGCATAGTCCAAAAAGCAGATGCTGGGGGTTGGCATTATGAGTTAAGCCATCCAGCCATATTGGCAAAGGTTTGAGTCCAGGCTGCTCCACTTTCAATCCAGTTCCCTGCTAATGCACCTGGGAAAGAAATGGAGGATGGCCCAAGTCCTTGGACCCCTACATCCTAGTCAAAGACCCTGAAGAAGCTTCTGGCTGCAGCTTTGCCCAGTCCCTGGTGGTTGTGGTCATTTAGGGGAGTGAACCAGAGGATGAAAGACTTCTCTTTTTCTACATCTCCCTCTCTGTAACTCTGAATTTCAAATAAACCTAAAAAAAAAAAAAACCATCCACACCACAGATACTATTTATGGCCTACAAAAGGCATCGGTTTCTTTGGAAGATTAATTGAAATTTGGAGACATTTTGCACTTGATGGAAATCATTGCAGCATGCATAGAAGTGATGACTGACCCTCAGCCTCCCCTGCTCTGACCCACAATGTTCCTTTGAGGAAGACACCTCAGAACAATGATTTGTTCCACAGTCATGACTGTATGAGAATGGCTTTATCATGAAAAAGTGAGAAAGGGCTCAAAATGAGGTCTTCAGCCAGAAAAAAGCATTTCCCCTGATCTGGGCAGGCAGATAAGATTAAGACAATCAGATTCATGAGCTGGGGAACCATGCCCCCACCCCTTAAGTATCCCACCTGTATTCTCCCACCTGCCAATCAGACTACTAACTATGCCCAATTTGGGGAATGAATAAAACATGTGGAGCCCCCGGGCCCGCCCTTGCTCTCCCAAGCCTCCAGGCACATCTTTTGGCTGTCCCTCATTGTTTGCCCACACTATATGGTTTTGGGCTCATTCCTGCCTGCACATTTTTCCTCTCCATGTTGCTCTAGTCTGAGATGGCCTGCACGTGGCCCTTGTTCACCCCATGTTTCTTGGGATGCCTCAGCCAGAAGGAGCCTGCTGGTTTGCCTTGCCACTGCTCTCCTGCCCACATGCTCTCTCTCCCTTGCAGCCTCTGGTCTACTCCCTGGAAAAGCCTGGTATTCAACAGCTGGTTTCAATTATTGACTCCCTTTCTCCTAATAAAGCCTTCACCTTCCTGTGTATTTCACAGTCTAAATGCTAAACAGTACCATGTTGTCTGTTTCATTAACAGAAACTCGATATTTAGAATATTTAGAATTCTTATGTAAATTGACAAGCACTCTTGAGATATCAATCTTAATGATTTTAAAATAAAGGTAAATGATTCTCTCCCCCTTGCTCCTTGCCCCCTGTCCCCCACCCCAGCAGTAACACATGATGATCAAGGGCACAGCACAGCCAGGGTCACTTGGGACACCATGGTTCTCAGCTGCCCTGAGATGCACACAGAAGGCCATTCCACAAGGTCCCAGCACACCTCTACTTGCCTCCTACCAAGCCCTCCCTGAGTGTCTACACTCACAAGGCAAGCACTGCCCTTGAAGATAATTGCCCGAAGTAAATTATCATTGTGCACTTGATTTTTCTGCAGAAGCTGAGGCTACAGTGTTCCCCAAAGTGCCGCGTGTGCAACAAGCTAGCGGGAGAGAGTGGAGCCATACTCTCAAGGATGGTTTCATCTTCTCTCACTTTTCCATGCTCTTGGTGCCACTGCCTAAGCTCTCATCCAGACCTCCACAGTTGGGCTGAACCTCCATGAAAACAATACTCGGCACTCACTCGTCCTGTCCTGGCACACAGAAGTCGGTGGCCTGCAGCTTGCCACAGCTTTTATAGCTGGCCGGCATGGGAGCAGGGGTCTCTGGGAGCTGCAGACATCTGAGACTGTAGCTTAGAGCACTGTCTGGCAAGATGCTGCGAATGGCAGGGGCACTCAGGGTGACGGATTTTTCCAGACCACAGTCCTATGGAGCAGTCTGGCTCAGGCCCTCCTTTCCCCCAGCCTACCAAATGCCTGACTGCAAGCTGAGCAGGATTCCAGAAAGAACAGGTTGTGCCTCTGCTTCCCTTGCTGGTGGGTGGGTGAAACAGGAACTCTGCAACACCAGGCCAGGCAGTCTTTGGGGAGGGAGCAGGAGACAGTGACTTTGTCAGAAGGTGACAACTGAGCTGGGCCTGCTTTTTGGGTCAGCTCTGGAGCCCTGCATCTAGTGGTCAGTGGAGGAGAGCAAGGCACAGTGAGCTAGGCACTGGTACACACCAGGGTCTTTGGATTCCAGCAATGCAAGGAGTCTGGCTTGCCTCCTCAGTCACTGCAAAAACAATGTATACAGGAGTGTGGTGGGGGAGAGAGCAGCTTACTTGAATGAGCTGCATTTGTGAATTCTTCAGAAATTATCCCTCCCTACTCCTATAGACTTAAAATAATTGGTAAGGACAGAGTCCCTCAACTATGAAGTGTGTAAATTTTGGATACTATGTCCAGAATTTGACAGTGCATCTTCCAGTGGTTCTCTCTCAGGCCTGTAAGTGGACAGTTAGGTTAACAGTAAAGTATTGATTACTGTAGACACTCTCCTTTTGTGCATTAGAACTACCAGAAGAAAACATGAAACCTGTGTTTGAAAATTAGATTCAGTCAGCATGTTCTTAGGGTGAGCTGCCTGTCCTAGGAACTCCAGGTTTGATGTGGAGAGCAAAATCTACATTGTTACTAGAGAGAACAGTTAGGGTAAAGGAAAATTACTCAGACATCAGGAAGACACTTCAAAAAAAAGTTTTGTGGGGCTGGCACTGTGGTGTAGAAAAGATTCTGTCTGCAGTGTCAGCAGCCCATATGGGCACTGGTTTCAGTCCAGGCTGCTCCACTTACAATCCAGATCCCTACCAAACAAATGCACCTGGGAAATCAGCCCAAGATAGCCCAAGCGCTTTGGCCCCTGCACCCACATGGGAGACCCAGAGGAAGCTCCTGTCTTTGGCTTGGGCTTGGTCCAGACCTGGCTGTAGTGGCCATCTGGGGAGTGAACCAGCAATGGAAGACTTTGTCTCTCCCTCTCTCTCTCTAACTCTGCCTTTCAAAAAAAAAAGCTTTGTGTATTTATTTTCAGTTATTTGAAATGCAGAGAGAGCTCTTACTTTCATTGTTCTTTCTCCAAATGCCTGCAGCAACCAGGGCTGTGTCAGGCTGAAGCCAAGAACTCAATCTAGGTTTTCCATGTAGGTGGCAGGGACTTAAATACTTGAACCATCACCTGCTGCCTCCGAGGGTTCTATTAACAGGAAGAAGCAGAGCTGAGAATTGAACTCAAGCATTCTGAATGGGATGTGGAAGGCTTAATCATTGTGCCAAACAAGTACTCCAGTAACACATTTAAAAACATGTGTGCAAACCGTAAGACGGTAACTTTTTAAACATGTTCTTCATATCAAAATAGTCTTTGCATGGTATTCTTATATCTAATTTTACTTTCATGTGATTCAGTACTTATTTATTAAATGTATGTATTATATAGACACATGCTTCATTGTGGTGGAATGAGAAGGCCATGCCAAGGTCGGTTATTCAGGAACGGCTTTGAAACCCACCTGGCAATGGAGCCTACCTGGCAACAGGCTATGATTGGTTGGGGCATAGACCACCCCTTGACCAGATTAGCTGGTCTTGGCTATATAACTTGTGGTTCCAACTGTAATAAACAAGTCTGCGGGCTGCTCTCCTTAAGCCTGCTTTCACCCAACTCCCGGGGTCTGTGTGGTGACTCCATGGCTCTTGCCCCCACCACGCTGCTCCTCTCAGAAATGAATCCACAGTAACATTGTTGAGAAATCAACTGCAACATTTCATCTCATAGATACAAACCTCAATAAATTTTTGACTGAGAACCTTGGCTATTAGAATTCACTCATAGACTGTGAAATTCACTCAGAGGCTGGGAATTTTGACACAGAAACCACAAGGGAAAAAATCTAGATGTGTGTTTGCCTGAGACCTAATTAGAGTTTGGGCATAATCAATAGCATCTAACTATTGGAACAGTTTCTTCATATCTCTTTCTCATCCGTAATGAGAAAACCAAGTCCTTTTTGCCAGTTTCACATGTTCAAGTAAGTTCAAGTACTAGAAGCTAAGTTTTTACATGTTATGTAAATCTTACACAAAAGGTCTTTTATAAATTCTAAAGTAGCATACTAAAGTTCATTTTGCATTTGCATGAGTGTGAAAAATGCACAATGTGAGAGGGAAGTTGTGAGAATTAACTCAGGTTATAAATGTATAAGTACCATTAAATATCAAGATACTTGATACAGATTTGTAGAGTATGAAATTCATGATAGATATTTAATAAATGCACTCTGGATGATAAGCAAATAAAATGAAAGCAAACAGATCAGCATTTAAATTCTTCAGAGAGCTCCATGCCAGGTAAATACATTGATCTCCATAGGTTAGCAAAAGTCAATCTGCATATATATATGCAAGCAACTGGATTAAATGAGGGATACTATGGAGTTTTTTTTTTTTAATAAATAAAGGTATTTAATAAAATTAATTGCTTTTATTCATGAACACTTTTAGACTGATAGCTGTTGCTGAGTGGCAATTTTTTTTCTGAAAATTATGTGGTTGAGAAATCTATCCATCAGTTTATATTTTTGTGTCAATATTGTTAAGACTATAACTGCTACAGTCAGAAATCTTATCCTCATAAATTTGTCATGTCTATATCTCTTTAAAGACAAGCTGAGGTATTTAAAGTGAAACTTTTTATTTGATGACTTCCCTTTGGGCTTTTTGCTGCCACTAGCTTTTGGCTAAATAGGATGGCTTCATACTAATGTGGAGGAAGAAGAAACAGGCAGTGGGTTGTTAAAGGTGGGCATTGAGGCCACTGAGAGAGGTAGATCAACTCTGCATTTTCCACTTTGCATCTACCTCACCCTCTGCTGTAGAGATATTTGATTGCACGCATTGGTGGTGGAGGTTCTCAGAGTAGTTCTTGGAAATTTTCATTATTTTTTAAAAGTGTAAATTACAGAAAAAGACAAACAAAAACTTACAAGCTTCTGATAATATCAAGGAGAGATTATGGATAATAAAAATTCTACCCCACCATACTTCCTCTTCTCTATTACTTACTAGAAGTTAAAAAATCTATATATAATAATGTTCATGCTTGTACTTCAGAAATTTAGGAAGAAAATATACACCTTAAGAAACACCACAAAGTATCATTTTCTACATCGCTATGTACTTTGCTTTTTTCAGTCAGTAAAATATCTTGGGTCCTAAATGTATAAGTGCTGTAAGTCTCTTGCTTACCTTGTGAAAGTCTAAGTGGTTAGTTTTTTATTTCTTTTTTAAAAATTTTGAAGAATTTTATTTATTTATTTGGAAGCCTGAATGATAAGGGTAGGTGAAGAGATAGAGATAGATAGATAGATAGGAGATAGATAGGAGATAGATCGATAGATAGATTGATAGAAACATAGAAAGAAAGAAAGAAAGAAAGAAAGAAAGAAAGAAAGAAAGAAAGAAAGAAAGAAAGAAAGAAAGAAAGAAAGGAAGGAAGGAAGGAAGGAAGGAAGGAAGGAAGGAAGGAAGGAGGGAAGGAAGGAAGAAAGAAAGAAAAGAAATCTATCTACAAGTTCAGTACCCAGATGGCTGCAACGGCCAGAGCCAGGCCAGACTAAAGCCAGGAACCGGGAGCTTCACTGGGTCTCTCATGTGAGTGGCAGTGTCCCAAACACTTGGGTTATCTTCTGCTGCTTTACCCAAGCCATTATCAGAGAGGTGGATCAGAAGTGCAGCAGGGGGCCGGTGCTGTGGTGCAGCAGGTTAATACCCATATTGGTGCTGACTCTAGTCCCGGCTGCTCCCCTTCTGATCCAGCTCTCTGCTATGGCTTGGGAAAGCAGTAGAAGAAGGCCCAAGTCCTTGGGCCCCTGCACCCACATAGGAGACCTGGAAGAGGCTCCTGACTCCTGGCTTCAGTTCCACAAGGGATCTGAACTGGGGAGTGAACCAGCAGATGGAAGACCTCTCTTTATTTGCCTCTCCTCTCTTTGTGTAACTTTGAATTTCAAATAAATAAATCTTAAAAAAAAAAAAAGTGGAGCAGCTGGGATGGGATGTAAACTGGCACCCATATGGTGGCATATGGGTGGCATATAGCTGGCAGCCTAACCTGCTACACCACAGCATTGGATACAAGTGGTTAGTTTTTAAAAAGGAAAAGTAAAACCTAGGAAACTAAATGCCATGTGGCAAAGGATGTGATGAGTAATTGGAAAAATTGAAAACTTTAGTAACTATTTGTTGGTCATATGAAAGAAGTGTAATATCTGTCTTTATTATTAGTCTAAATTATTTAATTTTTTACTTAATTGGGAGGCAGAGAGAGACAGAGAGAGGGAAAGAGAGATAATGAGAATGCACTCAATTTGCTGTTTTCTACTCAAATGCCAACAGTTGGGACTGGGTCAGGCTGAAGCCAGGAGTGGGAGCTCAGTCTAAATCTCCCATGTGGTTTTCAGGAACCCAACTACTTGAGCCATTACTACTGCCTTCTGAGACTGATATTAACAGGAAGCTGGAGTCAGGAACCAGAGCTAAACATTGAATGCAACTACTCTGATGTAGGAATTGGGCAACTTAACTGTAGGGTAAATGACTGTCCCTAACTTAACTTTTTGTTGGAGAAATCTTCATTAATAAAATGAGTCTATGATCCCACAAATATTATCAACAAATAGGTACCTATCATAATAGGATCTGAGGTATAAAAATCAAGATTAATTTTTTAGAATGTAATTTGCATACCTAGAAGCTAAGAGAGAAAATTGGCTTTTTGTCAGGAATGAATCAGAGTTTAAAATTAAGAATTGACTTGTGTTATAGAGAAGTTAATGATTTACCAATCCTTGTGTTAGAATTTCCACTTCATGTACTTCATGGTTATACCTGAGATTTATCTGTGGTATGGAATACGTTATATCAAAGCCAACAGGACTTCCTTAAATATAATAGGTACATCTTTAATAAGACATCTGGGGGTGGGAGTTTGGCACAGTGGTTAAGATGTTGCTTGGGATTCCTTCATTCCATACTGGAGTGCCTGGGTTCAAGTCCTGACTCTGCTGTTTCTGATTCCAGATTTTGTTAATGTGTACCCTAGAGGCAGCAGGTGATGGCTCAAGTATATGACTTCCTGCCACCCATGTGATGTGGCAAGGTGGGCAAACTAGGTGACCCCTATACTTACCTATTAAAGACATATTATTATCTCCATTTTGCAAGTAAGGAATGGAGGAGGCTCACAGACAGGTGAGAGGATAAAATTACACTGAATGACTGCCAGAAATTCCAGCTGATTTGCCCCATATAACTCCCTGCCTGATTTCCCCAGAGTGTTTTGATTAGTAGGATGAAATTTAGAAAAAAAAATTGAAAAATAAAATTTGAGCAAATTTATTCAGGTGTGTTGAGGGGAACCCTCATTCAACAAGCATTTATTTATTTATTTTTAAGATTATTTATTTGTTTGAAAAACAAAGTTACAGAGAGAGGAGGAAAGAGAGGGGAAGAGAGAGTGAAAGGGAGATAGAGAAGGAGAACCTTCCATCCTTTGGTTCACTCACCAAATGGCTGGGAAAGGAGGGAGAGAACTGAGGTTGTAACTCCAAAGGAGGTGTGATCAAGGAAACATCTTTTTCTCTTCCCTCCCTCCTCCCCCCCACCTACTTCCATCTCTCCTACTTCCCTCCCTCCCTTCCTTCCTTTTTTCCTTCCTTTCTTCCTTCCTGTCTGTATAAATACTTAATTGAGAGCCAAATTTTTGCAGAAGTAGTTGGGAATGTGATCCAAAACCCAAGTGAGAAGCCTATAGGAGCAGGAACACATCATCTGTTGAAATAGGAGAAAGGTAGGGTTTATATATTGGAAAGGTGTCTTAGATGATTGGAATATCAGAGAGTTCTCATCTCATTCGTTATACTTGCTCAATGATGTATGATCCAGGTCATCAGTAGACAGTAA
This sequence comes from Sylvilagus bachmani, assembly GCA_015711505.1. NCBI lineage: Eukaryota > Metazoa > Chordata > Mammalia > Lagomorpha > Leporidae > Sylvilagus > Sylvilagus bachmani. Next base: position 11,290,086 of record CM027392.1, read on the forward strand.
GGGAAGTCAGGGGTGTTACAAGCTGAGGAGGAATGGGGTGTGAAAAAGTAACGTGGATAGTGGGGAAACCAATAGCCTGGGGAAGAATAGTACAGTACCCACCAGTGTTGAGTGCCTGCTTGAAATCAGAGATTACAAGTAAAAATGGGATTGTTCGTTTGGTTATATTCAGCCACATTCAAATGCTCCCAAAATTGGTGCAGAGTGTGCAAAATGCTGTACTTGAACAGTGTCAGGGTTTTACTGAGTACTGCAGAGGGACGCAGGTGTCAAAGAGCAGTGACCAATCCAGAGCCTGGGTAGTGGGAATGGCAGTACACAGCACAGTAGGAGCGTTATAGCATTGACATTGTTTAGAATTGCCAGAACTTACTGATAATAAACAGTAGGTGAACTTTTATTTTTCATTATTTTATTTGAAAGGCAGATTCACAGACATACAAACACAGAGAGAGAGAGATTTTCCATCCTTGATTCACTCCCCAAATGCCTGCAACAGCCAGGAGCCAGGAACTCCTTTTGGGTCTCCCCCAAGGGACTCAAGTACTTGAGCTATCGGCAACTGCCTCCTAAGTTGTGCTTTAACAGGAATCTGGATCATAGGCAGAGTAGCAGGGACTCAAACCCAAGCACTGTGGTATGGGATGTGGGCATCTTGAGAGGCTGTTTAACTCACTGTGCCACAAGGCCTACCTGCAGGTAGACTTTTAGATGGCTCTGTTATTGTTTTTGAACTCTTTGTAGACAATGTGCCTCTTACTGCCTGCAACTGGGAAGGACAATGCACACTGTGCCCCTCCCTGCATAGCTGCCAAGGAGTTAAGGAAATTTACAAAGGAAAGAACCAAAGATTACATTGATTGACAAATGGGCTCCAAAGAGCTAAACAAATCTCCAACTCCAAAAGGCCATTTCTGAACTTCAAAAATTTTGAATTATCTTTTCACTAGGTGACCCCTCAACTTACCTATTGAAGAAATATTATTATCTCCATTTTACAAGTAAGGAATAGAGGAGGCTCACAGATGTGTAAATCACCCAAGCCCAACTGGTGAATAATCAGCACAGCTCAGAGCCAAAATTAAACTCTTCATCCAATACTTTGGTGCTTTATTATCCACTGAGCTACTTTTATTTCTAAAATCCTTTGGTTTTTTTTGTTTACTCCAAAAAGCAGAAGGGTAAGCAGAATTTATGGTGATTTTAAAGATTGTTCTTTATCTTTTTTTTTTGCTTTTAAAATATATTTGAATTTAATAAGTTATGTGTTACCATTAACATACATATTTCCATTTTTCTGTAAAACGTGTAAACTGAAGAGCCCACTGACTCAGTCAGTCCAGCACCTCCCCTCCCCAGGGCCATCAGAGCCCCAAGCCAGGACTGTGGCCTATGGTTGTAGCTGCCTTGCCTACCAATTCTCCAATGTGAGCGCCAGGGGGCAGCAGTGGCTCACCAGACGCATCTCCCCCACCCTCTTCACCTCCCTCCCTGCCTGCCACTCAGCACTCAGAGAACGCAGGAAGCCTGCATCTTCCCCAGCGTCGTCCACCGGGTCCCCTTCCTTCCTCTCCCCTTCCTGCCCACATGGCCCCACTGGGGTCTTCTCAGTCCTGCCCTAGGCCCTTCAGTCCTGAGCCTCAGGGTCCGAGGAGACCATCTGGAGCCAGGCGTCGGTGGGCAGGGGGAAGAGTGTGAAAATTAGGAAAGGCCACATGGACACACGGAGGGCATGAGCCAGGTGCAGCCATGCTCACGCTCCTCCATGGCTCAGGATTGTTCTTTAAACATCACAAAGTGAGACTAGTGAGACTGGTAAATAGAGTTTGCATATATAAATACACAATAGGAGACTTTCTCATCTTAACATGTGATCCAGAAACAAGAATTGTAAAAAACCGGTGATGAACATTTTATATTTTCTCTATAGGCTGCAAGATAAACAATCCATTCCACATGGCCCTTTTTCTTTTTTCCTGCAGTTGGTAAATTCATTATTCCTTGTAATTGTGTTGGGCTATGATTAATTGTGGAATACTTCAGATGTAGAGACATTTATGAACAGCAAGGACACGCACATCACTACCACTAAGATCAGGAAATAGAACCTTACACAAAGGATTGCTGCTCTGTAGGTTCCTCTGACCCTATTTTAGCTCCTTCCCCCAAGAAGTAACTATTCCCCCTCATTATGCTATTTAGCAGATACACAGTTCATGTAGCATCTGAAAAAACTCCAGTCTATACTTGAGTATGTAGAAAATGTTGACAACTAGTATGAAAAAGCAAGTGATGGGCCGGTGCCGTGGCTCAATGGCTAATCCTCCACCTTGTGGCGCTGGCACACCGGGTTCTAGTCCCGGTCGGGGCGCCGGATTCTGTCCCGGTTGCCCCTCTTCCAGGACAGCCCTCTGCTGTGGCCCGGGAGTGCAGTGGAGGATGGCCCAAGTCCTTGGGCCCTGCACCCCGTGGGAGACCAGGAAAAGCACCTGGCACCTGGCTCCTGCCATCGGATGAGCGCAGTGCGCCGGCCGCAGTGCGCCGACCGCGGCGGCCATTGGAGGGTGAACCAACGGCAAAAGGAAGACCTTTCTCTCTGTCTCTCTCTCTCACTGTCCACTCTGCCTGTCAAAA
>CM027392.1:11292819-11311109 GCA_015711505.1 Sylvilagus bachmani
TTAGGAGTAGGGTTTTGTGGTTGCATGGTAAGTACTGCTTTCATACACTTCCAAGTTTTGCAAAGGGCTTATACTAATGTAAACTCCCATCAGTTCTCTATATTTTCACTGACACTTCATGATATGATTCTTTTAAATTTAACTATCTGTTATAGCTTTACTGAGGCATAGCTGACAAATAAAAATTATACTTAAGGTATATAACTCCATGACTCATGTACACATTGTAAAATCATCACAAACAACACACCACAGCACAATCAACACCAGAACAATCAACTACCCATCGTTTCACATAGCTATTTTGTGTGTGTTTGTGTCTGTTTTGAGAACAGCTATCCTCAGCACATTTGTTTCTTTTTTAAAAAACGATTTTTATTTATTTATTTATTTGAAAGAAGATTGTGATAGAGTGAGGGCAAGACAGAGATCTTCTATCTGCCAGTTCACTCTCCAAATGCCTACAACAACAAGAGCCAAAGCCAGGAACCAGAAACTCCAGTCAGGTTTCCCATCTGCATTGCAAGGGCTCAAGCACCTGGGTCATCTTCTGTTACCTTCTCACATACACGCAGTCTGATAGGAAGTAGAGCAACCAAGACTCAAACTGGTATCCATATGGGATGCCAGCATCACAGGTGGCAGCTTAGCCTGCTGTATTTAAAATCTACACTTTTGGTAAATGTAGCCTTATTGCTATATATTAGATCTCTAGAAACTGTTCATTTTCCATAATTGAAACTATGTGCCTTTTGTCCTTTTGTGTTTATTTTTTCATAGTGGTTTTGTAGATGTTCCTTTTCTTTTTTGTTCAGGGCATTGCTTGGTTTCTTTATCAAAGAGCAGCTCAATAACAATGGGCAGAATGCCAGGAGACAATAAGTGATGAGATAACATGAGATAACGGCATGCTACATCTCCAAAACTTTTTATTATAGTGTTTTCCAAAAAGATACCTTAAGGAAAATACTTTGACACTTTGAGATGTGATGATTTTGAACAGTCCTTTTCTCGACTGTGGAGGAGCAGTGTTTTTTGTTTGTTTCATACTATTTGTTAAACTCTTTTTTTTAGTATAGGGTTAATCTTACATGTATAAAGTTTGCTGAAAATAGATCATTGTAAAAAAAATGGAAATAGGAGAAGGAGGAAGAAGAAGGGTGGGAGTATGGGCAGGAGGGAGTTTGGGGTGGGGGGATCACTATGTTCCCAAATTTGTATATATAAAATGCATGAAGTTTGTATACCTTATTTTTTTTTAAAAAAGAAAAACACAATGAGCACCCATGTACCTTCACTAAGTTCAACACTTGTTACAATTTTGTGGGTTTTGCTTCATCTATTTGTGTGTTTATTTTCCATGAACCACTTTAAAGTTGCAGACATCATGATAATGTATATTCAGAATGCCTACCTCAGAAATAGAAGCCGAGATTTATAGTCTCAATGATCACCATTTAGCCTCCTCTTAATGTGCCTGAGAAGTCAGCAGAAATTTTCCTGAATTCTTGGTTTCCTGCTACCAATGTAGGAGACCAGGATGAAGTTTATGGCTCCTGGTTTATGCTTGGCCCAGACCTGGTTATTGTGGGCATTTGGGTAGTGAACCAGCAGATGGAAGATATTTCTCTCTCTCTCTCTCTCTCTCTCTCTCTCTCTCTCTCTCCTCTTTTCTTGCTCTCTCACTCTCTCTGGCTCTGTTTCACTCCTCTCCATGTGTGTGCTGCTGTCCCTTTCAAATGAATGAATGAATGAATAAATAAATAAACAAATAAATATTTGAAAAGATATGGTTCTAATAGTGGAAGACAAGTGCCATGTGAGGAAATAGTAGAGGAACCATATTTAAAATTTATCAAAAATTTAATAAACAATAAGAAAATAAACTCTTCAATTTAAAAAGTTGAGAAATATGTGAAAAGTCACTTTCACATCTAATATACAGATTAGAAATAAGCAAATAAATGCAGCTAACTGGAGCCACCCTTGAGCACTGATCTCCAGCTTTCTTATAGATTGCCTTCTAAGCATCTCATGAAGACAAATGAAAAGGACAGCCTCATTTGTCTCTCTACTTTGAACAGGGTCTTATTCATACTTGCAGACCCTGGGAAACAGCAGAAATGTCTCAAGTAAGTCTTACACCTAAGTGTGAGGCAATGATTGCATTCCCAGCATCTGCCTTCAGCCTGGTACAGTTCTGCAAATAGGCATTTGACAGCAGTCCTCTATTAGAGAAGATCACCTCTGATAAATCTTGGCTAGTAGAATACCACTTAGCACCCCTGGAATACTAGCTGTTTTTTTGAAATCTTCAGCAAATGTTTCAGAGAATAATCTGTTGAGACTAATTTAGATCATATGCTATAAGCCCATTGTTACATGATTTCCAAAGAAGTTAATGTTAATCATAACACATTTCAACCTTAAATCAAGCATAATATTCTTTTAGAAGATAATTTTTTCACTCTCATGTCAAACTGTAGGATAATTTTTTCCAAAGCTTCATGTTACATGTAGTCATTTTTTTTCCAAAGAAAGTTCAAAATTAAGCATTTCTTTTTCAAATTGCTATCATTTTTTTCTATGAAATTCAAGAGTTTAAAATTCTGCCTTTGGGGGACAGGACTGTGATGAAGTAAGCTAAGTCTCCACCTGTGTTGCTGGCATCCTATATGGGTGCAGGTTTTTGTCCTGCCCCTCTTCAGATCCAGCTCTCTGCTATGGCCTAGGAAAGCAGTGGAAGATGGTCCAAGCACTTGGGTCCCTGCACTTGTATGGGAAATCCCAAAGAAGCTCCTTGTTCCAGCCTTCAGATCAGCCCATCTCCAGGCATAGTGGCCATTTGAGGAGTGAATCAGAGGTTGGAAAACCTTTCTCCCTGTGTTTCCTATCTCTTTCTGTAACTCTACCTCTCAAATAAAGAAATAAAATCTTTTAAAAATACTTCATTTTGAAATATTGTGGTATCAAAAGGAAGCATTTTTGTTCTATGATAATAAATTCCAAGAAATTAAACAATGCTCCCTCTTGAACACAATAAAATAATGAAAATCCAACATATTTGAGAGTTAATTTCTAAACTTATGTGACTCATAATAATAGAGGAAAACACAGACTGCATACCAAAAGAAGCAGTCAAAATTTGTTTATCAATTCACATTTAATACTGACTGTAGTTTCAATCCTATAAATATAAAAATTTTGTATAATTTATAACTTCAAATAAAAGCTACTCTGTGTGATATAATCCATGTATTACCAATTTTATAAATGATCCAAAGTTCAGAACAACCATTGAATGGTAGATTAATCATAGTGATGTATCATAGAAGGTCATGTCTGTTGAAAAGGGAAGAGACCCAGTACCAAGAGACTGCTGCAAATCAGTAAGATGGGGAAGAAACAATCAAGAAGGTCAGCAAAGCCTGAGACAATTACATAAGGAAATGAAGAGAAGAGCTTGAACTAAGAGATAAAAAATCTGTTTCAGAAGAGGGTCAAAGACCTGATAACAGAGAGGGAATGCTACAAAGAGAAAATTGCTAGAGTAGCTCATAGAAATCACCTCTACTCTCTTGGAATGAATGAGCTAAAACTTTGTCACATCATTCAAAAATGCTTTATATACATCTCTGAAAGCCTTCTCCACAAGGGACTAGCAGCTGAAAGTTCTTCCATTGAAAGAGGGAGAAGAAAGTGTAGGTAATCTACTATGCTTGCTTTAGGAAACTCTACAGATATTGAAATGTCTGTTGTGCACATTACAGGCAAAAAGGCACACAGGAACACACACTGTGTGACTAAACTCAATGCTAATTGAAATAGGGAAAACACTGATCTGAGGTACAACTTTGAGGGTTGATATAATCAGGTATAGAAAACTCTTGATATAGCAGATTTAGTACACCAGTTGAGCTGAATTTCAATTCTATATAACATACAGTAACTTGAAATTTTACTTTTTGTGAGCTTGTGTGGCCCAGAATATGAAGTTAGAACATAGACATGAGTTCAGCTACTGAGTGAGATGGTCCCTGAACAAATATTTATTTGTCACTGCAGTTTTGTATTCTCTTCTCACATTAACAGTTTATAAAACTACAGTGAAATGTTACAAAACCATATTTCTCCATGAAAAATCACTGTGAAGATTCAGATGTCAGTGGTAAAGATCCACTGAAAGTATTAATGGTTTTATTCAGAAACTTTCACTTGATAAATTAAAAATGAATTGTCAAAATATTTGGGGGCATGGAATTTTGAAGTTGTCAAGCTCTATATAGAAACAATAAAAATTGATTTGGGAACCCAATTTAGCAGATGTTCTAAATCATCTCAAATTTGCTCTTATTGTGAAAGATAAAACTTTAGTAAAATCTGAAAAAAGATAAAATATGCTGACCTTTAGGGAATTATAATGAGAAGGCATGAAGTATACACTAAATGAACACAAATTCACATATCAATAAAACAGAGAAGTACACACATACAGACCAGGAAAGAAATTCTTATAAGGGAAATGAAACAAATGCAATATATTTAAATATTCTTCAAATCTAAATCTATCTATATATCTATGTATCCAACCTTCAAATGACCTAAGGGCAGAATAAAACATGACTATGAAGACAAAGAAAGGCCCTGAATCCAATAGACTTTTGGTAAGTTGCAACTCACAAAACACTTTGTTGTTGCAGTTTACATGACCCCAGGACATGGGGTCAGCAGGAGGGTGATAGAGACTCCCGCTGTCTTCAGAGTAAGGCCTTAGGAGAGTGAGATGGCTTCAGACCAGAGCCCAGGCTTCATCCCTCACTACCCTCACTCCGCACTTCCCCAAGTGACTGCCCCCATGCTAGAGGTGATTCTGATTGGTTGCATCTCCTCTGACATCATGTGTGCTCACTGGCTGTGAGAACTGTCTATTCAGCACACCGGGGCAGCACTGTATTACCTTGGTGATCTTCTTTACTGGCTCTGCCATCATGGGCTTTCCAATTCTGCTACTGAGAAAGGCCCCAGGTGGCTGAGGCTTTGCAGTGCTGTGAATGTCCCGTACAACTTTAGCCCTCAGGAGCACACTGGGACACCTTCGAAGCTGGAAAAGGGCTGCGAGCTTGGCTTACTGGGACCCTGGTCTTTTTGTCTAGCTCCTGAACGCGGTGACTTCAGCTCAAACTTAGAGCTCCATACATGCTGCTCAGGGTCTCCTCAAATCAAATTGGGTGAGGACGGAACTGTTCTTTGGGAGAATTTGGAATGCATGTATGGTATTCCTGTGAGGAGAAACTGTAATCTCTAATATCCTCTGTAACCTCCTTTCTGAGGGACGTAGTTAAGGGAATCAAGATCTCAAGCGTAAAACCTGGTCCTCTTAGCATAGCTCTTCTAGGGATCCGGGCCCACTTTCTATTGCTAGTAACACAGTATCACAGACTGAATAAATTATAGAAAAGTTTTATTTACCTTATGGTTTTAGTCTAAGTTTTAGGGTCAGCATCTGATGATGGCCTTCTTATTGACAGAGCCCTGCCCGAGGTGGCTCAGAGACTGTGTGGCTAATAGGGGAGAGGCCAATGCAAAAAGGCTTCTATAGCAGACACTCTGTAGATAACCCATTAAACACATGAGCAGCATTATCCTAATCACCTTTTATAAAGTCCCACCTGGCACCACTTATTAATAGCTCATAATTGGGTTTATTTTTCTGTGGGTTTCAGATGGGATAAACCATGTTTAATCCATACTGTAAAGCTTGACAGTAAATCCCTAATTATTCATCTCTCTTCCCCAGCTTACCAAATGCCAAGTTCCCTACTGAAATTTACCACACTATAAAATATTTCCCCTTGATATATTTAATTAAGCTTATGTATTTTAATTGATTTTTTTCTATAGAATAATCAATAAGCAATAGCTCTTTGAAAGGTTTATTTTCTGTGAGTATTTCATAGGAGAGAAAGGCAGAACATACCTACCTGACACCCCAGGGTAAAATATAAATATATATAAATATCCTGGGTGGACATTTGAGCAGATGTTTGATTACGATGCTGCTTGGGATAGCCACATCTCATATCGGAGTGTGTAAGTTTGAGTCTTTTCCATGCTTTAAATCCAGTTTCCTACTAATACATTCCCTGGCTATAGGTGATCATGGCTTATGTTCTTGGATCCTTGCTGCTCACATACAAAATGCAGATTTGGTTCAGTCCCATGTCTTCTGCCTGGTCTAGTTTGGCCATTTCTGGCATTTGGAGGAATGAACCAATAGATGGAAAATTTGTCTTTCTCTGCATTTCAAATTAAAATAAATAAATTTTAAAAAATCTGTGCACCTCTCCATTTCTGTGTCTATGTGCTGACATCTTATCTGCATGTCATAGATTTGAGGCTCTCCTTGGAAAATTTAGAGTGATGTCTTCACAACAAACCCTCTACTCTGCCATGTCGTGGGTTTTAAAACTATCTGTTGGTAATGACCGAAGATGCCCCCCCATTATCAAAGCCCCAAGAAGTGTGGAGTGCATAGCAGCCACTGTGCCATTCTGCTTGGAGAACAGCAGGAGGAAGAAATTGTCATGGGAGTAGCTGGGTCCCTGAGACTGGGGCCTCTGCTGTATGGCCTCCATCTAGATAGCTAACATCTTGGGAAAGAAAAATATTTTCCTCTTCAGTGTAGTTCCTATTTGTCAGAGACACTATCAGCTAATTTAAAGGCTCATATTCAAGTGACAAGGCAGAAGTAATTCATGCACTCTGTATTCTCTCAGCCTTGTGAAGGGAAAAAAACTGAAAAAAGCAGGAAAAACCACCACCGTAGCTAAGTGATGTGAAACCTAGAAAGCAAATGTACTTTGGATGCACAGCACTTTGATTTTACATCCACAGAGTTGATCTTATCAGAGCATGGTTTGTGTAAATTGAGATACGGAGGACAGATTATGTTGGATGAGAAAAAATTTATGAATTTGAAGAGTTTATTTTGTTCCTGGTATTGTAAAATATTTGTTTGGACTTGCCATAACTTTCTTTTTAAGAAATTTACTTAATAAATATAACTTTCCAAAGTACAACTTTTGGATTATAGCAGCTTTTCTTCCCATAACCTCCCTCCCTCCCATCTCCAACACCCTCTCCCATCCCATTCTTCATCAAGATTTGTTTTCAATTATCTTTATATGCAGGAGATCAACTTGGTATATACTAAGTAAATATTTCAACAGTTTGCACCCACACAAATACACAAAGTATGAAGTACTGTTTGAATAGTGGTTTTATCATTAATTCGCATAGTACAACACATTAAGGACAGAGATCCTACATGGGGAACAAGTGTATAGTGACTCCTGTTGTTTCTTTAACAATTAACACTCTTATTAATGAGGTCAATAATCACCTGAGGCTCTTGTCATGAGCTGTCAAGGCCCTAACTTTCTGGCACAGAAATCCACATCCAGAAACACTGGGACTTTCCTGAGTGATAGGGGTGGTTTTGCTTCTGCATGGCACACCCTTTTAAAATAATAGCTAAGTTTATGCTAATGAGATGACTAGGCAGGATCCCTAGATAACATCACAATGGAGACCAGGAACCAGAAAAAGCAAACACTGGCATTCCACTGGCATCTGCTGAGGACTATGTTGTGGCACTGAGCCTATAATCTATGAAGCCTCCGTTAACTCTAGATGGTGTTACAGCTGAATTGTTTGGCAATTAATAGGTGTTGGAGAATTGGTTAGTGTTCAACAAACATCACATGTTTAGTGTTAAAGATGCCCTGGGTCAGAACCTCAAACTCGTTTTGGGTCAGTGTTGAGTTGCTGCTCTAAATCAACTTATTTGATGATTCCACACTACTAGAAAGGGAAGGTAACAGTGTGCAGCTTCCAGAGTTACATTTTCTGGCTACTTATGTTTCACTCATTCTCCAGCTAGCATAAGCTTCATATCTCCACAGTAAGAGTGATTGCCAAGGCTTGGAAATCTGTTTAAGCTTCTGAATATGGGTTTCTTTGTGAACTTTGGGTTAAGCAAGGCTGCTTCCCAGAGTTGGTTCTTTTATGTGCTTTATAGAAGCTTGCTGCATTCCAATTACACTTTGCCCACTTATTTAGGAATTATGTGCTGACATTTGAGTGTTAGTTTTTATTTTCTTGCAAGGAACCTGAGTTTATCCACTAAGGTCTGAAAAGGGAAAGAGAATTTTTTTTAAGATTTATTTATTTATTTGAAATGCAAAGTTATGGGCTGGCACCGTGGTTCACTAGGCTAATCCTCTGCCTGTGGTGCTGGTACTCTGGATTCTAGTCCCGGTTGGGGTGCTGGTTCTGTCTCAGTTGTTCCTCTTCCAGTCCAGCTCCGTGCTGTTGCCCAGGAAGGCAGTGGAGGATGGCCCAAGTGCTTGCGCCATGCACCTGCATGGGAGACCAGGAGGAAGCACCTGGCTCCTGGCTTCAGATCAGCACAGTGTGCTGGCCCTAGTGGCCATTTGGGGGGTGAAGCAACAGAAGGAAGACCTTTTTCTCTGTATCTCTCTCTCACTGTCTAACTCTGCCTATTAAAAAAAAGAAAAAATGCAAAGTGAGAGAGAAAGAGAGAGAGGCAGACAGAGAAATCTTCCATCTGCTGGTTTATACCTCAAATGGCCACATAGGCCAGTGCTCTGTCAGTCCATAGCCAGGAGCCAGGAGCTTCTTCTGGGCATCCCATGTGGGTGCAATGACACAAGCACTTGGGCTATCTTCTGCTTTCCTGGGTGCATCAGAGAGCTGGATTGGAGGTGGAGTGCTCAAATGTGATGCTGTTACTGCAGCTGATTGCTTTACCTGCTATGTCACAGCACTAGCCCCAGGGAAAGAGAATGCTTGACATCTATCCTTTCTGCCAAGTTTCAAGAACAGTATAAATATTCATAGGGTTGTTCCCCAGGATAAATGGGCATTGGTCAATTTAGATCTCTTCCTGATCTTTTTTAATTCTCCACGCAGAGATGATCAAGTCCTGATTCTATTGAATGTTTTTTGTAGCTTATTGTCAGTTTCTGCCTTTTTTGAATTGTGCAATTTGATGTTAATCTATTGATACTATACTAATGCTTCTTGACTCAGACTTTTGCACATGCTGCTGTTTGAGCCTATGGTTCACCCAATTCCCTCACTGCTCTTGTTGTTTTGGGGATTTGGCTTGTTTTAAGTTTATTTTTGATGTTAATGACAGTGTCATTCTTTTTATTATTTAATTCCCCAAGAGCTAATGCATGGTAAATTTTTGTACATAATGAGAAAATTTTTTTTTGTACATTGTGAATAAGTTCAAATTTAGTAGAAAATGTTGATAGATTAACATATAACTTTTCATGTGTGTATTCATTTGTTTTACAATTTGCCAAAACTTAGGGTGACCTTAATTATTGATTTTCTCATCTTCAATTAACTGGCCTTTCTGTATGATTACACTACATAGTAATAACCACTTGCTCGTTATGTGTACTGTTGGGTTTATAAACTTAACAGTGGTGTATCAATATTTTTCCTTACAATTCTGTAAGTTTTTGCCTTAATTAGTTTGATGCTCTGTTACATGTTAGATATGAAGCACTGTAATGTCTTTTTAGACATTAGACAATGCTGTATCTTTTTTAAACTTTTATTTAATAAATATAAATTTCAAAAGTACAGCTTTTGGATTACAGTGGCTTCCCCTCCCAGAACCTCCCTCCCACTCACAACCCTCCTATCTCCTGCTCCCTCTCCCATCCCATTCACATCAAGATTCATTTTCAATTATCTTTATATACAGAAGATCAATTTAGTATATATGAATCAAAGATTTCAGCAGTTTACACCCACATAGAAACACAAAGTGTAAAGTACTGTTTGAGTCCTACTTATACTGTTAAATCACATAGTACAACACATTAAGGACAGAGATCCTACATGGGGAGTAAGTGCACAGTGACTCCTGTTGATTAAACAATTGACACTCTTGTTTATGGCTTCTGTAATCACCCGAGGCTCTTGTTATGAGCTGCCAAGGCTATGGAAGCCTTTTGAGTTCGCCAACTCTGATCTTATTTAGACAAGGTCACAGTCAAAGTGGAAGTTCTCTCCTCCCTTGAGAGAAAGGTAGCTCCTTCTTTAATGGCCCATTCTTCCTGCTGGGATCTTACATAGATCTTTTATTTAGGGTTGTTGTTTTTCTGTTGTTGTTGTTGTTGTTGGGTTTTTTTCTTCTTTTTTTTGATTTGGTTTTTTTTTTTTTTTTTTTTTTTTTTTGCCACAGCGTCTTGGATTTCCATGCCTGAAATACTCTCATGGGCTTTTTAGCCAGATCCAAATGCCTTAAGGGCTGATTCTGAGGCCAGAGTGCTGTGTAAGACATCTTCCATTCTATGAGTCTACTGTGTATCCTGCTTTCCATGTTGGATCATTCTCTCCTTTTTAATTCTATAAGTTAGTCCTAACAGACACTAGTCTTGTTTATGTGATCCCTTTGACTCTTAATCCTATCATTATGATCAGTTATGAACTGAAACTGATCACTTTGACTAGTGAGATGGCATTGGTACATGCCACCTTGATGGGATTGATTTGGAAATTTCTGGCACATTTCTAACTCTACCATTTGGAGCAAGGCTGATTGAGCATGTGCCGAACTGTACATCTCCTCCCTCTCTTATTCCCACTGTTATATTTAACAGGGATCAGTTTTCAGTTAAAATTTAAACACCCAAGAATAATTGTGAGTTAATTAAAAAGTTCAACCAATAGTATTAATTAGAACAAAGAAAAATACTAAAAGGGATAAAGTATTAAGTTGTTCCTTGACAGTCAGGACAAGGGCTGGTCAAGACATGGTTTCTCATAGTGTCCATTTCATTTCAACATGTTTCCTTTTTGGTGCTCGATTAGTTGTCACCAATCAGGGAGAACATATGATATTTGTCCCTATAGGACTGGCTTAATTCACTCAGCATGATGTTTTCCAGATTCCTCCATTTTGTTGCAAATGACTGGATTTCATTTTTTTAACTGCTGTATAGTATTCTATAGAGCACATATCTCATAATTTCTTTATCCAGTCTACTGTTGATGGGCATTTAGGGTGCTATATCTTTATGTAACCTTTGCAAATTTTTTCTGACCTAAGTCCTGATTTGTCTGAATATAGATATTCCAGATTTGTTTGGACTGGTTTTATAATGGTCTATATTTCTGTATGCATTTAAATTTATATGTTTATGCTTTTATCTTTTTTAAAGATTTATTTATGTGAAAGAGAGAGGAAGAGATTCATGTTCCATATACTGGTTCATGTCCCAGATGGCTGCAATGCCTGGGAATGGGTCTGGCCTAAGGAGCTCTTTTGAGGTCTCCTATGTGGGTGGCATACCCTAATTATTTGCACCACCTCCCCTACTTTTTCTAGGCCACTAGCAGAGAGTTGGATTGGAAGTGGAGTAGCTGGGACATGAACTGGCACCATATCAGATCCTGCTGTTGAAGGTAGCAGCTTTACCCCCTATACCACCATGCCAGCCCCTATGCTTACCTTTTAAAATACATATTTATATATCTTAAGTTGAGAAACATGAGTTTACCATATAAAATGAAGTTTGGAAATATTTATACACTGTAAAACAGATAAGTCAAGCTAATTATGATATGTATTTTACCACATACCTGTTTTTGAAGGTTTATTATTTATTTGAAAGGCAAAGTTACAGAGAGAGGAAGAAAGAGAAGGCAGAGAGGGAGAGAGAGATCTTTCTTCTGTTGGTTCACTCCACAAAGGCTAGGGCTGGGCTAGGCCAAAGCCAGGAGACTGGAACTCCATCTGGGTCTCCCTCATAAGTAGCAGGGATTCAAGGACTTAGGTCATCTTCCCTGCTTTCCTAGGTGAATTAGCAAAAAACTAGATCAGAAGTGGAGCAACTGGGACCTGAACCAGTCCTCATGGAATGTCAGTATGGCAGGTGGTGGTTTAACCCATTGTGCCACAATGCCAGCCTCCACATACTTATATTTTTTATGGTGAAAATACTTAAATTTTAATCTCTTAGTTAATTTTCATAGTAGAGTACACTGTTATTATTTTAACTGTATTGTACATTAGACCTCTTGAACTTATTCCTCTTATGCAAATGAAATTTATTCTCCTTTTACCAACGTGGTCTCAAATTTTCTTTATATTTATTTTTTTGGTAGACAACACAAAATTACGTACTTTTAATTTTCTTGTTACTCTTTTTTTAAAGATTTATTTATTTATTTATTTGAAAGGTAGGATTTACCAAAGGAGACAGAAACAGAGAGAAAGAGATCTTCATCTGCTGGTTCACTCTTCAAATGGCCATAATAGCCACAGCTAGGCCAGGATGAAACCAGGAGCTAGGAACTTCTTCTTGTTCTCCCATTGTGACTACAGGGACCCAAGTACCTGGTCCATCTTTTGCTTTCCCAGGATCATTAATAGGGAGCTGGATTGGAAGTGGAGAAGCTGGAACTCAAACTATTGCCCAGATGGGATGTCCATGCTGTAGGCATCAGCTTTAACAGCTGTGCCACAGAACTGGCCCTTGTTATTCTATGTTTTATATATTCAGATAATATACATTTAAGGTTATTGGTATAGTTGGATTAATATTTCCCATAATTGTTTTCTGTTCTAGTTCTTATTTTCCTAAAGTCTTATTTTTTTCTTTATATGAGCGACAGAGAAAGATCTTCAATCTGTTAGTTCATTCTCCATATTCCTACAACAGTCATGGCTAGGCCAGGAAAGTCAGGAGACAGGAACTCCACCTGAGTTTCCTACCTGTGTGGAAGAAGCCAAGTATTTGAGCCACCACCTGCTGCCTTCTAGGGTATGCATTACCAGGAAGTTGAATCAGAAACCATATAATTAGACTCAATTCAGGAACTTTAATATGGGATGTGATCATCACATTGCTAGGCCACAGTGCCAGCCCCAATCTTTGGGTTTTAGATACACTTAGTTTTAGAACCCCAAATGATCATTTCATTCTAAGACTTAGGCATTATTTCATACTATACTACACTGAATTAAATAAATGAATCATGCATCTTAGTAGAACTTTACTATGTAGAAGTAACACAGTTAACATGTAATCAATTACATTATTAATTATAGATTGATAATTGTAATTTTTTTGACAGCAGAGTTAGTGTCTGTGTGTGTGTGTGTGTGTGTGTGTGAGAGAGAGAGAGAGAGAGAGAGAGAGAGAGAGAGAGATAAAGAGAAAGGTCTTCCTTTTTCTGTTGGTTTACCCCCCAAGTGGCCGCTACAGACCGTGCATTGCAGCTGGCGCACTGCACCGATCCGAAGCCAGCAGCCAGGTGCTTACTTCTGTCTCCCATGCGGGTGCAGGGCCCAAGGACCTGGGCCATCCTCCACTGCACTCCCAGGCCACAGCAGAGAGCTGGACTGGAAGAGGAGAAACCAGGACAGAATCCGGCGCCCCAACCGGGACTAGAACCCAGGGTGCCAGCGCCACAGGCAGAGGATTAGCCTAGTGAGCCATGGCACCGTCCGATAATTGTAAATTTTTTAAAAGTCCTATGACTATATATGGAGATGAATAAGTCAAGTCAAAGTATATTTGTGGGCATCTGGCCAATAGTTAAGAAACCAGTTAGAATGGCTGCATCCTGAATCAGAAAACCTAGCTGTTGGAGGCATCTGGGGAGTTAATCAGCAGATAGAAATGAGATCTTTCTCTCTCTCTTTCTCTCTCTCTCTTTGTCTCTCTCAATTCAAATAAATAACTTTGAGAAAACAAGAAAAATTTTATAAAAAGAAGTCTTTATAGAAATAGTCTCATAAAGAAATGGATATAATATTTGAATCTACACACTACAGTTTTTCTAATAATTTAAGCATAGGGGAAAGTTTTGTATAAACTTGTATAAAGGTATAAGGCACAGAATCGGGCTGGCACCATGGCTCACTTGGTTAATCCTCCACCTGCGGAGCCAGCATTCCATATGGGTACCGGGTTCTAGTCCCGGTTGCTCCTCTTTCACTCCAGCTCTCTGCTGTGGCCCAGGAGGGCAGTGGAAAATGGCCCAAGTGCTTGGGTGCCTGCACCCACATGGGAGACCAGGAGGAAGCACCTGGCTCCTGGCTTGGGATCAGCATAGTTTCGGCTGTAGTGGCCATTTGGGGGTTGAACCAACAGAAGGAAGATTTTCTGTCTTTCTCTCTCACTGTCTATAATGCTACCTGTCAAATAAATTAAAAATAAAAAAAGACACAGAATCAACATACAAAAGCAGTAGTATACTTATACACCAGTAATGATCTTTAAAAAAAAAACATTTTTTTTTTACTTATTTGAAAGTCAGAGTTACACAGAGAGAGGAAAGGCGGAGAGAAAGGTCTTCCATCCGATGGTTCACAATTGGTTGCAACAGCCACAGCTGTGCTGATCTGAAGCCAGGAGCCTCTTCCAGGTCTCCCATGTGGGTGCAGGGGCCCAAGGACTTGGGCCATCTTCGACTGTTTTCCCAGGCCATATCAGAGAGCTGGGTCAGAGTGTAGGAGCCGGGTCTCAAACTGGCACCCATATGGGCTGCTGGCACTTCAGGCAGCAGCTCTACTCACTTGGTCACAGCACCAACCCCACCAGTAATTGTCTCAAAGAAAGTGAAATCAAGAAAGAAATCTTATTCATAATAGCTACAAAAAGTATATACTTAGGAATAAATTTAACCAAATAATTGAAAGAGTTACACAATGGAAAATATGAATAAATCATCAGAATCACAAAATGAATTAGAAGAATTAATGTCATTAAAAGACCATAGTCTCCAAAGAAATTTATAGGTTCAATGCAATCCCTATCAAAATAACAATGACATTTTACTAATTAGAGGAAACAATGCTGAAATTCATATAGAACCATAGTCATAGGATAGCCAAAGTGATCCTGAGGAAAAAAATCAATTAGGTGTTGAGGAGCTGCAGAAGGCAAGAAGCCCAGCATCCCAGATTACAGCAAGGCCCTGCAGCTTGCGAGTCCCAGAAAGCAAGCACTCTGTCCAATCAGCCCCAGCCTTCACTGGCCCACCCCTCACACCCAACTTGCAGTCCCTGTTACCCGTTTTTGTCTCCACCATCTACATCACTTTTGCTAAGCAACAGAGGCAACTGCCTTGGGTCTACTTCATCAGCCTCAGCAGCTTTGAGGTAACCAGTGATTTCATCCTATTTGCCATTTTCACACCTAACAGAGGAGCTGAAGAGAAACTTGCCCTTCTGAAATGGGAAAACAAAACCTTCATAGCCGAGGCTTCTGGCCACTCTGACCGCCTCTCAAGCCTAAGGATTACCCTGTAGATGCACGACTGGTTTCCAGTCAACCTCCCAACAGGGAATTTCCAACCTCTGAGCACAGGATCACTGTAACCAAGCAATGCCCCTGAACACAAGTGCGCAAGCGCCCTCTAGAGGTCAGTGGCTGAGTGTGCGCACAGAAGTTTGGCGGCCATGGTTGCTCCGAGTGCATGTGCAAGGTTTCTATCTCTCAAACAGGATGTTTGCTTTCAAAGGTCAGTGGGATCTGACTGAGTGTTGGGGTCATTGTGGAAAAGTAACACTCGTGCCTGTAGGAAAGCAGTCTGCACTGGACAAGGATTACAGTGGTGTGCAATTTCAGTATACTGAAGGCCTCATCTGGAGTAAATTCTTAAAATCCTTCTCTTGGCCGGCACCACAGCTTACTAGGCTAATTCTCCACCTGCAGTGCTGGTACCCTGGGTTCTAGTCCAGGTTGGGGCGCCGGATTCTGTCCTGGTTTCTCCTCTTCCAGTCCAGCTCTCTGCTGTGGCCTGGGAGTGCAGTGGAGGATGGCCCAGGTCCTTGGGCCCTGCACCCACATGGGAGACCAGGAGGAAGCACCTGGCTGCTGGCTTCGGATCGGTGCAGTGCGCCAGCTGCAATGCACGGTCTGTAGCGGCCACTTAGGGGGTGAACCAACCTAAAAAGGAAGACCTTTCTCTCTCTCTCTCTCTCTCTCTCTCTCACACACACACACACACACTCACACTAACTCTGCCTGTCAAAAAAAAGAAAATGCTTCGCTCTAATTCTCCTTATTACTCTTTATTCCCCTTCCACATCCTTCTGAATCCTAGAATAAGAGGATTTGCAAGAGGTGGGACTATTAGTATTAAAACTAGGCCAGTCCTGAAAAACCAGGACAAGTGTATCAGTCACACCAGCACTGTTGCAGTGTCCTGAGCACTGCACTTAAAGCATTGCCTCAAGGATGCCAACAGCAGATGTAAGGTTCCCCAGCTGAAGCCACTGAATGGGAAATGCTCCTATTCCTGCACTCTCTGAATTGTGCCCAAAGACCAGTGGGATTGCCAAATAAATATATGGTGTCCAATTTAATTTAAACTTAAATTAAATAACAAATACTGATTTAGAAAATTTATGTACCAACTATTGGATGGAACATATTTATACTAAAAGAGTGTTTGTCTTAAAGCCAAATTCCACTGGGCAGCCTGTATTTTTAATATGGCAACCCTACAGACAAGGGCAGTCAGCCTTGGTGAGCAAAGCCGACTCCAGGGGAGGGAGCCAGGAGAGCTGCTAGGAAAACCTCAAACAAAAAAATCACATTCCCTATGGACATGCCTTTTCCTCTGCATTTTAGCCTCCAATTCCTTCATCTTGTGGGCCTTCCCTGGGCTCCCCAGTCATGATTTACTCTAAGTAATATTGTCTGGGGCAAGGTAAGGAGATGGGCTCTGAAGCAGCATGCATGCACATGTATAATGGCTAGCAGTCTGGGCTTTGTTGCCTATCATATTGAGTTCATATCCCACTTCAGCCTAGGGTGTAGCACAATTATTGCTGTTAATACTCAGAACCTGGTCTTGCCCCCTGTTTCTTCTTCCTCTCCCTTTCTTAGCAATTTGCCCAATTTTAAGGGGGAATTCAGAGAAATGGGATGGTTTCTGGACACAGCCATTGGCATCAGAGAGCTTACAGCCTCATCTTTAAAGCCCAGTAGACACATTAATCAGACAGAAGTCCAGACACACCTGACACTGAGTGGCAACTCTGTTTGGGCCTGCCTTAAGTGCACATGAAAGCCACAAAGGGAGAGTTTTTGCTTTCAAACTTGAATAAAATTGACTCAAGCTCTATCTTTCCCCTTATCAGAAAAGTCTACTGTCTTCATCAAGTAGTTGTGAATTCTGAGTGGGATCAGAATCCCATGTGGTTATGAATGTGAGCTCCTAATGAACTTCGGGTTCCATGATTACACCCTTCTTTCTATTTTGTGGTCATATCACATTGGGAACACTGCTCTCCCTGATTTCTATAAAAACAGACAAAAAACTTGCATCGAGTATTTGTGCAATTAACAGAATTTATCAGGGTTTGGGTAGGTGGCAGGGACATAAATTATAGCAATATCAACAATTAAAAACTGATTGCAGGGCCAGTAATATGGCAGAGCAGGTAAAGCCATTGCCTTTTATCCCAGCAGTCCCTACAGATTGCAACTCATGTCTCAGCTAATCCACTTCCAATCCAGCTACCTAATAATCATCTGGGTAAAGAAGTGGAAGATGGCCTGTTTGAGCCCCTACCATCTTTGTGGAAAATCTGGATGAAGCTTCTGGCTCCTGGCTTCATCCTAGCCCAGTCTTGGCCATTAATGCCATTTGGGGGGTGAACCCATGAATGGAAGACTGATCTTTCTCTCTCTCTCTCCCTCCCTCTATCTGAAATACTTTCAAATAAATAAACAAAGATATTAAAAAAAAAAAAAACCACATCGCTTACATTGCTAGGCATTCCAGTGATTAAAAGTCGTCGGCTACATTGCTACTTGGGATTTAACCATCCTGCTGTGGACTCACTCTTGCACGTTTTTCCCTTCTCCCATTTTCTTCTTTTCTTTGCATCCCACCTTAAATTGATGTCTGTGTCTTTTTTTATAACGCTTTTATTTAAAGAATATAAATTTCCAAAATAGTTTATAGATTACAATGGCTTCCCCCCCATAACTTCCCTCCCACCCGCAACCCTCCCCTTTCCCACTCCCTCTCCCCTTGCATTCACATCAAGATTCATTTTCAATTCTCTTTATACACAGAAGATCAGTTTAGTATATACCAAGTAAAGATTTCAACAGTTTGCCCTCACATAGCAACACAAAGTGAAAAATACTGTTGGAGTACTAGTTATAGTATTAATTCACAATGTACAGCACATTAAGGACAGAGATCCTACATGA
>CM027392.1:11311609-11328597 GCA_015711505.1 Sylvilagus bachmani
GGTATGGGTGGGGAAGCCATTGCAATCCACAAGTTGTACCTTGGAAATTTATATTCTAAATAAAAAAAAAACATTATGATTTAAAAAAAAATAAATAAAATAAAATAAAATAAAATAAAATAAGGGTACGAGGAAACAAAACCACAATCAGGATGGCAGAGTACAGAGGCCTTGGTTGGAATGAACTGGTTTTATTAAGCCTGTGTGTGTCAGACTACAATAATGCTTCAATAGTTTGGGGTATAACTTACCTAACCTCCCTCATAAAAGTCAAGACTGAGCAAAGCACATCCCAAGGAAAATTTTGTCAAGCAACTCTGCCAAGAATCTCAGGTACTGTATGACTTCAGCTGATGGCCAAGTGAGTACTCTAGCTCCTGAGACCTAGCATGTCTCTGAATAGAGATGAATATGACCTTAATCCAAATCAATAAACATCAAAAGTATAATGCCTTCCTTCATTCAACAAACATTTCCTTTGTGTCTCCTCTGGGCCAGGCAAGGTTCTGAGTGTTCTTGGATATTCTGGGGGTTAAGAAGGAAAGGATCAGAAGAAAGTATTTGATAGTTGACTTCTCTTTACAAAGTTACTGGAAAAGCAAGACCATCTTTGGTGTTGGGTCTCAGAACCAGATCAGCACTAAATGGACAGTCTCTAGAATGCTTAGCTACTGGATGAATTAATGTACAGATCTGCTTTCAGTTCTCAGCCCTGACAATGAGAAATTGTATTCTTTCTTTCTCATGAGGTTCTTAACGACTCTGTTCTATCTTCCATTTAAATGCTGTATGCTGTCAAAAAATAAATAGGCATTTATGTCTCCTTTGAGTAACTTCTTAATTTTCAGATATCAGCACAAAGGTCATTTCTTCAAGAAAGTTATGCTTGACTCTTAGACAAGATTAAATGTTCATACTTTGAATCGTGTGCTATTTTATACTTCCCTTATTGGGCCACGTTTCACAATACCCTGCAACTGCTAACTCAAGTTTAAAGTCCAGTTTAAGGCATGAAGTATAGTCTGCCTTGCTCAGCATTCTATCCGCTGTACATAGCATGGTGCCTAGAACATGGTAGGTGTTCAATATACCCCACTGGATGCTTAGATTAATGAGTACACCACACTCTAGAGCTGGGGTATAATTGAGTAATGTCCATGTACTCTACCATAGTTTTATCAACCACCATGAAACATTTAAGATAAGACAATGCTAAACCTATGCAGTACCAACACTACATAACAGACATAAGTAAGGCACCTTTGTGACAACTTTTGGGAAGGAATCAGAGACAGGGAGAGCAGAACTGGGTACCACATGATCGGCAGAAACATTTAACCCTAACAGTGAGCTTAATCACTTCCCTTAAATTTTAAAGGGAGCCATGGAGGAGCTGATAGGCATCTGATTTCCTATGGCTGTTTCTGCTACATATAGACATGGGCATGAAAGACCTTTTAAACATGAGCCATATTTAAATTAGTGCATTTAAATCACAGATTCAAACACAAGGTTAACAGAGAGTCAGTATTTCCCACTAAAATCTTCCTACTTGCCACCTCTCCCACTGCTCTGCAGAGTCCTCTGGTGTTACTGAGCTCTACAGGCTCTTTCTAAGAAGAGAAAAACACTGGGCTTCTTTGTGCACTCAGGGTAGTGGGAAGCTCTATTTCATTAGTATGAGAACGTTTATGGACAATACATGTGAGTCCTCTCCCCATTCAACTCTCCTCCCCTGCCCCTGTTAATCCCTGCTGAATAAGCCCCATCTCAGCTCTGCTCAGTATTTCTCTCCTGAACTACAAGGCCCCTTCAAAGTTCCATCCTAAACTCCAGGAGAATAGAAAACACATCATGCTGTGAGCCTGTGACAAACACAATGGGGAGGCCTGCAGATGGGTCTCTTCTAGGCCAAGGGGTAGAAATGTCTGTGTACATTATTGTCTATGTGCATACCAAAGATACCAAGACTTCAAATTTGAATGTTCCCAAAACATCATTATAGCAAATCTGATTACATAGCACCCCAACATCCATGACTGCAAATCTAGAAGCTCATTTATTTCAAATAATATCTGATAATACAGAATTCCAGAAAGAAAATATCTTGAGAGTGGAGGTTTTCTAACTGCAGCTATCACATAAATATCTAACCCTACTCAAGTTCCTTCATGACTCAGAGACTCAATTTCTCTAACTAATATGATTTTGTATCTAAGTATAAAGAAGGGAGAAAGAAGTAAGAGAGAACCCAGGGCTAATCATGGTGGATGGATAATAATGCAGAGAGGAGATGTTTCTGCCCCAGCCAGAAAAGGGCTTTTAAGCCTTTCACCATCTCTTTCCGCATTGTCAAAAAAGAGGGCTGAGGTGGTGTGTGGAGCATCTTCTGTTATTTGGATACAATGTGTGTATTCTATTTTAAAGAAAGGCCTGCAAATAATCAACCTGGGTTTCATTGGAAGGTTTCCCTGGAATGTAACACTTATAAAGAGTTCCAGAAACTACTTGGGCCAGCTACAGGTCTCAGATTGTGGAGGTAAGTATAACTCAGAATGTATGGATACCACCGCCCTCTTTACTGCAGAGCCTGGGCTTGAGAAATACTCCCTGAGCACTTCACAGCCTTTAATAGGAGACAGGAAGTGATATGGATTCCAAAGACAATTGTGGAAATGCCTGAAACCCATGGAAAAACTAGGCCCTGGTGCAAGAGTCTGCGTATCCATGTCCTTAGGGAATACATCCTCACCCCTCCTAGCCCTCACCCCTCCAGTAGGCCCCCCTGAACTGCATACATCATGTGCTCCTCCTTATTCTACATACCACTTGCACCTCCCCAAGACTTCATCACCTCAAGACCATAAGGTCTGATCCCTACCTCTAGTCACATTCTCCTTCCCCTCAAACCTGTTAACCACTCTACACTCAAAATACAGACAAAATACAGAAAGAAAACCTGAGGGAACAAATCAAAAGGCAACCGAATTAGTCATCAGCCACATTACACCAGCCTTGGAACAACTTCAGGTTGCAAAAGGTCTTTGTGAACAAAACACACAGTGGGGATTGATCTACAGAGCCACTGTACCTCCACACTGCTGCCACTGTGAAAAATCAACAGAGCATGCAAGGCCCCAGGTTCCCAGTGAGTCTGTGAGTTCCTCACATACCATTGGTGTGATGTGCACACATAAGTCCTCCTGTGTTCACACATACACACACATACACACACACACACACACACACACACCAGCACAGGGAGCTCATAAATCGATTGGGCATCTATGAACTCTGGGAAATGGAATCCAGGCCCAGGACATTCGTAGAGAACCAACCTGCTGGCCTCTGATTGGTGAACACAGAAAGGAAATTAGAGGAAATGTGCCCCCTCCCCTGTCCTCTTTCTTCCCTCACCCCACACTTAAAAGAACAAACAGTTGGTGCTCTTCTTCCTTTATTGGAAAAAAAGATTAACAGTGGCAACCACTGCTGCTAACTAATGACCAAATCCTGGCTTTTTCCTAAACTCTTCCAGAAAAATTTTTCTTCCAGAAACATTTTACCTATTGCTTTGTTCCTGGAAGGCCTCTAGTAATCTTTGCCTATAAGACTCAAAAATAAGCCCAGTAGCTCCTTTTCCAGTCCAGCTCTCTGCTGTGGCCCGGGAGTGCAGTGGAGGATGGCCCAAGTGCTTGGGCCCTGAACCCACATGGGAGACCAGGAGAAGCACCTGGCTCCTGGCTTCAGATCAACGTGTATGCCGGCCACAGTGGCCATTGGGGGGTGAACCAATGGACAAGGAAGAGACATTTCTCTCTGTCTCTCTCTCACTATCCACTCTACCTGTCCAAAAAAAATCAAAAATAAGAAAATATGAGCAAAATATAATTTTAGAGGGAATTCAGAGGGTATTTTATCATTAAATATACAAGAATAATTTTATTGCTGTGTTATTGATGTTTGTATTTCTTTTCAAATCATTTCATTTCATCTCTTAATTTGCTAAGTATGAAAGATAAACAGGGGTACTGGATAGAGGGGAAAAGAAACATTCCTGAATGTCTAAATGCTGTACGTTATTTCACTTCACTCTTAGAATAATTCTGGAGAAGATAGCAACACTAGTTTACAAAGAGGAAATTGATATGAATAGGGTTTTATAATTTGCTCATGAGGATATGGTTAGTAAGTCTAGGAGAAAGGCTAACTAAAATCTAATACTGATGGGAAAACAGCCTGGGTACTTGGAGTCCTGCTAGGGGGCAGGGGGCAGAGTCCTCCTTGGGTGGGGAGGGAAGGCCCAGGCCTCTTCGGAGGGTGATCACTCAACAAAGGATTCCTGGAGTGCCTTCTCTGGAGGACTATCCCCCCCAACCCTCCCACACCCCAACCAGACCCCACAAGCTCCCCAGCCATGCAGCCCAGGACATACCATCCAGGTGAGAATACCAGATGGGGTCTGATATCCGGTGCCCGGTGCACCCCTTTACCGCTGCACCTCATCTGTGTTGCGAGTCCAGCCTGGAGAGGCCGAGTCCCAAGGCCACAAACAGCAAGAGGCCAGTGAGTGAGTACCCTGCCCCTGCCCTTACCCTGGCTCAACACCCTGCCCTACAGTCCCAAGGTTAAAAAATCTAATACCATTGGAGAAGGACAAAAGCCTTAGATCCTGGCTGACCTCTCACCTATATAGCAAGAAGCAGGCCTGCATTTCTCTGCCTTGTTGATACAGCCCCACTCTGCCTTGACCAACCCTACACTACCTAAACTTCTGGGCACACCACTATCTGAAGAGTCCAGCTATCAGCCTGAGCTTTCCCTACTCCTCCCAACTCCCGGTCCCAACCCAGCAGCTCAGCCTCAGAGTCCAGCCTCAGCCTCAGCCCAACCCCTCCCCGCTCACACTGTAATCTCACAGTTCCTTTAGAACTGTCCCAAGCTCTCCCTCTATCTAGGCAGCCAAGCTTTAGCTCAGACCACCAAGTCCTTTCCTGCCACTTTGTAATATGTAAACCAAAAGTATGTAAGAGAAGGGGCTCTCTCTCTGCTGTGTTCACAGGCAAGTGAGTCCCTTGCAGGCTTTAGTCTCCTGAATAAACCTGGCCTGGCTGTGGCTTCATACTCTGTCTCTTTTGTGACAAATAACAATTTTAAAAATCATCTTTTGTGGCTCAGTTTCTAAAACCTGAGATTTCTTAACTGGAAAACATTGCTAAAAGGGCCAGCATTGTGGCACAATGGGTTAAGCCATCATCTACCATCCCAGCATTGCATTAGTCCCAGCTGTGCCATTTCTGATCCAGCTCCATAAAAATGTGCCTGCAAAAGCAGCAAAAGATGTGTTAGGTAGGAAGTCAGAAATTTAGTCTGTGTGTGTGAGAGACAGGTCTGAAGACCAAAACCTACTGCAGAAACTCCAGAAGCCCAGCATTTTGCACTTCAGAGTCCTGCTCAGACCCTGAGAACCTCCCAGATGGTCTAAGCCCTTCCCCCAAGGAAAGCTCCCAGGAGAATTTTCTCCTCAGGACCAACTGTGTTACCTAACCTGATAACATAGGGCAATAAAACCTTCACAGAGACCCTAAGGGAAGCTCCTCTGCTCTGCTGGGCACCAGCAAATCTGGGGAGGATTTTGCTAATTTTCACCCAACAAACTCTTCTGCTAGTACTCCCCATCCTTTGTCCTGGAGGTGGGGAGAGGGGGGAGTGGGTAAACAGACTGCCTTAAAAATCTATGGAGTCCAAACAGACTGCCCACTCAGCTCTCTGCCTCTCTGCTGAGCCATCTGCCTGGCCTTCATAGGTGTATTCTCTCAATTCAACTATGTAGTATACTCTTTCCCCAACTGAGTGTCTGGGCACTCTTTGTCCCTTCCATTCTGGCAGATGCCCTATCCTCAATAAAGGCTTATCACTCTGCTCTCTGTCTCATGCCTGAATTCTTTCTTGCATGGAGACAAGAACCCCAGGGCTTCCACTGCCTTTCCTCTGGTGGCAGATGGACCAAATCTTTGGGTTCCTGTACCCATGTAAGTGACTCAGATGGAGTTCCAGGCTTCTGGCTTCTGCCTGGCCCTGTCCTGGCCATTGTGGCAATTTCGGAAATGAAACAGTGAGTGGAATCCTTTTATGCTCAGTCTCTCTCTCTCCCCTACTTTGCCTTTCAAATCAATTAAAACACCCTTTTAAAAAAAAAAAAAATGGAGAGGCCGGTGCTGTGGCTCAATAGGTTAATCCTCCACCTAGCGGCGCTGGCACCCTGGGTTCTAGTTGGTCAGGGTGCCAGATTCTGTCCCAGTTGCCCCTCTTCCAGGCCAGCTCTCTGCTATGGCCCGGGAGTGCAGTGGAGGATGGCCCAAATCCCTGGGCCCTGCACCCTGTAGGAGACCAGGAGAAGCACCTGGCTCCTGCCTTTGGATCAGTGTGGTGCGCCAGCCGCAGCACACTGGCCGCAGCGGCCATTGGAGGGTGAATCAACGGCAAAGGAAGACCTTTTTGTCTCACTCTCTCACAGTCCACTCTGCCTGTCAAAAAAAAAATACATTGAATAACAAAGATAATAGTTCAGATTTGCTTTATGCTGACTTATAAAATGATGGCATGGGTGATGATGAGGAGGAAGAAGCCAACTGTCCTTTCAATTCTGAGAATGAGGAGCCCCAATGAACTTGCTCAGCTTCTCATACTTCTCTGCCTCTTCAGGACAAAGGAAAGGAAGCAAATGGGGAGTTAGCAGTGGCCCATCAACAAAATACATTCACTGTGGGTGAGAAAAACAAAACCAAACACAGCTCCTGCTGACTGCCCTTATCTGTTTTCCTCTTTTTATGGACTTTCAGTGGAGAGCAAATAACACTCCTCAAAAGAAGTTTGTCATTCTTTACTTTTCCATCACTGTTTTCATTCTTTTTATTTTAAATGGCAGCAAGCCAAATTCCTATCTGATGTCTTCCCTACAGAATGCTCCCAGCAACACATATCTGGACTGTTTTCATGTTCCTGAATAATTAATCTTTCTCAATGTTTAATGTGATTAAAGCTGAGAACTCATTGAGAGCTCACAAATGCTGTATGTACTGAGTAGCAAAGGAAAATGGAAGATAAAACACATAAGAAAATTTAAAAAGCAAATTTTCCAAGGATTATTTGCAGTTACATTAGTGTTTATTCATCTACTCCATGGTGGTGAATTTTGCTTCTTTCAGATCAGAAGGTTAAGCCTTATGAAATATGGCCCTTTAGCTTCTATAAAAGCATCCTAACAAATTCATCAGCTGCTCTGAAGAGAGGATCAGATTTTGTTTTATGAAATAAATTTGGACATAAAGCATGAAATAAATATTTATACATTAAAACCAAAAATATTTGTGAGAAAATGAGGGAATGAAGAGTAGTGAAGACAGATGTCAATTCCCTCAGTGTCAGGAAAGTGGAATGTGTTTCTCTAGTTTCCCATTCTTGCAGCTGGGACAAGATAATTCTCTTCCAGTTGTCACTTAGACATTAACTACAGTTGCTCAATCAGTCAACAGGGATGCAGGGTACCTCTGGTAAGAGATTCAGTGGTAAATAAGACAATGCAGTCTCTATCCTTAAAGAGTGTCTATACTGGACATGTGGTGGAGAAGGAAGAATAGGGAAATAAATAAGCAAGAATAAATAAAATAATAAATATAAGAGGCCATCAGATACCCTATTCTGTCTCTGACTTTGTCATATCCCTAGTTCTGGAACAAGAATAGGGTACAGTCAACCTTATCTGTTAAGAATGAAGAAAATCCCTTCTATCTATATAAGAGGTCTTCTTTATGCCCCATCTTAAGCTTTTCATGGTCACCTTGACTTTTCCCAGAATGTGATTTTTTTTTCTTCTTTAGTGCTGTAGAGATAAATTGTAAAAATTCCAAAACCTCATCAAGTTATAAGCTGTTTTGGACAAAGACAAGGCAAAATGCATTCAAATAATGGGACAGTGTAAAAGTTCAGTGTATACTTGGTGCTCTGTTTAACCTAACACTTGGCTCTCTTAAGCTTTTATTCTGTTTCACTAGAAAATAAAACCTAAGGTGAAGCTTATTTGTTTAAACTTAATTGGAAAATAGAAGCCTAGGACAGCAAGAATTAAAAGGAGAGGGACAGGCACTGTGGCGTAGCAGGTAAAGCTTTCTGAAGTGCCGGCATCCCATATGGGTGCCAGTTCAAGTCCCAGCTGCTCCACGTCTAATCCAGCTTTCTGTGCTGGCCTGGGAAAAGCAGTAGAAAATGGCCCAAGTCCTTGGGTCCCTGCACCCACATGGGAGACCTAGAGGAACTTCCTGGCTCCTGGCTTCAGATTGGTGCAACTCTGGCTGTTGCAGCCAACTGAGGAGTAAACCAGTGGATGGAACCTCTCTCTCTCTCTCTCTCTCTCTCTCTCTCTCTCTCTCTGCTTTCTGCTTCTCCTCTCTCTCTGTAACTCTGACTTTCAAACAAATAAATAATTCTTTAAAAAAAAAAAAAAAGAAGGTGGCGCCATGGCTCAATAGGCTAATCCTCCGCCTGCAACGCTGGCACACCGGGTTCTAGTCCCAGACAGAGCACCAGATTCTGTCTGGGTTGTTCCTTTTCCAGTCCAGCTCTCTGCTGTGGCCCGGGAGTGCAGTGGAGGATGGCCCAAGTGCTTGGGCCCCGCACCCGCATGGGAGACCAGGGGAGGCACCTGGTTTCTGGCTTCGGATCAGCACGATGCGCTGGCCACAGTGGCCATTGGAGGGTGAACCAATGGAAAAAGGAAGACATTTCTCTCTGTCTCTCTCTCTCACTGTCCACTCTGCCTGTCAAAAAAAAAAAAAAAGAAAGAAAGAAAGAAAGAAGAATGAGGAAAAGAAAATAAAAGGGACTGTACTACCAAATTTCCCAGAGCTTGAAATAAGTGCTAACTAGTTGTTCTGTCTCCCCAGGATATGTTTTGGGTAGTATAGACTGTATGTGACAATTGCATCTCAGATGGAGAAATGGAAAGGTTATGTTAATCCATCACTCTGGCAACCATGCAGTCATCAAATTCCACATGATACATCATTTTGGTTTATCTAAGACTTGAAATAGTGAGCATAGTCAAAGCCCCTTATTTGTTTGATCTAGATCTGCTGCAGTACCAACACTGGTATCAAAGCCTGACTATCCAGGTGAGTTGAAGACAAGATGTGTTGGTAAATGAGGTGACAGAAGTGGCAGCTGGTCCAATAAGCAATCAACTAAAGGCTGGGGTCAAAGATTAAGATGAGGAAGTACATTTAAGGAGTCAAATAAACTGAGTCCAATAAACAGACCCAAGACAAACCTAGACAGTATCCTAGTTACTGGGTTAAGTGATTGAAGAACAGGAAAGAAAGATAGGACAAAAAATTCTTCCACTCCACTCACAAAATCTCAGTAAAAAAGAAAATTAGCCATAAACCTAGATTTTATCCAGCAACTGAAGCCTAAAACCACAGGATACAAAAATAGTACATGGCAGCCCCAAAAGGTGAAACATCTGAGAGAATTAAAACAATATCAAAGACCATCTTGTGTGGAAATTTGAAGTCTTCATTACTTTCATATTCTCCAAGAGCTACATGGGAGCATAGAATAGATACAAGGACTGTGGGCTCAGAAAGCCTACTCCAATTTGAATTCTCTTCTGTCCTCTTAGGCAAGACACTCTGCGAAGTTCCTATTCTCCACGACTAGTATCTACTTGCAATAAGGACTAAATATATGAGCGTGTAACACAGTACCTGTAAGTTGTAACTGTTATTGAAGTTATTCTCATCATGCCATAACTCTCCAACTCCTCTTTGCACCATGATGATCACCAGCCCATCTCCTTACTGCTATCCCTACTCTCGAAGGCTGTCATTGAAATTGCAGTGTGGGATGGGTTTATTTCCCTGCTCTCTACAGGTATGTTCCCCAAAAGCCTGAGCCCTCCATGTCACTGGGGCTCCAAAGCTGAACTAAGAGGTGGATGTACAGAGCTATGGCCAGAGTGGTAATGGGGCCCCTTTTTCTCCATGCCCCACACTTAGGCCTACTTAATTTTGCTTGATTTTAATAGAGGATTACTAAAAGTTTCAGTTATCAATACCAACTTAGCAGTACTTTGGTATTCTTTACAGGCCTGCAAGTTCTTATAAAGTTGCTGTGGTCAGGAATGAATGGCCTCTCTGGGAGGTCAGCTATGACTACAGGCAGTCCCCAGAGACACACGTACTTA
This sequence comes from Sylvilagus bachmani, assembly GCA_015711505.1. Lineage (NCBI taxonomy): Eukaryota > Metazoa > Chordata > Mammalia > Lagomorpha > Leporidae > Sylvilagus > Sylvilagus bachmani. The sequence continues at coordinate 11,321,853 of CM027392.1, forward strand.
AGTTTTATTTATTTATTTTTTTGAAGTAACCTTTTCGTTCTCGGCTATTTAAGCCTCTCTGGTAAATCAGACATCAAAGGAAGCTCTCTTGTGTCAGCTGCTCCATACTTTGTCCACTACCAGTCCCCTCATTCTCACAAATGCTTCTTCTGAGTATCACATGCAGGCACAGGGGCCCAAGCACTTGGGCCATCTTCCATTGCTTTCCCTGGCCATAGCAGACAGCTGGAGCAGAAGAGGTGCAGGCAGGACACAAACCAGCACCCATGTGGGATGCCAGTACTGCAGGCAGAGGTTTAACCTATTACACCACAGTGTCAGCCCCTCAACCCTATCTTGAGAACACTACTTCAATCTGTTTCACCAATGACCAGGCTAGTTTCCTGCCTCCAGTGATCCAGTGGCTCCCAAACTTAGAACCACTGTCACATCTAGGCTCTAGAACTAGCCCTATCTAGGGGATGGTGACTATGGCCTGGTAACCTTGACGACATCATCATTTCTTCTGGATATGAGGTGCTGCTGGGTAACTTGTACATGCCACTTCCAAATCCCCAATGTCCTCTCCTTGATCTTCAAAATGCCCTGCATAAAGAAAAGGGCACTGCTCCTCCTCAGAACTCTATGACTAAGGGGCCTAGCAACTATAGCTCGATAGCTAAGTTGGTGGAAGTGGCTGAAGTTTGGACCCAGAAACTCAAAGATTTGGATCCTAGCTCTGACACTTACTGATTCTGTGACCTAGGTAACCTCTGAATTTATGCCACCTTGTCTAAGGACCATCCTGGGATAAAAATTATTAGCCCATGGTTCTATCTCATATAATAATCCAGATTCTCTGGGTGTGGGGAACCACAGGCCGGCCACCTGTGGGGACCTCCTCATTGCACTGCCTCATCCTTTGGAGCAGAACAAGGTCAAGGAAGTGCTGAACAAAAGACTTGCAAACAACCTGATGGGATGAGATACACCTTGACCTGAGGCTATGCGTGCCTTTTGATCTGATTGATGGATTGCTCGCCCTAGCCCTAGGGGACCTGGGATGGATAAAAGGCTGGCATAGGGGCGGGAAGTGGAGTAGCCTCTTCAGTCTTTCTCCGTCTTTCTCTCGGCTGCTTTCCCCTCTCTTTCTCTCCTTTCCTTCTTCTATCACTAAAAATAAAAGTTCCTCGAGAACCGATCAACAACGGTCGTGTCGTGACTCCGCGGGTTGGACCTTTGCTGGCAAGACTTCTGTTGGCGAGGGTTCGACACTGGGAACTCTTAACCATCTACATATTCCTTGTCCATATATTTTAGGAATAAATAAAATTACCTTTTCTTCACCTGTCTTTTCAATTATAAAATGAAGATAATACTTGTGTGACAATTTTAATGAAGAATAAACCTAGCACATGCCCATCAGCAGGTTTTTAATGAATGAAGCATCCTTCAATTTTCTCTAATGCTTGCTCATTGGCTTTTGCCTGTTCCTATCTCAGCTTCAAGCTCGGCCTATTGGGGTTTTCCCAACACTGATTAGGTGTTGCCATTCATCCTGGGATCTATTAAATCATTTTGATCTTTCCTGTCCAGACCAGGCTCCTTTCCAAATCCACTCATAAATTTTTTCCTCCATTTATAGTAAAAGTCTGATTCCCTTGGTTTCCTTATTCATCTGAGCAATGCACGAAGGCCTATCATATATACTAGCTTGAAGTGTAACTATTTTATATCATTATCAGTGCATTCATCTCTCTAATTTTAGGCTGCTCCTGTAAAAATACCAATTCTTAGCAATGTTACCCCCAAAGGCCTCAGTTATTCCCACCAAGCCAAGCTACTGCATTCCATTATCACTGAATGCATCATGGATGCTGGCCTTGAATGCCCTGATACTCAGTTCTTATGATCCCATGGCAGCTGAGAGCATGGCAGTGTCCCAGAGATTCAGATTCTTGCTTGCATATTACATTTTCAGGCCAAAGCACTGTTGTTGGAGAACTTTGCACTTATTCACTGTGCACATCTACTGCCTTTTCCTTTTCTTCATGTACATCCATTACTAGCAGAGTAGCCAAGATATAGGTTATTTATATGTCATGATGCTGAACCAGAAGTAGCATCCCTCATAGGGGCTTCATAATGTTTATATTCTGGCTATCACAGAATAATTTCTATTTATTTGCTGCTTCATTGTGCTTTGAATAATTGAAGTTGCCAGAAAAATGAACTGTGAATTAGTGAGGTTTTCCATATTCAACTTTACATTATATAATTTTGTGGGTTTTCAACTTAATATTTATTTAGATTGATCTTACAGATGATGGTTACTTCTTGTAATTTCTAAGTAACTGCATCATGAGTGCATATGGTATCAGTTAAAAATTTAGGCTCCATCATTGACGTAGGGGTTATGTATAGCATCCACCCATGAGATTGTGCCCTGGATTTATGGGAACCATGTAAGTTGATCAGAGGAAGCCTTCTACAACCAATGAACATTAATGTGCTGACAATACTTTGTTCTACAAATAATAAAATCCTATTTACAAATTGCCTTGCAGTTCCCTTCTACATTCATCTACCACAATAAAGTGCCAAAATCTTGTTGATTCTACCTTTTTGATTACACTCTAATGTGTCCCCTCTTTTTCATTCCCACTGCCTCAGTACCTTGCTTCCTGTTCTACCATATCTCAACTAAATTACCTTTAATACACTTTAGTATGAGAGCAGAGAAGTGCAGTGGGCTGCTACTCCATCGTATTTTTTTTTTTTTTTTGCTGCTGCTGTTGTTAATTCTTACACATGATCAGGCTGGAACCATAGGTGGCTCATCTCACATTAAGATAAGGGAAGATGGACTGCCTCACTGGTCTTTTTTAAGTTTGAGCTTTCCCAGCTTGTTCCTTCCTCCCAAACTTGCAGGCTCCAAGTCCTTGACAGATACCCCCTGCCTCATGGTGGCAATGCCTCAGCCACCACACCTGGCTCCCTTTGGAAAGAAACCAGCACAAAACCATCAGGAAGCCCTCTTTGGTGCTACACCCTGGGGACAGAAGAGGAGCAATACTGTGTCATGGGCTGGGTCACAAAAGACTTTCTCCTAGCCCTGGCCCCATAGAAGATCTGCCCCAGGAACTGAGCCCTCCCCACCCTGCCACCCATACAATAGCTTTCACACACACACTGGTTCACTCTGCAGGGAAAAGGCAGCACACCCACCATGTAATATACCCCAAATGCCCTCTCATATCACTAATCCTCAAAACCCAGCAAACAAAACCACCTGCCAAATACACTCTAGCCCCAGCAAACATCAGCCACTAAGGAGATTACTGCCAAGGTCAAGGGAGTAGGGAGGGCAGAGCTCAGATACCACTGGGCTCTCCTGGGGCTGGGGATTCCTTTCCTTCAGGTGCCACAACCACCCACTCACTGGTATGAGCTGCAGGCAGGTGAACTGCCCATGCACCAGAATACTTTCTTACGAGCCCTTCATGTTAGCACTTCCAGATGCTGTTTTCTCACAACTGTGTCATACCCCTTCTTCACCTGCTTAGCCACAGACCCTCAAAGAGGCATGTACATCACCAGGAAAGCATCCCAGCCACCACAGCACCTTGCAGAGAAACCTTGCACAGGAGCCCCAGCTACATGGAGTCAAAGGCCCTTGGAGCACAGAAAGATGCCTGACCCCTGCACAAAAGGCCCAACTGCTGTGCACCACCCCCCTCTACTCCCCCACCCCACACATGCCAGACCCTTGTTGCATTTATTTGACCAGAACTAAGAAAATCCTGACATAGCACAGCCTCTCCCTAAAAGCCTCAGTTTCCTGACAACTTAACAGCACCCAGAAAACACCCATGTTCTTGATTCTCAGAACCCACTGCAGAAGTAATTTTCTGGCAGAAATAATGAGCAAACAGGACTGTAGGAAAGAGAATTAGGCATCTCGCTTCCTCACTGAACCCTGCTGAGGTGCTGACTCAGAGAAGGACCCCTAGCCCTGGCCCTTCCCAGCCATTTGTTCCATATGATCTGCTCCACTCCAGTCTGTGCAGGTCCAAAGCCCATCTGTCTCTGCAGTATCCAATCCACAGGTCTTCCAATCCCAGCCTCTAGAGACCAACCATGAAGTAGGGCAGTTTGATATGGGCAAGACAGCCAGCCCTGCACACAGACATAAACCAGAAGCCGGCCTGGGGAAAATAGGACTACAGGTCTCTCTGTCTGGTAAAGGCTCCAAGCAGTGCCCAAGGACTCGGTTTCCAAAGATGAGTGGGAAAAGAAAAGGAGAAGCAGGGCCAGAATGAGCCAGCCTATAGACAATCACTAATGTTTTTGAGAAGGACAAGTCAGCTACACAAAGAGACAGGAGTCCCAGGTTCCTCTATAGGCTGCCTGCTCACATACCCAGCCTTCCCATGGCTGACCTTGGGAAGTTTTTCAAGCTCCACTCTGGCTAAGAAATTAAAATCCAGCCCAGAGTGGACACTCAAGGCCAGGGATAGCATATCAACTGGCGTAGTCTGCATAACACACACTTAGAGAACCTCCATCTGGGGGCACACATCCTCCCTGACATATACATGGCTTGACATTCACAGCTGTTCTGCTTAGTGTCCCCACCCCTTACACACACCTACTCCCAAATCACATCCTTGAACTCAAAATATCCCAGAACCTGTCATGTATAAGTTTATCCCAAATATGGCAAATAGGGTGGGTGTTTGGCACAGTGGCCTCAGCTGTATCCCATAACAGGGCACCTGGTTTGAATCCCAGGCAGCAGAGGATGGCTCAAGGACTTAAGCCCCTGTCACTAGGGAGGTCTCCACAGGGGACCTGGATGGAGTGCTGGGCTCCTGGCTTAGGTTTGGCTCAGTTTTGGCTGTGATATGTATTTGGAGAGTGAACCAGCAGGTGGAAGATCTCCAACTATCCCTCTGTCTTTCACATAATACATAATTTTCAAAAATTCAAAATACTAAAAAACTACATATGTAAAGATGACAAAGCATGGGTCAGCATTGTGGCACAGGTTATGCCACCACCTGCAATGCAGGTATCCCATACAAGCAAGCATGAGCGTTGGTTCAAGTCCCAGCTACTACACTTCTGATCCAGTTCCCTGCTAATGCACCTGGGAAAATAGCAGATGATGGCTAAGTTATTTGGGTCCCTGCCACCCACAGGTGAGTGCTGGATGGAGTTTTAAGCTCCTGGCTTCAGCCTGTCCCAGGCCTGGTTATTGAAGCCATTTGGAGAGTGAACCAGTAGATGGAAGATCTCTCCCTGTCTTTTCTTCTCTCTCTCTGTAATTCTGCCTTTCAAATAAATAAATAAATAAATAGTAGCCGGTGCTGTGGCATAGCCAGTAAATCAACAGCCTACAGTCCCAGCATCCCATGTGGGCACTGGTTCAAATCTTGGCTGCTCCATTTCTGATTCCGATCTATGAATGTTATGGCCTGCGAAAGCAGTAGAAGATGGTCCAAGTGCTTGGGTCTCTGCACACACATGTGAGACCCAGAAGAAGCCCCTAGCTCCTGGCTTCATATTGGCTCTGCTCCTACCACAGCAGCCATTTGGGGGTGAGCCAGCAGACAACTTCTGCCTCTCTATAACTCCACTTTTCAAATAAACAAATCTTTTTTTAACAGTAATGCAGTTTTTATTCAAGAGGTAATATTCAAGATGAATTTAATTCTAACAAAGGAAAAATTTACCAGTTATCCACTCCCACAAAAAGTAAAAAGTGAAAATGGGTACCATTTATAACACATAAATAAACTCCTTCTTTACATTTCTGAATAAAGCTGTACTTGCTTCTTTGAGAGTAATTAACTTTTTCTAATAAGGCTATGTGAATTTTGGTTAGAAACTCTGACCACACACATACACACATACCCACACACACACACACACCCCTCTCAAATAATGAGGCTCGGTATCTCTTCAGTGTCTAGGATCTATAACTTAAGACTGTATATTACCACATGAATTCAACTTGAGTAACTTTTACTGTGATGGTTACTACAATTATTTTTTTAATAATTAGATCATTTGTTATGACTTTGTAACTCTTTCAAATTGTACTTTAATATTTAACATGGTAGTTTCAAAATATAAATATTCAAGGCTTCAGTTTTAAATTTCCCTTCAAGTTTGGTAACAAATGTTAAGAGCACTACCCTAATTTAAGGAAATGTAGCTTTCTTCTAAAAATTACTTGTTACTGTACAGATCACATCCTACCCCATAATTCTGATAAAGAATATGGTTTTTTGGTAAAATAAGAATTTAGGATGATTCAATCCTTGGAAACATTTTAGTACTAGTCACTCAAAGAAGAAGTCAATTATTCCTGGAGTCACTAATATTCAAAACACTGCATTAACCAGGTTTGTGTGGGGTTTTGTCTTTTTGATGTGGTATTTTTCTTTTTTTCTTTCTTTCCTTTTTTTTTTTTTTGGCAGTTATTGCTTAGTTGGCAATTATCTGAATGTGAGACAAAAGAATATCTTCCACTAAGCCTTAGGTTAATATTACAAAATTTTTTTTTTTTTTTTTTGACAGGCAGAGTGGACAGTGAGAGAGAGAGACAGAGAGAAAGGTCTTCCTTTGCCGTTGGTTCACCCTCCAATGGCGCGCTGTGGCCGGCGCACCGCGCTCATCCGATGGCAGGAGCCAGGAGCCAGGTGCTTTTCCTGGTCTCCCCATGGGGTGCAGGGCCCAAGCACCTGGGCCATCCTCC
>CM027392.1:11328697-11365001 GCA_015711505.1 Sylvilagus bachmani
TATTACAAAATTTATACAGATGATAGACTCCTAGAGGCTATAAGGCTGATGTCTTAAGTAACTCACCCATGAAATGGGTGCAGGTTTTTTAGAGGATAGCCACCATTTTTGTTCTAAAAATAAATGCCCCTACTTTTCAGAATGTTCCCATTCTTCAACAGAAGACTTGACCAATTAACATGTTTTCCAAAATAAACGAATCACTCTTCTTAACAAACAAACAAAAAAAAAAAATCAAAGGTTAATATCCAGTATCAATGAAGGTGTAGAAACCAGTTACTCTCCTTCATGCCAAGTGAGAGCACAACAGGTGCACTTCTCAGAGGACAATTACCCAGTAGTGACCCTTGTAGCAATTCCACTCCCAGGAATCCACCTCATAGTAGTAAACAAGGCACCAAAGGATTTATGATGTCCACACTTCCAGGCCCAGCACTTGAGACACAATGCTCAGGAGCAACCTGAGCATCAGCAGGGTGGTGGATGACCACAACTTGAGGAACCTGCAAAGAAAAGAAATCACACTGTAATAAAAAAGATGTGGGGGCAAGCATTTGGCATAACAGTTAAGATGCCAGCTGAGATACCACATCTATTATCAGGGTGCTTGGATTTGATGTCTGGTTCCAACTCCTGACTCCAACTCCTGACTCCAGTTTCCTGCTCATGCAGACCTTAGAAGGCAGCAGATGATGTGCCAGGCTCCTGCCTTCAATCTGGCCCAGCCCAGCTACTGCAGGCACTTGGATACTGAAGCAGCACATTGAACACAGTCCTCTATATCCCTCCTTTCTTTAAATAAAAACAAAACAAATATGATATCCACTTATTTTACTTCATTATTGAAACCACATACATTTATATTTTTATTATTTCAGACAAAAAAATTAAAAAGTCAGCCTGGGTCTGAAATTCAGCCATGCTGAGCCATGTCAGTTCCATAAGGCAGTCACAGTGGAGACACCACAAGGAAAAGCTACCCAGAGTCTATACTAGTTCCAAAAATGGATTCAAAACACACTGGGATGGCAGGGTTATCTATGGAGACATGTCCACCTGCAGGTGACCCCAGCAAGTGGCAGACCCTGCCCAGAAGGCAGGACTTCAGTGTGTATGAAACAGCCCAGGGCCTGGGTCAGGAGGATACAGCAAGTCTGCCACCCCTTCTCAGTCTGAAGCTGCCCAACAGCTAAGGCAGCCCCCAGGGAAAGCAGGCACTGAGCACCCACTGAGACCCACCCTGATATATGCCCTTTTCTCTGCAGAGGCTCCCTCACAAGGACCCAGGCAGGCACCAATCTTGGCACCCCTGGAGGGCAAGCCACCACTACAATGGCTGACGAGGAAAGTAGAGTGGTGTGGGTCCTCCATTCTCAGCCATTAACAGCTAGGAGGCTCTTGAGTGTGAAAACTCCCCAAAGGCAAGGGTGTGATGGACCTGGGACCCCAAGACTGGGAGCCTCCCTGCCATGGCACTTCCCAGTCCATCCAGGGACCAGGCAGTAGGGCAGTGATTCCTGGCAGCATTTCTGGCCTTTACTGCCTATGTGGCCTTGCACAAATTACTTGTATTCTCATCTTCTCATCTAGAAAATATGACTAACAGTGCCCTCCTGAGGGAGGTGATACAAGCAGTAAGGGAAACAGCTGGAACACTTATGAGGCCTGGCACTGGGAAAGTGCTCGAACATTGGTAGTGGGGACCACAACCCATGACATTGGAAGCCCTTTCCTTGAACCTCCAGATCAACATCTTCCTCAATGCCCCAGAGCTAAGCCTTAAAGATTGCTGGCAATGGGCTTATGATTGGGTGCAACCAACAGGAGGCACTTGCAGAAGATGGAAGTTTGGAGAAGAATAAGGTCTGAAGATCCATTGCCAGGCTCCCTTCCTTCAGGCCCTCAAGTACTAGTTCCCTCCACCTGTGGCCACAGCTCCTATCAGAGATCCTCCTGCCCCTGTTCCATCTCCCTCTCAGTTTCTATAACTGCCCTCTCCCCTCTCCCAAGGCCACACTCCTAGTTGGATATCACACACCCCGCCCACATTTTTACAAATGCTTGAACTCTGTTGGATGATCACATGAAAATATAACTCTGATTCCTGCAAAGGCTTTGAGCACCCAAAACCACAGCAATCAGTCATCACTGTCTCCTTCATCACTACTACCCCAGGATTCCCCGGGAGAGACACAGTTATGCAAAAGCCTTTGGCAGTGCTGTTCCTGCAACATCATTCTAGTGTGTTGGCCAGTCTGCAGAAGGGGCATCAGACCAGCCAGGGGTTAGAGCAGAAGAAAAGACAACTTCCCCAGCAGGAGGCAAGGCCAGTTCACTCTCACAGACACACACAGCCACACCTTCACACGGGGCGGGGGCATCCAGGGGAACAGTCCCTGGTTCCATCCCCAGGATGCTGGTAAAGACCATGGCCCTGTGCTCTGCAGCAGGTCTGCATTTGCAAAACAGCTCTCCTCCCCTCCTTCCTCCTGCAACAGTCTATTAGGGGCAGCCCAGCTTTCCAGGGTTGCCTCTATTTTAAACCACTCTGGTAGCTGGGCCAACACTGGCACAACCTTCTGTGAGACTCAGGAGAATTCAGCTGACTGGGGCAGCCCATCTGCCCACCAGCCCACCTGCCCACCCACTCATGGAGGGGAGAAAGCCCAGGCTGTTGCCAAAACCCCATGGTCTGGGTCCTGCCTGACCTATGGTACCTCACGTTCCTACAGCCCCACTGCCTGACTGGCCCAGAGGGGCTAACACAGACAACACCTGGGCAGGCAGCCTAAGGGTTGGAATGGACCCAAGTTCTGATCCTACACCACTTTCTAGGTGTGTAACCTTGGGCAAGTCAGAGCTTCTCCACCTGTCATTTTTCTATAGTTCCAACATGGGGAACATGCACCCGGCCTGGCACCATGATGAGGACTGAGGGATTGATTTAGACAAAGCACAGAGTACAGGGACTAGTGTTCAGCCAGCACCCAGCAAACTCATCTCTTATTCTAATAATGACTGCTGAGCAGGTTGCCAAAAGGTCACCATCAACTCCAGGGTCCAGAGTCCTCTCTGTCCACAATGAGGTGTTGTTTAACTGAACAACTCCCACCTCATATCAGGGAAAACGGACCCTTTTAATGAACACACAGCACTTCTGTCCTTAAAATCCACAGTGGAGACTCCAGAGACCTTCATCTACTGCCCATGGGCCTATAACAATCTGCCTGGTGTACAAGGGTAATGGCTCCCATCTGAACAGCCACTTCCACTTCTTGAACATGGTTCACATCCATCAGCTCCTCAAAATGGCCCACTGGAGTGGTAAATGCAGTGCTAACAGCATAGGCATTAGCCCCAGCCAGACTGGGCCTGGAATCCAACTCCATTTGGCTGAATGGTGTGACCTTGGAGTGGTTCCCTTACCTCTCTGTGTTCAAACCCCTGACCTGTGCAATGGCAACAGAACCTCTCCCTGAGGGCTTATAAGCAGTGGACTTGGGGTCACAGAACATACCCCTAGCCCCAAGCAGGGTGCCACAATGACTATGCCAATGACCACCACGCTTTTATGGCAGAGAAATGGAGGCATAGGAAAGTAACCTGGCCTGTACCAGAAAATGGCTCATACCAGTCCCGGCTCATACCAGAACTGATGGCTCATACCAGACCAGCACTGGGAACCCCAGGCGCTCTGCAGGCCGTTTCCCAGCAGTACTGAGTACACAGCTCAGCCATCCACTCACCCCAGTCCTAAGAAGCAGCAAAAGGGAGGAAGATCCCACTGTTCCTTCTTCCTACCATAGCAGTGAGCCTCCTGCTACCTGCAGGGCTACCTGCAGGTTTAGGCTGGCTCTCAACCACACTGGTGCTTCTCCTAGTCACCAGCAGCAAAGACAGCACATGTGGAAGATCTCACCTAGGGCAAAGTGGGCTTCAGTGCCGCAGGGACTAATGGATAGAAGTAGAGGTGAATGTCCCTCCTCACCACCCGTTTGAAGTCCTTTGTCCACATGTGCTTACAGTCCAGCAGGCATCTCCTAGCTGTCTGGTCCCCCTGAGCCCCAGCTTTCTGTGCTACAAATACTGCCTGCCTACAGTCCCATCCTGGAAGCACACAAGTGAAATGAAGCAATGGCTGGAAGCAGTCCCCACTCACAAGGGCTAGGCTCCTGGTTCAGGACAACTCCAGCAGAACCCATCACACCCTTCCCCTCACCACCAGTGGGGCCTTTGGGAGAACCAGATTCACCCACAGCCCTCTGCCTGCAAGCCCAGAGCATCCTATGGGGATGGAAAGGGAAAGATGCTAAGCAGTTAGCTCACATCAGGAAACAGCTTCTCACTCCTCCAGGGCTGCACCTCCCATTACAGTCTAAATATTTATGACTCCATTAGGAAGGGCTGTGTTCAAGCAGGGATTGGGAGATCTGTGTCCCCCCAGGGGATGCTCAGGTCCAGGGCCTACAGCTCCCACATGTACCCATTCAAGAATGCCACCAACACCCAACGTGCACCTGCCCCATGCCAGGTGCTGGAACAGGAAACCAACCCTCTGTTGCCAGGTGTGGATTCAAGAGTGTTTGCCCCACACACCCTTCTCAAGCACCTACCACCCCCACTGCAGACATTGAGAATTAAGATGCAGACCACAGAGGAGCTCAGTCAGCCTGGGCTGGGCAGGCAGGCAGGCTGCCTCACCCTCCCCTGAACTCAAGGGCGAGAGTCTGGTTCCAGCTAGGCCTTCTGGCAAGGCACGTCTCCGAAGGCTTCATGTTCACCAACCCTGCTTACTCTTTCCCAAAACCAAAGCGGAGGTGAGATACTCCACAGGTGAGCAGGCAGAGGCTCCGTGCCCTCCCAGCTGTGTGACTTTGGGCATGGGCCTAGGACTGCAGGCCTCACATCCCAGGTCAGGAGCCAGCTTCCAGACCGCTCAGCCACAAGAGGCAAATGAATGAGATACCCAAGGCCACGGAGGCCACATTGCTGCCCACGTGGATCTCCTTCACTGGGGCAAAATGCCTGCCCTGGCCTAAGCCCACTCTGGTGGCCCGTTCCACCCCAGCTGGCACTGGTATGCACAGGAGGTGTCAGCTGCCAGTGTCCCTTACCTGCCCAGGGTTGGGCACTCACGGGCACGAAACCACAGGCGCTCCCCCAGTGCCTGCAGTGCAGCCCACACAGGCCTGCGGCCCTGGCTTAGCAAACTTGGGTGGCAGGGGTCCCTGCTGGGCCGGGGACTTGGGGCAGAGGAAGAGAGGGTGCGCTGGAGAAGGTCACCCAGACCAGTGGGGCCAGACCTCCCGATGGCCTATTGATCCTGGCAGCAGGTACCTCCGCACACCCAGCTTCGTGCCCCAAGCCCAGGCCTGCCAAGGCATGCCTGCACGGCTTCCTCTGTGCCTCTGATTCTTGAGGCCCATGCCAGCCACTCCGTTCCTTCTCTGGGCCCAGCTCCAAGTCGTGTCGCTCCCGCTTTCCACTCCCCGGGAGCCTGGACCTGGGCCCAGGCCACACATAGAAACCCGGCCCTAAGCCTTGGCGCCTACCTCAGAGGCGGTGGTGGCTGTGGCTGGAGCTGCAGCTGTGGGGTAGGGGAGCCGGGGCTAATAGACTTCCTTGCCTCTTGTCTTCCTTATCTTTGTGTCCAAAGCCTTTTGTCATTTGGCCCACTCTACCTTCCTATAACTTGCTCCTCAGTATCTTACTTCAATTTCTTTTTTTTTTAAAGAAGGTTTATATGTTAACTTATTTTAAAGAGTTACAAAGAAAAAAAGGAGAGACAGAGAGAGATATATCTTCCATCTGCTGTTTCACTCCCCAGATGGCTGCAATAATCAGGACTGTGCTAGGCTGAAATCAGGAGCCAAGAGTTTCATCTGGACTGCCACATGGCTACATGGGCCCAAGCACTTTGGCCATGGTCCATTAATTTCCCAGGTGCATTAGTAGGGACCTGGATTGGAAGTGGAGTAGATGGGCTGGTGTCACAGGCAAGGCTTTACTTGCTACATCACAATGCCTAAGCTTCTTCAATTTCTAAGGAAATCAAGTGGCTGATAGTTTTTTCTACACACCACACAAAAGACTGCTAGATAAATGCTTGTGAAATAAATGAAATACTTAGTGGGTAAAGCCATTGCCTGCAGTGCCAGCATCCCATATGGGCACCAGTTCAAGTTTGACTGCTTTACTTCCAATCCTGCTCTCTTTTATGCCCTAGGAAAGCAATAGAAGATGGGCCAAGTCCTTGAGCCCTTGTACTTAAGTGGGAGACCTGGAAGAAGCTCTTAGCTCCTGGCTTCCAATCACTGCAGCTTGAGCCATTGTGGCCAACTGAAAGTGAACCAGCGGATGGAACACTTATCTCTCTCTACCTCTCCTTCTCTCTGTGTGTAACTCTGACTTTCAAGTAAATAAATAAATCTTTTAAAAAAAAAAGAAATATGGCCTTGAAAAATATGACTGCCTTATTTTTAGTGTGATCTTTTCACATGAATAACCTGGTTTATTTATATAGTACAAAGTGTCTGGAAGGGGCTTAGAAGTCTGAGCTAAAGCTGGTTTGCTGAGACAGAGGGAGCATTTGGGCTAGATGTAAAGATCCTTTAACAACATTGTGAGCTGGGAGGGGTTCTGGCTGAGGGTGTACTCTGAGGCTGAGCTACTGAATGGGGGAAACAGCTTGAGAGATCTGAGACTGACAACAGGGGTCTTCAGATAGTGCCCTGTCCAATTGTAGAGGCAGGGCAGGGCAGGGCAGGGCTTGCAAAGGTAGGGTGGGGCTATATTAGCATGGAAGAGAAACAGGAACTTGCTTGTTGTTGTGTAGGTGAGGGGTCAACATGGATCTAAGGCTTTTTGTCCTTGCTCTATCACTGTGTATGATAAAATCAGAATAAAGCAGAGTCTGATGAAGGGAATTACTGGTAGAAACTCTGTAATAAAAATTTAGCCAATCAGAATCTATTGCAATTCAGATAGATTTAACTCTTTAGCTAACAGGATTCATGTTTGGTGCCTTTCAACTGGAACCTGAGGAAATATCTAACAAAGGTAAATGCCATGGGAGTGGCCAGAGACTCTTGTAGAGACAATGATGTTTGCCAACAGTGGCAAAAGCCAGCCCTAATGACAGAACTCCAAATCCCCAGTGGGGGCCACATAGCTAGCATCTTTCAAGTCAGGAAGAACTACTTATATTTTGCAAGAACTCTCAGTCAAGCCTCAAGCTATGTGTATTCCTATTTTTGTCTTAAGGAAGTATCATTTTCTGGACCATTTGCTGGAAAGACAAGCAGAAAGTTAGCTGCATTAGTCAGTTCTTTCACAACTTTCAGCATCACTACTATCACCAACTCAACTTTAAGAAAAGGTCAACTGATAACCTTTGGTGTGCAACCTAAGGAAGGGGTAAGGGAGATGTACTGTCTGCTATCTCTTTGCTCCATTTCTAGCCTGCAAACATATCCTCCCCATCTCTAGTAGTCCCAAATATGAAGCCCATCTGCTTCACTTGCTCTCCAGTCTCCCTCTCTTTATGTGCACTCAAATCCCATGCTCCACTCTCCCTCTCTTTATGTGCACTCAACGTTGCACATACTGTTGACACTATGACACATAACCTGCATACATTAAACAGAATGTCATCTGGTGGCTTCTCAGCATCACCCACACAGGTTGTTGTGCTCAAAAATGGCTCATCTAAGTTCAAAAGAGCACAAGGGGAAGGACATGGAGTCAGGAGACCAGCCCCCTTCCCAGGGCAGCCCCTGCTACCTCACCCCATGAAAATGTCATCTCTATGGTAACCCTCCAGCCTTGAGGCCAGTGCATCAGACTTCTTTTGACTGTAGATCCCTATATATCCCTCGGGATTAGCAAGTGCAGACTTGGTCCATGCATACTGTGGTGCTGGACAGAGGCAGGGCTAGCTCAAACCACTGTGTACCACCCCTTCCTAGTGTTTCAAGAGCTGCAGCCAGCACCATGAACCCACAAACCATGACACACCTTCACAGCCTCTGTGCCTAGCATACCCTGAGGGCAAGTGTGTGATGAGTCCAACCTCTGAGGATACCACTGAATCTTTTGACCAATGGATTCTAGTGGGGCAGGGCCTTTTCTCCTCAAATGCTTTCTTTAATGTTAAGATAGTGACTGCGAAACTCTGGTTTTAAGAGATTTGTCATTTTCCAGGAGCATGTACTCAGGGGCTCGGTGGCCGAGCATTTCTGAGCTGTGAAAGGGTCTTTCTTTCTCTCTTTCTTTCTTTCTTTCTTTCTTTCTTTCTTTCTTTCTTTCTTTCTTTCTTTCTTTCTGTCTTTCTGTCTTTCTTTCTTTCTTTCTTTCTTTCTTTCTTTCTTTCTTTCTTTCTTTCTTTCTTTCTTTCTTTCTTTCGCTTTTTTAAGGAGGACTCTAAAGTTGAGTGTGACCAAAATCCCCTGCCTCAGTTTTCTCACCTTGCAGTGCACCCATATGGTGTATCATAAGATGAGTCTTCTTTTAGATGATATCTCAAGATTCTTTTCATTCAAAAAGTCATTATTATCTGCACTGTGGGAGATAATTAAAATTATCTGTGGGCCCGTGGGTGATGTGGTGGCAGGAGGGGTTCACACTAAGAAGAAAATGCCAGAAAATATCCTTCCTATGAAAGAGGAAAACTCAGGGTAAAAAGATTCTGGCCTCAAATGTGGGGAGCTCCCACAGTACCTCCAGTCAGCTAAAGCCAGATATGAGTTTCTTTTTCTTGGTTATGACTCTGCAAAGGCATGGGTACCAGGACAGAAGCTGGGAGAGTTCAGCCTTGTCCAGGTTAATGATGAGTTTGACAGCCTCTCAGTCAGGATCCATGTTCTGGTTCCAGCTTTAGTTTTCAAGCTTCTGCCTACCATCAGCCTATTTTCATTTCAGACAATGGTGTCATTTCTGAGTTCTTATACCTCTGAGATCTGACCTTACCTGATGATTCCTGCCTGACATGGGCATGGCATCCACAAATGATGTAGGTGATTCTATTGTGCACCTACAGCTTTTGTCACATATTTTTGTAATTATGTACGTCCTTGTCATATGTCTCCCAGGACTGTGAGTGCCTTTAGGGTAAGCTTTATATTCACATCATTCATGTTGTATCAATTATATCCAGGGGAATACCATACATAATGCAGACAAGTACCTTGTCATCCTACATCATCTGCTCCTCACTCCTACAGTGCTAGGGCACTTGCTCTTCTCCTCCTCCTCCACCCATGCACCTGCACAGCTACAAACAGCATGAGACCCTATACATCATGCTCCTCTACCCACTCTGAGACCATGTGCTCTCCAGTTCCAGTGGCTCCAAACAGAATGACTTATCAAATGAGTGAGGCTTAGCAGCATCCATGAATCCAAGCTACTGTGCTCCATTTTCACTAAGTGAATTTTGTATGCTGACTTTGATTGCTCTGATTGTGCTCAGTACTTATGTCTCATGACAACTGAGAGCATGGCAGTCTCCCAGAAGTCATGAAGATGCCTGCCTGAATATTACATTCAGTTAGGGGCCACAAAGCTCTGAGGCACTGTTGCTGATCTTCACTTATTCACTGTTCATACCTACTACTTTCTTCTCTTTGTGTGAATCCACTCCCATCAGAGGAGCCAAGACAGAGCGAGTTTATTTCAGAGTCATGATGCTGAGCCAGGGTCAGGACACCTCACGTGGACTTAATAATGTGTATTCTGGCTATTCTAGGAAATTTTTACTTATTTCCTGATTCATTGTGCTTTGAGTACAGGTTGGTGGACACATGTACCATGAATTAATGAAGTATTGCAAATTCAGCTTTGAGTTACGGGTTTTTTAATTTAACTTTTTCGTGTAGATTGTTCTTATAGACACTGACTATGTCTTCTAATTTCCAAGCAACTGTATCATAATGAGGACTATTTTATCTGGTCACAGTTAAAAATGCTTGGCTTGATGTTTGACATTCGGCTTATAGATAGCATCTATCCATTATATTGTGTCCTGGGTTTATGGGGATTTTATAACTTTACTGGAAGTAGCTTTTTCTTTTTATTCTATTTTCTGAAGATTGGTTTATTTATTTGAAAGACAGAGTTAACAGAGAGACACACAGACAGAAACACACACACACACACACACACATACACACACACACACACAGAGAGAGAGAGAGAGAGAGAGAGAGAGAGAGAGGGAGGGAGGGAGAGAGAAAGAGAGGTCTTCTACCCACTGGCTCACTCCCCAAGTAGCTGCAATGGCCAGACCAGAGCTAGGACAATCTTAAATCAGGAGCCTGGAGCTTCTTCCAGGTCTCCCATGTGGGTGCAGGGACCCAAATATTTGGGCCATTTTCCACTGCTTTCCTAGACCATAGTGAGCTGGACCAGAAGTGGAGCAGCCAGGACTTAAACAAGCACCCAAATGGGATGCTGGCACTGCAGGTGGCACCTTTATCTGCACCACAGCCCCAGCCCCAGAAGTAACCTATTATTAATGATTAACATTAATGTAACATCTTGTCCTTTAAATAATAAACTACAAATTTAAATTTACACATGAATTTCTTTCTTTCTAACTTCATATACCATGGTAAAGTCCTGTTGAATCTACCTTTTAGATCTCACTGTAATACTTGGCATCTTCCTTGTTCCCACTGCCACAGTACCTATTAAATTACCTGTTATAAACCTCTTATTTGACCTCCCAACCTTTTGTCTTCCTTACCTTTGTGTCCAAAGTCTATTGTGTTTAAGTCCACTCTCTCTGCTGCTCAGTATCTCTCACTCCAATTTCTAGGGAAATCAAGTGGCTTCCAGTTCTTTCCACACATCACACAAAAGATTTCTCAATAAATTATTTATAAATCAATGAATAGAATGCCTTACATAGCCAGGGTGAACATTTAATCTTCTTGGCCCTGCATAGCTACTATTTATGCACTTCAACCCTGTGTAGTTATTATTATGTTCCTTTTATGATCAAATGTGTCTCAGAACAACAAATTTTATATTCACCCAATTGTAACAGTCATCACATAAATTTCTATTTCCTTTTCTTCTCTACTAGGCAGTTCTTGGGGTTCAAAATCTTTTTTCATTTTTTATAACCTCATTTATTCATTTAACTAAGAGATTGACTCTGTCAAGATGCTGAGTTTTAATGTCCAAGCAAACATGCTTCTTGCCTCATGAAGTTGTCAAGCTGTCAAGAAACAACAATCTACACAAAGAATATTAACTGATATAGGAAATACTAGTGTGAAGTCAATAGGTAAAGAGTTAGCATTCTGGAGGCCATTGCTGTGGCATAGTGGCTAAAGCCACTGACTGCAGTGCCGACATTTCACATGGGCTCCAGTTTGAGTCCCAGGTGTTCCACTTCTGATCCAGCTATCTGCTATGGCCAGGGAAGGTGGTAGAAGATGGCCCAAGTGCTTGGGTCCCTGCACCCATGAGGGAGGCTCGGAGGAATCTCCTGGTTTCAGATCAGTGCATCTCTGGCCATTGTGGCCAACTGAGGTGTGAATCAGTGGATGGAAGATCTCTTTGTCTTTGTCTCTGCCTCTCCTTCTCTCTCTATGTAACTCTGACTTTCAAATAAATAACTAAATCTTAAAAAAAGAGTTAAGCATTCAAATCCAGCAACACCTCTAATCCCATGAACTATAATTGACAGATGCAATCATAAACATCAAACTCCATGTCATCCAATTATCCATTTACATTTCTAGTTAAGAACTTAAAAAAACACACATATATCTAAGAATGCATAATATTTATATGCTATCTTGATATTAAGCATAGGAAAAAATGACCATGGAATAATAGTAACTTTGCATCTCCTATCTTTTTTAGATGTTATAATCCTAGGCTATTCTCTATAGTGTAGATTATTTTTTATTTATTTGAAAGTCAGAGTTACACACAGAGAGAAGGAGAGGGAGAGAGAGAGAGAGAGAGAGAGAAAAGAGGTCTTCCATCTGCTGGTTCACTCACCAATCGCTGAAATGGTTAGAGCTGTGCTGATCTGAAACCAGGAGCCAGGAGCTTCTTCTGGGTCTCCCACACAGGTGTAGGGGCCCAGGGACTCGGGCCAACTTCTACTGCTTTCCCAGGCCATAGCAGAAAGCTGAATGGAAGTGGAGCAACCAGGACTCAAAGCAGTGCCTATATGGGGTGCTGGCACTGCAGGCGGGGGCTTTACCTGCTATGCCACAGTGCTGGCCCCATATAGTTTAGATTATTGCTGTAGGTACTCTTCCTCTCTCAGTTATTTTTTTTTTCTGGATGAGAGACCTATGGTTTTAGAAACTCAAGAAAAAGAAAGATTTCTTAAACCAGTATTAGATTTTGGTTGGCCTTTAACTTAGGCTTTTTTTGGTTAAAGCTTTTATTTATTTTCTTTAAAGATTTATTTTTATTTGAAGGACAGAGTTACAGAGAGAGGTATATACAGAGAGAGAGGTCTTCCACAGCTTGTTCACTCCCCAGGTGGCTGCAACTGTCAGAGCTGTGCTGATCTGAAGCCAGGAACCAGGAGCCTCTTCCAGGTCTCCCACATGGGTGCAGGGGCCCAAGGACTTGGGCCATCTTCTACTGCTTCCCCAGGCCATAACAGAGAGCTGTATTGGAAAAAGAGCAGTTGGGACTTGAACTGAGCCCATATGGTATGCCAGTACTTCAGGTTAAGGATTTAACTCTAACTGCACCACAGCGCCAGTCCTTAAAGCTTTTATTTAGCAAATACAGTTTTCAAAGGTACTTTGCAATGGATGGGAATATTGTGGCTTTTCCCCCCATACCCACACTCCCTCCCCCACTCCCTCTCACCTCCTACTCCCTCTCATCTCATTCTCATTTAATATTCATGCTCAATTAACTTTATATTCAGAAGACCAACTCTATACTAAGATTTCATCACTTTGCACACATACTCACACATGATGTAAAAATTATTGTTTGAGAACAAATTTTGCTGTTAATTCTCATGGTACAACTCATTAAGGACTGAGGTCCTATATGGGAGGTAAGTGCACAGTGACTTCTGTTAACATGGACTTTTTAATGATATTGCCATGGACAAATACTAAACTTTTTCCAGCTCAGTTTCCTCTTTGTTCACTCCTGATAATGCTGTCTCCAGAATTAATTTAAGGTATAAATGATATAATGTAAGGCATTTAGTCCCTTAACCTGGACCCTTCAAGATACTCAGTAATGTTAGTTCTGTATCCAATTCCCTTGTTTGTTTTTGTATTTGGTGAATTTAAGAATGGTGAGAACTGATTCGCAAGGAACTATAAACATTAATAAAATACAAATTAAAATTGTGTTCTCAAATCTGGACGTTTAACAATGCCCTCTGCACCTCTGCTAAAAGTTAAATTGTATTCATTCATTTATTATTTAAGAGTCATTATTTATTATTTAAGAGTCATTTCCAGGAACAAAGCAGCAAATAAGATTTTTTTTTTTTTTTGGCAGGCAGAGTGGACAGTGAGAGAGAGAGAGACAGAGAGACAGAGAGACAGAGAAAGGTCTTCCATTTGCCATTGGTTCACCCTCCAATGGCCGCCGTGGCCGTGCCGATCCGAAGGCAGGAGCCAGGTGCTTCTCCTGGTCTCCCATGCGGTGCAGGGCCCAAGCACTTGGGCCATCCTCCACTGCCTTCCCGGCCACAGCAGAGAACTGGCCTGGAAGAGGGGCAACGAAGACAGAATCCGGCGCCCTGAATGGGACTAGAACCAGGTGTGCCAGCGCCTCAGGCGGAGGATTAGCCTAGTGAGCTGCGGCGCCGGCAAGATTTTTTATGTAAGGAGACAAAGTTTCTGAAGGAGCAAGGATTTGAGCATCAGTTAGCAGCAGTGGGTGTCATTGTTTAAGATTTTGGTTCAGGAAAGATGGAGTACCAACTGATCTTTGAGATTTTTGGGGTGAGAAGGAAGAGAAGGAGGGATGTAAACAAAAGCAAATGCCCTCTGTTTTCCTGTTTCCATCTGTCACAGACTTAAGCCCTTGTGGAGGTCCATCTGATCTCTTTGGGAATGCTCCAACCTGGACTCCATTTCCCAGAGTGCCAGGTGAGCAGACATACTACGTGCTCTGAATGCGCGTACTCAAAGTTTGGCATGAAGGAAGTTCATTCAGCGAACAGTCAGCCCTAAGAGACCGCACTATTTCTCCGGTGTTCACTGCGTCTCTTGCTGTGTACTAACCAACCTGGCATTTGCGAGTACACAGCCCCAGCCTGCCACCCGCTGCAACTGTGCTTCTGCATCTGCTGCCTGTGGGTCCCACGTGCCAGGGACTTTCACTGCCCCTCACACTTCACTTTTCTCCACGTGTGTCCTGAAGAAAGGGGACCTGCTCTCCGGATTTGCACGGTAAGTATGGAGAACAGGAAGAGGCGGGGGTGTATTTGCGGGAGAGGAGTTTGGTGTGAGGTGGCTGGCAGCTCCTAGACGGGGCTCACTTGCTTCTTAGCGATCCTAGCAGCTTTTCCTGGCAAGGCTAGGGCTGGGACCCAGGCTGCTATGTGTTTCACTGCCGCTTTCCAGCCCCCTAGCGCCCGGCAAGTCCGGTGGGCTACTTTGCTCCAATTTTCCTAAATGTCTTTTATTTAGGGGTTACAATAGAAGGCACTGGTGCGGGGAATTACACTAGTGGGGACAGCGAAGGCAGGCAGTGAGATTCCAGTTCTCTACATTTAAATAAGCTCCGTTCCCACTTTGGGTGGGTCACTGAATGCCTTCAGGCTGGGCCTCCAGCTGTGTCCCTGGGTGCTTCTGGTGGGTGGGGCTTGGAAGTTTAAAGCATGGACCCTGAGGCAGCAGGGGGGTGGGGAGGGAGGATCAGACTAGGATTTGCTCCAAGGACCCCAACCTGCTTCTTATTGGCCTGGTGGGGTCCCCGGCGAATATACCTGGCAGCTGTGGTCCTATGCGTTTGGCTTTTTCTCGGTGGAGCAACGTGAAGGTGAAGTAGGCAGTCATACAGGCTAAAATCCATTAGGCTTGTGAGCCGGAGGCCTTCGCCATGCCCCTGAGTGACTTAACGCCCTACCTGCCCCTCTGTGACCTCACTCCCTACCTTATACCCTCAACACGCCCCCATGTGACATCAGGCTCCATCTGACCATACCTGAGAACAAGCCACTCCCCTGTGGAAAATATATAAAAAGGCAGGGAGTGTCGCAAAATGGGCTCTGCCTCTGCTTTGCTGCTGGTGATAAGTGGTGGGTAGCAGCTCAAGGCGCTTGCTGCACATGGGTTTTGGCCTGCTCTCTGCTTGGTATGGATGCTACCCTAGTTCCCAAACTTTCCCCTCTCTCCAAGCTGAACTACAGCCCTCACTTTCCTAGATACCTTTCACACTAAATAAAGCTTAAAACATACCATGCTGCCTCATTTATCTGTGCTGGTATTTAGAATGTGTCCTTTGATAGGAGCAGCAGATTTGTGATTGCCTTTGAGGACATTGAAATCAGTTTTAATGGAAACACTGACTAGTTGACCTTTTTTTTTTTTTTTTTGGACAGGTAGAGTTAGTGAGAGACAGAAAGATCTCCCTTCTGTTGGTTCACCCCCCATAATGGCTGCCACTGCCGGCACGCTGCGCCGATCTGAAGCCAGAAGCCAGGTACTTCCTCCTGGTCTCCAATGTGGGTGCAGGGTCCAAGCACTTGGGCCATCTTCCACTGCCTTTCTGGGCCACAGCAGAGAGTTGCACTGGAAGAGGAGCAACCAGGATGGAACCAGCTCCCCAACTGGGACTAGAACCCAGAGTGCCGGCACTGCAAATGGAGGATTAGCCTAGTGAGCTGCAGTGCCCGCCAACACTGGCCACTTCTGTTGCTGCAGTTAATCCTGACTCACACTCCACATTCCTGTGCAAATAGTCCACATGTGAGCACAGTCAAAAGGGGGTACAGACCTGGAATAATGCACACGTACCCTTTGCTTAAACTAGGGGACTGATAGACTGGAGTTCTTTATTTTAGTTTTCATTTTTATGTAGAGTAAAATATAGCAATTTGAATTAGTGTCCTGTCTGCTAGTAGATGACTTCAATTGGCTTGCTTGTCCATCCATCTGACATCACAGGTGATCCCCAAGGCAGGTGTTGGGCTCTCTCTCTCTATGTATATATATAAACCTCACCAGTGCCACAGCTCATTAGGCTAATCCTCCACCGGTGGTGCCAGCACCCCGGGTTCTAGTCCTGGTCGGGGTCCAGATTCTGTCCCAGTTGCACCTCTTCCAGTCCAGCTCTCTGCTATGGCCCCAGAAGGCAGTGGAGGATGGCCCAAGTGCTTGGGTCCTGCACCCTCATGGGAGACCAGGAGGAAGCACCTGGCTCCTGGCTTCAGATCAACGTGGTATGCCGGCCACAGTGGCCATTGGGGGGTGAACCAATGGTAAAGGAAGACCTTTCTCTCTGTCTCTCTCTCACTAACTCTGCCTGTCAAAATAAAAAAAAATTTTCTTCTGGGATGAATTATTTCCCCTTGCAAAATAATAATAATAATATAATGAAAATCATGAGCTATTGATTCAAAGACAGTATTCTTACCTGTTATGAAATAAAAAACGATTCCATTGTTTTTAAATGGAAAATAAGAGAAGTTGCTTGTAAAAAGAGTTTCATGTAGGATGCATAATTCTTTATGAATGGGACTGAAGTAATCCTCTTTGATTGTCCCTCCTTGAGGTAGTTCCTGATGGTCATTGCCCAGAGAAATATTAATATATATTAATATATATAATTAATATATTAATATATATAATATTATTATATATATTAATATTATATATATTATATATAATATATATTATATTATATTATATTATAATATATATAATATATATTATATAATATATATTATATATATTATATATATTATATTATATTATATATATTATATATATATTAATATATATATAATATATATATTAATATATTAAATATACTGTGTTTACAGTATGACTAAATATTATCATTGCAAGTATGAAAAGTACATGTGTGTTTTACACATGAAGTGTCTACAGATGTTCCCCAAGGACTTTAAAATAAGGGAAGGGAACTTTACAACAAAAGAGAAGGTTGGCATTGTCTGCTATCTTAGGCTAGAATCTGTGCTTTTGTTACCCAGTTAGCACTCTGGCTCCTGTTCTGTGCATCTCTTTGTGATGGTTCTTTTTAGGCCACTCCTGTGTCCAGATTCCTGAATGGGTGACACAATCTTTGGCCAGCCTGCTGGTCTGTTCCCTCAGCCTAAATGTGAGTTGGCTAGTTTGTGCACCCATTCCAGGGTCAAGGAGATCCAGAACTGCCCATGACTGGTGTTGCCTTCTTGCTCACTCCAGAGATGGACTCTGCACAGGTCCCAAGTGGCTTTGCTTGGGCCTCTTTCCTTGGTGATCAGGCTGATTCTTAGGTAGGTAGGAAACCTGTTGATTCACATCAGCCTTTGGAATAATGTTTTATTCTCGTCTGTGATGAGATCTTACAACCATTCAGTAAGGGGTGTTATTTTATACTGAGATGTATCTATATAAGATAGGTATCACTGAGGACTGTGGGTCTTCAGGATCAGCTGAACTCTCCCAGGCCTAGATGGAGTTCCAGAATCTTGGCTTCATGCTGGTGCATTCCCAGCTGTTGTGATCATTTGCCTATCAAATGAAATGAAAAAATAAATGGATAAAAATTGGGGGAAAAATGTTTTGCTTTATGTTTTAAGGGGCAAAAATTACTGTTGCTGTAAGGAGAACTCATTTATACAGTTTGCAAATACTCATACATCTCAAAGGCTGGTTGATCACTGCTGTCTAGGTTGTCTACTTTAACACTCATTCTGAGATCCATCTCCTTCCATCATCTGTAGTTCAATGCAAGTGCTCATAAACCAAAAAAAATGCCTCCCAACTTTTCATTGTGATGTTCTTTATATATAACTTGGCCATAATCTCACTTTCTTTAGCAGTATGCTAATTCCTAAGATGCTTCATTGGCAAGGAGACAGTGAGATCATTGATTTTCTCTGAGCCTTCCCCCTAACAGGTTTATTTTTTGAAGCTGATTCTCAGTAGTTGGTAGATCTTGGTTGGATCTGAAGTAGGGATGCAGAGGTTGCTGCTAGAGAAATAGGGCTGTTACTGGCCCTTCCATTGTGCCCCAACCTGCAATTCATGCTTTCCTTGGGATTATATTTTTAGAGTGCTGGGATGAGGCAGTAGTGACACAATAAAATAAAAAAAAAAACCTTCATTTTTAAAGTTTTATTTTTATTAATATAAAGAGAACAGATTCTATATTTTTCATGGATAAAATTCTAAACTTAATCTTTACCCTCTTACCTCTAGCCTTTCTGTCCATTTTTCCTACTTTCAATCTAATACTTTAGATGTTTAGATTTTTCCTTTCATCTATATTTTTGATTACTCCTAGTTCCAAAGAAGGAATAGTGAATAATTATCATGAACTCTTGACTCAAAGACAGGAATACTATCTACTATGGAATATAGAAAAAGGGAGATTCCATATTTTTTTAAAGATTTATTTGAAAGAGTTACATGGAGAAAGGTGGAGAAGCAAAGAGAGAGAGATCTTCTATCCGATGATTCACTCCCCAGTTGGCTGCATTGGCCAGAGCTGCACCAACCCAAAGCCAGGCGCCTAGAGTTTCTTCCAGATCTCTCACATGGGTGTACACTATAAAACTTTCAATGATGCAAGTTTCTTCAATATTGGAATGTAAGACATCTTTCCAATTGTTATATATTTAATTTCTTTCATCATTGCTTTGCGATTTTATTGTAAGGGGCTTTCAAATCCTGAATTGAATTTATTGTAAGATATCATATGTTCTTGTCACTATTGTAAATATATGCTTATAGTTTTTCCCAGTGTTCACTATTATGTATAAAAGCCCTCCTGATTTTGTTTTTATATTGTATTGCCAATTTTACTGAATTCATTTATCAGTTCCAGTTCTCCATTCTCTTAATAGACCCATGTTATCTACAAAGAGAAATACAGATTTGAATTCTTATTTTCCTGTTTGAATAGAAACTGTTTTTCTCTTTGATTTCATTCATTTGAATCATTTCCTATTTTTGTTAGTCTAGCTAAAGAATTATTTTTTTTCTTTTCAAAGAATCAGCTCTTCATTTTTCTCAGTTTTAATATTGCTTAAGATTCTTCCTTATTTTCTTCTCCTGTGATAATTATTATTCACTTTTCTCTACTGCCCTTGGATTTGACTCATTCTTGTTTTTCTCTCGGTCTTTGAAAAGGATAATAGCTGTAGGACATGGTGGCAGCAATGAGGATATATTGATTTACTAATAAAATACCACAGAGGATATGATTTAAATCATGGGACTTTATTTCTCAGTGCTGTGGAGGTTGCAAATATAAGATTAATATAATAAGAGGCTTGATTTTTTCCATATGTCATTCTCCTGATGGGCCTCACAAATATATATTTTCACTTGCTTTAAAGCACTTTCTCTTAGAGTCACATTGGTTGTTAGCACTTCAAGTTTTTTGGGAGGCATATTTCAGTCCATGACCATAAAATGGTCCTATGTTTTGCATCATAGACAGCCATCTCTAGAGGGGACAGAGACTTTAAAATGAGTGTTAGGATTTTTTCTTTTTTGACAGGCAGGGTTAGACAGTGAGAGAGAGAGAGAGAGAGAGAGAGAGAGAGAAAGGTCCTCCTTTTTCCATTGGTTCACCTCCCAAATGGCCACCTCAGCCAGCGCGCTGTGCAGATCCGAAGCCAGGAGCCAGGTGCTTCCTCCTGGTCTCCCATGCGGGTGCAGGACCCAAGGACCTGGGCCATCCTCAAGTGCCTTCCCAGGCCACAACAGAGAGCTGGACTGAAAGAGGAGCAACTGGGACAGAATCCAGCGCCCCAACTGGGACTAGAACCCAGTGTGCCGGTGCCACAGGCAGAGGATTAGCCAAGTGAGCTGTGGCACTGGCTGAGTGTTAGGATTTCTCCCAGTATTAATTTCAATACTATCTCATCAAATGTTGTACATGCATGTACATATACAAACACAAAAATACTTGTATACATGAACACATACTACAGTGGAAATGACTGATGACCGTGTACAGGTAGCATCAACACAATAATGCATAAGATGATCTTATTAGCAGACATTAAAAAGTAAATAGGAAGGAATGACAACAAAATCTACTGTTCCATTTTAAATATATATATATGTATATATATATATAATATTCAGTGTTCATAGTTGCTAAAGTATAAGTAATGATGTGTGGGAAATAAAACCTAAATCTTATCTTACATTATTACACACTAGTCTACATGAAGGATGTCTTCCTAAAACCTTTTCCTAGGGCAATGCTGTGACCTAAGTTAAGCCTCTACCTGTAGCACTGGTGTCACATATGGGCACCAGTTCATGTCCTTGCCATTGTACTTCTGATCCAGCTCTTTGCTGGTGGTCTGGGAAAGAAGTGGAATATGGCCCAAATGCCTGGGCTTCTGCATCCATGTGGGAGACCCAGAGGAACCTCCTAGCTCCTGGCTTCATATCAGCCCACTTCCATCTGTTGTGGCCATTTGGGGAGTGAATAAGTGGTTAAAAGACCTCTGTTCTCTGTCTCTTCATCTCTGTGTCTGTAACTCTGCCTCTCAAATAAATAAATCTTTAAAAAACAATTTCTGGTACTAAAAACTTGCACAGGACTACAGTACTGTGCACATAGGAAAGATACATTCTGAAAATCATAAATCTAATGCATTGTAGCAGAAATTTTAACAAATACCTTTGATTTTCTCAACATTATATACTAAATTAATGACATAGTTAGTCACCATGGTTTTTTCAGCTCTTTGGCAGCTACTCATAGTACTTAACAGCTTTTCTAAATTTATCACTATGTATGTTTTTTGACACATGCATTGGATTTTACCAGTTTAGTGAACATGGAGTGGCCTATTAAAGGATTTTTAAAAATTACATTTTAATGGTACATGTAGTCAACATCTTCATAGTCTCCAAAACAACTAAATAATAACATGAATCAATTCTAAGACTGACATTTGATTGTCATTAGCTAATTTAGCTAATTTGTCATTAATATGTTGCGATTACAAACATAATAATTAGCTAAGCATTTTGTTGTTGTTGTTCTTTTTGTTCTACTTAATACCATTGGTTAAACTCTGTAATTAATACACAATTATTCTTAGGCATTTAAAATTAACAGAAAAGTGATCTCTCTTAAATATAAGAGTGGGAATAAGAGAGAGAGGAGATATACAGGTCAGTACATGCTCACTTGGACTTACCTCCAATGGTAGAGCCATCTCACTTGTTAAAGTGGTAAGTTTAAGTACATAATTGACCAAAAAGATAGGGTAAGTGTTGAAGAGATTTCACAAATAAGACCAGTGTCTGCAAATAATGAAGGATAGAATTAAAAGAGAGAGAATGATTCTGTGGGGCAGCAGGACACACAGCAGACTCATAGAATGGCAAATACCCTAAACAGCACTCTGGCCTCAGAATCAACTCTTGGGGCATTCAGATCTGGATAAAAGGCCCATGAAAGTCTCACAGGCATGGAAAGCCAAGACTCTGTGGCAAAAACAACCTGAATGAGAGGTCTCAGTGAACAAGACCCCAGCAGAAAGAACAGGCCATCAAAGAAGGAGGTACCTTTCTCTGAAGGGATGAAGGAACCTCCACTGTGATGGCCTTGACTAGACAAGTTCAGAGTTGGTGAACTCAAGGGGCCTACATAGCCTTGACAGCTCATGGCAAGAGCCTTGGGTGGTTACTGACATCATAAATAAGAGTGTCAATTGTTAACTCAACAGCAGGAGTCACTGTGCACATGCTCCCCATATAGGATCTCTGTCCTTAATGTGTTTTACTATGAGAGTTAATGATAACACTACTAGTCAAACAGTACTCTATGTCTTGTGTGGTTGTCTGGGCGCAATCTGTTAAAACCTTTGCTTAGTATATACTAAGTTGATCTTCTATATATAAAGATAATTGAAAATGAAACTTGATGAAGAATGGGATGGGAGAGGGAGTGGGAGATGGGAGGGCTGCAGGAGGGAGGGAGGTTGAGGGGGGAAAGCCACAACAATGCAAAAGTCACACTTTGTAAATTCACATTTATTAAATAAAAATAAGTAAATAAATAAAAATAAAATTGAATGATTCATAGAATTTAGGCATGCCAGTGAGTAACAGTAGGGACACTTGTTAGTAAAATTTATGAGAATTACTTAAAATCTAAACAAGAAGCTAATAAATTCCCAAAGATGTATAAGAAGCAAAAAAATACTACAGAAAATTTTTTTTAAAAATTTTTTTGACAGGCAGAGTGGACAGTGAGAGAGAGAGAGAGAAAGGTCTTCCTTGCTGTTGGTTCACCCTCTAACGGCCACCACGCTGCGGCCGGTGCACCGCGTTGATCCGAAGCCAGGAGCCAGGTGCTTCCCCTGGTCTCCCATGTGAGTGCAGAGCTCAAGCACTTGGGCCATCCTCCACTGCACTCCCTGTCCACAGCAGAGAGCTGGCCTGGAAGAGGGCCAACCGGGACAGAATCCGGTGCCCCGATCAGGGCTAGAACCTGGTGTGCTGGTGCCACAGGTGGAGGATTAGCCTATTGAACCGCGGCGCCAGCCACCACATAAAATTTAAGATTCAGTAAGAATAAGAGACCTGGTGCTCTCTGAACACAGGTCTACTTACTTTTCTGCTGTCCTAACACAGTGAAATGGAAACACCAGCACCTCTCTCCTGTCTGCTGCCAACTGGGGGGCAAGCCATCCTCATTTGTTCTCTTTCCAGTTACCTGTTGCTAGAAATATGTTCTGGGTGAATGTGCCTGAGAGGTAGGGTCTTGTCCTATCTGAATGATGGAGGCTCTTTGTTTGGTAAGATAACACATAGATCTCATCTTCCATTACATGTCATGTTCACAATAAGCACATCTACAGAACAGATAACATGTGTAGTAACTTCAGGTTGGAAGACTTGGGGATAGGGAAGATTCTCTCTTTCTCTTTCAAATAAGTAATTTTATTTAGAAAAATAAATATACCCCAGTCTCCAACATGTCTCTAAAACTCCCACCTACTTGATTCCTTGATTCCCAGATTGTGTTCTTCAGGGTGTGCTTTCACGGGAAGCTGGAATTGAATCAGGAGCGCAGTTGGCCAAATGCCCACTCTCAAATTTGCTTTAGGGTGGATGAAATGTTCTGTTTTGATAGTGGTGATATTTACACATAACTAAAATCCATGTAAAATATGACTTCCCTTCTCTAGGATACATTGCATCTTTTTTTTTTTTTAAGTTGATATAAGGTAAACATGAACAGAGATTTTCCACCTTTTAATTTTTTTTATTTCTTTAATGTTTTGTAATTTTCATTGTAGAGATCTTTCACTTCCTTAAATTTATTCCAAGGTATTTGATTTTCTTTGGAGCTATTGTAAATGGTACTGATCTTACAAGTTCTTTCTTATGGATGGCATTATCGATGTATTGATTTTCTCTGTTAGTTTTATATCCTGCCACTTCACAAAACTCTTATGAGTTCCAAAAGTCTTCGTTAAATGTCTGATAGAATTCAGCAGTGAAGCCATCTGGTCCTGGGCTTTTCTTTGTTGGGAGTATTTTTTTTTTTTTTACTGATTCAGTCTCCATCTTGGTTATTGGTCCATTTAGATTTTCTGTATCTTCATGACTAATTTTGGTAGATTGTATTTTTCTAGGACTCTAACCATTTCTTCTTAGTTTCCTAGTTTGTTGGCAAACAACTCTTTGTAATAAATTCTGATTCTTTTTATAACTGTTGTTACATTTCCTTTTTCATCTCTGATTTTATTGATTTGGTTATTTTCATTTCTGTTAATTGCACCAATGATGTATCAATTTTGTTTATTGTTTTTAAAAAACCTTCTCATTTCACTGATTTTTTTGTGTTCTTTTATTGGTTTCAATTTTGTTTATTCTTTTCTAACTCATGCATGTATTCCAGTAATCTCTTTGTGGAGTGTTGGTTTCCCTATATATAAGATCATGCTATCTGCAAATAGGGATAATTTTAGTTTCCTCTTTCTAATTTTTACTTTTTTACTTCCTTTTCTTTTATTACTCTGGTTGAAACTTTCAGAATTGTATTGAATAGCAATGATGAGATTGAGCAACTTTATCTGGTTCCAGTCGTAGTGGAAATGATTCCAATTTTTTCATTCAATGTGATGCTGTTGAAGATTTGCCATTGCCTTGATTTTTGTAAAGGAATGTCCTTTCTATACCCAATATGTTTACAGTTTTTATAATGAAAGTATTTTGTGTTTTATCAAATGCTTTTTATGCATCTATTGAAATCATATGGTTTTCATTCAGTTTGTTAATATGACATATCACATTTATTGTTTTGCATATATTGAACCATTCCCTCATACTAGTGATAAATCCTTCTTGGTCTGTGTGAATGATCTCTGATATGTTGTTGGATTCAATTAGCAAGAAGTTTTGAAGAGGATTTTTGCATCTATGTTCATCAGTGGTATTGTTCTATATTTCTCTTTCTGTGTTGTATATTTTTTTTTCTGGTTTTGGAATGGAGATAATGCTGGTCTCATCAAGGAGTTTGAGAGAATTCACTAATGTCAGGAGACTGGAGCTCTTTCATGTCACTCACATGGGTTCAGTGGCCCAAACATTTGGGCCATCCTGTTCTGCCTTCCTAAACACATTAGCAGGGAGCTGAATCAGTTTGGAGCATTAGTACTATGATAATATTATTGTAGGTCAAGTATATGGAACCCATCTTGTACAAAATCCCTTTAATGGATGGGCCTTGAGAGCTAGTGAAATTCACATATGTTCCAGGTAATTTAAAAGGCATGTGAACCTCTAGAATGAAGAAGACAAAGAGAGCACTAAGGATAGCACCTATAGAATTTATTTTGACTGATTTTAGTATACCTTTCATTGGAGAGGGTCCCATAAAAGATGAGCTGATTTGTAGTATTAGTGACAATTAATTTTTGAAATGAGGCATGTACTGCACCAGAACCCAAGAAGGACTATAATGTATTAGCCTGATATGTTCTTCACAAGTGTGTCAAATAGTCTCCTTCAGTAAGGATGTATGCTCCTAATAAAAGTTGGGTGTAGTTAAATTCTTTACAAAAATTGTCTGATGCCAAACTCAATGAGGTGCCCATGTATAGCCTAGGAGAAATGTCTTTTCAAGGTGAAAGCAAACTGAGTCTGAGAGTCTTTTGGGAAAGTTTTTAGTAAAACATATTTGCCATGCTTGTAATAGCCAACACATGTCATTTATCTATTGAGAGGCATCAGATATGTTAATATTAGATATAAGGCATTGTAGATATAATGGATGCCATATAACATTAAGATTTTAGTGATCTACCTTGAGGTTTCATTTATTTTTTCCAGATTTAACAGGAAAATTAGTTTGCCAAATGGTGAAAGTTGGAATAAAAGCCTTTTTATTAAGTCTAATGTGATAGTTTTCCCAGAAAACTTTTATTTTAAGGAATATATATTTGATATATTTCATAATTACAACTTTAGGAACATGTTGATTCTTCCCACTGTACCCACTATCCCACCCACTCTCCCACTCCTCTTCCTCCTCCCTCTCCTCTTCCCAGTCTGATATTTTGCTAACATCTATTTTTTTTAATTAGCCTTATATACATAAGAGCTCAACAAATAGTATGAAAAAAGTTAACTGTTCCTCAGCAGTCGAGAAAAGGTCTATTTGAAGTAATTCCTTCTCAAAGTGTCAGTTTCTCTTCTATAGATTACAATTTGGGTGCTCTATTTGTTATCACAGGTCAGGGAGAACATACTGTATTTGTCCTTTTGGGACTGGCTTATGTTTTCCAGCTTCATCTATTTTGGTGCAAGTGTCTCAATTATTTTTTTTAACACTGCATAGTACTCCATGGTGTCAATATCCCATAACTTCTTTATCCAATCTTCACTTGAAAGGCATTTGTATTGATTCCATATCTTAGTTATTGTTAATTCAGCTTCAATAAACATGGGAGTACAGAAAACTCTTTTATATGCTGATTTCATTTCCTTTGGGTAAACTCCCAGAAGTAGAATGCCTGTGTCATATGATTGGTCTGTTTTCAGATTTCTGAGGCATCTTCATACTATCTTCCATAGTGGCTTTACAGTTACATTCCCACCCACAGTGAATTAGGGTACCTTTTTTCCCACATCCTTGTCAGCATTTGTTTGTTGATTTCTCTATGAGTGCCATTGTAATGGGGATGAGATGAAACCTCCTTGTGGTTTTTATTTGCGTTTCCCTGACAACTCATGATCCTGAGCATTTTTTCATGTGTCTGTTGGCCATTTGGATTTCCTCTTTTGAAAAATGCCAGTTTGGGTGCTGGCACTGTGGTATAGTGGGTAAGGCTGCTGCCTGCAGTGCTGGCATCCCATATGGGCACCAATTCTAGCCCCGAGGGCTATACTCCCAATCCGGCTCTCTGCTATGTCCTGGAAAAATAGTAAAAGATGGCCCAAGTCCATGGGCCCCTGCACCCATGTAGGAGACCTTAAGAATCTCCTGACTCGTGGATTTGGATCTGTGAAGCTCTGGCTGTTTTGGCCATCTGGAGAATGAACCAGTGGATGGAAATCCTTTTTCCATCTGCCTCTGCCTCTCTGTAACTCTTTCAAATAAAATAATATAATAAAAAAAATTTTTTTGACAGGAAGAGTTAGACAGTGAGAGAGAGAGTAGAGAGAAAGGTCTTCCTTCCATTGGTTCACCCCCCAAATGGCTGCTATGGGCGGTGCACTGCACTGACCTGAAGCACCTGAAGATCAGGTGCTTCTTCCTGGTCTCCCATGCAGGTGCAGGGCCCAAGCACTTGGGCCATCCTCTACTGCCTTCCTGGGCCACAGCAGAGAGCTGGACTGGAAGAGGAGCAACCGGGACAGAACTGGTGCCCCAAATGGGACTAGAACCCGGAGCGCTGGAGCTGCAGGCAGAAGATTAGCAGTGAGTCGTGGCGCCAGCCAATTAAAATTTTTTTAAAAAAAGAGAAAGATGCCTGTTTAAGTCCTTTCTCCATTTCTTAACTGGGTTGTTTGTTTTCTTGTTGTTGAGTTTCTTGATCTCTTTATATATTCTGGTAATTAATCCTTTATCAGTTTCATAGTTTGCAAATAATTTCTTTCATTTTGTTGGTTGCCTCTTCACTTTGCTGAGTGTTTCTTTTGTAGTACAGAGGCTTCTCATTTTGATGTAGTCTTATTTATCAATTTTGGCTTTGATTGCCTGTGCCTCTGGGGTCTTTTCCAAGAAGTGTTTCCCATGCCAATGTTTTGCAGGGTTTCCCTAATGTTATCTAATTATTTGATGGTATCTAGTCATAGATTTACATCCATTTAGGGTGGATTTTTAATGTAATAAAATTTAATATATAAAGACATTGAGTTTTCATTTATCAGGCCATCTTAGTTCATTTATTTTGGGAATCTATGAATTCCTATTTTATCTAGACAAGTTCTGACTTAAGAACTTTATTTTATTGCTCACTCTTTTAGACTATCTCTTCCAACTGTCAGATTTTTTGACTACACTGGACTATTGGAAATTAGGCAATACTATAGTTATAGTGAGATACCAAGTTAACTATCTTTCTTTTGATACATATTTTGGAACTTATAAAAAATTTGAATTGAGTATTCTGTTTAAATTTAGTAGGATCCCATGGTAAGACTATTGTTTGAACCACACTAGTGATCACAACTATGAAACCTTGTGAATAAGTGCATTGAGAACCTGGGAAAGTTGATGTGTATCTCATACTGTTGAGAATGAGAATCAAATCTTTCTTATCTTTTTTAATTATATCATTTAAAAATAAAATTTAGATGTCCAAATGGATCAAATTATGCACTTTTTAGAAATATATACATACATACAAGTGTAGCATTTTTCTGCTTTATCGAGATTTTTATTTTTTATTTTTTATTTGACAGGTAGAATTTTAGATAGTGAGAGAGAGAGAGACAGAGAGAAAGGTCTTCCTTCCATTGGCTCACTCCCCAAATGGCCACTACGGCCGGTGCTGCTCACATCTGAAGCCAAGAGCCAGTTGCTTCTTCCTGGTCTCCCATGTGAGTGCAGGAGCCCAAACACTTGGGCCATCCTCCACTGCCCTCCCGGGCCACAGCAGAGAGCTGGACTGGAAGAGGAGCAACCAGTACTAGAACCTGGTGCCCATATGGGATGCCGGTGCCACAGGCAAAGGATTAACCAAGTGAGCCATGGCACTGGCCCCAGGATTTTTAAAAAGATTTATTGGGGCCAGTGCTGTGGTGTAGCAGTTAAAGCCTCCACCTGTGGTGCCAGCATCACATTTGGGCAGTTGTTAATGTCCCAGATGCATCATTTCCATTCCAGCTCCATGGTAATGTGTCTGGGAAAACAGTGGAATATGTCCCAAGTCCTTTAGCTTATGCACCCATGTAGGAGATCCAGAAGAAACCTCCGGCTGCTGGCTTCAGATTGGCCCAGCTCCACATGGCAGCTATTTGGGGGATGAACAAGCAGAGTAATGATCTCTGTTTCTCTCTCTGGATCTCTGCCTTTCAAATAATAACTTTTACAAAAGATTTATTTATGTATTTGAAATAAATCGTTATGAGATCTTCCATCCATTGATTCACTACCCAAATGGCTACTATGGCCAAGGGTGGGCCAGGCTGAAGCTAAGAGCTGCATCTGGGTCTGCCATGTGGGTGACAGAGGTGCACACACTTGTGCCATCTTTTGGTGCTTTCTCAGGAGCAATAGCAGGGAGCTGGCTCAGAAGTAGAGCAACTAATACACAAACTGGCACACATGGGTTGCCAGCATTGTTCATTCCTATCATTTTTTCACTGAAGATTTCTTGTCTTTCCCCTTGAATACTTCTGCATTCTTCTTAATATTGCTCATTTAAGAGTCAATATTGGCCGGTGTCATGACTCACTAGGCGAATCCTCCGCCTGTGTCGCCGGCACACTGGGTTCTAGTCCCAGTCGGGGCACCAGATTCTGTCCCAGTTGCCCCTCTTCCAGGCCAGCTCTCTGCTGTGGCCAGGGAGTGCAGTGGAGGATGGCCCAAGTGCTTGGGCCCTGCACCCCATGGGAGACCAGGAGAAGCACCTGGCTCTTGCCATCGGATCAGCGCGGTGCGCCAGCCGCAGCGCGTTGGCCACGGCGGCCATTGGAGGGTGAACCAATGGCAAAGGAAGACTTTTCTCTCTGTCTCTCTTTCACACTATCCACTCTGCCTGTCAAAAAATTTTTAAAAAGATGCAAAAAAGTCAATATTTTCCTTCTTTCTGCCTGCTGTGCAATCCTTGACAGATTCCGGCCGTTTGTGACCTGAAATTCCTGTTTCCCTCCAGTTTGGGTAATTTTTCCAGCTTTTATAACATAGATTTGACTCCCTGTTGAGTGCTTTTGTGTGACTACCCAATGCTCAACAAGTCTAAAATGAAACCAGATCCTTGGGCCTGGTGCTGTGGCATAGTGGGTAAAGCCGCCACCTGCAGTGCTGGCATCCCATATGGGTGCCGGTTCGAGACCCAGTGGCTCCACTTCTGATCTAGCTCTCTGCTATGGCCTGAGAAAGCAGTAGAAGATGGCTAAGTGCTTGGGCCCCTGCACCCTTGTGGGAGACACAGGAAAAGCTCCTGGCTCCTGGGTTTGGATCAGTGCAGCTCTGGATGTTGCGGTTGTCTGGGGAGTGAACCAGCAGATGAAAGACCTCTCTCTCTCTTTCTCTCTGTCTCTCCTCTCTGTGTACTCTTAACTTTCAAAAAGAAAAAAAAAAAAGAAACCACATCCTTCCTTCCTCCCTCATACCCATACAGAAAATATACCACTGTCACTGTTGTTATGTGACAGAATTGGTATGTTGACCAGAAGTGTTCTATCATAGGTGATGATAACATTTGAAGACCTAGCTGTGTACTTTACCTGGGAAGAATGGCAGACCATGAACAAAGCTCAGAAAACCCTGTACAAGGATGTGATGCTAGAGACTTACAGCAGTCTGTTCTCCTTGGGTGAGTGACATCCATCACAAGCAGAATGGTAATATTTTCTTGCTATTTGACAAATAAATGAGCACTTCATATAATTTAATAATGGGGAGGGATAGAATTTAAGTCCATGAATAATCTGAATACCTGCCATCAAGGAAAGGATTCATATTGGAACATCTGCTACATAGCTCCTAGACCAAGCTGTACTCCTTTAATTAACCCAAAATAGATTCCACAATATCTTACATTGTTTCCATTAATAGGACAATGCATTAGCAAACCTGACTTGATCTTCAAGCTGGAGCAAGGTGCAGAGCCATGGATGATGGAAGAATGTCTAAATCAGAGCCTTCCAGGTCAGTTTGCACATAAAGGGCGGGGGGGGGGCAAGGCAGAAAGAATGCAACAGGTCTTGACTGGTTCTCTTTCCATGAATTATTACCAAGTCTTACTTCTGATGACAGCTGGATTTGTGCACCAGACACTCAGACACAGAGTATCTAGGGGTACCAGTATTTCTCCAACTCTTTTGTTCTTGGGTGAAGATGTTCTTTGATTTCAAAAACAAAACAAAACAAAACAAAACAAAAACCCTTCCAGTCCTTTTCTGATGTTATTAAGGCATTTTTCTAGTTTAGATACATTCCTCAAATGCTAATTTGTCCTTATATACACTTTCATACCTTTTCCTTCTTCAAGTTATTAATTCCTTTGGTGCTCATTAACTGGGTAACTTATAGACATTTGTTACTTACTTATCACTCATATTGAGTTTCCAATCATGGTTTTACCTAGGCAGGAAACTTGCTATTTTTTAGCATCTCAGGACTGAACCAATAAATGCTTTCTCTTTCTTTGTCCCTTCTTTTATTTTTTTTCCTTTGTGACTCTCAGATAAATAAGAAAATTATAGGTTGTTGGAAACATTTGAGAAGTGAGCCAGTGGCTGACAACCCCCTGTTTCATTCTCTCTTTGTGTCTCATTCTCTCTCTATTCTCAAGTAAGTAAATAAGTAAGTAAATGCTACAAGATAGTCAGAAGTAAGACTCTATGCTGTGATGTCAGCAATCATGGAACTATGCATGAAAATCATGGAGCTAATCATGAAAACAAGTGATTATAGACTCATTAAAAAGTCATGAGGTTCTGAGTCCCAAGGTCAAGTAACCTCATGGTTTCATATTTCTTTTTAAGATTTTATTTATTTATTTTAAAGAATTACACACACAGAGGAGAGGCAGAGAGAGGTCTTCCATCTGATGGTTCGCTCCCCAATTGGCTACAACGGCTGGAGTTGTGCAGATCCAAAACCAGGAGCCAAGAGCTTCCTCCTGGTCTAGCCACGTGGGTACAGGGGCCCAAGGACTTGGACCATCATCCACTGTTTTCCCAGGCCATAGCAGAGAGCTGGATTGGAAGTGGATCAGCTGGGTCTCAAATCACTGCTCATATGGGATGCCAGCACTTCAGGCCCGGGCGTTAACCTGCTGCACCACATCACTGGTCCCAGTGGTTTCATATTTGTTTAAGAGTAGAGCTTGAAGTATGAATTTTCAAATTTTTCAGTATCATTGAAAAACAAAAAAGATGTCAATGGCATAGGAAATGAAGTTTTCTATGAAAATAGGAGAAAACTGATCAAGAGCCTTAGAAACTCAGATTGTCTCAGAGGAGTGTTTATAGAAAGAACTGAGAGGATACCCAGGGATGGTAATTTCAGAATGAACAAGAAAACAACTTTTTTTTTTTGACAGGCAGAGTTAGATAGTGAGAGAGAGAGTAGAGAGAAAGGTCTTCCTTCCTTTGGTTCACCCCCAAATGGCCACTACGGCTGGTGCACTGTGCTGATCCGAAGCCAGGAGCCAGGTGCTTCTTCCTGGTCTTCCATGCGGGTACAGGGCCCAAGCACTTGGGCCATCCTCCACTGCCTTCCCAGGCCGCAGCAGAGAGCTGGACTGGAAGAGGAGCAACCGGGATGGAACTGTTGCCCCAACTGGGACTAGAACCTGGAGTACCAGCACTGCAGGCAGGGGATTAGCCTAGTGAGCTGTGACACTGGCCAAGAAAACACTTTTTTTTAAAAAAAGTAAGCATACCTGGGTTGCAGAAACAATTCCATAAACTGATAAGTCTATAGCCAAGATGGACTTTTCTGTACCTGTTGTAGTTCTGAGAAGCTGAAGATGTCAGGTTTCCTTAGGAATATGATGCTGCTGTTATAGAGTGCGGATAAAACAGTTTTTCCTTTGAAAAATCCTTCAAATGCTGTTTCCTGTGAAGAATACACATGAGACAGCCATAGATTCAAACCTTGTCCCTTAAATGTGCTCCTTCTTAGAGTACAGATACATTTCACTCTTTTCCACCTGCAAGTAAATGATCTAGTAAAACTTTCCCATATGTATGCTTGCAATATCAGAGAAGCACAAATTTTTATAAGATAAACTGGAAAAAAATGGACAGGGAAAACTTGGTTGCTATACAATGGATACATATTTTTACTAAATATTTGTCCATTCTTTAAAATCCCATATACTTGTTTCATCTTTGTGTACAGCAAAGTCAGTGAGAGGAGAGATTTTCTACTAGCTCACTTCCCAGATACCTACAATAATTAAGTATGACAAGTCTGAAACCCAAAGCCTGGGATTCCTCTAGTTCTCTCTGATGTATTACACGGGATCAAACACATGAACCATCATTTGTTGCCTTCCAGTTTACATAATCAGAGAGATGTATTGGAAGCAGAGTAGCCAGGGCTGAAACTTGCACTGTTTTTGGATGTAGGCATTCCAAGTAGTGACTTAACATATGTTAGCACAAAAGACAATCTACCATACTCGAAAAAAATTCAGGTAGTAAACAAGATTATGATGCACTTTGGAATATGTATTGGTACAAATTAATATATCCATGTATTAGGGAGAAAAAACAATATAACAGTCATAAATTAGTATCTTGTACTGATTTTGTTAAAAGCTTATGCCACTTTGATAACAAGTAACTTCATTCCCTTTACATGAATATGCTAGAAGAAACAGTTACATGTGATTCAGTGATTTTTTTTTTTTATTCTTTCAGTTTCCATGAAAAGGGATGACCTGCCTAGGTTCAACCAGGAAAGTCAGGACAAAAATCTGAATCTGAATGTAATGAAAAATAGTAAGACATCAACTCCCAAGAGAGCTGAATTAAGAAAAACACTTAATTTAAGTTCAAGCCATATTCCAAAATGGATTATTGAAAAGAGAAATAATGAGCATGGAAAAGCTACTCTCCAGAAATCATACCTCATCACACATCAGAAAATTCACACAGAGGTGAAACCTAATAAATTTAATAACTGTCAAAACGCTTTTGGCCAGAAGACAAACCTCATAATGCATCAGAGAATTAACATAGGGGAGAAATCTCATGAATGTAATGACTGTGTAAAAGCCTTTGCTAGTAAGCCACAAGTCATCAATCATCAGAGAATTCACACAGGGGAGAAACCTTATGAATGTAATGACTGTGGAAAAGCCTTTGGGCAGAAATCAAGCCTCATAACACATCTGCGAATTCACACAGGAGAGAAACCTTTTGAATGTAATGACTGTGGAAAAGCCTTTGGCCAGAAATCAAACCTCAGAACACATCAGAAAATTCACATAGGGGAGAAACCTTATGAATGTAAAGTCTGTGGAAAAGCCTTTGTTGCTAAGTCACAACTTATCATACATCAGAGAATTCACACAGGTGAGAAACCTTATGAATGTAATGAATGTGGAAAAGCCTTTGCTAGTAAGTCACAACTCATCATACATAAGAGAATTCACACAGGGGAGAAACCTTACGAATGTAGTGATTGTGGAAAAGCCTTTGGCCAGAAAGCAAACCTTATGAGGCATCAGAGAATTCACAAAGAGGAGTATCCTTATCAATGTAATGACTGGAAAAGCCTTTGCTAGTAAGTCACAACTCTTCAAATATCTAAGAATTCACACTAGGGAGAAATTTATGAATGCAATGAATGTGGAAAATTCCTTACCAGTGAGTCACAACACATCATATGTCAGAGAATTTACACAGGTGAGAAATCTTATGAATGTAATGACTGGAAAAGCCTTGGCCAGAAGTCAAACCTCAGAATGCATCAGAGAATTCACACAGGGGAGAAAGCTTATAAATGTAATTACTGTGAAAAAGTCTTTGGCTAGAAATAAAACCTCATAATGTATCTGAGAATTCAGATAAGGGAGTATCCTTTTGTAAGTAATGACTATGTAAAATGTTTGGCTGTAAGTCAGAACTCTTCATCAGATAATTCACACAAGAGAGAAACCTCATGAATGTAATGATTGTGGGAAAGCATTTTGCTATCAATTTTAACTCCTAAGACATCAGAGATTCACAAGGAATTTCCCTCACAGTCACAAAAGAGAGAACCTTATGAATATAACAATTGTAAAAAACCCTTTTTGTGTAAATCATACCTCTTCAAACATAAGAGAATTCACATGAGGAGAAATTTTACGTATGTAATTACTCAGAAAACCTAATTCAACCCTCATTGCACATCATGAAATTCATATAGATTGTAGGTTGCCTGGCTATAATGGCTTTTGAAGGCTGTGGCTGCTGGTGGCAGGGTAGCTGGTATTGGCACTACAGCCAGGGATGCTGCTCTTCTTGCTGTTGCTGCTGCACCTGAGGGTGTCTGAGTAGGGCTGTGCCTGGGTGGTAGCTGCAACTGCCATGATATTGACCATTTCCAGGGATCAAAGTTGTAACAGCCTCAAATTTTGGAGTTCTTGTTATGCTGGCTACTGTTAACCCAGCAGGTCTGGTTGTATTCATTACCTTCACTGAGGTGGAGAACTCCGTGGTAGTCATCTCCTCCACCACTGTCTCCACCTTGGTTCTGAAAGCCTCCTTGGTTACCTCAAGGGAGACTTCCATCATGATAGTGCTGGAAGCCATCACCACCTGGAAACTGCCATCGCCTAAGTAAACAAAGCAGTTTTCAGGGCTGGCCCAGCTTTGTGGCTGCTTTACTGTATTTCCTCACCAGCTGGTAGGCTTCTCCTTCTGCAGTCCAATGGACAGAATCTCATCCAGAAAGTCCATGATGTCTGGCAATGTGAATGCAGCTTTCATCTCTAAAACTATAACATATGGATCATCCTTCCCATCCTCCTTGATTTGCTTTTTTATTGTCTTTTAGGTCTTCCACAGTGGTTCGATGTCATAAGTAATCTTGTTTTATTTATGAGTTTCCTTTGTGTTCAGTTGAATGCTAGTTGATTTTTTTCAAGTTAGCAGAAGATAATTTTTTTGTTCAATTTATTGTTCATTTGGGTGAAGAGAAGAGATAGATTGAGAAAGAGTGTGATCTCCCATCCACTGATTTACAATTCATATGGCAGCCAGGGCTAAACCAGGTCAAAGTCTGAAGTCAGGAACTCAATCTAGTCCTCCCACATAGATGGCAGGCATCCAGTCACTTGAGCCATCATTTCATGAATCCCAGAATATCAGGATGTTGAATTTGATTGCTGAACTAGAATCCAACTGCAGCCACTGCAATATGGGAATGTGGTAAATCCAAACAACATGTTATGTGATATACCAAATGTCCATCCCTAGTAGACTTATCCTTAATATCTGTTTTCTAAGTCTGTAGTGATTCTGCCATAATTTTTTTTTGGACAGGCAGAGTTAAACAGAGAGAGAGACAGAGAGAAAGGTCATCCTTCCATTGGTTCACTCCAAAATGGCTGCCACTGCCGGCGCTCTGTGCCGATCCAAAGCCAGGAGCCAAGTGCTTCCTACTGGTCTCCCATGTGGGTACAGGGCCCATGCACTTGGGCCATCCTTCACTGCCTTCCTGGGCCACAGCAGAGAGCTGGCCTGGAAGAGGAGCAACTGGGACAGAACCCAGGGTGCTATCACCCTGGGTGGAGGATTAGCCTAGTGAGCCACAGCGCTGGCCTCTGCCATAATTTTAAGAAGGGCGATTACTCTCAGTTTTGTTGTATAACTTTGTAAAGAGTGCTGTGTAAGTTTTCCAGATTAATTTGTAATTTTCCATAATAGCCCTTACAGAGGACTTGCTTTCACAAAAAAGCTAAAGTATGTTTAGGGGCCAGTGTTGTGGCAAGCAGACATCTGTAGCACCATTACTC
>CM027392.1:11372720-11386096 GCA_015711505.1 Sylvilagus bachmani
TTTTTTGGGACAGGCAGAGTGAACAGTGAGAGAGAGACAGAGAGAAAGGTCTTCCTTTGCCGTTGGTTCACCCTCCAATGGCCGCCGCGGCTGGCACGCTGTGGCCGGCTCATCACGCTGATCCGAAGCCAGGAGCCAGGTGCTTCCTCCTGGTCTCCCATGGGGTGCAGGGCCTAGCACTTGGGCCATCCTCCACTGCACTCCTGGGCCACAGCAGAGAGCTGGCCTGGAAGAGAGGCAACCGGGACAGAATCCGGTGCTCCGACCGGGACTAGAACCTGGTGTGCTGGCACCACAAGGCAGAGAATTAGCCTATTGAGGCACAGCGCCGGCCTGTTAGATTTTTTTAAGGATTGTATATGCTGTTTTTAGAGAATAACCAGAGCTATG
The DNA here is from genome assembly GCA_015711505.1 of Sylvilagus bachmani. Taxonomy (NCBI): domain Eukaryota; kingdom Metazoa; phylum Chordata; class Mammalia; order Lagomorpha; family Leporidae; genus Sylvilagus; species Sylvilagus bachmani. The sequence goes on from CM027392.1 coordinate 11,373,111, forward strand.
CATGACAAAAAAAAAAAACACAACAATAAAAATTTGAATAGCAGTTTAGTGGTTAAGAAAGAGGCTGTAGGCTGTGCTGTGGCTCACTTGGCTAATCCTCCACCTGTGGTGCCGGCACCCAGGGTTCTAGTCCCAACTGGGGCACTGGATACTAGTCCCGGTTGCTCCTCTTCCAGTCCAGCTCTCTGCTGTGGCCCAGGAGGGCAGTGGAGGACGGCCCATGTGCTTGGGTCCTTGCACCTTCATGGGAGACTGGGAGGAAGTACCTGGCTCCTGGCTTTGGGTTGGTACAGTGCCGGCCATAGTGGCCATTAGGGGAGTGAACCACAGGAAGGAAGATCTTTCTCTCTCACTGTCTATAACTCTCTCTCTCTCTATCTCTCTCTCTCTCTCTATCTCTCTGTCTCACTGTCTAACTCTGCCTGCCCCCCCCCAAAAAAAAAGAGGCTGTTATATTTATTGTATGTTGCATTATAGAAAGTACAGTAGTATTTTACAGTAATCTCATCTAGATGTGCCCACCAATTGCTTATGGGAGTTTACAGACAGTAGTGGCCTACAACCAAGCCCTTAAATATCAGAGTTGTGGGCAGCTAGCAAAGAAGATGGGCCTGTTGGTTAAGATACTAGTTGCATAGAAGCACAAAGATGAGGGTGTAAAGGATTATTGGCATGGAAACTTGATGTCTTCATCTTCCCAAATTCACCTTCCAACACTCTGCCACTAAAAGTATACCTGCCATAAAATCTACATGTGCCTCTGTTTCTGGACAGATGCAAGTAGCAGGAGAGGAGTATGCATGCAGTATGTAACATAATATCCAAAGCACAAAATGACAAAACAAATACAACAAGACATTATAAGACATACTATAGAATATCCAAAATACTATTGTATTCCGTTATATTGTTCTTGGGCTAAAGTCTCTGGATGTGTACAAGCATAGTTTCATAACCAAACCCCATATGGTCAGTGGCTATGGCTACCACCCAAGGTAGTTGAGCTGTACAGTTGTCAGGTACCTTGCTACACAAATTTGCCACCTGCAGTGGCACCATTCCATATGAGTGTCAGCTCCAGTACTGAATGCCACACTTATGATCCAGCTCTCTACTCTGTCCTGAGAAAATATTAGAATATGGCCCAAGTTCTTGGGCCCCTGCAGTCATGTGAGAGACCTGAAAGAAACTCATGGCTTATGGCTTTGGAATTTTGGAATGGCCCAACTCCAGCTATTGAGGCACTTTGGGGAGTGAACCACTGAATGGAAGACCTCTCTCTGCATCTTCCTTTCTGTAACTTTAACTTTCAAATTATATATATATATATATATATATATATATATATATATATTTAAATATCTACTTTTCTATTTTTTAAATGAGTTATTTATTTGAATGGCAGAGAGAGAGAGAGAGAGAGAGAGATTGAGAGCGATAGAGAGAATAAGCAAGAGAGAGAATCTTCCATCTGCTGGTTCACAACCCAAAAGGCCCCAAAGGCCAGGGCTGGGCTGAGCTCAATCCAGGAGCTTTAGCTACTTCTAGGTCTCCCACATGAGTGCAAGAGGCTAAGATCTTGGGCCATCTTGCACTGCTTTTCTAGGTATATTAACAGTAATCAGGAGTTCAACTGGGACTCAAATCGGCACCCATGTGGGATGCAAGCACGCAGACAGCATCTTTACCTGCTATACCATAATGCTTGCCTCAAGATCAATTAAGAAGTGGTAATTTTATTTACTTGCTGCAATTCTGAGAGCATGAATTCAGGCATTTTGTATTTATTTTTATATTTATCAGTGTATAAATTGTACTTTATTATGAGAGCATTTTTAAATGAACATTTAAAAATAACTGTATTGTCATGTAACTCAAAAATTCTTATTATGTTGTGTTTGAATTTTGCATGAATTTAGTGGGAAGTAATATGAATATTTTGGCTTTTGTTTATAAAAATACAGTCCAACAGAGTGTTGCAAAACCAAAAAAAATCACAGGAAAATCTTTAACTTTGAGAGAAAACATTTAAGTAAAGTTTTTTTGTAAAAGATACAGAAACCTACAACTTCACCAATTTAGTGCTTATCAACTTACACTTTTGTCTTGTGTGATCAATGGTAGCAGTTTTAAGAATCCATCAGCTTTATTTAAACAGAATTTTTGATTTATTTAGTTAATCCATTTAATTGAAAACTTGTATTTATAAACATTGGTTACATTATTTTCAGATTATAAATGTTTTTAGAGAAAAACCAGAACTGTGAATGCTATAAAACTTAAAATTACAATGATTGAAATTTGAGTAACAGTTCACTGGCTAAAGACATGACTCAGTTATATTTATTGTAAACAGTATTTTGATAAGGACAGAATTCTTTTTACAAACACTTTTATCTTTTCATCACCAGCATAATCTGGCAGGGAATTATTCTTTTGCAAAATTCTGGTAGGTGACACACAAAATGCTCAAAAAGAATACACAACAAACTAACAAGAGTACAACAAATCAAGTTGTATCTTATACTGAACAAACAGTGTAATTGTTGACATATTATTGTTGTCTGTATAAGTACAGTAAGAAAAGCTTATTTATTATAGAGTAATCTGAGATTTGGAATTTTTAATTACTCACATTTATGTATTTAAATATATATTGCATTCATTATTTTTAAAAACACAGTAGAGTTTTCAAAACTATGTAATTTTTGAGGCCTCTGGAATTGTGAATGGAGGGGAAAACCCAGGGATTTTCATAGACCCCAGGTCATTCATTATGAAGGTAACAGTCATGAGAGATAATATCACATCAGGACAAGCAGACATTATTAAATGTCATAACTATACTAATATCAATAATGTACCTTCGTGAAAGTAACTTTAAATTTCCCATGAGTTTACAACTCAGCAATACTCTTTATATATGATCTAAATAATTAGCAATTATCTGTACTGAATGACAGCTAGATTCTTTGAGGACCTCGAGGCTAACAGCTAGAAATCATTGTCAAAGGACTTAATTTGAAACACAGCTGCTTTTAAAAATAGATATCAATAATCTTAAATCTTGAAGCTAAGGTGTATTAGTAGCAAGCTATTATATCTTTTCAAGCCTCAGCTTAACCCGTTGTACCATAGCACAGGCCACTATCTGAGGGGTTTAAGATAATCATTTTTCGGGTCTGGTCATAACATAGTCAGAACCAGGAAGGAGAATAAAACAAGAGCTGACTAAAAAAGTTGATGGAAGGGGATGGAGTAGTGGAGGCACAGATAAAGCGACCTGATATGCCACCATCCAATATTAGAGAGCTGGTTGCAGTTCTGACTCCTTTGTTTCCAGTCCACCTTCCTGCTATGTGTTTGGCAAGGCAGCACTGAATTGCTCAAGTACTTGTGCCTCTGCATCCAAGTTGAGAGACCCAGATGATGTTGCTGGCTCCTACTTTAAGCCTGGCCCATAACTGGTTGTCAAGGCTATTTGGGGGAAGATCCAGCAGATAGAAGAACTATCTCTGATACTATGATTTTCAAATAAAAAATTCCTCTTTAAAAATCAAAAAATAGTTTCGGCCTGAGATGTGGTATATCAGGGAAAGACATATCTTGCAACACCAGGATCCCATATGGGTGGGTTTGTCCATGGCTGCTCCAATTCTCATCCAGTCCCCTGCACATGTGCCTGGGAAAGCAGCACAGGCTGGCCCAAGTCCTCAAGACCCTGCACCCACGTGGAAGACCCAGAAGTTCCTGTCTCCTGGATTTGGATCTGCCCAGTTCCAGCTATTGCAACAATTTGGAAAGTGAACCAGCAGATGGAAAATTTTTCTGTCTCCCTCTCTTTCTCATAACTGTCTTTCAAACAAATAAATCTTTTTTAAAACAAAAGTTGAGGGAATAGTTATCAATGAAATAGAAACTCAGAAAGGAGAAGGTATAGTTTACAAAATGGTTGAAAACATATTAACAAATATTTTAGAATTAAAGATCAAGACTTCTCGAAAACATTTTTTACCAATATGTTTATTCAAAGACTTACTTATTTATTTGAAAGCAGGCTTACAGAGAGAGGGAGAGACAGAGAGAAAGAAAGTGATCCTCTATCTGTAGAAATTTATTCCCCAGTTGGCTGCAACTGCCAAGATTAAGCCAGTCCGAAGCCAGGAACCAAGAGTTCCCTCCAGGTCTCCCATGTGGGTGGCAGGGCCCAAGTATTAAGTCATCTTCTACTGTTTTACCATGTAGCAGGGAGCTGGATCAGAAGTGGAGTAGTTGGGACTTGTACCAGCACACATATTGGAATGCCAGCATCACAGGCAGTGGATATGCCTGCTACACCATGAAAACCCCATTAATAACAATGTTTTAAGAAAATCTTGTTGCTTTTAAACAGGAGATTAAATTTTAGTTTTATGTCAGTGTACTTTTAATACTAATGCTTAAGTTCGGAAACAGATAACATATTTAATCACTGTCAACACAATTTCTCAAAAGCTTTCATTTTTTACAAACTGTTAATGTATTTTTATTTATTTGTAAGATAATTACTATGATTTGTTAAAATATATCTCTTGTATCCCAGTTTTACTTATTAAAACACTTTTTATGTTTACATTTTAAAACATTTTAAAAATAATACTTCTAGTTTTTTATATTTTAACTTTTTACATTTAATTTGTTTTCATTGGTAATAAAGCCTTTACTGTAATAAACCAAATATATTTACAATTTATACAAATGTTTAACCTTCAACAAAAATACGAAAAAATATTTTCACAAGATGCAAAACCAGGAAACAAGTTCATCGGAGACACCACTGCTCTACGAAGGACAGAACATGAGTTGAACTGCAAGAAACAGATTATCTCACACTCTGGCAGTCATGATTGACAGAGTGCCCAAAAGACAACAGCAGGCTCCATGGCGGCCAGCTGGTTCTGCTCCTCAGCCCTCTGTCCACATGGCCTTGGTACCCCTCTCAGTTTGGGTAGATGGCTGACCTTGGGCTGGATGGACAGACTCGTTGTCTACTCTTTGTAGACCCAAAGTTGTCTCATGTCAAAGTCTGGAAGCAGGATTTTGTGGGTTTTTTTTCTCTTTAAAATTACAACTTTTCTATTTCTACAAATTCAAAACATTTTGGCCTAATTCAACTATAAACCTGAAACCACATAATGTTTTCAGTAGATGACTTCATAGACTGTAGCCTTCTTGTCCCCTGAGCCAGTCACTATGTACTTACCATCCACCGAGATGCCCCAGCTCAGCATAGACCAGGGCTCTTTTGACTGGAATATTCTGGCTCCATAAGGAGTCCACCAAGCATTGAGGAGGTTATCTTTTCCAGTACTCACAAGCCATTTACCACAATAGGCAAACTTCAGGGGGAGCACACAGCTCTTGCGGAGGTACAGCTGGTACTTGTCAGGCTTATTCACGTGCAGGACTTCCACGTTGCTGCTATCCATGCCCACAGCCAGCCACGCCCCTACTGGGCAGTATCCAAGGGGGAAGATCTGTGAGGTGAACTGCTGCTGCAGCTGCTGCCCTTCGTGCAGGTCCCAGGACCTGACCGTGTTGTCCAAACCGCCAGAGCTTTGTGCCATCGTTAGAAATGTCAAAATAGCTGGCTCCATCTGTGTGGCCCTGGAATTGCCTCACTAAGGTCCGGTTGTGCAGGTCCCACGTGGCGATGTTGCTGTCGCTGCAGCAGGAGAAGCAGACGTTGGCATCCAGGCTGATGGCCGGTAGGTAGCAGGAAGGGGCCGAGGACATCAGCTCTGCCTTTATGCGCGGGGTGGGAGCCACCAGGTCCCAAATGGACAAAGTACTGGCTTCCCCTCCCACTATGAGAGTGCAGCCATCAGGTAGCAATTTACAGGAATGGATGTAATTATCTCTGTTCAGATAGTCAAGTTGCCAGACCGGACTTATGTTGCCAGGGTGGCTGATGTCCTAGACCTTGACGTAGCCCTTGCCACCCGTGTACACGTGTCTCGTGGGGTTGCTGATCGTCACAGAACACACCACCTCCCCTTGGTTGAGGGTGTCGGGGGATGCCAGGTCCGATGAGGGCTTCAGGGGGGTTGGGGAAGGGCTGTATCTGGACATCTGCCATCATGTGGAAGGAGTATGCAGGATTTCCCCCCGGGGATTCCCACCAGGTTTGGAGGGATGGTGGGGACTCTCATGTGAGGGGGCGGATGTTGTGTAAACTGGCATAAGCCACCTTGGGGCTGGTCAGCACACGATTCGGGCCAGCTTGGGGCAGGGTATGGGCCAGGCACTGCCAGGGGCGTCCTCAAACCGGCTGCCACTTGGTTGACAATGGGCTCCATGGCTGGAGGCTTGCCAAGGCCTGGACGGAGTCCTGGAGTGGTGCACTGGCGCTAGTGCCCAGCGTTGGCATGTCGCTTCGTGGAGTCCTCGTGCTAAATTTCAGAACAGGTGTGCTGGCTTTTTCATGCAAACTCATTTCTTTGATGCCGGGATGCTTGAGTCATCTTTCTTTCTTCCTTCCTTCCTTTTTTTTTTTTTTTGACAGGCAGAGTGGACAATGAGAGAGAGAGTGAGAGAGAGAAAGAGAGAGAGAGAAAGGTCTTCCTTTTGCCGTTGGTTCACTCTCCAATGGCCGCCGCGGCCCGCGCACCGCGCTGATCCGAAGGTAGGAGCCAGGTGCTTGTCCTGGTCTCCCATGGGGTGCAGGGCCCAAGAACCTGGGCCATCCTCCACTGCACTCCCGGGCCACAGCGGAGAGCTGGCCTGGAAGAGGGGCAACCGGGACAGAATCCGGTGCCCCAATCGGGACTAGAACCCGGTGTGCTGGCGCCGCAGGCGGAGGATTAGCCTACTGAGCCAGCGGCGCTGGCCGAGGCATCTTTCTTTAGCAGGCGTTTTCTGTGGATTCCACTTTCCCGGGGTGAATGGGGAGGACTTGCTCAGAGAGAGGAAGGGTCCTCAGCCACATCCACAACTAAGTTGTCATCACTTTTGTCACCATCACTGTCATAGTGGTTGGAGTCCTTATCAACCACCTTCCTTTTCTTGATGTCATTGGAAAATCCAGGCGCATTTCTGGGTTTATCTGTGCCTCTTAGACCGTCTGAGTCCAAGAGGGAATTATTTGTGCCCAGCTCTCTGTCTTACCAAGCGAGATTGCCCACTTAGAGAGCACTCGATAGCGTGAGAAGGCCGGTGCTGCCCCCGAGGGGAGGGATTCCATGAGGCTGTAGTCCCAAAGGGTGAGGCGTTAGGGCCACTGGGGCTCAGTGGCCATGAGAAAGATGCTGAGCTTGCAACTGCTGCTGCCCGATGATGGCATTCAGCTCTGCCATGGTCAACTGTTTGGCACGTTGGACAGCCTGAGCCACCTGTTGTTGATGTTCCCGAGACAGAAATGGGACGGCTTGTGCACAAATCATATTCAATCTCTTGGCGATTTCAGTATGTTTATGCATTTCAATGTTTAATCCATATGACATTTCATAGTACGTCACATAGTGTCTCTGCATTTCTGTCTTTTCGCTTGCCAGTTTCTCACATTCCAATTTAAGGCTGTGATACTGCGCCTGCAGGAACTGGAATTCCTCCTTAATCAATCCTGTCCAGGGACTCAGGGATAGTGAACTTGATGGGTTGGCCTGCAGCCTGGTGCGGCAGGTGTAGGCTCTGCGGGAACATTGCTCTTCTGGCAGAGGCCCCAGCTCTGTTCCTGGGCAACTCAATTCTTCGCTCAATTTCCAACTTTAATCCCGCCAAGGACAATTCAACCAGACAGAATCAGGGAGCGAGCTGGCCACGCACGCAGAAGCGCTCTGCGAGAAGCACCGGCCACTAGGCGGCCCCGACTGCTCCTGCTTCCACTGGTGTGGGCTCCCGCCCTCAGGGCCATATCTCGGGATACCCTGGGCCCCGCTGTTCAAGGACCTGCGCGGCGCCGCAGGCGCAGGATGGAGAAACGCACAGCAACCGCACTCCAACCCACCGGCCTCAGACGCCTAGGGCGGTGAAGTGAAGGCGCGGCAACTCAAGCTGCGCTCCCCTTGGGCGATCCGCGTGCGCGGCGCCCGTCTCGGGCAAACAAATCCAGGCGGGCTGCTTTCCTTTGCTCTTTTGCTCGGTCTCCTCGCCAGGTTTTCTCCCGCGGCTGCAGGGCTCACCACACACACACACACACACACACACACACGGGGCGGCGTTCCGGGACGACCCCCGCAGGTTCCCGCTGCGCCCCGGAGTCAGGCGCTCTTCGTGGAAAGCAGTAGGGAGCGATCTCAGAGCCAAAGCAGCCTGGTGGTCCGATGCCTCAGCACGGGCCAGGGAGCAAGCGATGACGAGGCGGGGAAAGTGCGGAGGGCGCGCCCCGTACAACCGGCACTCGGTGTTCTCCGCGGTTGCACAAACCCTCCTGGCCCGACAGAGCTACTCCACGGAGGGCAGTCTCGGAGCCACCCGCTGCTCCTCCCGCTCCGGACGCATCAGGGCGCCATAGCCCGTGTGTACTCGCCCCGCACGCCACTCCTTCTTCTTCGGCCTTCTTCCTTTCCATCCCCTCGTCTGCCTCTCTGTGAAGGGCGCTCCAGCCCGCTGAAAAGTTCCCTCACGACCCGAGGAACGACATCCACGAGACGGTGGGGAGAAGAGCAGGAGTGCGCTCCATCTCTGGGCGTCCCGCCTAGGTGGACAAACTCCGCTGGCGAGTCCGAGTAATCCCGGGGGGCTCGGGTCTCCGCGCGCGGGCCAGCTGAGGTCCGGGCTGAGGGCTCGGGTCTCGCCCGGCCAAGTGAGGGCGGGGGCGGGGGGTTGCGGGGCGGGGGGGTAGTGGCGCAATCGGTTGCCTCGGGGACGCGGGGACCGGGTACCCGCCGCCGCCGCCGCCGCTGCTGCTCCTACAGCCGCCGCCGCCCGTGCCTGTCGCACCGGTTACATTAACACGCGGTTTCACACTCCGGAGCTAACCAGCGCCGGCCCCGTCCAGCCCCGCTCGGGCAGGGGCCGCGAGCTCTGAGTCGGCGGGAAACCTGAACCTCTACATTTAATTTGAAACAGTCCCTTAAAAATATTCAAGAACAAAAGTTCGCATAGTTTTTTATTCTATTTTATGTATTTTTCTTTTTTTAATTTGTTTTTTTAATTTATTTTTGTTTTCACTTTTTCCTTTTTTCTGTCTTTACAAATAGAACTTTTGCCCTTAGTTACTTTGAAGTAATCTTGAATTGTTTTTCATAGATGAATGATTTTTAATTAATTTTTAAAATTTATATAGAGAACATATTTCATGTATTTTTATGCAGTTTTATGAAAATAATGCTTCACACCTGTGGCGAGCACCATTTATCACACAGCTTGACAAGACTAATGTGACATGTCAGAGCACAGGGAAGAATCACACAGAATCGTGATAGTCTTTTCAATATAATTTATTGTTCAATACCTCCCTCTCTCTCTCTCTCTCTCTCTCCCTATATATATATATATTCAGTGCACACACTTAAAGGTCAATACCACTCAATACATCATTAGTCCATAGGTCATAACACACATCTAGGAGTAAGACAATTTAAAAAATGTCCAGCAATAGTAATAAATATAAATCATAATCAATCTAAACAATCATGGCTAAGGGCATAATATGAATGCTGCATTCTCAAGGATCATATCTTGGTCATGAAAGTCAAAGTCCAAAGTCCAGAGTCCAAAGTCTTCATTACCACTCAGAGACATATCGCAGAACAGTCATTTATGGGCTGCAGTCGTGGAATGACTGGCACTCTGGGCAGTAGGCTCAGAGTTCTAAGATGAATGGCGACTGTGAAGGGTTGAAGTCACCGATGTTGTCACTCTGGGGGTCGATGCCAACCCTGGCAACAGCTAGGACATCCAGGAAAGGTTGGATCCAGCAGTTTTGGCCAAATGAAGTCTTGGGCAGAATTTCAGAAGGATGCAGCGGATTCACTTGGTGATCACTCGCAATCAGCCATGGTTCCCCAAGAGGATGGAGAGCAGTTGTGAGGCTGGTTTATTATCCCACCCTGGGGTAGGTGGGCAGTGACTGTTCTCTAGGGCATCATCAATCACATGCCCTTCCTTTTTGGGTGTCACCAACCAAATGTTAGTTTTTAGGTTTGGCCAATGTTATGTTAGAAGTTTTCTGGGTGTGACCAATTGTGATGCAGTACTGTGGGTGAAGAAATGTAGTGGCCAGCTGGTTGGCTGCTTCTTTATGATGTAATGTTCCCCTGTTCTTATCTTGCTTATCAGCTGTGTCTGTTTGTGGCAGATAGTCTGGGCAGTTCCTGGTGCTCAGTGGTATTAGCTTAAGTAACTATATTTTGGTTTGCTTTTTCCTGGTGTTTAATACTATTAGTCTAAGTAACTCATTTTAGTTTGCTTTTTCTCTTTCTTTTTGGGTTAGTGGTGCTCCATAACTCTTTTTGGGACTCCTGTGGGATTCCCCACACCACCTATTCTTCTAACCTCCCTCGATCCCTCCCTCTCTCTCCCTTCCTTATTTGTCTTTGACTTTTTGCAATGACATACTTCCAATTTACTTCATATTCACAAGTTTAACCTTCCATTAAATATAGAATTCAACAAGTAGTAAGTAGAAAAAACACTTTCTCAGGAGTATACATAAAGACTATAAACAATCATCAAATCCCAAAATGTAAATTTTGTTAATATACATTACATTTTTGGATGCTGAACATTAACATAAATCAGATAAAACATACGATATTTAGCTGAAATCATGAGCATAATGATCTCTAATTGCATCCACTTTTGTTGTGAAATCAGGATTTCACTGTTTTTGTGGCTAAGTAGTATTTCATCATGGATATGTACCACAAATTCTTTATGCAGTCCTAAGTTGGTAGATATTTGGATGGATTCCATATCTTAGCTATTGTGAATTGAGTTTCTATAAGCATGGGGCTACTGATAATTCCTTCATATGCTGTATATCTACAATTTATACAAGCATACTTGTTAACAGATTCCAAAATACTGTTTTTATAGAATTTAAGAAGCCATGAGTCATTAAAATGATATCAAAATATATATCACATTTAGATTTATTTAATTTATACTTAACAAATCTTTTTACAATAGTTATGAAAACTGAAATATCAGGCGAGCGTACTCGTTAAATTATTATCCTTGAAACACAGAATACTATTGTACACTGACATGATCTTAGTTTACGTTTATATTTTATGATCTTAAATATCTAACAGATATAAATATGATCATGATTGGCCAGTACACACAGGTACAAACATATGTTAACAAACTTAGACATTTTTATTCTATTTGAGCTATTTATAAAAATTTATAGAAGTCCCAAGAACTAAAATGTATATGGTTTAATAGTTTTGAGTGCTTAATATCTGTAAGCAATTAAAATAAAGCTCTTAAGGGATTTTTAATAGGTAGACTTATACAAAATGTATACAATTTAGCACATGTATAACATATATCACAAGAAACAGTTTTGTAACAGATATTAAAAGCTTTTACTTTCTTCTTTTAAAAACATTAATCAGGTAGTATTATTTTTTGTTCTTAGTTACTTGAATTAAACAAAATTTTTAGTGAAAAATATAATAAGCGGTTTTATGCTATCACATCAACACCTCAGCTAGAACCTGCAGGGGAAAAAATGGAACTTGGACATTTATGTCACAAAACAACTCTAATCCCAGCAAAGGTGTTGACCATTTTCTCATGCAATGTAAACTTAACCTGAATTTTAGAGGCTTTAATTGACACTCTAATAGAGAGATGCTTTTTATGGCATTATTCTTATGATTCTTGTTCCACACAGGCAACTGCACCAGGGACTTCTATCAGAAGCTTGCATTGCCTTTAAGAGAACAAGAGGAGACATGGACCTCATTCTTTGGAATCTAATTCATATACAAGGCCACACAATATTACCGATTTTGTTCTCATAGAACAATGATTATAGGCTGCGCTAATCAGCTGAGATAGAGCTCAGGAGGCTTTCGGATGGAATTTGAATTGCCCATATTTTATCAAATTTAATTCCCACAAAGTGTACTCACCTGAAACAAATACTCTTTGTTGAGGGACTGGGATTCGAGTCTAAGATTCTTATAGTCTTAAAGTCTTCAATTAGAGTTTTAGATTCTTGACTGACACCAAACAGAACTGGAACAATCAATCTAAGTGAGGTCCAGCTGGCAGGAAGCTCAAACAAATCGCACAAAAACAGGACTCCTTGAGTCCACTGAGTTCAATTTACCCAGTCTTGCAGCCCCAGGACTCCCTAAAGTACCAGTTCCTTGAACCAACAAAGTGCTTATAGGAAGGTGATGTTACAGTAAAGAATGAAAAGAAAGCTTTTCCAAAAATGAACTCAGTAGCTTCTGGGATGTCCCTGAAATCCCAGCCAAGAGGTCAGTTCACCAAGAACAGCCTGGAAGATGCAAGCAGCGCTTGCCTTCCCCTACAACTCTTGAGGACTAGACCCCCTCCTCTGGCTGGAATTTGTTACCAGTCAAAATATGGCCCAGGATACTCATCCCCTAACAGCCAATTCACCAGAGATAGGAGTTGATGCAAGAGATGCTTTATTACAAAGCCAGCATTCTTGGAGTAAAAGCAGACCTTTTTGATCTTAAATACATTTCAAGGAATGCTGGTTCTTCATGAAACCTGGTTCCTTTCACTGTCATCTTTGTGAAGTCTGTCTAGTGGTGTGTAGCCTGGACCAATTTTTGACCCCTAAAAAGCACCCTGGCACTCCAATAAGAAATGTGGACTTCCCATCCATTCAATTAACTGCTACTCCAAATGTCTACTCCTCCTGTTAGTATGTTTTAGATAGCTTTTATCATTTTCTGTTTGTACCATCACATCATCTGAAATATTTTTTTCAATTATTAAGTATAAATATACTTCATTTCCTTATCTGAGGAAGAGGGAGATCATTTAATTCAAACACTAAGAATAACAAAAAC
>CM027392.1:11386596-11417771 GCA_015711505.1 Sylvilagus bachmani
TGAATGGAAGGGGAGAGGGAGAGGGAAAGGGGAGGGTTGCGGGTGGGAGGGAAGTTATGGGGGGGGGATCCATTGTAATCCATCAGCTGTACTTTGGAAATTTATATTCTTTAAATAAAAGCTTTATTAAAAAATAAAAAAATAAAAATAAATAAAATAAAATAAGGAAAGTTAAACCTCTCATTATTTTGTAATATAATCATGCAGAACAGACATTTATAATACAACAAATTATAATTCATTATTTATTTGAAAGGCAGAGAGAGATGAAAAGATGGAGAGAAAGAGCAAAAGAGAGGGAGAGAAAGAGTGATGTTCAATCCAATGGTTCCTTTTCAAAAAGACCACAGTGGTCAGAGCTGGGCCAGGTTGAAGCCAAGATCTAGGAGCATCATCTGGGTTTTCCACATGAGTGCAATGGCCCAAGCATTTGGGCCACCTTCTGCTGCTTTCCTGGGCACATTATCAGAGAGCTAGATCTGAAGTGGAGCAGGCAGGATGTGAACTGGTGCCTATATAGGTACACCATCTTTGCAGGTGGTGGCTTAAGCTGCTGTGCCACAATGCCAGCCTCTCACATTTGCTTTAAATGACATTTCTCCATCAGTAAAGTGATTATTCATTAATTACTTTCATAAAAATTCACGAATTTCAAGAAAGTTTATAAGAAAATGTGAGGAGGAAATGTGTAAAAATTGATTTTGTGTTTCTCTTTTAGGAAGTATCCTTATTGACTAGAAATTTGTTTTAAAGATTTATTTAAAAACTTGAGATAGTTACAGACAAAGAGAGGAGAGAGAGAGAAAGGTGTGTTGTTGTGTTGGGGTGTGTGTGTGTGTGCATGCGTGCCAATTGTTGAAATCTTTATTTACTATACAGTTGATCTTCTGTGTACAAACTTTAATTGAAAATGAATCTTAATGGAGAGTGGGATTGGCAAGGGGAGAGTTAAGAGGAACAGGTTGGGAGAGTGGGCAGAAGGGCGGGTATAGTGGGAAGAATAACTATATTCCTAAAGTTGTACCTATGAAATTTATATTCCTTAAAAATAAATTTCAAAGAGAGTGGTTGCTCATGCTGAGAAAACACATCTGAGTTAGAAGTGACTTTGTCATACTGTGAATGGGTTGTAGAATATGAGGAACATTATGTTGGGTAGTAATGCAGGGCATAACAATCCTTCCCATCTTGTTTCTGTTCCAAAATCATGCTCAAGATTGTCAAGAATTCTAATGGCTGGACATGGTACAAGCTGTCTGTGTCCTTGTTCCTTTTTATTGTAGTGATGTTTTCAAATCACTGCATTTGCTATGTATATGTTTCCATAAATACAGCAGGAAGATGCTCACAGGATTCTGATGTTCATTGTGAATGCCATGCAGAAAGCATGTTTTCTGGGAACAGTTAGACAATTACTCAAAAGATACTTCATAATATGTCTTATATTTGTAGGGTGTTAAAAACATCACATCGTATATATCCACTGTGTTTTGACAATATTAACTTTGAATGAGCCCTTACTCTCAATATTTTAAAGATGTATTTTGTATTTGAAAGATGTATTAATGCAGACACACACACATACAGAGTGAGAACAAGGGTGGGGGGAGAGAATTTCCAATCACTGTTTCACTTCCCTAGTGACCACACAACATTCAGGGATGGGTAAGGCTGAGACTAGGAGTCTGTAACTCTATATAGGTCTCCCATAAGAGTGACAGGGATCCAAGTACACTGGCCATCTTCTGCTGTTTTTTCCAGGCAAAATAAATTGGATCTGGATTATTGGAAGGGGTACAGCTAGGACTTGAACCAATGCCCATATGGGATGCCAGCACTGCAGGTGGTGGCATAACCAACTTTGCCACAACACCAACCCTACTTTCAAAATTAAGTAAATTCTGAGTGTGAACAAAGCTTTGAAAATTTGGTGATGAGTGAACACCTGCATAGCAAGTTTCACATCATTTTACCATCTGTCAAGGAGCATGCCTTCTTTCAACAGCTTGACTGTCACCAAATCTATGAGCCTTATCCTGTGATGAAATGATTCTCAGATTCCATGGTGACAACATTAGTAAAGATATACAATATCCTTAATATATTGATCTACAAATATGCATATCTTACTTGAATTGTGTGCCTTGTTTATGGGCTCTTGGCTATATTATCCCAAGTTGGGTTGAGTTGCCATATCTGAGGATACTACTTTATGCAAAGGATAGAAATGTAAGTGATGTAATGTGAAGGGTTTTAAGGTCTTAGCATCTGATAGTCTGTTTTAAATCACTAAACATATGACCTCATTTACATTCATAGGAGAATTGAAAAGAGAAAGTACAATGGTTTCAATGGGTGGAGAAACAAGAGGCCCTGAAGCTGACAAATAGGAGGGCACAAGGAGACTAGAATGTGAAAGATTCCAAATGACTGGAGCAAATGGAAGAAAAGACAACCTAACAAACATCCGTAAAGAGGTAAAAAAAAAAATCATCTAATAGCAAATCAAATTGAAACCTTAATTCTATCTCAAGAAAGCAGACTTTTCTTCGCATTCACAAGTTTCTTTGATTCACACATTAAAATACAGAGGTGAATCGGGAAATAATCATCCTAAGCAGAATAGTCACTTGCTGAACACTCTACTTGTGGGCATTTCACCTTAGTTAGAAATTAACTTTGGCAGACTTCTTGCTAAGGGAAGGGTACCAGAGGAAGCAAGCAGTATAAAAAAGTATAAGACAATCTTGTACAGGTACACATGTCCACTGTACCACATATACTTACACACTAATGCATGTCATAAAGACATGAAGACTATGTACACTGGTGTTGCTGGTTAATGGGGATTTTAAGCAAGAATAGGATTCTCTCCCTTTCTATTATTTTGAATAGTTTGAGAAGGATTGGGATTAGTTCTTTTTTAAAGTTTGGTAGAATTCAACAGTGAAGCCATTGAGTCCCAGGCTTTTATTTATTAAAAGATTTATTTATTTATTTATTTTTTGAAAGGGAGAGAGAGAGAGAGAGAAAGAGAGAGAGAGAGTTCTACCTGCTTATGCTCCCCAGATGACTTCAATGGCTGGGGAGGGCCTGGCCAAAGCCAGAAGCCAGGAGCTTCTTCCCAGGCTCCCACATGGGTTCATGGGTCCAAGCACTTAGACCATCCTCTGCTGCTCTCCTAAACACACAAGGAGGGAGCTGGATTGGAAGTGCATCAGCTAGGACTTGGACAGGCACCCATATTGGATGTCTGCTTCATGGCTTTATCCACTAGGTCACAATGCTGGCCCTGGAGAACTTTATTGAGAAGGTCTTTATTACTAATCCAATCTGTATCTTGGTTATTGGTATGGTTCTCTTTGTCTTTATCTTTCAATTTTAGTGAATTGCATGTATCTATAAATCTATCCATTTCTAGATTTTCCAATTTGTTGGCATATTGCTGCTGTAGCAACTTCTGATGATTTTTTCATTTTGTGGTATCCAAGGCAACATCCCTTTTTTCATCATTGCCGCTATTAATTTCAGTTGTCTCCATTTTTTGGTTAATTTGGTCAATGGTTGTATCAATTTTGCTTATTTTTTTAAAAAGCAGCTCTTTTTAAGATTTATTTAGTTATTTGAAAGGCAGAGGCAGAGAGAGAGAGCAAGCGAGCGAGAGAGAGCCTTCCAATGTGCTGGGCCACAATGGCCAGAGCTGTACCAATCCAAAGGCAGGAGCTGGGCACTTCTTCCAGGTCTCTCACGTGGGTGCAGAGGCCCAGGGACTTGGGCCATCCTCTGCCGCTTTCCCAGGACACAGCAGAGAGCTGGATCAGAATTGGTGCAACCTCCATGTGAAGTGTCACCCATATGTTATGCTGGCACTGTAAATGGTGGCTTTACCCACTATGCCACAGCACCAGCACCCCCCCCCCCAAAAAAAAAAAAACAGCGGTTCACTACACTGATCTTTTGTATCATTTTTTGGATTCAATTCAGTTAATTTATTCTCTAATATTTAAAGAGGATTTATTTTATTTAACTGAGAGAGTTTCAGAAAAAAGAGACAGAGGTTTTTCATCCACTGGTTCACTCCCCAAATGGCTGCAATGGCCAAGACTGAGCCAGGACAAAGCCAGGAGCCTGGATCTTCTTCTGGGGCTCTCAGGTAAATGCAGGGGCCCAAGCATTTGTACCCTCCTCTGCTACTTTCCCAGGCTCATTAGCAGGGAGCTGGATTGGAAATGGAGCAGGTAGTACTCAAACTAGCACCTATATGCGATGCAAACTTTGTAGGCTGTGGTTTTAACCCTGTGACACAGTGTCATCCACTTCTTGTCTAATTTTTATTATGTTTCATCCTACTAATTTTAGGTTTGGTTCATTCTTATATTTTTAGGTCATTGTGATGAAAAGTTATATTATTCTTAAAATCTTTTTCAATTTCTCATTGTAAAACCCAGAGTTCTGATATGTTGTGTTGTCATCTTCATTCATTTATTGGAATAATTCAAAATCTTTTGATTTCTTCTGTGACCCATTATTCATCCAGGATCATGTTATTCAGTCTTCATGTGTTCATATATTTTTCTAAAATTTCTTAAATTATTAATTTCAAGCTTCATCCCTTTGTGGTCAGAAAAGATATGATTTGACTTCAATTTTCTTGAATCTTTGAAACTTGCTTTATGGCCTACTACATGATTTATCCTGCAAAAAGTTCCATGCACTGATAAAAAGAACATGTATTCTGTAGCCATAGGATGAAATGCTCTATAGATATCAATTATATCCATTTGGTCAAAAGCATTTGTTGATTTTTTTCGTTTAGTTTTTTTTTTCATTTTCAATTATCTTTATATACAGAAGATCGATTCAGTATATCCTAAGTAAATATTTCATCAGTTTGCACCCACACAGAAACACAAAGTGTAAAAATACTGTTTCAGCACTAGTTATAGCATTACTTCACATTGGACAACACATTAAGGAAAGATCTCACATGAGACGCAAGTACACAGTGATCCTGTTGTTGATTTAACAATTTGACACTCTTGTTTATGGCATGAGTAATCTCCCTAGGCTCTAGTCATGAGTTGCCGAGGCTATGGAAGCCTTTAGGGTTTGCCGACTTCGATCTTATTATGACAGGGTCATGGTCAAAGTGGAAGTAGATTTGGGGGATTTTTGTAGACTTAAAATGTTAAAAGCTTTTTTGTTAACCAGATGCTCAATGGACCCAATTTAGTTTGCTCTTGAGTGATGCCAAAGGCATTTAGAGTACTTTTGGGAATTGTTTTAACATGGGCAGTTATCAGCAACCATGTATGTGAATTCTTCCTCCACAATCTCTGGTCTATAATTTTGTTGAGGGTTGACTTCATCTTGATTTGTATTCTTTCCTGATTAGGATTCTTTTCTGAGCACAACCCTGATCAACCTTTTTTTTTAAAAAAAAATTTTTATTATGATCAACCATCTGTGGCGAGGTTTTATTTCTCCTTTATTGCTAGCTCAGATTTGACAAGGTTGCTGACCCAGACCCATGTAGGGAAAGAAGTACTTGATGACCAGGGATAAGTGCCAAAAAACCCTTTCAGACATATTTAAACAACAAAGAGGACTTAGAAGGAGTGATTCTTAGGCTACTTTACATGATGGTCATTTTTACACTTCACTTTATCTGTTCTGTAGACACAAGTCATCTTCTCCAAGTGCCAGGCCTGCATCACTTTGTTAGAAATTGTACTTCTGTAGAATTTTGGCAGTCATTAAGCACGAAGCTCAAAATGGAAAATAAATAACAAACCAACAAAAGAGCATAACAAATCAAATTTATGTTAAAAATAATGAACAAGAACAGATCCCACATGAGCTGTAAGTACACAGTGACTACTGTTGTTGATTTAACAATTTGACACTCTTGTTTATGGCGTCAGTAATCTCCCTAGGCTCTAGTCATGAGTTGCCGAGGCTATGGAAGCCTTTAGGGTTCGCCGACTTCAATCTTATTCCGACAGGGTCATAGTCAAAGTGGAAGTTCTCTCCTCCCTTCAGAGAAAGGTACCTCCTTCTTTGGTGGCCCTGTTCCTTCCACTGGGATCTCACTCACAGAGATCTTTCATTTATGTCTTCTTCTTTTTTTTTCCCCCAGAGTGTCTTGGCTTTCTATGCCTAAAATACTCTCATGGGTTCTTGAGCCAGATCCTAATGCCTTAAGGGCTGATTCTGAGGCCAGAGTGATTTATTAGGACATCTGCCATTCTATGAGTCTGCTGTGTATCCCACTTCCCATGTTGGATCATTCTCTCCCTTTTTAGTTCTATCTGTTAGTATTAGCAGTCACTAGACTTGTTTGTGTGATCCCTTTGACTCTTAGACCTATCAGTGTGATCCATTGTGAACTGAAATTGATCACTTGGACTAGTGAGATGGTTTGGTACATGTCACCTTGCTGGGATTGTCTTGGTGTCCCCTTGCACATTTCTAACTCCATCATTTGGGGCAAGTCCAATTGAGCTTGCCCAAATTGTACATATCCTCCCTTTCTTTTTCCCTCTCTCATAATTAACAGGGATCACTTTTCAGTTGAAATTTAAACACCTAAGAATAATTGTGTGTTAATTGCAGAGTTCCACCAATAGTACTAGAACAAAAACAAACAACAAGAATAAATACGAAAATGGGAAAAGATTTACATTGTATATCAATGAAATTTTTTCTTAGTATATGCTGAATCAATCTTCTGTATATAAAGATAATTGAAAATGATTAAAAAAAACTCGGTGTAAATTTGGAAATTGCATAAAAAATCAATCAATTTAAAAAAAATCATGTAGGATCTCTGTCCTTAATGTGCTGTACAATGTGATTTAATGCTATAACTAGTACTCAAAGAGTATATTTCACTCTGTGATGCTATGTGAGGGCAAATGGTTTAAAATCTTACTTAACACATACTAAACTGAGCTCCTGTATACAAAGAGAATTGAAAATGAATCTGGATGTGAATGAAAGGGGAGAGGGAGTGGGTAAGGGGGGAGGGTAGTGGGGGAGAGGGAAGGTATGGGTTGGGAAGCCATTGTAATCCACAAGTTGTACCTTGGAGATTTATATTCTAAATAAAAGTTAAAAAAAATAATGAGCAACAGTATCCAGCAATCTCAGACCTAGAAAACACTCAGCGTTAACAGGCTTGAAGCAGCTAGCAATCACATTTTTTTTTTTTTTGGCCGGGCAGAGTTAGACAGTGAGAGAGAGAGAGAGAGAGATAGACAGTGAGAGTGAGACAGAGAGAAAGTTCTTCCTTCCCTTGGTTCACTCCCCTAATGGCCGCTATGGCTGGTGCTGTGCCAATCCAAAGTCAGGAGCTGGATACTTCCTCCTGGTCTCCCATGCAGGCTCAGGGACCCAAGCACTCAGGCCACCCTCCACTGACAAGCCATAAGAGAGAGACCTCTAACCTAGAAGAGGAAACACTGAAATACAGATCCAGCAATATTTAAAACAAAAGAATGGAAATTCATAAGTTTTGGCAATTAATGTAGCCTTATGTAACAAATTTTGATTAATTTCCATGAGCAGTTTTTGGATTTTCCTGGGAGTTCTGGAACACTGTATCCAGGCCATTGATTTTTTTTTTAAAAGATTTATTTATTGGCTGGCACCACGGCTCAATAGGCTATTCCTCTACCTGTGGCGCTGACACACCGGGTTCTAGTCCTAGTCGGGGCACTGGATTTTGTCCTGGCCGCTCTTCTTCCTGTCCGGCTCTCTGCTGTGGCCCGGGAAGACAGTGGAGGATGGCCCAAGTGCTTGGGCCCTGCACCTGCATGGGAGACCAGGAGAAGCACCTGGCTCCTGGCTTCGGATCAGCGCAGTGTGTCGGCCGCAGCGTGCCGGCCACAGCGGCCATTGAGGGGTGAACCAGCAGACAAAAGGAAGAGCTTTCTCTCTTTCTCTCTCTCACTGTCCACTCTGCCTGTCAAAAAAAAAAAGAGATTTATTTATTTATTTGAAGGACAGAGAGAGGCAGAGAGGCAGAGAGAAAGAGATAGATCTTGCATCTGCTGGTTCACTCTCAGATGGCTACAATGGCCAGAGCTGCACCGATATGAAGCCAGAAGCCTGGAGATTCTTCTGAGTTTCCCACACAGGTGCAGGGGCCCAATGACTTGGGCCATTTTCTACTGTTTTCCCAGGCAATAGCAAAGAGCTGAATCAGAGGTAAAGCAGCCAGGACTCGAACTGATGCCCATATGGGATGCTAGCACTGCAGGCAGAGGCTTTACTTGCTATGCCACAGCACCAGCCCCAAGGCCTTTCATCTTAAAGCTCAGAAAATCTGTATTTAAGAACATTTGTTAGAGTCCTCCATAAATCTGATTGCGAGCATTTTTAGAGAAAAATATAAAACTGCAGCTGACAAAAGACTTTAAACAGCAATGGTTAAGATTATAAAGCATTAACTGATAAGAAGACGGCTTGTCTACTCAACATAGCATTTTATAAAATCCCTGAAGGATTTTATAAATATTCGTCCCTTTTAGACCTCTGAGCCATTTTTTAAGGTGAATTCATTTTGAAAGGCAGAATTAGTGAGAGAGAGAGAGAGAGAGAGAGAGAGACGAGAGAAAGAGAGAGAGAGAGAGAGATCTCCCATCCACTGGTTCACTCTCAAATGCCCACCACAGCCAGTGCTGGGCCAGGCCAAAGCCAAATACCAGGTCCCCCATGTAGGTGCAGGGACGAAAGCATTTGGGCCATCCTCTGTTGCTTTCCCAGGTGCATTATCTGGGAGCTGGGTTGGAAGTGGGGCAGCTGGGACTTGAACCAGTGTCTCCGTGGGATGCCAGCATCTCAGTCAGCCTTACCAGCTCTGGGACATGGCAGGTCCTCTCTCTTTACATCTTTCTCAGGTTTTGATGTGGATGCCCATCAGGTGCCACTTCCCTTCCCCGAGGCCAGTGTCGACCTGGCTGTGTCCTATCATGTTCTGAGCAGGCCAAGATGCCCAGACCTTTCTCTCTGTTCCTGCCCCACTGCCAAGTGCGGGGCCAGGCCTGTCATGGAGAAGCCCACTCAGAGCGTGGGCAGGCTGTGTGCAGTGCTGGTGAGGTGCTCTGGTAGACCTGCCTGCCAGAGGCCTTGGGACACTTCTGCGGAGCCAATGTGGTAGGCAAGTGCTGGCTGCTGACCACCACCCACTTATTCAACAAGTAAGCCCCTACTCCCAGGAGAGGGTCCCCACCCATCAAATACTGCTGCTCTCAGTACATGCGGATGAATAAGGGCTGATGGATGGGGTGAAGGAGGTGGATGGGGCACCAATGCTTTGGCAAATGATTAGGAGCTGACAGGACAGGGTGGGGTATTGGGAGATACCAAGACTTTGGCACGTGAGGAGGAGCTGATAGGGAGTGCCCCCTTCACTGGGCACTCCTGCAGCAAAGATGGCTGTCAGAGAGAATGAACCTCAAGTAGCCCCTCCCTCCTCCCTGGTCTCCCCACCCTGGGGTCTGCCTGGCTTCCAGGGGTGGGGCAACCTCTGAGGTGTCTGTCTCCCAGCACAACAGTGGAGCAAGTGTGGGCTCACCTGGGCACAGCATTTCTGCTGGGCGTGGGCAGCAGCCAGTGAAGATGGGGCTGTGCAGGGTGGTGCTGCACCCCTAGTAGGACCCCAGCATCTTGGACTTCAACCTGTCCATGTTGGAGGTGGCCAGGTTCCTGGTATTCAACAAGAACATCCAGTCTGTTTGCAGCAAGTCTGCTCTTTGAGCCCAGCCACCTCCCTGTTAGGCACTGGATTCTGGGAAGTTGGTGGCCCTGATCTGCAGCCAGCAAGCCCAATGTGCTGCAGATGGTATCCTTGGGCATCGTGGAGAAGAGGACATGTAGTGCCTGCTACAACTTCTCATTCACCAACTGCATGGTAGGTTCCAGCTTCCTGGAGGAAAAGATGGATTCCTGCAATGTGGGAGACACAGGTAGACTAGGAGACAGCGTGTGGGGATGCCCGAGCCAACAGGTGCTCTCAATAACCAAATCAGGAATAACTACGGCCAACAGAAGAGATGTGGGCCTCTAGCCCCTGTGCCTCCTATGTCAAAGGGGGCACCCAGGCGGTCCTTTGTTTTCAGGGAAAACCAGGGATTACCCCTTTCCTGAGAGGAGACAGCGGGCATGTTCTACCTGGTGGGCATTGTTACCTGGGGCTTTGCGTAGAGGACCCTTCCTAGTGTCCTGATTTCACCTGGATTCTCTGAAGCCCTGCTCCTGAGGTTGGGGCTGCTCCTGGAGTAGATCTGATTCAGTGCCGCTGGGATTCTGAAAGCCACTCTGGGGCCCCGAACTGGTGGCTAACCCCAGTTCCCTGAGTCATTCCTATTTTATAAACTTTCCTTTGTTTATTTATATATTTGAGAGGCAGAATTATAGACAGAGAAGGGTCTTTCATCCACTGCTTCACTCCACAAATGGTTGCAACAGCTAGAGCTGAGCCAATTGAAAGCTAGGTGCCAGGAGCTTTTTTCAGGTCTTCCATGAAGGTGCAGGGGCAGAAGCACTTGGGCTATCTTCCACTGCCTTCCCAGGCCATCAGTAAAGAGCTGGATTACAAGAGGAGCAGCCAGTACACGAATCAGCACTCCATATGGGATGCTGGTTCTGCAGGTGGACACTTAGCCTACTATGCCACAGTACAGACCCTTGCAACTTACTTCTGCCACTGCTCTGGATGTCTCTGAGACATGCATGTTGTCTCTGATGCACATGTACGCTACTACAGTGAGCTCAGGAATATTCTTTGCCATCATCACCCAGTTCCCATGGCAAAAATATTCTGCCCATCTGCTGGTGGGTCAAGGAATTTGTAGTTTACCAGTCCGCACTTGTAAGCAGTGAGCCTATCTGAATCTAATAATTTATGGCAAAATAATTGAGACCTGGGACAGAGGGAAAGGTGTATACACTTCCATCAGCAAAATCAACTCCATATTTTTTCTAGAGACACAGGGGAAACCAAGGGGTCCAGAAGGAAGCTGCAATATTCCTTGATTAGTAAGGGAGTTAAGGAATTTAAGTGCCCAAGTAGTCACATGAGCAGTTGCATACATTATTGCAACCAGCAAAGGAGCCCCTATAGACATCTGCTCCAATAATAAGGAACAAATCAATTCCACATCATGACAAAGATCAGATTCATAACCTAGACAAGATATGTAAGGCTTGGGCTATGCCTTCACACACAATTTGATTGGCATGTACACTGAATAATATCCCTAATCACTCTCCATTCTCCTGACTTCACTGCCAAGCTTTGTAGATACAGGAACTAGGGACCAGAAGGAGGCCATGTGGTGATTTTCTATGTTAGCCTGGCTACAGATGCACACTTCTCTATTTACATCCACTTTGGTATACCTAGGGAGTCTATGCCTACAGGAGATTCTGAATGCAGTGAGGATGTTATAACAGCCTGGAACAGGTTCCCATGCTATAAAGCTCCAGGGTGGGATTGGATAGTTTGGATTTTGGATGGACCCTGATTATTCTCCTGGGATGTACACAGCTTAGGCTTTGGAAATTTCCCACATGTTCTTCCAACTTGAAATTTCATTTCTTCATGGTGGGATAACCGTGCTTCCTGACTGTGTTCCTAACTGAAAAACATCAACAAAATTCAGTAATGGGGGTATTCTGTCTTGAATGCAAATAATCTAATAATTGAGAGGTTTAAAAATCCACTGACTACTTCTGTTTTCAGTCTTACTTTCATTCTACACCTCACTTGTTTTCTCAATCATTTGGAGAGGTGAATGTTTCCTGCTCCTGCAGTTTGATTTTCATAAAATATATAAGGCCAAGTTGGGAAGAACATTTGAAAATGTTTGATCACCCTGAAAGATTGAATCCTTTATTAGAATTGAGCTTTCTGTCTCTAAAAATATTTTATCTTACTGTCAAATTTTTTTGATAAAGGATGACAACATTGCCTTTGCTTGGGTTTCATTATCAATAAAATGCAGCTAAGCATTTGCTTCCCTTTATGTTTCTGTTTATCCCTTTATGTGTGGTCAGCTGCACACCACCAGCACTTGCACTGGAGGCAGGAGTGATTTCTATAACTATCTTTGGAAAGGGAAGTAGGAAAGAAAAAAATCTACACTAGAGCATCCATGAACACATTTCTAGTCAGATCACTTAGAAATGGCCATGTTATAGGGGTGAAGGGTCCATCTTGATTGAGCACATTCTGTGATCTGATATGAATGCAAATACAGGCAGAATACAGAAAGAACTTTGCAGATAGGGAAAGGAAGTTTACAAAAATGTTCAATAAAATTAAGGATAACCTCAAAAGAGCAAAATGATACCTAAACGAATATGCTAAAAACAAGGTAGATCTGTTAGTATCAGACATTATTATATTTATGTACAAATATCTCTAAATAGCTCAATGAAATAAATAAAAAAGTTTGAACCATGCCACATTAACTGAGTCAAGTGGGAATTCAATTAAAAACAGGGTTAACCCACTTCAACTGTGTAATACACATAATCCAAAATGCTAAAGAAAAAGTAAAAACTGGCACAAAATTAATTCTAAAACAACATAAACTTTAGGCCAATAGATTATACTGCTTAGATTTCTCTTCACTGTATAGAATATTTGATAGTACGGCTAAGTTTAGGCCTACATACAGTTGTGTGTGATTCTCATGACCAGAGTTCACCACGCTCACTTTTTAACCTAGATAAAATATTTCTTGTGCATGGTTGGCAGAACAGTATGTGTACATGATTCAGGTGACATCCCTGTAGTCACATTTATGATCTAGATTAATATGGTGGAGAAACCACAGTAAGACAAAAAAACAGTTATACCAAATAGCAATTTTGTAAATGATCAAGATATTTCAGGGGCCAGCACCATGGCTCACTTGGTTAATCCTTCACCTGCAGCACTGGCATCCCGTATGGGCACTGGGTTCTAGTCCTGGCTGCTCCTCTTCCAGTCTAGCTCTCCGCTGTGGCCCAGGAAGGCAGTGGAGGATGGCCCAAGTGCTTGGACCCCTGCATCTGCATGGGAGACCAGGAGGAAGCACCTGTCTCCTGGCTTCGGATTGGCGCAGCGTGCGGGCCATAGCGGCCATTTGGGGGGTGAATCAACGGAAAGAAGACCTTTCTCTCTCTCTCTCTCTCTCTCTCACTATGTAACTCTATCTGTAAAAAAATAAAAAATAAATAAAGATACTTCAAACATGTGTTATACAGTCAACACTTATTTTTAACAAAAATCAAAACTCAAGCTGAGCTCAGTTACATTGCTTCTCTAACAATAAGAGGTGGGCAAAATCTTAATGCTAAGTCCAAGAAAAGAGGATAGACGTTTAATAACAAATATATAGTGTCTGCCTGTGTTATCCCCTTGTGTGAATTCTGCTAAGGTGTGACTTCCAGCAAGGGTTTCTGAACCTCTGGAAAGAGGCTTTGCCACATTCATTATTTTACTCAGTGTGAATTCTTAGATGTTTGATGAGACTGATTTAAAAAAAAAATTCCACACTTGATACATTCATAAGGTTTCTCTCCCTGTATGAGTTATCTCATGCCTAATGAGGGCGTCTCAGTGAAAAAACTTTTCTGCATTCCTTACATTTATAAGTTTCCCCCACTGTGAATTTTCATATGCCTAATTAGGACTGATTTCCAATAGAAAGTCTTTCTAGACTTATTACATTCATAAGGCTTCTCCCCTTTGTGGATTCTCTCATGACTCCTGAGGGCTGAGTTTATTAAAAAGTCTTTCATACATTTACTACATTCATAAGGTTTCTCTCCTATGTGAATGATATGATGTTTAACAAGGTTTGACTTCTAGTAAAAGGCTTCTCCACATTCATTACAATCATGTTTCTTCTTTGTGGGAATTCTCTCATGCCTAACAAGGTCTGACTTCATGAAAAAGGGTTTTCTACATCCATTACATTCATAACATATCTCACCTGGGTGAACTGTCAGATGTTTAGTGAGGAGCGTCTTCCAACAAAAGGCCATTCCACATTCATTACATTCATAAGGCTTTTCTCGTGTGTGAATTCTTTGACGCATAGTTAGTACTGACTTATGCAAAAAAGCTTTTCCACACTCATTACAACTATAATGCTTCTTCCTGTGTGAAATTCCTGATGGTCAATTAAGACTGACATTTGATGAAACGCTTTTCCACATTCATTACATTCATGTTTCTCCCCTGTGTGAATTTTCTCATGCCTAATGAGGTCTGACTGAATAAAAAACTATTTTCTTTTTTTTTTAATTTTGAATTAATCATTTATTTTCTTTTTCTCCCTTTTCCATCATCGAATATCCTTTTTTTATAACGCTTTTATTTAAAGAATATAAATTTCCAAAATACAGTTTATAGATTACAATGGCTTCCCCCCCATAACTTCCCTCCCACCCACAACCCTTCCCTTTCCCACTCCCTCTCCCCTTGCATTCACATCAAGAAACTATTTTCTACATTCAGTACATTCATAAGGTTTTTCCCTTGTGTGAACTGCCAAATACTTGGTGAGGGGCCGGCGCTGTGGTGCTGGCGGATTATAGCCCTGGCTGGAAGCGCTGGCATCCCATATGGGCTCTGGTTCTAGTCCCGGCTACTCTTCTTCTGATCCAGCTTTCTGCTATGACCTGGGATAGCAGTAGAAGATGGTCCAAGTCCTTGGGCCCTTGCACCTGTGTGGGAGACCTGGAAGAAGCTCCTGGCCCCTGGCTTCGGATCATTGCAGCTCCGGCCATTTCAGCCACCTGGGGAGTGAACCAGTCGATGGAAGACCTCTCTCTGTGTCTCTGCCTCTCTCTGTAACTCTGTCTTTCAAAATAAGATAAATCTTAAAAAAATGTTTGGTGATGAGTGAATTCAACTGAAAGGCTTGTTACATTCATATGATTTCTCTTCTGTGTGAAATCTCTGATGCTCAGTTATGCTTGACTTTCTATAAAAAACTTTCCTGAACTCATTATATTCATAAGGTTTCTCCCCTGTGTGAATTCTTAGATGTTTAGAGAAGGCAGACTTCCAGTAAAAGGCTTTTCCACCTTCATTACAATCATAATGTTTCTCCCCTATGTGAATTTTTTGATACTCAGTTAAGGATGACTTGCAGCAAAAGGCTTTTCCACATTTATCAGATTTATAAGGTTTCTCTCCTGTGTGATTTTTCTGATGTTTAATGAGAGATGACTTCCACTGAAAGGATTTTACACATTCATTACACTCACAAAGTTTCACCCTTATGTGAATATTCTTATGCATTATGAGCTGTGACTTCTGAGAAAAGACTTCATATTAGTTACAAACAAGTTTTTCTCCTGTGAAAATTCTCAGATATTTTGTGAGGAGTGAATCTCACTGAAAGAATTCCCCACACTCATCAGATTTATAAGATTTCTCTCTTATGTGAACTTTTTCATGCCTGATGAGATGTGTCTTCTGGAAAAAGGCTTTTCCACATTCATTGCACCTGTGGGGCTTCTCCTCTGTGTGAAATTTTTGATGAAAACTAAGGAGTGATTTACAGTTGAAACATTTCTCACATTGGTTATATGCATAAGGTTTTTCCCCTGTTTGTATTTTATTTGTTACAAAGTCTGATTTACAAATGTGAGTTTCTTCAGACTCCATAGACTCACAGACTTTGTCTACTATGTATGTTTGCTGAGATTTAGTGAGGTTGGATATTTTATCAATACTTATCTAGTTTATATGAGCTGCCTTGCCAACAATGATAGATGGCTCATTACAGGTTTTCCCATATTCATTTTGAACTTTCTCATATATATAGCGTATCACCTCCCTATTGAGGGATTTCCCTTATCCACTGTAGCCAAAAGGCTGCTGCACTGTCTGAATATTGTGATGCTTACTAATATGCTCTCAGCATTGGAGAGATTTCTTATGTATATTAGGAGCAACTGATTTTACTCCAGCAATATCTCATGCAGTTCACTACAGAGATATACATACTGAAGTATATTAACATTTTACAGGTCTCATACCTGAACAATTTTCCTTCTCTATGATCAGTTTTGAAATTTGGCTTGAGTTTAATGTAGAAGTGTTGCTTAATTCAACTCTCACATAATTTGATGTAGTGTTGTTTGTAGTTATAATTTTATTTAATATAATATATAATTTTATTTAAGTCTTGATTTCATTGCTGGCTCAAATCAGGTCTTCCATTTTATGGGCAACATAAATGGAAAAAGTGACTCTTCTGAGCACTTCTCAGCCTTATGGCTAAGATCAATTGTAGTATCTGTTCTTATCAGTTTAAGTGATTCTCCTGGAATGTTTGTGCAAAGGCAATGAATATAATATCCTAGCTGTATAATATTTCAACATATCATTAAGACATTTATGATATTTAAATGAGTTTCTTTAATAAATTAATATAAGTTGCATCAACAAGTAGCCTGATGTTCACTATTGACTTTTGAAATAGTTCTAATATTTCTTTTAAAAAAGAAATATTAGGTGGGTTAGGTGGTACAGTCTATTAAAATACCACTTAGGATGACTGCATCCCATCTCAGAGTGATGAATTCCTGGCTAATCTGCTTCAAATGCAGATTCTTGCTAATTCACATCTGGAAAGAAGTAAGACATGTCTCAAATTTGAGACTAATACACCCATGTGGGAGACATTAATAACATTTTATTCCAGGCCCAAAGAGTTTGCTTTACGAAGCTGTGGCTATTGTAGGAATCTGGTGAAAAATGACAATATCTCATCCTGCCACCCTACCTTTCAAGAATATAAAAATAAATATTTTTTTTAAAAGTGGGGGATTATTTTGTCAATATATTTATCCAGCCTAGCTAGAGTATTAAGGTGAGTGCTTTCCATCAGGCTTTTTTCCTGTTCTTTTCCACTAGCTTCTTTTCTTAAAAAACTTAGTGTGTTCTTCTCTTCAACTTTGAAGATGGAAAAATGGATCAGTTACATGCTTAAGTGTGCAATGTGTCTATCTCCTAGGCAGGATCATATCATAGAAACAGATCTGCACTTGAGTTGGCTACTCTACTTTCAACATAGCTCTTGCTAATGCACCTGGGAAAAGCCGTAGAAGATGATCCAAGATCCCAGGGTTCTGCTATCCACGTGGAAGTCTTGAATGGAGTTCTAGTCACCTGATTCAGCCTGACCTAGCCCAAGGTGTTTTGGCCATTTGGGGATTGAACTAGTAGATGGATGATCTCTCTCTCTCTCTCTCTCTCTCTCTCTCTCTCTCTGTAAATCAGCCTTTCAAATAAAATAAAAGCCTTTGTAAAAACTAAATTTACTCATTTAAAAAATAAAATGAGAGTTTGGTGCTGTGAAGTACTAGGCAAAGCTTCTGTCTGCAGTACCAGTATCCCATTTGGGTGCCAGTTCATGCCCTGGGTGCTCCCCTTTCAATTCAGCTCTCTTCTAATGACCTAGGAGAGCAATGGAAGATGGCCCAAGTGCTTGGGCCCCTACACCCACATGAGAGACCCAGAAGAAGCTTCTGACTTTGGATTGGCTCAGCTCCAAACATAGTGGGCATTTGGAGAATGAACAAGTGGATGGAAGACCTTTCTCTATTGTCTCTCCCTCTGTCTGTAACTCTACCTCTCAAATAAATAAACAAAATCTTTAAAAAATAAAATGAATGGAGAATAAAAGCTTGAAATTTCACTTCTAAACAAATCTGAATCCTTCAATATGAACCAATGGCTTGACTCAGTCTTTCACACAGATTATCCTTGCTCTGTTTGTGAGTTCTAGGAATACTCATTTCCAAGTGTCTATGTTGGGTCCTGCTTAGCTTTATGACTTGCGATATCACATTACAAAGGCTTGCTCATGATCATCATTTATAATTGTCTCATTTACTTATTTGAGAATCAAGAATGATTAATAAAGATAAAGGCAGAGAGTGCTACCATCCACAGAACAACAGCCTATTATTACTTGTTCATTCACTAATTCATTTGAGAGGAAGATAATTTTTTCAGCTTCTGATTCACTCCCAAAAAGCCTACAACAACAAATTCTGTGTCTGGCTATACTAGGGATGGGAACTCAATCTGGGCAACTAAAAAAAGACCAGCACTGAAGAACTGCCTAATTAAAAATCCTTCAAAGCATTAATAAATGCACAAATAAGTGTCTTAAGGTAAACTGTATATGAAACTGGATAGAAGGATATGTTAGAATTTTGGCAGTGTAGCTAAAACTATAAATGCTTTAGTAAAACAAGAAAAATAGGTATTTTGTAAATCTAAGGAACTATTCATCAACAGAAACAAAGTGGGTGGATGAAAACATGATAGGCTTCTCTGCAGACTGCAGAATGTCTTCTTTGCTGCTAGAAACCAGCTGTCTTATTGACTGGGAGTTGGGGAAAATTTGACAAGGATTCTACACAGGCTCCTGAGCTACCCTTGTCCAGTGGTCAAGGGCTCACTAGATGCTAACTGACCTGACAGGCTGTGGTTGAGGGGTTCCTGCATCATCCATGGCTCTGCTTCTTGTTTAAACTTCAAGATCACTTCAGGTTGGCTAATATACTGTCCTGTTAATGGGAAACAATGCAAGACTTCACCTAATCACTAACGTAGGGCCTTTGGAGAAGGAAAGTGCTTAGCTTCAGGAGGGTCAATTTGAATACTTTGCTACAGAGTGTGGATACACACATTTTTTCATGGACTGGCATTCTATGCTGAAATAACACTGTACTTTAAAAGTTCATTTATTAGTCAAATAGGAAAAATATTTCACTTTAGCAAAACAAAGGAACTTCACTCACTCTAGGAGAGCAGGTTACTGTAGGTCTCTAGTATTACATTCCTCTGATCCTCTGAGCATTGTCTAACTCACCACTCCTCCCAGGTGAATTTCACAGCAATATATTCAAATGATATCAACACCTATAAAAGCACAAGGTTTCTCAATATAGCAGCAGTGCAAGAATTAGAAAATTGTAATTCATTCTTCTCTCTGTGTGTGTCTAATAATAAGTATACACACTGGCCGGCGCTGTGGCTCAATAGACTAATCCTCCATCTGCGGCGCCAGCACACCGGGTTTTAGTCCCGGTCGGGGTGCTGGATTCTGTCCCGGTTGGCCCTCTTCCAGGCCAGCTCTCTGCTGTGGCCCGGGAGTGCAGTGAAGGATGGCCCAGTGCTTGGGCCCTACACCCTCATGGGAGACCAGGAAAAGCACCTGGTTCCTGCCATCAGATCAGCGCAGTGTGCCAGCCACAGTGCACCGGCCACGGCGGCCATTGGAGGTTGAACCAATGGTAAAGGAAGACCTTTCTCTCTGTTTCTCTCTCTCTCACTGTCCACTCTGCTTGTCAAAAATAAATAAGCATACACACAATACCACAATAACACCAATATATAATACCACACTGTCTTTTTTTTAAGGGAAAGGGTTTATTGGGGATAACCCAGCAGACTGGAGGGTAGGGGCAAAGAGGGAAAAGGAGAGTAAGAGAGAAAGAGGAGAGAGGGGAGTGAGGGAGGAGAAGAGGAGCCTAGAGAGAGTGAGCACGAGAGAAGAGAGAGGCCAAGAGCCACACTGTCTTGATTATTGGACCTTTATAAAATTTTTCTTTAATGTTTTAAAATATTTATTTATTTGCAAGCTAGAGTTATAGATATACAGATGGAGAGACAGAGAGAAAGGTCTTCTATCCACGTGTTTACCTCCCCTAATGGTTGCAATGGTTGGAACTGGGCCGATCTGAAGTCAGAAGCCAGGTACTCCTTCTGAGTCTCTCATGTGGGTTCAGGAGCCCAAGCACTTGGGGCATCCTCTATTGCTTTCCCAGGCCATAGCAGAGAGCTTGAATGGAAGAGGAGCAGCTGGAAAACAAAGTGGCACCCTTAGGGGATGGTGGCACTGCAGGCAGAGGCTTAGTCTAAAAGCATTGGCCCCAGAATTTTTAAAAAATAGATTGTTCTGTATTCTTAAGTTGAAGTTCACTGAAACACCAAAGACATTTTGGTCCTCTCCACAAATGTATTGTCATGAATTTGAATGCAAAGAAGGCAAGTAGTAAAGACATAAAGAAAATAGGCAAAATGAATCAAATTAAAAATAGCACCACACCAAGCTGAGTGTTTCTGGGGGTGAGAAGAGATAAAGCAGGAAACATGTTGAAAGAACTAATAATTGACCATTCTTACTTTCATACTTGGCCTAGTTCCAAAAACAAAATGAAGTATTTTGTATTTCTGTAAAATTGTTTATAGTAAAATACGTCTGTAAGCATTCTTATTTCCCCTACAACCAAAATAATTGCTATTATTCACATGAAACTAATGGTTCACTTATTTTTTTTTTTTGACAGGCAGAGTTAGACAGTGAGAGAAAGAGAGACAGAGAGAAAGGTCTTCCTTCCATTGGTTCACCCCCCAAAATGGCCACTATGGCTGGTGTGCTGCACTGATCCAAAGCCAGGAGCCAGGTGCTTCCTCCTGGTCTTCCATGCAGATGCAGGGCCCAAGCAATTAGGCTATCCTCCACTGCCTTCCTGGGCCACAGCAGAGAGCTGGACTGGAAGAGGAGCAACCAGGACAGAATCCAGTGCCCCAACTGGGACTAGAACCTTGGATGCCAGCACCACAGGTGGAGGATTAGCTAAGTGAGCCATGGCACTGGCCAAATGGTTCACTTTTTAAAATACAGTATAGAGGCCGCTGCTGTGGCATAATGTGTAAAGCCAACACCGGCGGGGTATGAGCGCAGCCGTGGCACGGCCAGGCCAGGCCTGGGAGCTCCACATGTGCAGCTGCCCCCGGATGCCCCCGCCCGAGCTGCACAGAATGGAGCCGCGCGGAGCCAGGCCCATGAACTAACCCAAGCCAGGGCCCGCGGAGCCAGTCGGCGGGTGTCCCAGGGATGACAGCGCAGGGAGGGACCCGGCACGTGCACACGTGGCCCCGGCCACTACCATGGTGGACAGCCTCTGCATCTGGGTGGGAGACCTGGAGGAAGCTCCTGACTCCTGGCTTTGAATTGGTGCAGTTACGGTCATTGTAGCCAATTGAGGGAGGACCAACAGATGGAGCACCTCTCTCTGTCTCTCCTCCTCTCTCTCTGTGTAATTCTGACTTTTAAATAAATAAAGAAATATTTAAACAATAAAATAAAATACAGTGCACAATTAGGGGCCAATAAACAGTGGTAAGTTACTTGAACAAATGTGCATGTACAGTTTGGGAAATGCTCAATCGGACTTGCCCCAAATGGTAGAGTTAGAAATGTGCCAGGGGCACCGGTTTATTTAAAAGATTTGTTAAGGGACTTAAAGGGAGACTTAGACTCCAATACAATAGTACTGGGGGACTTCAATACTCCACTCTCAGAAATAGATCAACAGGACGGAAGATCAACAAGGAGACAGTAGATTTTAATGACACTATAGCCCAAATGGATCTAACAGATATCTACAGAACTTTTCATTCTACAGATAAAGCATTTACATTCTTCTCAGCAGTACATGGAACCT
Organism: Sylvilagus bachmani; assembly: GCA_015711505.1. Classification (NCBI taxonomy): domain Eukaryota; kingdom Metazoa; phylum Chordata; class Mammalia; order Lagomorpha; family Leporidae; genus Sylvilagus; species Sylvilagus bachmani. The sequence goes on from CM027392.1 coordinate 11,408,137, forward strand.
TCTTGACCAGATACTAGGCCATAAAGCAAGTCTCAGCAAATTCAAAAGAATTAGAATCATATCATGCAGCTCCTCAGACCATAAAGGAATGGAGTTGGAAATCAGCAACTCAGGAATCCCTAGAGCATATGCAAACAAACGGAGATTGAACAACATGCTCCTGAATGAACAATGGGTCATAGAAGAAATCAAAAAAGAAATCAAAAATTTTCTGGAAGTAAATGAGGATAACAGCACAACATACTAAAACTTATGGGACACAGCAAAAGCAGTGTTAAGAGGAAAGTTTATATTAATAGGTGCCTACATCAAGAAATTGGAAAGGCACCAAATAAATGAGCATTCAATTCATCTCAAGGATCTAGAAAATTTGCAGCAAACCAAACCCAAATCTAGTAGGAGAAGAGAAATAATTAAAATCAGAGAAGAAATCAACAGGATTGAATCTAAAAAAAAATTACAAAAAATCAGCCAAGCGGTGAGCTGGTTTTTTGGAAAAATAAACAAAATTGACACCCCATTGGCCCAACTAACTAAAAAAAGAAAAGACCGAAATCAATAAAATCAGAGATGAAAAAGGAAATGTAACAACAGACACCACAGAAATAAAAAGAATCATCAGAAATTACTACAAGGACTTGTATGCCAGCAAACAGGGAAATCTATTAGAAATGCATAGATTCCTGGACACATGCAACCTGCCTAAATTAAACCAGGAAGACATAGAAAACATAAAAAGACCCATAACTGAGACAGAAATTGAAACTAATAAAAGCCCTCCAAACAAAGAAAAGCCCTAGAACAGATGGATTCACTGCTGAATTCTACCAGACATTTAAAGAAGAACTAATTCCAATTCTTCTCAAACTATTCAGAACACTTGAAAAAGAGGGAATCCTCCCAAATTCTTTCTATGAAGCCAGCATCACGTTAATTGCTAAGCCAGAAAAAGATGTAGCATTGAAAGAGAATTGCAGACCAATATCCCTGATGAATATAGATGCAAAAATCCTCAATAAAATTCTGGCCAATAGACTGCAACAACACATCAGAAAGATCATCCACCCAGACCAAGTGGGATTTATCCCTGGTATGCAGGGATGGTTCAATGTTCACAAAACAATCAACCTGATAACACCACATTAACAGACTTCGGAAGAAAAGCTATATGATTATCTCAGTAGATGCAGAGAAAGCATTAGATAAAATACAGCATCCTTTCATGATGAAAACTCTAAGCAAACTGGGTATGGAAGGAACATTGCTCAATACAATCAAAGCAATTTATGAAAAACCCAGGGCCAACATCCTCAGCATTTCCACTGAGATCTGGTACCAGACAGGGATGCCCACTCTCACCGCTGCTATTCAATATAGTTCTGGAAGTTTTAGCCAGAGCTATTAGGTAAGAAAAATAAAAATAAAAGGGATACAAATTGGGAAGGAAGAACTCAAACTCTCCCTCTGTGCAGATGAGATGATTCTTTATTTACGGGACCCAAAGAATTCTACTAAGAGACTATCAGAACACATAGGAGAGTTTGGCAAAGTAGCAGGATATAAAATCAATGCACAAAAATCAACAGCCTTTGTATACACAGGCAATGCCACAGCTGAGAAAGAACTTCTAAGGTCAATTCCATTCAAATAGCTACAAAAACAATCAAATACCTTGGAATAAACTTAACCAAGGACGTTAAAGATCTCTATACGATGAAAATTACAAAACCTTAAAGAAAGAAATAGAAGAGGATACCAAAAAGTGGAGAAATCTTCCATGCTCATGGATTGGAAAAATCAGTATAATCAAAATGTCCATTCTCCCAAAAGCAATTTATAGATTCAATGCAAAACCAATGAAAATACCTAAGACATTCTTCTCAGATCTAGAAAAAATGATGCTGAAATTCATATGGAGACACAGGAGACCACGAATAGCTAAAGCAATCTTGTACAACAAAAACAAAGCCGGAGGCATCACAATACCAGATTTCAGGACATACTACAGGGCAGTAGTTATCAAAACAGCATGGTACTGGTACAGAAACAGATGGATAGACCAATGTCACTGGATAGAAACATCAGAAATCAATCCAAACGTCTACAGCCAACTTATATTTGATCAAGGATCCAAAACCAATCCCTGGAGTAAGGACAGTCTAGTCAATAAATGATGCTGGGAAAACTGGATTTCCATGTGCAGAATCATGAAGCAAGACCCCTACCTTTTACCTTGCACAAAATTCACTCAACGTGGATTAAAGACTTAAATCTACGACCTGACACCATCAAATTATTAGAGAACATTAGAGAAACCCTGCAAGATATAGGTACTGGCAAAGACATCTTGGAAAATACCCCAGAAACAGAGTCAGTCAAACTATTAACTATTGGAATTGCATCAAATTGAGAAGTTTTTGTACTGCAAAAGAAACAGTCAGGAAAGTGAATAGGCAACCAACAGAATGGGAAAATATATTTGCAAACTATGCAACAAATAAAGTGTTGAGAACCAGAATCTACAAAGAGATCAAAAACTCCACAACATCAAAAGAAACAACCCACTTAAGAGATGGGCCAAAGACCTCAATAGACATTTTTCAAAAGAGGAAATACAAATGACTAACAGACACATGAAAAAATTTCAAGATCACTAGCAGTCAGGGAAATGCAAATCAAAACCACAATGAGGTTTCACCTCACCTCGGTGAGAATGGCTCACATTCAGAAATCCACCAACAATAGATGTTGGAGAGGATGTGGGGGAAAAGGGACATTAACCAACTGTAGGTGGGAATGCAAACTGGTAAAGCCACTATGGAAGTCAGTCTGGGGATTCCTCAGAAACCTGAATATAACCCTACCATACAATCCAGCCATCCCACTCCCTGGAATTTACCCAAAGGAAATTAAATTGGCAAACAAAAAAGCTGTTTGCACATTAATGTCTATTGCAGCTCAATTCACAATAGCTAAGACCTGGAACCAACCCAAATGCCCATCAACAATAGACTGGATAAAGAAATTATGGGACATGTACTCTATAGAATACTATACAGCAGTCAAAAACAATGAAATCTGGTCATCTGGAACAATATTACAATCTGTTTTTTTGTGTGGATGAAAACTGATGAAATCTTTACTTAGTATATACTGAATCGATCTTCTGTATATAAAGATAATTAAAAATGAAAAAAAATCTTGGTGTTAAATTGGAAATTGCATAGAAAATTAATCAATTTAAAAAATATATCATGTAGGATCTCTGTCCTTAATGTGCTATATATTTTGAATTAATACTATAACTAGTACTCCAACAGTATTTTTCACTTTGTGTTGCTATGTGAGGGCAAAGTGTTGAAATCTTTACTTAATATATACTAAACTGATCTTCTGTGTATAAAGAGAATTGAAAATGAATCTTGATGTGAATGGAAGGGGAGAGGGAGCGGGAAAGGGGAGGGTAGTGGGTGGGAGGGAAGTTATGGGGGGGAAGCCATTGTAATCTATAAACTGTATTTTGGAAATTTATATTCTTTAAATAAAAGCATTATTAAAAATAATTTAAAATATTGCAAATCTTTTAGAAAACAAAAAAAGCAATCAACATTTTAAAACACAGTGCTCCCACAAACACCATTTTTATGGTGATATGCTTTCTTTTTTTTTAATTCTAGTCCATTTATATTGCTGCAATTAGCTACACTTCCATCACCTTCTAGAATGTACTCAGCAGAAACATTCCACTATTTTATAATATCATCATCTTATTTAATATCATCCTGGGCATTGATCCTATGGTTTAGTTTGTGTACAACACAAAATGGGGAAGTAGGGGCTGAAATACTGCCTGCACCCTGCTCATCAAAGCATGCACCCTGCCTGATGTGGGCCTTCTTCTTAGAACGGGCATATTTTAATGCATGAATATGCTGTCCACATACTGAACCACCTGCCTGTGGGTTGTCTAGTTACAGGTAATGCTTTATTCAAATTCCCCTCCTAGGGGAGGGCTTTTCTGAGATGAACAAAGTGCTTTCATCTAGCAATGGACTCATGCATGGCTATCCTCTGACTGGACAATCCATGGCTTTTTTCACTATTCTTTCTTAGGCAGAAAGATCAGTTTTTCCAAAGTAATGATTTTAGGGTGTAAGTTCTCTCAGGAAACTGTCTCCAAAACCTTTCTGGGGGTAATGAATTAAAAAATAACGTACTATAAGATGAGAAAATACATTGCGGAATATGAATATGAAAATTCTAAATTTTGAATTATAACAAAAGGCATGGGTGTTGTTCTCTAGGAAAGTGATTGAATAGCTATGGTTGACATGCTCACTTTTAGGGGCTACATGAGCAAAAGACAAGGTGACTGCTTGCAATAGTCCCCTCTAACTATGTTCCTGGCATCCCAAAATGAGTAAGAGTCCTAGAAATTTTAATTATTTCTTCCCCTATATTAATTTTGGGTTTCATATATTGTTGTTTTTCTAGATCCTGAGATGCACTGATAGCTCATTTATTTTGTACCTTTCCAACTGCTACAAACTTTCCTTTTAATACTGCTTTTGCTATATCCCTTAAGTTTTGATGTGATGTGTTGTCATCTTCATTTATTACCAGATATATTTTAATTTCTTCTATGACCCACTGTTAATTCAGAAGCATGTTGTTCAGTCTCTATGCATTTCTATGTGATCTAGGGATTTCTGAGTTGTTGAATTCCAGTATTATCCCATTATGGTCTGAGAAAATGCATGAGACTTGCTTTTATGGCCTTGCTTGCTGGGAAAGAAATTGAGATTGTGTTGAGTCTGTAAAATAATTATAAGATAGTTGTTTTAACACTGATGAATCCTAAGAATCTTGAGTAAAATGTCTCTCTCTAATTAAAAATATTTAATTTCATATGAATACTAAGTTGTTTTTGTAGGTCTGTCAATATTTTATCAGGTGTGTATTTCGCATTTTAAATGAAGTAGTGGTGATTCTAAAATTTTGATTTTTATTGCTGGTATATATAAACACATTTCATTTTTCTGTATTGATTTTATATCTTCCAACTTTACTGAACTCACTTATTGCTTCATTACATTTTTGGATTATGCCATCACAATTTTTTTATGGATCAAATGTTGTTAACTATTTCCTTTCTGAAACTACTCTATTACTAATAATAGTAAATATTTTTGATTTGTAACAATACTGTTTCTGTGACAACTTTTTGTCATTTTAGTGTGACAGCAACCATAGATAAATTAATGAGCACAGATGTGTTCCAATAAAACTTTATTACTAGAACCTGAAGCTGTCCTACAAGTGAGAGTTTGAGGGTAGAGTATTCCCACACCTATTACATGGTCATGATTGTGAATAGATATCCTTGCTCCCTACTTTCAACTTGTCTGCTTTTATTTCTTTTAATTGCCTCCAAATACAGGCTAGAATCTACACTATAATATTGAACAAAATTAAGGAAATCAAACTACTATCTTGCCCCAGATTTTAAATGTAAAGTATTTTAATTTTTGTCATTAAATATGTTTCCTGGAGTTTTGTCATATATATATATATATATATATATATATATATACATATACATACATATATATATACACATGTATATATGCTCTTTTTCATATTGATGAAATCTTCTTGTATTTTTAGTTTCTTGAAATTGTTGAAGTCAGGAAATAATGCTAAATTTGTCAAGTGCCCCTATGCACTGAGGAACCATAGGGACCAGATCCATCCCCCTGGTCAGGGATAGAATAGGAAGCTGCCTCAGGCCTTAGGGAAGGCGGAAAACAGTGATAGAAAATCAGACAAATTTTTCTGTATATAAAGACAATTGCAAATGATTAAATTGGAAATTGCATAGATAATTAATCAATTTTTTAAAAAAAAAATCATGTAGGATCTCTGTCCTTAATGTGCTATACATTGTGAATTAATACTATAACTAGTACTCCAACAGTATTTTCACTTTGTGTCTCTATGTGAGGGCAAACTGTTGAAATCTTCACGTAATATGTACTAAACTGATCTTCTGTGTATAAAGAGAATTGAAAATGAATCTTGATGTGAATGGAAGGGGAGAGGGAGCGGGAAAGGGGAGGGTAGTGGGTGGGAGGGAAGTTGTGTGGGGGGAGCCGCCATTGTAATCTATAAACTGTATTTTGGAAATTTATATTTTTTAAATAAAAGCTTTATATATATATATATATATATAAAGAAAATCAGACAAATTTTATATTGAAACTTAACTTTACTCTGACTGAAGTAATCCCAACTCACAGAGGCTCACCTGCATGTTCAGGTTGTTGAAACAGGATGGTATTCAATGCTGAGGGCCCACATGAGCCAAGTCCCATCTAGCTTAACCATAATTTTTTTTTTCACCAAAAAAACCTGTGTGTTCAGAACCATAAACATAGACCTCATGCCCAGCAACCACATTTCACTCTGTGAGCCAACCAAAAAGACTTCTGCCCTTTGGAACACGCACCAAGTGCTGAGTCAAGTATACTTCTGTGACTGTGGACCCAATTTTTTTTTTTTTTACAGGCAAAGTGGACAGTGAGAGAGAGACAGAGAGAAAGGTCTTCCTTTGCCGTTGGTTCAACCTCCAATGGCCGCCACAGCCGGCGCACTGCAGCAGGTGCACTGCGCTGATCCGAAGGCAGGAGCCAGGTGCTCATCCTGGTCTCCTATGGGGTGCAGGGCCCAAGGACTTGGGCCATCCTCCACTGCACTCCCGGGCCACAGCAGAGAGCTGGCCTGGAAGAGGGGCAACCAGGACAGAATCCGGTGCCCCAACAGGGACTAGAACCCAGTGTGTCGGTGCCGCAATGCGGAGGATTAGCCTAGTGAGCTGCGGCGCCAGCCTGGACCCAATTTTTAACACATTTTATTTTTAAGAGATATCTTAGATTCATATTAAAATTAAGATGAAGGTATAGAGATTTTCCAAGAATCATCCTAAAACAGAAACCTTTGCATGTCCCAACAAAACATGCCCCATGGAGAATAGTAAAGTCTAAAACTGAAGACACAAAAGACAGGTTCACCTCATTGATAATGGACTCCAAACTCTGGGCCTCTCCTGTCTTGCAGGACTCTGTACAGCTTTCTACACAATAAACTCACTTTTGCTTTGCACTCTTGAACTTAGCTCTTTATTTTTATACTGAGATATAAAATCATCATGCAAAAATCAATACCTTTGTAGTCACAGAAAATACCATGGCTAAGAAAGGACTTGTAAGATCACAATAGCATTCACAATAGCAACAAAATAGTTAAGTACCTTGGAATAAATTTAACCAAGGATGTCAAAAATCTTTGCTATAAAAATTACAACATATTAAAGCAAAAAATCAAAGAAGACACAAAAAATGAAATAATCTTCCACTTTCATGGACAGGAAGAATTAATTTAATCAAAACGTTCATGCTATTCATAGCAATTTATATATTGAAAGTGATGCAAATAAAAATACCAATGAGATTCTTCTCAGAACTATAAGAAACAATGCTAAAATTCTTAGGGAATACAAAAGATATTGAATAGCTATAGCAATTTTACACAAGAAATCAAAGCTAGTCCCAGCAGAATACCAGATTTGACAACATCCTACAGGGCAGTTACAATCAAACCACCTGGTACAGGCAGAAAAAAAGACATGAAGAACAAGGGAACAGAATAGAAGCCCCAGAAATAAATCCACACCTCCACAACCAACTAATATTTGACAAAGGAGCTAACATTAATCCTTGGAGAAAGGACAATCTCTTCAACAAAGAGATTATTGGATCTCCAAATGCAGAAGTATGAAACAAGACCTCTATATTACAACTTATACAAAAATCAGCTCAAAAAGGATCATGGATCTAAATCTACAAACTGAAGCAATCAGATTACTAGGGAACAATGGGGAAACTGAAAGACACTGGCATAAGCAAAGACTTCTTTCAAAAGACCCCAGAATCACAGGCAATAAAAGCAAAAACAGAAACATGTATGGAGGTTTTTCAAAAATTGTTAAAACTGTCATTCCTTAAAATGTCACTTACCTACTAGCAGTGTTGGTTATATTTTAAGAATTAACTTCCCCCAAATAACTGCAAGTTATATAAGAGAAGAAGCCATTTGCTCCCTTTCTTATCTTGCAGCATCCCTCACTCCATCCCAACACCAATGATGGTAGATCAATATATATGTTCACTAATACGTTCCACACCAAGTAAATTAAATGTGTTCCTAAAACTTATTAAGAATTTACTGCATGCTAGCCTCTTTTAAAGCACTTTAGAAAGATTAACTCATTTATTTCTCATATAAATCCTAAGAATCACAGCTTTTATTATTACCTCCATTTTACACAGAAGAAAACTAGGATTTATTAAATAATCTGGCTAAGGAGTAAGAAACTGATAGAGACAGAATGAAATCCCAACTGGTTGAGTCCATGCTCCATGCTACCATCCAACATTGGCTCTGAATGGGTCTATTTACTGAGCTCTGTAACTGTGTGGCCAAGTTCTTAACAACCTGAATTCTGATTTGCAAGAATTAAAGGTCCTTGTTTCAACTGAATTTTCTGTAATTCACTCTTTCCCTCAAATATAGAGCACAATCAAGCCATCCGCAGGTGAGAGAAATGTGCAGCTCTGGCAATACAGAAATTCAGTTCCTTGGCACCGCATTCTTATGGGCATCAGTGAGGCTGGCAGGAAAGCTGCTCAATCCCAGGGTGGCAAACTGTAGGCTGCCAAAAATGCATTGCAGTTCTGCTTCTCATTGTTCATTCTCTTCTGTTCTTGCTCATCTCTCCCCCAACTCTTGCTATAGTACCAGCCCCAGGATATACTTAATTTTAACAAATTAATAAAGTATGAGCAAAAGTAATTGAGGAAACACAGGGAAAAGTAACACTAGTGCCCATTTTCATGTATTAAAACAATTGTTTACAGAAAAAACAGCCTTGTCAAGATCTGGAAAAAAAAATATTGTAAAACTATAGGGGTAAAAATTTGACTAGAGATAAAAATCCACTATACTTTGAAAATCAAATTCGCAAACACAAATATAAATTCCTAAGATCCAATATAACAAGCATAAAATAGGAAAACTCCAAATTAAGCCAAGCAAGTTGAATCACAATTTGAAGGCCACCAACCAATAAAAGTTACAGAAGCAAAACTTCAGTTATAGGAACAGAAAATATTTCAAACATTTACAAAATAAGAAACACACCTATACTTCTCAGATGTACCACAGTATAAATAAGCAAAGAATATTTTCAGATTTCTTTTAGAAAGCCAGCATTACATTGATAATGATGCAAGGTTGACTAGAACTTGAAATAAAAATTAAGCATAAACCTCTTTATACAAATGTATAAATCATTGAAATAAAAATTAAGCATACACCTCTTTATACAAATGTATAAATCATTAGTTTTTATAATAAATGAAATTATACGTGAAATGTAATGAATAATAAGTAACATATAAGAAAAAATACAAGAAGTAGTTAACATTTCTTTTTTTTTATAACGCTTTTATTTAAAGAATATAAAATTCCAAAATACAGTTTATAGATTACAATGGCTTCCCCCCAATAACTTCCCT
>CM027392.1:11418271-11437274 GCA_015711505.1 Sylvilagus bachmani
TTCCAGAAGAGTTTCCTCTGCTGTTTCTGCCCCTACTCTTCCTTGAACCTGCAGTATCTCCACTTTTATTAAACTGTCTCTCCCCGGACTATCAGTGTGCTGCCTTCCTATTCCGCCATCTTGCCCTAATCCTCGAAGTAGTTAACATTTCTAAACAAGTCATGTAAATTTTCCAGGTAGGGGAAAACTCAAGGAGAAATATTACATGACAATTTAATGTTCAAAAACATTTAAAAATCGGTATGTAATTTTAAAAAACTGTTAGCAGTATAGTAAAAAAGAGTAACGGCTTTCTTATTTAGATCAAGATTTTTTAAAAGGGTTCTACAATGAAAACTTCAATTAATACAGAAGGAAGACCTTTCTCTCTGTCTCTCTCTCTCACTGTCCACTATGCCTGTCAAAAAAAATAAAAGAAATAAAATAAGGTGTAAAGATCAATTTCTGAACAATAAATTGCCAATATATTGGAGATATATATTTATAGGCAATCCATAAAATCTAAAAACAAATAAACTAATAAATGAATTTAATGTTGCAGGAAAAATCAATGTTTTAAAAATCCATTAGATTACCAAGTACCAGCAAGAAATAGACAATATAAAAGGTCAACATGCAGAGTGGAAAACACATATTCACAGAAGAAAATAAAAAAGATTAAATTATGTTATATTCCAGTATTATTCAAATCAATATTAAAAAGTAATACAAATGACCCAACAGAAAAATGAGCAGAAATACAAGGAAAACGAAAGCGCCGGAAGTGGATAAACAGCACTGTAACTCACTGAAACAGGTTACCGCCAGCTCCAGGCAGGATTCAGGGAGAAGGACCGGGACACAGGCCGAGGCCAGTGGGTAGCAGGAGCTCGGAGGTGAGAGGCTCTCCAGCCGCGGGGAGGCAGAGCCCAGGGGCGGCCATTTCAGACCTGAACCCATCCAGGACAACTTGATGTTAGGAGTCCAGGCTGTGGGGGATGCTGATTGGCTCCGTGCTTTGTGACGTTACATGCGCTCAAGGCCGGCAAACTGTCCAATCAGGCATAGTGACGCCCACGCTGTGTCAGCACGTGGGGCCTTGACAGCACAATCCTCTTACAGTTTGGCCTGCAGAGTGAAGTCCTGGGAGACAGCTCCGCCGCCTTGAGGCTCCCAAGTGAAATCGGCCTCTGCAGCTCTCCACCTTCACTCACCGGGGACGCTGGGCACCTAAGAAGATGAAAACCGCTACATGGTGAGTGTGTGGGCCTGGTTGTACCGAGAGGGGAAAACGGAGTCTAAGGCTGGGAGGACATGGGCCCCCGGTGTCTGTGGGCTCCATATTGGCGCTGGCACAGGGCTTCCCCTCGGTCCCCTCGGAGCCACGGTTGGGGGCTCTACTGGCACCCAGGACCCTCGAGGTCCTGCCGCTTCCTTGCTTGGCGGAGACTTCTCAGCCCCGGAGCCATAGCGGGCCAGCTGTGTGGCAGTAGCCCCATGACTCCCCCATTGTGCAGTGGGGACTGGGTGGTCACTAGGGAGAATGTGGGCTCTGTGTATGCGGTTCATGTGGGACAGGCGCTGTCGGTTCCTCCTTGCCTCCCCACAGGGACTTGGTTCCCCCAAGTTTTCTCAATATGTGGCCTGCAGGGTATTTTCCAGGGCACACAGCTGTTTCTAGGATATCTCACTCCGTTTTATGTTTCCAATAGCACAGCAACATAGATTAAGGTAGAAAAAGAAGTTTTATTTGGCTTAGGGTTTTTACCCAGGTTTGAGGGAGGCAGAAAGACCCTGTAATTTGGCACTTGGGTATTGTCTTAGCACTTACACTTTCTCCATACAGGGTGCCACCTCTAATTGCACTTTCAAACTAGAAATTTTGGCTACTCAGGTTTATGTGTGTTTTAAAAATGATTTCTCTTCCAAGAAAGCCTTCCATATCCCGGAGATATGTCTAGTTTACTAAGTTATTTTGAATTTTTATTTTAATATAGGAGCCTGTTTTTATTTTGTTTTAATTTTTTTAAGATTGTCAGAGTATGATTAACACAATTTGTGTATCTTCAAGGTATGAAAACTGATGTTTTGCTATGTGAGGGACGTCAAAAACTTATAGACAATTCACATTCCTTTTTGATTACATTTTCTCATAAACTTTCTGGAATCTTGTACATATACATTATGAAATGATTAGGACAATCTAACATATCCATCACATTACATTCCTATGTAATTAAAGAATATGTAAGATAAGATATTAGCAAGTTGGAATATGTGATATCATAATCATCTAGTTACTGTGTTGAATATTAAGTTCTTGAGGTGCAAATGTGTGTTCAGCTACCATTTTCCGATGTCCTTCACTCTCAGCCTCTGACAACCACTATTCTGTTCTGTGATTAAGTGGGACTTTCTTAGATTACACGTATGAGTGAGATTGTGTGGCATTTATCTTTCTGTGCCTTATTTCAAATAGCCTAATGTCCACATTTATATTTTTGGATCCACATTCTGAAAAAAATGGAAGAATTTCCTTTTTAAGGTTGTCTGTGATTCCTGTGTGTGTGTTTGTGTGTGTGTGTGTGTGTGTGTGTGTATTTCACATTTTCCTTATTTATCTGTTGTTTTCATATCTTGTTTTCATGTTCTTTTAGATAATGCTGCCATTAATGTGGAGATACGAGTGTCTATTTGAGATATTGATTTGATTTCCTTTGGATATATACACAGTAGTGAGATTGCTTTGTCATAAGTTCTATGTGTTTAATTTTGATTGAGGACCTACATAATGTTTTCTGTATGTTTTCTGTTTACTTTCTCATGAACAATTTTTATATTCCTTTTTTTCCACCCTGGTCCAATGTTATCTTTTTACTTTAGGATAATAATGATTTTTACATGTACGAGATGATAACCTTTGTGGTCTTGATTAGCATTGTAGTCTTCATTAGTAGTTTGTGAGCCCCTTTTCAGTTACCTGTTGGTTACTTGTATATATTCAATGGAAAACTAATCAATCCTTTGTGTGATTTTTGTTAACAGTATTTGCTTTTGAGTTGTCTGTGTTCAAGCTCAGGTTTTCCAATATTTTCTTCCATTCTTTGCTATATCTGTTCTATTTTTCCTATCATATGCAGAATATTTCTTAGATTTTTTGGAGTCTTTGCTTTTGTCACCAGTGCTTTTAGTGTCATATCTAAACAATCATTGTTGAGACTAATATCAATGCATTTGCTTCCATTTGTAAAGGGTTTTATATTCTCAGACCTTTTATGTAACCCTTCAATTTATTTTGAGATGACCTTCATGCCTGGTGTAATATAAAGATATTATCTTTCAGGTTTTGGCATGTGGATGTCCAATTTGCCTCTGCTTCAGATGTGGTCACTAAACAATGAGTAACCACTTGGTAACAGTGGTGTCATTTGTTGAACCCAACACCCCCAATGATGTGTCTCTAAGTGTCAGGATCCAGGCAGAAACTGTCACAGTCCAGTTTTTCCCTAATCTGCCTTGTCTCCCAGACCCACTCTTCTGTGCTCTGCTTCTCTTCCCTGTCTGCCTGAATAGATCTCAGAAGTGAGCATGCACATAGAGAGAGACATGTGAAGCAGTGTGCAATGTTGGGGAGAAGCAGAAACTATGTATTAAAGGTGCTGGGCCCAGAGCTCTTTCTCCTTTCTCTGAAAGCCTTGGATATATGGAGGCACTTACTGAGGGATTGACATTTGGCATGTGTTAATACCCTGCTTAGTATGTCCACATCCTATATTGGCATGCCTAGGTTACAGTCACAACTCTCAATTGCAGCTTTCTGCTAATACGCACTTTTGAAGGGAGTGATGGCTGAAGTATGTGGGTCCCTTCAACCCATATCATCTGGCAAGCAGAGCTGATGGGGTCCTCCATGCAGAATGGATGGACATAAGATGTTCCTTTGCTGCAATGTGTGTTGGCAATCTAGAAAATAACACTCCATCATGAACTTCCTTATGTTAAACAATGATGCACGGTTGAGAAAAGGAGGCTCTGAGGTATTTAGGCATTTTTTCAATTAGTCTATGCAGCTGCCTTCCCCACTGGAAAGGGGCCCAACTGGAATAGTCTCAGTCTGACCACATGGATGCAGGAGGGTTATTTAAGTTTTGAAAAATTAATTTTAGTCACATTAAAGGCACAGAGATCTCTCACCCACTGTTCTCTCTCCAGATATTCACAATAGCTGGGATTCAGCCAGGTTGTGATGTGACAACATCAGGTCTTATGAAGTGAAAATCCCAGAACTCTGTATGGGTGGCACAGACCCAAGTAATTGAGCTATTATCTGCTGCCTCTTAGGGTGCAATTTAGTAGGAAACTGGATTGGAAATGGAGTGAGACTCAAACTCACACACACTAATACAGGATGTGGGTCTCGAAAGACCCCAATGCTCACCCCTTTATTATTTTAAGAGGACTCCTACAACAGTCCAAACCAATTCTCCTGACCCTGATGTTCATAGTCCCTGAAGTTAAGCTGTGCAGGCCCTCAACACCTTAGAAAATACCCAAGTGCATCCACACAATGGAGTGTTCACAGCAGCAGCTTCCTGCTGTGCTTGTCATTCAGAACCATGCAGCTACAGGTGTGCCATCAGGTGCTGTTCTCCTTGACATCTCTTCATCCATTTTCCACAAGCTGGTGCCACATCTGGCCATACACATCAAAGTGATCACTATTAGATGCTGTGTTGAAGGAGGATCTCAATTTGTCTCATTTCAGATAAACTTCATGTGTTGCCTCAGACACTCCTTGGCACTTACGTGGCTCATCTCTCCAGTCTCCATAGCAGGTCCCTTGGCACAGTATTTCATGCACTTCACAGGCACCTCCGTGGGTGACATTCATCTGTTTACTGGCTCATAGTCTAGATAATTATGACCTCTTGGGCACTGAATTGGTTATTACTTCATCAGTGTGGTGAACCAGCCCTGCTGGGTCATTGGCAAAAAGGAGGACAAGTCCTTAGTATACCTGCATGGTCAACATATTAAAGCAAGACTCTTCCTTTTACCATGAACCCTGGAATTGTTTCTCCCCACTTCTCATTTACCATTTCTCATGCTTGGTTGGCATGGACAGTCTGGAATATCTCTTCTTCACCAAGCCTAATGCTTTTAACAGATGGGGTATGCTGATGAGGAGCCTGCACATTTCCTCAAGCCCCTCTGCAGCATCAACACTCAAGCAGGCCATAGTAGAATTTGCCTCAGTTAATCACCACATATTGGAAGCATGTGTTCTGTGTATCTGTAACTTATCACAGGTGGAAGCTTAACATCCTACATCACAACCATAATTCCAACCAGTCTATTTTTACAAGTTAAGCAAAGAAACCATTTTCAGACTGCATTGATTTGCAAGAATGTGATAAAATAATTCAAATGGCATTAAGGTTAGATGTTTGATATGTTGGTAAATTTGCCTGGAGAGAGTTTGTGCCTTCTAATTTTGTATTAGGAAGGAAGGCAAGTTAGGGGTGACAACCATAGCATGTAGTGAGTAGAAGACAACTTTTCTGTTTGGTTCACCACTTTAAACAACCTTACATGGAATAGAAACTGCTCAAATGTTTGTTGATTGAGTAGAAATATCCAAACCTGGAAGATATGAGAAAAACCCAAACACCTATATTTTTTCAGTGATTTATTGTATACCCAGGTTTGTCTTCATGCTGTGGGAGCCAGTGCTATGTCTAAGAATACTGATAGCAGCAGCAATTTATTATGCGTCCTGTGAGCCAAGCATTCTGCACATTTGTTTTTCATTTTCTCTGCTACTCTGTGAGTTGGACATCGTGGTTTTTTTTTTTTTTTTAATCCATAAGGAGATTGAGGCCAAAAGAGGCCAACCAGCTGGACAACAAACAGTAAGGTGTACGCTTAACTCCTGTACTATAAGATCTGCTTGGCTCATAAAGCATGCTTTCTTGTGGGAAGTAAACATAGTTAGGACAATTACAAATTAGCATGCTAGGGGCTAATTGTATAGTATGCCTCATTAGCTACATATTTGTGTGCTATCAGCATTTCATAAAGTGTGGGATTTTGTCATGGTTAAGTCTTTATGCTCTGGAGTTACATGCCTGGATTGGAATCATTCTTGTGTGTGTAAACCTGGACATGTAGCCATGCATTTAAACATTTATTACAACTTCTTATAAAGTGTGGATGATAAAGGTACCTGCCTCCTTGTTGTGAGGGATATATATCTTGTGTAAAAAAATTCAGTGTGTGGTAGGCATTGCATCTCAGCAGGTTAAGCTGCAACTTGGAATGCTCACATCCCATATTGGAGTGCTGGTTTGAATGCTAGCAACCACCATTCAGCTAGCTATTGTTGTACTTAGGAAAGCAGTAGAGGATGGCCCAAGGGCTTGAGTCCTGGCACACCTGTGGGAGGCTTGGATGGAGTTCCTGGCTCTTGACTTTGGCCCGATTCAGTCTTAACGGTGGGCATTTGATGATTGATCCAGTGGTTGGACTGTCTCTCCCTCTATTCTCCCTCCTATCACTCTCCCCCATCTCTCTTTACCTCCTTCTTTATCTTTTACTTTACTTTTTAAATAAATAAAAACAAAATGATTCAGTGTCTGACAAAGTGTGGTTCTCATACAATTTAAGGTTTACAAAGCCACTGATTTGTATCAGTTTTGTTCATCTATCCTGTACATCTGAAATGGTGCTTTAAAAATAGGTAAACAGTAAATGTTTAATGAAAAATATACTTTAATATGTAAATATCTAAGTCCAGTCACATTAGAAACATCCTCATTCTATTTTCACATGTAAAGCAAGATAGAGATGGACTGAATATGGGGCAACATAAACCCAGAGGCAGAGGGGAACCAGAAGGAATGGAGAAACTTTTGCAAAATGAATTATTGGGAAGTATGCTGGCTAAATAGTTCACTTACATGTTTTCTCTCTAGTTTTAGAATGAGTATACTCTGTATATTTGTCTTGGTAATCACAATATAATGTGACACAGTTTTGTCACAATAGGACTCCATTTTAATGTTGATCCTGTAGAAAGCTGTTTTACTATTTCTTAGGCTTAACACTGGATTCCACCTCACTTTCAATTTTCATTAGACAGCTGCTATGGAATATTTCTATGCTTCTCAAGAAAGAGTAACACTGACATGTAAATCCAGGTGCATCATTCAAATCATCCCAATCAGATTTCTCAATGCTTGATATAATCAGAAAACTGTGTTTGCTTAGCTTCTTTGTAAAGTTCATTCATAAACTCAGAAATAATTTACTGAAAATATGTGTGTCTGCCCATGGCTGTAGTGTAACAAGTTTAGTCTATGAATTTAGTCCTGTACTTTAGGAGTTTGTAGGATTATTGAATGAAGTAAAGGGCATACCATGAGAGTATTTCAGGCATGGAAAGCCAAGACACTCTGGCAAAAAAAAACAAAAATGACTTAAAGATCTCCGCGAGTGAGATCCCAGTGGAAAGAACAGGTCATCAAAGAAGGAGGTACCTGTCTCTGAAGGGAGGAGAGAACTTCTACTTTGACTATGACCTTGTCTAAATATGATCAGAGTCGGTGAACTCAAGAGGCTTCCATAGCCTTGGCAACTCATGACAAGAGCCTAGAGTGATTACTGATGCCATAAACAAGAGTGTCAATTTGTTAAGTCAACAACAGGAGTCACTGTGCACTTACTCCTCATGTAGGATCTCTGTCCTTAATGTGCTGTACATTGTAATTTAATGCTATAACTAGTACTCAAATAGTATTTTTCACTTTGTGTTTCTGTGTGGGTGCAAACTGTTGAAATATTTACTTAATATATACTAACCTGATCTTCTGTATAAACTAAACTGATCTTCTGTATATAAAGAGAATTGAAAATGAATTTTGACGTGAATGTCAGGGGAGAGAGCGCGAGGGGTGGGAGGGAAGTTATCGGGGGGGAGCCATTATAATACATAAGCTGTACTTTGGAAATTATATTCATTAAATAAAAGTTAAAAAAATGAAGTAAAGGGCATAATAGATTTCTATTTAATATGTATGATGGCTTTTGTACTTAAAATATGTTCTAGGTCTTTCATGTCAGTTAATTGACATTAACCGTTACTTTGTATCTTTGGTACTGCATTATGGAATATTTTCCTTTCATATATCAAAGTAAACACCACAATTCTCAAAGATGGTTTTGTGATTCTGATCATTGCTTACAACATGTTACTGCGAAAATAATAGAATGGTTGCAATTTCATGGTTTTATTGACTGTGGGCTTGGGAAATTCCAAAAGGGAGGAAAAAATAAGTTGAAACTCTATTGATTTTGCTCTTCATTGGAGCATTGCACAGCATAAAACCACTGCCCCTCCAAGCCTTCTTCAACCACACACCTCATTCTACCAAAGTCTTTTTTGGCATATTCTATAGTTCCATTTATAAAGAAAAGGCAAATATATATAGACAGATAGCAGTTTGTGACTTACAAGGGTCTGCTGGGTAAAATTGGTAAAATTGGAGAAAGACTTCAAAAATGCTTGTAAAACTTTTGGAATGATGGGAATTTCCTAAAACTGGATTGTGGTGATGGTTTCCTACCTGTATACATTTATTAAAAGTCATTGAACAGTATTGTTAGAATGTATGGTTATTTTATGTATATGATATACACAAACTTTATTTTCAATTTAAAATTAAAAAGTGTATTCATGGTCTTTTCTACCATTAACAGAAGAAAGAATAATCAATGTTTTATTATTGTCAGATATTATTTATATATATTATATAATATGATTGATATCTTATGCTGTTTGTCTAGATAGAATCTATTCTAGATAGAATCTGAGAACTTACCTTTCTAGCAATTTAATAAATTAGATAATCTGAAAAAGTTTCAATTATAGTTCATTTAGCACATTGGAGTTAAGTATATTAAATATCTGTTTAAAGGCGTTGCTGAGCTTAAAGGGCTTCTCTGGAGTCAGAGAAGAGGAACGAGGGCATTTGGAGCAGCAGGTAGGCTGCTACTTGGGGCACCTACAACCTATATCTGAGTGCCTGACTTTGAGTACTAGCTCTGCTTCTGATTCCAGCTTCCTGCTAATGTGCACCCAGGGAGGCAACAGCTGATGGCTCAAGAACCTGGGTCCCTGTCACCCATTTTGTGACTTGAGTTGAGTTCTGAGCTCCTGGATTTAGCCTGGTCCAGTTCCAGCTGTTGCAGGCACCTGGGAAGTAAACCAGCATATGGACGATCTCCTTCCCTCATCTCTCAGTCAATCTGCTTTTCAAATACAATGAAAATAAATAAAAATTTTTTTAAAAAAACCAGGAAGCCACATGGAGAAACAGTCTTTTTTGTTGTTGTTGTTCTCTTCCATTGCACAGAGGACTGGATATTACCAGCCATATGGAAGCTACCATCCCTGTAGCTTCTGGGCTTTAATGGTAAATGAGACAGCTGCTAAAGCCAAGACCATCAAATGGCTACATCCTCAGTGAAGCTGTGTGTGAGGAAATTTCACCTGCCACTGAAAGGAGATAATAAGAAAAATTGTCCATTTTGGCTACTCCTGTCACAGTTGAAAACCTCTCTAAGTAAATTGAAACCTCAGTTCCACACTCAAGTTTTTTAGGTCCATCATTCTACATAAATATTTGTTTACTTTTCTTTTTCCTATTTATGAGGGGTCTGTAAAAAGTTTATTTAAGTGCATATTATGAAAAAAATATGTAGATATTTAAAAATATTTTTACCAAAATGAACTTATTTTTGAAGTCCATTTTCAACTAATTATCGAGGGTACCTTCATATGATTTTTTATGAGTCTATTTTACAGTTACAAACTGGGAACCACTTTGGTGTATTTTTGCTTATTTCCCCCCAATTAATCTACATCTCCTCCCTCTCTTATTCCCTCTCTTATTCCCACTCATATTTAACAGGGGTCACTTTTCAGTTAAAATTTAAACACCTAAGAATAATTGTGTGTTAATTACAGAGTTCAACCAATAGTATTAAGTAGAACAAAAAAATACTAAAAGATAAAGTATTAAGTTATTCATCAACATTCAAACAAGGGCTGATCAAGTCATTGTTTCGCATAGTGTCCATTTCACTTTCACAGGTTTCCCCTTTGGTGCTCGGTTAGTTCTCACCAATCAGGGAGAACATATTATATTTGTCCCTTTGGGACTGGCTTATTTCACTCAGCATGATGTTTTCCAGATTCCTCCATTTTGTTGCAAATGACCAGATTTCATTGTTTTTGACTGCTGTATAGTATTCTATAGAGTACATGTCCCATAATTTCTTTATCCAGTCTACTATTGATGGGCATTTGGGTTGGTTCCAAGTCCTAGCTATTGTGAATTGAGCTGCAATAAACATTAATGTGCAGACAGCTTTTTTGTTTGCCAATTTAATTTCCTTTGGATAAATTCCAAGGAGTGGGATGGCTGGGTTGTATAGGTAGGTTTCTATTCAGGTTTCTGAGGAATCTCCAGACTGACTTCCATAGTGGCTTTACCAGATTGCATTCCCACCTACAGTGGTTAATGTCCCTTTTTCCCCACATCCTCTCCAGCATCTGTTGTTGGTAGATTTCTGTATGTGAGCCATTCTCACCGGGGTCAGGTGAAACCTCATTGTGGTTTTGATTTGCATTTCCCTGATTGCTAGTGATCTTGAACATTTTTTCATGTGTCTGTTGGCCATTTGGATTTCCTCTTTGGAAAAAATGTATTGAGGTCCTTGGCCCATCTCTTAAGTGGGTTGTTTGTTTTGTTGTTGTGGAGTTTCTTAATCTCTTTGTAGATTCTGGTTATTAATCCTTTATCTGTAGCATAGTTTGCAAATAGTTTTTCCTATTCTGTCAGTTGCCTCTTCATTTCCCTGACTGTTTCTTTTGCAGTACAGTAACTTCTCAATTTGATGTAATCCCAATTGTTAATTTTGGCTTTGACTGCCTGTGCCTCCGGGGTCTTTTCCAAGAAGTCTTTGCATGTACCCATACCTTGCAGGGTTTCCCCATCGTTCTTTAATATTTTGATGGTGACAGGTCATAGATTTAGGTCTTTAATCCATGTTGAGTGAATTTTTGTGTAAAGTGAAAGGTAGGGGTCTTGCTTCATGCTTCTGCATGTGGAAATCCAGTTTCCCAGCACCATTTGTTGAATAGACTGTCCTTATTACAGGGATTGGTTTTAGATCCTTGATCAAATATATGTTGGCTGTAGATGTTTGGTGTTTCTCTTCTGTTCCATTGGTCTATCCATCTGTTTCTGTACCAGTACCATTCTGTTGTGATTATAACTACCCTGTAGTATGTCCTGAAATCTGGTATTGTGATGCCTCCGGCTTTGTTTTTGTTGTACCTGATTGCTTCAGCTATTTGAGGTCTCCTGTGCCTCCATGTGAATTTCAGCATCTTTTTTTCCAGATCTGAGAAGATTGCCTGGTATATTGATTGGTATCGCATTGAATCTATAAATTGCTTTCAGGAGAATGGACATTTTGATGATATAGATTCTTCTAATCCATGAGCATGGAATGCTTTTCCATTTTTTGGTATCCTCTTCTATTTCTTTCTTTAAGATTTCGTAGTTCTCATCATAGAGACCTTTAACGTACATTGGACTTCTATATTACCTCATGACTTAATTTTTGTAGGTTCTATGTATCCAGAAATCTATTAATTTCTTCCACGCTTTCCAATTTGTTTGTATCAATTTCTGATGACTCTTTTAATTTCCATGATAGGCATTGTAACATCACTTTTCATCTCTGAGTTTACCAATATGAGACTTTTCCTTCTTATTTGATTAGTTGGGCCATCGGTGTATCAACATTTTTTTTTCAAAAAAAAGCTTTTCATTGATCTTTGTGTCTTTTTTATATCTTTAATTTTTATTATTAATTTCCTTCTACCTATTTTTTGTTTGGTTTGTTCTTATTTTTGGAGATCCTTAAGATGCATTTTTAGATCGTGTATTTCATTTCTTGATATAGGCACTAACTGCTATAAACTTTTCTTCCTAACACTGCTTTTGCTGTAACCCATAAGTTTTGAAATGCCATGTTGTAATCCTCATTTATTTCTAGGAATTTTTTTATATCCCTTTTAATTGCAGTCTCCGTTTCTGTACTTTTGAAACTAATTTCCAGCTTTATTCCATTGTGGTCAGAAAAGACACATGGTATGATTTCAGTTTTTTTTGGAATTTGTTGAGACTTGCTTTATGGCCTAGCACATGGTGTATCCTAGGGAAAAATCCATGCGCTCATGCAAAAAAATTGTATTCTACAGCTGTGGGATGAAATGTTCTGTAGATATGAATTATTTCCATTTGTTCATAGTGTGGATTAGCTCTGTTTCTTTGTTGATTTTTTTGTCTAGTTGATCTGTCCATTGATGAAAGTACAGTGTTGAAGTCGCTAATAATTGTATGTCTCCTTTATTTACATTAACATTTATGTGAATACCCAAGTGCCCTAGCATTGGTTGCATATATCTTGAATATATTTGCACCTTCCTGTTGAATTGATTCCTTAGTCATTGCATAGTGCCATCCTTTGTCTCTTATAATAGTTTTTGTGTTAAGGGCAATTTTGTCTGATATTAGAACGACTACTCCAGTTCTTCTCTGACATTTTAGCATGTGATACCTTTTGCCATCTTCCGTTCTGTCTATGTGAATCTTTGGTAGTGAGGTATGGTTTTGTAAGAGAGCTGACAGATGGTTAGTTTTTTAAATTGATTCAACCAGTATATATATTAAATTTTAGAATTTAGGCCATTTACATTCAAGATTATTATTGATAAGAAACAGCTTGTTCTTGCCATTTTCCATCAATATTCCCATTGTTTGTTTTGGAGTTCCATTGTACTTTTACTAGATTTTCTGCCTTCCCATTCTTTCTTGACATGACTATCTTTCTTGACATGTTTCTGTGTGTAGCACATTCATAAGTATCATTTGTGGGACTGTTTTAGTGCTTACAAATTCTTTCAATTTCTGTTTGCTTTGAAATGCCTTTATTTTACCTTCATTCATAAATGAGAGCTTTGCAGGGAACAATATTCTGGCTTGGAAGGTTTTTTTTTTTTTAATTACTTGGGCTATATCTCTCCTTTATCTCCTACCTGTTCATTTTCTGAGGAGAAATTAGCTGACAGTCTAATTGCAGATTCTTTCAAGGTAATCTGGTGTTTTTCTTGTGCACATTTTAGGATCTTTTCCTTATGTTTTACTTTTGAAAATCTGACTATAAGGTGCTGTCGTAAAATATTTTCTGATAATTGTTTTCAGGAGTTTTGTGTGCTTCCTGTACTTTATGTCCCTGTCTTTTTCCAAATGAGGGAATTTTTCTGCTATTATTTTATTGAATAAGCCCTCTAATCAAGGGCACACCTTCAGAGAACTCTTCAGACATATATGTATGTTTGATTGATAGTATCCTAAAAGTCTAAAATAGTATCTTCAGTTTTTCTAAATTTTTCTGTTTGTTTTTTTCTGAGCTAATTCTAAGGATTTGTCTTCTAGCTCAGCTTTTCAGTCTTCTGCCCCAACAAGTCTGTTGTTAATGATTTCCACTGAATTTTTTTGGTTAACATATTGAATTCTTCATTTCTAATATTTCAGATTATTTTCTCTTCAGAATCTCTATATGCTACCCTAATTTCTAACTGGTGTCAGATATGGATTTCTTTAACTAATATATTTGCTTCTCTGTGTTCTAAGTAAGCTTGTGACCATTGTTTTGAATTCCTTTTCAGGCATTTCATTAGCCTTTTGCTCTTCACATTCTTTTATTTTTATTTTTTATTTATTTTTTTTTTGATAGGCAGAGTGGAGAGAGAGAGAGAGACAGAGAGAAAGGTCTTCCTTTGTCATTGGTTCACCCTCCAATGGCCGCCGCTGTCGGCGCACTGCGGCCAGCACACCGCACTGATCCAATGGCAGGAGCCAGGTGTTTCTCCTGGTCTCCCATGGTGTGCAGGGCCCAAGCACTTGGGCTATCCTCCACTGCACTCCCGGGCCACAGCAGAGAGCTGGCCTGGAAGAGCGGCAACCGGGACAGATTCCGGCGCCCCGACCAGGACTAGAACTCGGTGTGCCGGCGCTGCAAGGCGGAGGATTAGCCTAGTGAGCCGCGGTGCCGGCCGCTCTTCGCATTCTAATAGTGAAATGTTATGTGAGTCATGTTTTCTTCCTTATTCATCTTCCTTATATTTCTACATTCATTTTTAGGCACTTGTGGAAATACTTGGTTTTCTTTTCTGATGGTTTTTATCTTTGACATATGCCTCCATGATTTAGTTGAATGTTTGCTCCTTCACATATCCAGCAGTGTGTGCTGGGTGGGGCCAGGGAATTTCAGCCAGCTCTTGAGGTTGGGGCGAGTGCCCAGTGTTTCTCCCAAATTTGGATTGGTGAATCTCCTGTACTGTCAGGAGGGGTAGGATTATGATCACGTTGGCTGGTGTGCACACAGCCTCAGCCCCTCTTTGTCAATGTTAACAAACTCTCCAGGATGAGTCCTCAGTGCCTGTGTACACACTCAAGCAGCTGCTTGAACTATACAAAGGATCTGTGTTCTTCCCAGTGTGAGTGCATGACCTATGTGATGACCCACTCCAGGCACTCAGAGAACTCTGAGCCTCTGAATCCAGTTGGTTGAGCTAAGATCTTGCCACACTCCACACTCTATTGCACAAACACAGAATTCCCACATTCAAAGGGATCATGGCTCCTACAGTAACAGAGAGCAGGGTATCCACTCTCAGGCCAAGAGTCTCTCCCATCCATGGAGAGAGCCACAATATTCCTAGAGCCATCTGCATGCCTAATAGAAGGTGGTTGGTGCTGTGCCTTAGCATGTTGAGTCCAGGTACCTTGATAGAGCGAGGAGAAGGGAGCATTTTACAGTCCTAAGTGGGTGCTTCACCAACAGCATCCTTCAGAACACACTGGCATTCAGTGGGGGCCACAAGTTTATCCTTCCTATAAAATCCTGCAAGTGCACATGGGCTGCAACAGTCTACTAACCATATGAAGATGGTGCCATATCCTTGCTAATTACTGAGCACCCTGTGGGGCGATGTGAGGAAATCAATGTACTCTCCCTTTATTGGATTTTGCAGGCACACTCCCTTCCCCCTATTCATGCTGCAGTCTAAATTCCAAGTCAGTGGGGGTCTGTGAAGCTCTCCCTAAGGCATGTGTTGCCACAGTTCCTCTTACCTTGCTTCAGTAAAATGGTGTCTCTGACCCCTACTGGCTGCAAAATTCACTGGCTGTGTCCTGCTCCCTATTATGTGATTGTACCATCTCTACTGCTCCATGGTGTGTCTCTTCTTTCTGTAGAGTTTCCACAGCAAACACTCTGTAACTGTCCCCTGGGAATACAGTTCCTCCCTTTTTATTTTGTTACTTTCCTATGGACTAAATCAGCACAGCTTTTTCCTATTCAGCCAGCTTGTAGCTCCCCTGCTCTCCTCTTCTTCTTCTTCTTCCTCTTCTTCTTCCTCTTCCTCTTCTTCCTCCTCTTCTTCTTCCTCTTCTTCCTCCTCTTCTTCCTCCTCTTCTTCCTCCTCTTCTTCCTCTTCTTCTTCCTCTTCTTCCTCCTCCTCCTCCTCCACCTCCTCCTCCTCCTCCACCTCCTCCTCCTCCGCCTCCTCCTCCTCCTGTCTTCTTCTTCTCCTGTCTTCTCCTTCTTCTTCTTTTTTTTTTTTTTGGATAGGCAGAGTTAAACAGTGAGAGAGTGATAAAAAGGTCAGGTGCTTCCTCCTGGTCTCCCATGGGGTGCAGGGCCCAAGGACCTGGGCCATCCTCCACTGCACTCCTGGGCCACAGCAGAGAGCTGGAATGGGAGAGGAGCAACTGGGACAGAATCCAGCACCCTGACCAGGACTAGAACCTAGGGTGCCGGCACCGCAGGCAGAGGATTAGCCTAGTGAGCCACGGCGCCAGCCCCCCTGTTCTCTTATAATCACAATCATCTGGGAAAGTTCCTGGATAAAGGAAAGACACAATCACCAGAGATATAGGCATTTTTGAGCCTAAAATTTTGTGTGTAGGTACTGTTTAATGCTTATTTTTGGTAGAAAATCAAAGGTGCAAGTTGTAGATTCCAAGTCCACAGAGATGTAGTTCTCTTTTGTTAAAACTGTGGCTCAGAGATACCATATAGATTTCTTCAAACTCTGGTGGAAAATGATAAACTTCCTTCAACTTACATGGAAAATGAGGTTAAGGATCACATGGAAGAATACTAAATTGTTTTCTGGGGCTGGTTTTGTGGTATAGCAGATTAACCCACCAGCCATTATGCTAGTTACCCCTGTGGACACTGGTTCAAGTTTCAGCTGCTCCATTTCCTACCCAGCTCCGTGCTAATGGCCTGGGAAAAGCAGCAGAAAATGGCCAAGTATTTGGCTCCTGCCACCAATGTGGGAGGTCTGGAAAAATTTTTGGCTTCAGCCTGGCCGAGTGCTAGCTGTTGCAGTAATTTGGAAAGTGAACCAGTGGGTGGAAAACCAGTCTCACCCTCCACTGCCTCCTCATTCTCTCTCTCTCCACTTTGACTTTGAAATAAATAAATAAATATTTTTTAAAAACTGTTCTTTTCCTACTTCCCAGGCATATGGAATACATTTTGGGGGTGTGGTAAAATTGGTATTCTTTTTTTATTTGACAGATAGAGTTAGACTGTGAGAGAGAGAAAGGTCTTCCTTCTGTTGGTTCACCCCCCAAATGGCCTGGCCACTACGACTGGCACACTGAAGCACCTGTGTGGGAGACCTGGTGCTTCTCCTGGTCTCCCACACAGGTGCAGGGGCCCAAGCACCTGGGCCATCCTCCATTGCCTTCCTGGGCCAAGCAGAGAGCTGGACTGGAAGAGGAGCAACTGGGAATAGAACCAAGCACCCATATGGGATGCTGGCGCTGCAAGGTTGAGGATTAACCAAGTGAGCCACTGCACCAGCCCATAAAAATAATTGATATTCTTAATAACTTGCCTTGAAGAAAATGAGGAAAGGGAATATTTTTATCAGCCTGTATTCATAAAGGCCTCCATACTTGTAAGGAGCCTTTTGGGGATTACATACAGCAAATACATTGCCTGTTACCCAGTGGGAAGTTTTGAAAATAGGCTAGAGAGCAAACATGTTATGATCTCATCCAGATACTGAAGACTTATCCACTATTTCTGGGACTTTCTGTGTATAAGTCTGAGAGACAAAACCAGGGAAAAGAAGAGGGCTGGGCACTTGCTGAATTCTTGGCTATTTGGTAATTACTAATGTTCACAGACTTTTTATTTCACTTGATGATATTCCATCTTTCCCTTTATTTGGGGGGTGGGGTCTACTGTATATCTTGCTCAGATTTGTAAAGTCCATTTCTGGATGGTGTTTTCAGAGGCCAATGAACAGAACTAAGGGCATTTGCTTTTTAATAAATGTTTAATGAAGGTATCAGATTCTATTTTACAGTCCTCTTCCATGGGCAAGTGCCTTTTTATTTAGTGGCTCACTTGTGATAAGACTCTTCGTAGATCTCCCTATCACTACATTCCTTTATCTGGTTCACTGTTGATGATCTTGCTCCTCTATATGGTGAGGTAGGTAAAAGAGTCTGAGAATCTGAGCCTCCTAAGAAATATGATATGCCTGCAGGTCCAGTACCAGATATGGTGAATTATTAATGCAGTGTTCATGTCATGAAATAATGCAGAGACCAAATTGAAAGTTAAATCAATGATAAAATCTCTAATGTTTTCTTGAGAGCTCTCCTTTGGTTGGAATTGGTAAGTTATTGCTCTACCACTTGCTCAAGCACATTTGCTCCCAAATGATTTTAATCGTTTTAAGACTTTGTACTCGGCAGAAATACCTTGGGAGCTGTGTAAGTGTAGACTCCTATGCCTACTTGGAGCATAACAAGATACACCTGATTCTGATCCAGGTACTTCTCAGACCTCACTTAGGTATTACTACATAGGGAAAGTCTCACTCCCATCCAGGGAGCCAGAAATAACCCACACACCATCGCTCATAATTAAATTCAAGACCCTATTCTGGTACTTTTGATGAGCTGCCCAGAAATTGAAATTCTCTTATACTCAATAATATTCCACATCTCCCAAGATTCCAGCATTCTTCCTTTTTATTTCTGGTCATTTTCTCACTATGATACTCTGTCTCTCCCTTTCCTTTGCTCAATGATGATCATATTTGCTCTGCTGAAGCACCTCCTTCTAATTCTTAACTTTGTTCATGAGGTCAGGCTTGACTATCTCAGCCTCTCCTGTTCCATTCCTTCCTTTCTAATTAGAATCCTGCCAGGTCTCACCTTGCAAACTTAAAATTTGACAACTGTATGTGGGTTTTTTCAGGTGCAGGCATTGGTTTTTTTTCACAGGTGTAATTTCTTGGCAGGTGCAGATCAATCTCCATATTTATAATTCCAAGCTTACGTAGTCAGTGCTCTGCAAGTGTAAATGATTTTCTTGAGACTAGAGAGGGGTAATAGTGAACTTTGAGCTGTAAGTCGATGCAGTATGTCTTGCTGGGAAATGAAGGAAATTTCAATGGGGACCTCATGAGCCTCATTTTCTTATTCCTCTTTTTGTTTCAGTTTTTGTTTTGGTCCCTGCCTACTTGAAGTTATCCAAATACTGGTAGTGTCCAAATCCTAGATATTTCTCCATAAATGGGAAGATTCCATTCCTGTCCTGTACCCTGAATAAGGGCTTGCATTTCTGTTCCTAAACCAATATTTTCCTAGAGAAGCCCCTTCAACCTCCTTGTCTTTGGGAAATGCCATTCTCTCTCTTTAGAACAGTGCATTCTATCACACTGATAGGTCTAAGAGTCAAAGGGATCACACAAACAAGACTAGTGTCTGCTAATACTAACTGATAGAATCAACAAGGGAGAGAATGATCCAACATGGGAAGCGGGATACATAGCAAACTCATAGAATGGCAG